>CM038681.1:306561453-307161453 GCA_021605205.1 Aegilops longissima | reverse complement strand
AGTAACACATTGATTATACTCTTTTCATACCCAGTTTTTATGCATTAGTTCAATCCGCATACATTGCATGATTAGGATGTCATTAACTTGTGGGTTGGGAAGTAGTTGTTGAGGTAGAACCTATTGCCCCGTTACTATCAAACCCTTGGGAGTTACTTCTACGCGTTGCTTATATTGCTATGCTATGCTCATAGATGTGGTTTGGGTTTGAGTGAATCCATGATAGATGTGAGATTGTTAATTAATGGTTCAACTTAAGGTGGCAACTTAAATTAACATCTGGCTGGATTGAGGCACCTCGGGGAACCCAGTGTTGTCTGTATTTTTTTGGAAATCCCGGGGTACCCGTGTGATCTTCCTATGGACCGCCACCCAGGCTTAAAGGGAACTGAGATGATTCATGCTAGAAAGTTCCGTGTGCAGCCACAAGCTATTATAGGCTCTAGCATAGTTGAGTAAGTTACGTCAAGCTCTTGAAGAGGTAGATCAGCAGGTAGTGGGTTTTGTAGGTTTGGTATGGTCTAACCGGAGTAGGGAGTTAATGTTTCTGAAAGACTGTGTATCGGTCATCCGTTTCTCAAACACCATGTAGTGCGAGAAATCCAACGGAGGAGACCGAGTCTTGTGGGGAAAAGTGCGCAAACCTCTGCAGAGTGTACAATCTAATCATGGTTAGTCGTGTCCCCGGTTATGGACAATCTTGAGTATCTAGTACTTGGGTTATCACATGTATCTCATCACCCTTAATTAATATTGTTTGGTTGTTAATTACTTTAATTGGGATTGAGTTGGGGTTATACCTTCTCAATGTTTCAACCACCATGATAGTTAAATTAAAATTTATTCCTTTGTTGTAGGGAAAAATTGGCTTTTCGCAAATCTATAACCTTAGAGCTTTCCACTAGCCAAATATGCATGTAGTGATAGCAATAACCTGTTCTTGCTCTATTGTGTTATATTGCCAACATATTCCATGTGCTGACCCGTTTTCGGGTTGCAACGTATTATGTTGCAGACTTTTCAGACGAGGAGTAAGGTTTGTTAGGTCGTTGCCGTGCAGCTCAGCTATGCCGTTGGAGTTGATGGACTCACTTTATCTTCCAAGCCTTCCGCTTGTCATTTCCTTCTGCTCCTCGTTGGGTTCGACACTCTTACTTATCGAAAGGACTATGATAGATCCCCTATACTTGTGGGTTATCACACGCATATGAAAAAGCATGAGGATGGGTTTCAGCCAGGATGCCATCAAGCCAAAGGTCTTTCCAAAATAAGATATCTTTTCATGTGTGACTATGTAATCCCTGTGTAGATTGCCATTAATTGGCTAATGTCTCGCCACCAAAATGATTTGCATGGCACCGCTGCATGTAGTTTCTTCACTGTGTAATGAGTGTTCCATATTAGTTCCACCCAGTGTAAATCCCAATGGTTGAAGAATTTTTGTAGGTACTTGAGCAGCAGTGCATCACTTTGGATTTTCAGATTGAGAACTCCAAGACCTCCACATTCCTTTGGTCGGCAGACCACACTACTGCAAGATGCTGCTAACGCGACACTACGATCAGAGACCCTTTGACGAAACTCTGTGCGATGCATTAATCGCAAACGGTGATGTAGAAAACCGTCAAAAAAGATGCAAAACATTTGCCATAAAGGATACATCAAACACGGTTCAGATTTTAGTTGCGTGTGTGATGCGAGGCATACGGTTCAGTTCAATTAACTATTTTTGATGAGGCAGAACAAAAGAAACAAGAAGCCAAATGAAGGCGTGTGCAATATACGGCATACAGTTCGCTCGGATGAACTGTTTGTGATGAGGCGGAACAACAGAAACGGGCAACCAGATGAAGGTGTGTGTGATATACGACATACAGTTCACTCGGATGAACTATTTGTGATTACGCAACACAAAAGAAGTGGTCAGCCAGATCAAGGTGTGTGCGATATATGACATACAGTTCATTCCGATAAAATGTTTGTGTTGAGCCAAGAGAACGCAAACGTTTCACATAAACTAGATGTGTGTAATACGCGACAAACATCCAATTACATAGGTGGCTAGTACACACATGATATTTCCGCACACAAAAGTACACTATTACATGCATAATTAACTAGGATAAACTATCATCTGATCATCATCTACTTCTTGTGCTAGCTCGATGTTCCTTCTATGCTAAGTTTTCATTAATTGATGGCGTTTTATGAACACGCCACAATTTCCCGCCATTTCCTCACCGGTTTCCCACCACCCAGCGATATTGCGCATAAACCTAGGTGGCGCGTGATGAGGACATCAATACCATTGTTACACCCACAGCCCCTGCTACTATACATACTGGACCGATCACTAGAGCTCGCGCACGCCAATTAAATTACCAGGTACTTTTGTTTCTTGGTAATGATTCTAATGTTCATGAGAATATGATGCTGCCTAAATTGGATACATTTGTTTTGCTTACAAATGAAGGGCCTAGCTTGGGGGAGGATGAACATTGGAGCAAGAGCAAGCATGGAGTTGATGGCATGCACAAGGTAAACAAGAACAGAGTTTTAAGTGATGATTTCAGGACTTTGAAGGCACCATAATGAGTGCACGAAGCCTTGGATGAAATATACAAGTGCCACTTCATAATTTTCATCCAGAGGCTATTCTAGGTGCCGCATCACCTTATTATTGGGCCAGGCCCATGTAATTTCGAAATACTTGAATATAGGCTGTTTCTAGAGTCTGTATGTGTGGGGAAACAAGAGTTAGGGTTGGTTTCAGACCCCTCCTCCAAGGGTCACGGAATTTGCCCCCTCTTCCTCCATATATACAGCCCTTAGGGCATCGTTTAGACTTTGGGTTTTTTATATTAAAAGTTCGCCATAGCTGCAACTTTGCGTACTTCGTTTGTGTTCAACGACCACACAAAGGCGTCACAGAACCCCACCTTCATTAATAAAGCTTTCCTCTTATATTCGCAATATCCAGATTGCAATATCATTTTCATGCTTGTTCTTTGTTTGCCCGTAGGAAACAGACCTTCGTGGTCAGGTTGATCGTGCTCCGGCATGGTCAATAACCCCTCGGAAGTTTGTTTAGCGATTGCTAAGGCGCGATGTCTCGCACATTCATAGTCGGATCGTCAAGGTCGACTCCCACAGAAAACGATAGACACCATCTCATCGAAACATTGGGACACCTTCGCCTCTATCAAGTGGTATCAGATTTCCAGGTTGCTCGGTGAGATTTTACAGTTTTTCGTAGTTTAGATCGAGTCTGTTCTTCATACCTATAGTACACGAAAAAGCCAAAAAAATAGGGTTAGTTCATCCTATCCGAACCAGTCTGAGCCTTTGCATAGTCTTTTCAGTATTTTGCTTTGTTGAATTTGCAGTTGCATCATCGTGTCAAGTTGCTGGTCTTAGCGTCTAGTCTTTTAGAGTTTCGAGTTCTTGTCATAAGTTATCATGCCGCCACCGCACCATCATCATCGCCTCTGCCATCTACCACCACTGCTTATCCGCCACCGCTCTGAATCCGTATCCATATACCACCACCGATCCGTATCCATATACCACCACCGCTGCCATATACCACCACTGCTGCCATATCCTACCACCATATATCCACCACCAATCTGAGTTCCTTTCATATTAGGTTTGTTTTCGAGATCCATCTAATTTCCTATTCGTGTTTCCTTGCCTGAGTAGGTTAAAAAAAAGAGTCTGGAGACCCCTGGGCAGTTTTTAGGCCAAAGATTCGGCGAACGAAAATATTTTTTCCCTATCCTATTTTTAGGCTTTTCTAAGTCTTTTGAGACACTCGCCATCAAAGGGATTTTTTGTCACACTTTTTCGTCGTCGCTGCCCTGATTTCCGAAAAAAATTGTCAAAAAAAATTTCGTGCCCATCTTGTCATTTTGACCTCAGAAGAGTTTTGAGACACTCGCCATTATAGTGATTTTTCGCAAAAAAAAGAGCGCAAAAAGGAACAGAGCGAAAAAATTCCATAGTGTGCTTTTTTCCTTGTTTACGTGCAGCGCCGTTATTTTGTTAGTGTTCTAGGCTCGCTTCTCTAGCACGGTGTAGCCTAGGACCAGCACAGTACCGTCGTTGAGCGTTTATTCAACTTTGCATCTCTGAATTGATTATTTCTAATCTTTTTGCTACCATATTATAAGCCTTCCTAGCTCCACATAAATCTACATCGTGCATTTGACTCTCACTGGTAATCGCTCTATCCAAGCTTTGAGAGTTTTGACTACAGCGGTTGCCGATCACCGCCTGCTGCTGGGTAAGAACTGGTAAGAATTTGAAATTTGTTTGACGGATTTGTGACACCCACCACCACCACTTGTTAGTAGTATGTAGGATCATATTCTTGTGTGTTTCTATTGCTGCTAACCATGGCAAGATCACAACCGACGAGATTGATTGGGGGAACTTGACGAACAAGGAGCTTCATGATAAGTTTCAGCAAATGATGAGTGGACAGGTGCATGATGTGCTAAATAGATTTGAATGATACGTCTCCATCGTATCTACTTTTCCAAACACTTTTGCCCTTGTTTTGGACTCTAACTTGCATGATTTGAATGGAACTAACCCGGACTGACGCTGTTTTCAGCAGAATTGCCATGGTGTTATTTTCGTGCAGAAATAAAAGTTCTCGGAATGACCTGAAACTTCATGGAGAATATTTTTGGAATATATAAAAAATACTGGCGAAAGAATCAAGGCCAGGGGGCCCACACCTTGTCCACGAGGGTGGGGGGCTCCTAGCCTCCCCTGGGCACGCCCCCTGCCTCGTGGGCCCCCTGGTGCTCCACCGACCTCAAATCCAACTCTATATATTCATGTTCGGGGAGAAAAAAATCAGAGAGAAGGATTCATCGCGTTTTACGATACGTAGCCGCCGCCAAGCCCTAATCTCTCTCGGGAGGACTGATCTGGAGTCCGTTTGGGGCTCCAGAGAGGGGAATCCGTCGCCGTCGTCATCATCAACCTTCCTCCATCACCAATTTCATGATGCTCACCGCCATGCATGGGTAATTCCATCGTAGGCTTGCTGGACGGTGATGGGTTGGATGAGATTTATCATGTAATCGAGTTAGTTTCGTTAGGGTTTGTTCCCTAGTATCCACTATGTTCTGAGATTGATGTTGCTATGACTGTGCTATGCTTAATGCTTGTCACTAGGGCCTGAGTGCCATGATTTCTGATCTGAACCTATTATGTTTTCATGAATATATGTGAGTTCTTGATCCTATCTTGCAAGTCTATAGTCACCTATTATGTGCTATGATCCGTTAACCACGAAGTGACAATAATCGGGATACTTACCGGTGATGACCGTAGTTTGAGGAGTTCATGTATTCACTATGTGTTAATGCTTTGGTACTCTATTAAAAGGAGGCCTTAATATACCTTAGTCTCCAATAGGACCCCGCTGCCACGGGAGGGTAGGACAAAAGATGTCATACAAGTTCTTTTCGATAAGCACATATGACTATATTCGGAATACATGCCTACATGATCACGCACGCACATCTAGGCGACGGCGACCTTGGGACGAGACCCGGCACAAGCGCGGGTGTACTCGAGGTCGAACCCGACCACCTTGTACTTCTCCTCAGCAAGCAATAGCTCCATGATGTGGATGCAGTGCTCCACCCAGACCGGGTTGTTGGTGTACACCACCAAGAGCTCTGTGAACCTTCTGTGGGTGTCCACCACGACATGCATGGTGAACTGCTGCTCGTCATCGGCAGCCGCTCGGAGCGCCATTGGAACCGCGCAGGATACCCTCTAAGAATTTGTCGTGGTGGTGTGCTTCTTGCAATGGTGGGGAGCAATCGAAAGGTTGAAGAGACACAAGGGTTAAATAGCCGCTTGTCGGGGAACAAAAACCGGGGCGCATGTTTTCTCATGACTTGTGCATGGACAAAAAGACTAAGAACAAGATTACATCGCCAAGATCAGATCAAAGCACGAGGGATCGGTTCTTTGAAGAACCAACGTGCAGATCAAGAAGACCAAGACTAGCTAGAGAGACAAGATACTGCTATGATATGACCTACCTTGCTGGGCACGCGAGGCTGACAAGGTGGGGTTTACCCCGGAAGCGAGCCTTCAAGATCGCCCCGGCAGGCCTGCCTAAGTGACTAAGTGGCTGGCCCCTGCCACATGGCAGCCACTTCCTACAGAAAATACCTCCAGGCGATACCTGTCCTGAGACGTGTCAAGCAAGCAGGCGCGAAGCTGGCAAAACAGCCCAGCAGGGCCTGCCGGGCGAGCTGTGATGTGACACTGAGCGGCACATTTAATGCATTCTATTAGCCTGCAGAGTTAGGTATGATAGCACTGTTCGCTATCTAATTAGTATGTAAAGACTGATTTGCCACTTTGGTGACCCCTTTATCTATAAAAGGAGGCCCATGGTAACCATAGAAAGGATTCGGACCCCCTCACACTCATACGTGTGTAGCCCCTCTCACCCCGAGAGAACCCTGCCGGGCGAGAGCGTTGCACTTTTCCATGATCAATCCACCAAAGCTAGAGTAGGGTTTTACGCCTCGTGGCGGCCCGAACCTGGGTAAAACTGCCCGTATGATCTCCGTCGTGCTGTGTTACGCTTCTCCGCTCTTTGTGCAACGTGACCATCCCCCCGCCGAACCAAAAGGGGCTCATAGCCCCATAGGTGGCCATGTTTTTCCATGACATCTTTGGCGCGCCAGGTAGGGGGATCACTTGCGCGAACCCGAAAGTGTATGCAGCGTGCCATCTTCATCACCTGCTTCACCAACAACGCCATTATTTAATGACGCCTGAGAGAGGGCAGAGAGGGGCCGGGACGGTGTGGGAGAAAAACATTGCTCCACCTATGGTCCTGTCCGAACTCCATTGCCCCTTTCCGTCACTGCCGCAGCAATGACAAAAGCCGACAAATAGGACGAAGAGACCACCCTGGGAATATTAGGTAGCGTAGGTGCACCGCGAACCCCGTTCGTGGAAGAGGGCGATGTGCAAGGTAACAGGGTTTCTCTCTCTCTCTCTCTCTCTCTCTCTCTCTCTCTCTTCCACTCTCTCTTTTTGACAATCGAGCTACTCTGGGATTTAGAGTTGTCAGCGTCGATGAGCCCACGCAACACTCGGTTCAGCATTTACCCTCCTTAGGGAAGTCTTGACTAAAGCGCCAGTGCGAATCCGTTGATCGACGCCCCGACAAGTACGCTCCAGCATGGCCATCCGCTTTGGCGTGACTTTTTATGCTGATAGCCATTGGATTGTTCATTAGGCATGAAGAGAAGGGGAGAGAAACTCGCCGTGCCTGGCACCATATCCTGCCGCCTGTAAGATATATATATATATATATGGTTTTGACCAACCCCTGCCGGGGGCTAGAAATAGATGCACGTGCGGCACCATCCTTCCCACAGCCCGTGAGCCCAATGAGCAGCCACTGTAGGAAGGAGTGGATGGGGGCACAGATAAGAGCTAAGTTCATCTCATCCTCGTGTTATTATGCATACTTTTCGATTTAAATTCTTCATTTACCCCTCGAGTACCAAAGTGTTCATGCGATGAAATCTTTCACAAGATGGTACCTCTACGAGATTCTTGTCTACACCCTCATTCCGATCAGAGCCTGCTCGCGGAACGAGTGGCTTCATTGGAAATTACTAAGGAAATACATGTCGGGATGCATCTACGCCAAAATAACTGTTAAGGGACAGACCTTTACGACCATTGCGGCAATATGATACTGACCGGCAACCTGAATGTGCAATAGAGACTAATTATACGAACACTTCATGGATAAAACTCAAAATGGATAAACGCGCAGTTCATATTAAGCAAATGTATCGTGCACCACATGAAGCATAAACAGAACGACGTCTAAACACAGGACATGCATCATTGTTTTGGTTATAGGCCAACACAATGGCAAGGATAGTTCAGCGCTAGGCTTGGTGGCTTCGTGAAGCTGCCGGGACATCGAGGACCCCTGCGGCGAGAAGGGCGGCTTTCTCCCCGGCGGTGGAAACGTCTGCTCCCTCCGGTGGCTTCCTGAAGCCGTCGACAATGTCAAGATCCGGATGGCGGCAGGCGATGTTGCTCAATACCATGAAGAGGGCGTCGCCGGCGAGCTTCCGAAACTCTATTGCGAAACGGCTCACCCTTCCCTCTTCATGCACCTTCAGCTTGTCGATCAACTCATTGAAGAAAACCCCAATCTTAGCGTTGGGGGCCTCCTGCTTGCTGGCCGAGTAGACCGGCCCCTCTATGCCCATTGCCATGGTCTGGGCAGTAAGGCGATCGGCGACGTCGATCAAGCTTTTGATTCAAAGGTCAACTTGACCAGAGTGATTCTCCAGCTTGTTCTCCGCATCCTTCCGAAGGCGCCTTGCTGTGTCCAGATCCTTCGACAATTGCTTCTCATGAGCCTCGACGGATTCTATTGAGCACTCCAAGGAGCCGATCCTGGCCTTCAGATCTTTGATGATGTCATTGGCAGTCTCAAGGCCTTGGCTCTTGGAGGATAGCTGCGATCGCGTGTCCTTCAGGAGGGACTCTGATTTCCGTGCCTCCTCCATAAGGGCCGAGACCTCCTTGGCACTCCAGGCAAGCTTCTCCGTCAGCTCAGCCACTTGCTGGTCGAGGTCCACCTTGGCGGTAGAGGCAGCGGCAAGGTCATGAGCAAGCTTCTTCAGCTGAGCAGCTGAGTCGTCAGTAAGGGTGTCCAAGGCAGCCTTGTGCTTGTCCCCCAATTCTTTGGTGCACTGCTGCATGATGGCCTCCAGATTGTCGTCCTTGGCATGGAGAGCGACTTCAAGTTTCTCCTCCTGGAGAGCAATGCTCCATTCCCTGGCATCCTGAAGTGCATTGCGCTTCGCCTGGCGTATCTCCTGGGCGATGACTTCCTCCTTCGTCATCGAGATTGTTTCCTGCTGCCTCAGAAGGACCTGGAACTGCTTTCCGTGCCAGTCGTGCAACTCCAACCCTTTATCCTTTAGCCTCTGATCCACCTTGTTGGCGGACTGGCGCTGCTCCTTGAGCTCCTGCCACTTTTGGCTATGCTGCTCCTGCATCTCTTTAAGACCCGTCGCCACGACTCCATGAAGGACAGGTCCATGGCGATGGCGACGGAATCGTCCACCCCTTCGACTCCTTGGTATAATGACGCCAGTATGCGCTGAAGCTCTTCATTGACTTCCGTGCTCGTCGCCATATCCAAGTCCGGGCTGCGCGAGCACCAGTGCCAAGTTGCTCAAAGAGGATGGCAGGACTTCTGCCGAGGTACCAAATGAGGGAAGGGGGACCATGGTTTGGAGGGGTATCTTCTCTTCAACCACAATCCCCATCCCTGACGTGCTATGAAGGGTTTTCTCAGGCTCCTTGGGGAACCCCAGTGCACCCCCGGCAGCAGGTTCCTGTCCTTCCGTAGCAGCAATCTTGGCGGTCTCCTCAGCAGCATCTTTCCCTGTGCTGGTCACCTCATCCAACAAATCTGGCTCTTCTCTCAAAGGGGCTGCAAGAAAATCCAGCAACCAATTGCAGAGGTACAGAGTCAGGAATACGAAGCAAACTGATAAGAGAAATCATGAGAATAAAAACAAATAAGTTACCAGGAGAGGCTTGCCGGGCAGGAGGTTCGGTTTGCTCGGCAATATCCGCTGCCGGGTCAAGATTACCATCTTCTCCCTCAGGAACCACGGCGTCGCCTTGGGGGGACTCTTCCATGAGGACCCTTGGTGGGGATCCATCGACTCTAGCAACAGGCGGGATGGGCCCCTCCCGAAGGGGCTCGTCTTGAGTGGTCCCCTCTCCTCCTTTGACCTCAACGGAGGGAGGCTCTCCACCACCCGGGCAGGATGAGTCTCCTCTGTGCCTTCGGGGCGGGGGCTGAGCTGGGGGCTTGGAGCTGGGGCACTCGTGCTACTCCCTGCCAGGCACGTTGTCGGTGTCAAAACCGGCGGATCTCAGGTAGGGGGTCCCGAACTGTGCGTCTAGGCGGATGGTAACAGGAGACAAGGGACACGATGTTTTTACCAGGTTGGGCCCTCTCGATGGAGGTAATACCCTACCCCGCTTGATTAATATTGATGATATGGGTAGTACAAGAGTAGATCTACCATGAGATCAAGGAGGCTAAACCCTAGAATCTAGCCTATGGTATGATTGTTGTTAGATCCTCGGACTAAAACCCTCCGGTTTATATAGACACCGGATAGGTTAGGGTTACGAGTCGGTTACAATGGTAGGAGATCTCCATATCCGTGACGCCAAGCTTGCCTTCCACGCCAAGGAAAGTCCCATCCGGACACGGGACGAAGTCTTCAATCTTGTATCTTCATAGTCTTGGAGTCCGCCGTGATGATAGTCCGCTATCCGGACACCCCTAGTCCGGGACTCCCTCGAGCGCTGAACTCGGCTTCAATGACGACGAGTCCGCGCATATTGTCTTCGGCATTGCAAGGCGGATTCCTCCTCCGAATACTTCATAGAAGGTTTTGAACACAAGGATAGTGTCCTGCTCTGCAAAACAAGTTCCACATAACACCGTAGAGAGAATAATTTTTGCACAGATTTGCTGACGTATTCCGCGGCGTGACATCACACCACGGCTAGGCCTTTATATGAATCGTTTTTTACTGTTCCACTTCATAGAAGGTTTTGAACACAAGGATGGTGTCCGGCTCTGCAAAACAAGTTCCACATAACACCGTAGAGAGAATAATTTTTGCACAGATTTGCTGACGTATTCCGCGGCGTGACATCACACCACGGTCAGGCCTTTATATGAATTGTTTTTTACTGTTCCACTTCAGCGTGTTTAGCGAGGCGGTTTCCTTGGCACGTCTTATCAAAGCATGGATCGTGCCCCCTTATTCCGGGATTCTCATCAATACGGACGTGGGTAACCCATCCGCGCCATTGATTACGGCGCTTGGGAAATAAGCGAGTTTTACCAGGCTGGTGGGGGACGCATAGCTTCGTCCGTCTATATAAGGGGATAAGGATCCACCTTTTCACCCACGCCTTCTTCCTCCTTTGCTTATCCATTTCACAAGACTCGAGCTCCAGCGCCCAAGTTCGCACATCCCACCTCAACCTTCTCCAACCATGTCGGGAGGCGGAGGCAGGTGGATGGCCTCCTCCGTCACGGAGGGCACATCAAAGATCTGCGGGAGGCCGGATACTTGTCCGCAACATTGCGCCTGAGCTGCCCAAGCGGGCAGCTTATTCCAACCCCCGGGCCCCATGAGAGGGTAGTGTTTCTCCCCCACTTCCTCCGTGGACTAGGTTTTCCACTTCACCCATTTGTTCGGGGGCTCATGTTCTACTACGTCCTGGACTTCCACGACCTGGCCTCGAATTTCATCCTCAACATCTCGGCGTTTATCGTCGTGTGCGAGGCTTTCCTCTGCATCCAGCCCCACTTCGGCTTATGGCTGAAGATCTTCAACGTCCGGCCGAAGGTAGTGGGCGGCCGTCAAGCGGAGTGCGGAGGCGCCATGGTTGGCAAGATGGCCAAAGTCCCATGGCTCGAAGGCGCCTTTGTGAAGACAATAAAGGGGTGGCAATCGGGGTGGTTCTACATCACCGAGCCCCGCAACACCAAATGGGTGGCGGCCCCCGAGTTCAGATCTGGCTTCCCCACACGGCTCTCGTCATGGAAAGAGACGGGCCTGACGTGGGGGAGTTCGGACGAGACATCCGGACTTCAAACATGCGTCCGAAACCTGGTGGCCAAGAATCTTAGGCTTGTCGACGTATTCCAGGTGATGCTCATCCACTGGATTCTCCCATGCCAACAACGGGCCTTCAATTTGTGGGAGTTCGATCCGGCACAGCACCAAACCTTGAGCCGGCTCTTCGAGACTACGTACGAAGACGCCTGGAAGGTGCTGTTCAAGGGCGCCGAAGCCCCAGCATCCGCTACCAAAGATCGCGGATACAGATCGCAGCGTCAAGCCGGCGAGGTAAGTTATTTTACCCTTTACGAGACTCTTTTTCATAGATTGACTCTACGTGGGATCTAAAACTCCCTAATCTTTGACAGGACTGGCTGAATACGTCCGGACAGATTAACTGTCCGGCTCCTTTGCCGGAAGACCGGAGGGCCTTGATTAGCGGGGTTGTTGGCTCCGGCACCCATGTGGTGCGAAGAAGAAGGCCAAGAAGGAGGCCACGGAACTCGAAGGAGCTCCGGCGCCAGTCTTGTCGGATTCTCAAGCGGAATTTTCTCCCAAGACGAGGAGGAAGAATAAAGCTCCTCCCAGTGGGGAGGAGAAAAAAAGGAAGGCCGCCCCAAGGGGAGGCCAAGGGTCAAGATGGGAAGAACCCTTCCTCCGGACTTCTCCACCAACGTCGACGACGACGAGGAGGATTGGCCTACAAGGGCCAAGCCCCTGGCGAGATCGTAAGTGTCCGGATACCCATGGCTTTTTATTATTGTATAGTGTTCTCTAATGTGGAACAACCGTGCAGCCCGCCCAAGGGCGAGTTCGCCGATTCATCGAGCGGGTCCCTGGGCTCGTCGGAAATGGAGAGTACCTCGCTTCCGACCGCCTCCTCACCTTACGCTGCGAGCGACGCCGCGGCGGGGCCCCAAGGGGGGCTTGGTCAAGAGGAGGTAGCGCAGGAGGTGCCACAAGGCGACCTCCCGGACTCCAGGCGCGCGGGGGGCAGGACCCCTAGGGGCTCTAAGCCCGACCCTCGTCCGGACTCCATGCCGGAACCATCAGCGGTTCCGAAGTCCGGACAGCGGATCCTTCGCAAGAAGGGTAAGACGCCGGTGTCCTCCGTCCAACCGGAGGCACCGGATAGCTTACTGGAGGCGCTCAACGGCGCCTCCATCGAGGAGGAGCACCGCACTGTTATGAGTGCGGTGATCCGGACAGTTCAGTCCGCCAAGAGCGGACTGACCGAAGCCTGTACCAGCCTTCTAACAGGCTTTGAGGTAAGTTTGAAACATGTAAAAATATTACCGCATAGACACTAGCCCATGATGCTTAGTTCAGTGTTCGGAAAGAAAAGCCGGACTAAGGATCTAAAAAGATATACGCAGGAGTCTAACATAAGTATGTCAATATGGGAATGCAGGCTGCGCTGCTGACCTCTGCCGCACTGACTACGAAGGTCAATGCATTAAAGCAGAACCTCGAGCAGTCCGAGAACGAGCTCGGACAAGCCAAGAAGAAGCTCGAGGACAAGGAAGGTAAGTAGTACCTTATTAAAGAAATACCTTATAGAAAAGGTTTTGGTTGCAAAAAATAACAGGAATAACTTGGGTACTGCAGGGGCCACGAACGAGGTGGCGACCCTGAAGGAAGCTGTGTCCGTGGCCGAAAACAAAGCGGCTGTGGAACGCACCAAGCGAGAGAAGGGGGAGGCGCAGCTGGCGGAGGTGCGTCAAGAGCTCCAGATTCTCGTGAAAAAACACGAGGGTTTGGAGCGTGACTTGAAGACCCGAGAGTCCGAGCTTGCCTCGGCTATTGAGAGTACCAAAGCTGCTAAGGCCGAGGCCCAAAAAGCCCTCCAAGAAATTGAAGCACTAAAGAAGATAGCTCGGGTAAGGCATTCTTTATGCAAAGCAAGAATGTAAAAGTCAATTACCTGTTACTTACCCGGATTCGGAGCTCTCCAGGAGCATTCACAGATTTGCCCCATAGTGCGTCTGATGCTGCCGCATTCTACCGCGCCCAGGAGGGGAGCTCCATGGAAAAGGTGTTCTGGTCTCAGTATGCCGAGGCCGACCATCCGTGCCTCGAGCAACCAGCTGAAGCAGCTGGTCGAGCTCCATAAGGTTGCCGAACAGGCCATGAAGGGCCTTATAAGCGGCTGTGGCCATTGGAGGCCATGCCCGGAGCTACTTCGCTTGGTGCAGCGGCTGGTGGATGCTGTCCGCGGCTTGAAGTCATCAAGCGCTCCGTCTGCATTGAAGGTGTTCGTCGGGCCCTTGCCCGTGCTAAAGTGCACTGGGGCAAGCTGGATGCGGAGAGGCTTGTGACGGACGGGCCACCGAAGGGCCATGAGCATTGCACGCCCGAAATGTACTATGAGGGCCTCCTGAAGGGTGCCCGCCGAATAGCGGATGAGTGCTCCAAAGATGTAATTTTTGAATAAACACGCATTTGTTATCATGTACGCTGAGAACTTGTTCATATGCGCTAAGGAATGCTTATTAATTTAAAATATTACCTTCTGTGCGGCCGTTTATCAAAATTGAGAGATGGCAAGTCGTTGGCTTCAGCCCCCATGCCACAGTCTTTGGGGTGTTCGAATAAACTTGAGCACTCTTGTTCCCATTCTTGGGTCCATCTAGGAGGCGCTCAACACAACGAACAAGGCAACCGGACTTATAATGCTTGAACACTCTCACTTAGCCATAGAATTCTATAATTTTAAATTTCGTGAAGCCCTAGTATTCGAAGACCGAGTTGGGCGCTATCCACGCCTTGGCGGACAATTCTGGTTCCTCGCTCTAAGCGGCATAAGTCTTTAGGGACCGAAAAAACCTCTCGAACAGCGATCGCTCTCGCCTTATCATGACGGTCAGTTTTAGCTTTCTCCACTAAGGTGCTCGACCCAAGATAACTGGGGCACAATCGCAGATGGTTCTCCGGTGCTACCTTAGCCGATATAGCGGAACGTAAGGTACCAAAACACGGATCGGGCAAACCCAACTATTGACCCAAGACATGATTCGAGCCAATTCATACAATGCTATAAGTTCGGGTGCCGACTTGTGAAAGTGTTCGGACTTATCACACCATAATTTTGGGATACTTAAGCCCCTGGTGTATTGGCCGTACCAAAGTGTACGGTTGCAACATGTCGTGAAATGAACATATGTATATATAAAGGAAGTAGAGCAATAATAAGCAAGAGCTATGTATTGTTTATTCGAAAAGGTACTGCAATGGGAGCAGAACGATACAAATAGTGCGATAAGCAAGAGACGGGACTATCTAACATGTCCCCCTCCAGGGGTAAGCTGCGGGATGGTATATAAAACAGTTATAATGCTCGTAATAGAGACCACCTGAACACTCGACGTGGCTTTCCGCTTCCCTGGTTGTTGCATCGTGAGTTCGGCGATTCAAGTGCCGGACAGGACTTCTCAAAGACGTAGTCCTGAAAGTAAAAAAAAGGAAGAAAAAGGAAAAAGGAAAAAGAAATGACACAAGCGGAGCCCCAGTGCGGTCGAGCCGCATTCTTGGCGTGCCGTTGTCTTGCCCCTCCCCGTATGCCCATGGTATCTCCAGAGCGTAATTATGTACGCGTAATACTAGCTTCGCAATTTCGCGAGGGCTAGGGTTGGGGCCGAATTGCTACTCGCGCTTGAATCGTGCCAGGTGGTCTTGTTGCAGGTTACTCCGGGCGCGCTTGGCGGTGTCCGGACGCTTAGTGGCCGGGCTCGAGAAATTGCCGTGAGAGGCTTCTTTGCACCTCCGCCGCGAGGGCCGCCGTATGCTCCTCCGTTCGGAGAGAGCGTTCGGTGTTTCCATTGACCGTGATTACTCCTCGAGGGCCTGGCATCTTGAGCTTGAGGTATGCATAGTGCGGAACCGCATTGAACTTTGCAAATGCGGTTCGTCCGAGCAGTGCATGATAGCCGTTGCGGAATGGGACGATGTCGAAGATTAACTCTTCGCTTCGGAAGTTATCCGGAGATCCGAAGACCACTTCGAGTGTGACTGAGCCTGTACAATTGGCCTCTACACTCGGTATGACGCCTTTAAAGGTCGTCTTTGTAGGTTTAATCCTTGAGGGATCTATGCCCATTTTGCACACTGTATCCTGATAAAGCAGGTTCAGGCTGCTACCGCCGTCCATCAGGACTCTGGTGAGGTGAAATCCGTCAGTAATTGGGTCAAGAACCAATGTGGCGAAACCGGCGGCACGGATGCTAGTGGGGTGGTCCCTTCGATCGAAGGTGATCGGGCAGGAAGACCATGGGTTGAACTTTGGGGCGACTGGCTCCATCGCATATATGTCCCGTAGTGCACGCTTCCGCTCCCTTTTGGGTATGTGGGTTGCGTATATCATGTTCACCGTCCGCACTTGTGTGGGAAAACCTTCCTGTCCTCTATTGTTCGGGGGGCGGGGCTCTTCCTCGTCATTGCTATGCAGCCCTTGTCATTGAGTTCGGCACTTAGCTTGCCTGCTTGCTTGAACACCCAACAATCCCTGTTGGTGTGATTGGCTGGTTTTTCGGGGGTGCCATGTATTTGGCACAAGCGATCGAGTATGCGGTCCAAGTTGGACGGGCCCTGGGTATTTCTTTTGAATGGCTTCTTCCGCTGACCGGGTTTAGAGCCTCTGAATCTGGCATTAACGGCCGTATCTTCAGTATTATCACCGTTAATGCGGCGCTTGTTCTTGTTGTGACGCGACCTGCCATTGCTGTCCTTGGTATCCGAACTATCAGGATGTTTGGCCAAGTTGTTGCTTCGAGCTAGCCAGCTGTCCTCTCCCGCACAAAAGCAAGTCATGAGGGTTGTGAGGGCTGCCATAGATTTCGGCTTTTCCTGTCCTAGGTGCCGGGCAAGCCACTCGTCACGGATGTTATGTTTGAAGGCTGCAAGGGCCTCTGCATCCGGACAGTCAACGGTTTGATTTTTCTTTGTTAGGAACCAAGTCCAGAATTGTCTGGCCGATTCTTCTGGCTGCTGAATTATGTGGCTAAGGTCATCGGCGTCTGGTGGTCGCACATATGTGCCCTGGAAGTTATCAAGGAATGCAGCTTCCAGGTCCTCCCAACAACCAATTGATTCTGCTGGCAAGCTATTGAGCCAATGTCGAGCTGGTCCTTTAAGCTTGAGTGGGAGGTATTTGATGGCATGTAGATCATCACCGCGGGCCATGTGGATATGGAGGAGATAATCCTCGATCCAGACCGCAGGATCTGTGGTACCATCGTATAATTCGATGTTTACGGGTTTAAACCCCTCGGGGATTTGATGATCCATTACTTCATCCGTGAAGCATAGTGGGTGTCTTGGCGCCTCTATATTGGGCTATATCACGACGTAGCTCATATGAGCTTTGTCTACTGTGTTCGGCCCGGCCGGGTTTGCTGTATCCGGCGCGACGGTAATCATCCCGCATTGCTGGGCGCCCACGTGATCCGTAGATCGATCTTGTATGTTTTGCCTTATCCTCCAATATATCTCGCAAGTCCGGCGCGTTTTCCCGTGCCTTGGTACTTTTCGAGCGGCGTCGGGGTGTGGCTTGAGTGGAGGGCCGAGAGGCTTCTCTGTCGCGACCACGAGGTGGCCGGTCTGCCATGTCCTGCGCCGCTCACTTGGGTGCTTCCTCCGCTAGTCGAGGCAACGGCCTGCGTTTGGGGTAGCTTTTGGAGGGGCGTTCGAGTTCATACTCTTCGGCTGCAAGGACTTGATCCATCCGTCGCCTAGCAGGTCTTGATCAGCTCTAAGTGTCGCTGCTTTTTCTTGAGGCTGCTTGCCGTGGCTATAAGCCTGCGTTTGAAACGCTCCTGTTGGCGGGATCCTCGGGCACGACAAATTCATCGTCGCCGAGGCTTGCCTCATCTTGAAGGGAGGCGATAATTATCGTCCTCGACCTCTCTTTTCTGCGACCGTCGTGCGGACTTGCTTCTCCTCCTCCGCGCTGAGTCCTGCTGGAGGGGTTCTCTTCGCCTTGTCCGGTGTTATTATCTCCGTGCGGAATCACCGCTTTTATTGTGGCGGGATTTAGAGCGGCGCCACGACGTCGGCGCTCGGCTGTTTCTTGAGGGTCATCCTCCGTTGTTCCATCGCCGTTCCCATCTTTTGGGATGTCCACCATATATATGTCATATGACGAGGTGGCCTTCCGGTGCGTCTGTAGGCGCTGGGTCTTGGTAAATCTCGGCATCATCGTCCATATCGTCGATGTCTTCGGAGTCCTAGTCTAGCATGTCGGTTAGATCATCGACAGTGGCTACAAAGTGGGTGGTGGGTGGGCGTTGAATTTCTTCGTCGTCCGCATCCCAACCTTCCTGTCCGTAGTCCGGCCAGGGCTCTCCGGATAAAGAGAGAGACTTTAGTGAATTCAGGATGTCGCCAAAGGGCGAGTGCTGAAAGATGTCCATGGCAGTGAACTCCATGACCGGCGCCCAATCGGATTCGATTGGCAGGGGCGCGGAGGGTTCGGAGTCCGGAGAGGAGTCCGGCACCCTGGAGTCGAGGTCTTCGCAAAGGACAGGGATGGAGTTCAGCTCAATCGCCGTAGAGATTGTAGCCCCCGAGGCGGTGTCCAACCACTCATCCTCGATCGGGAATCCGGCCCGGATTAAGGGTCGGAGCGAATGCTCGTCGCGCCTCGTGGCACCGTTCGCTGCAGAGCTAGATCATGCCCATCGAGACAGTGCGGCGCGCTTGGCTGCGGCTCGAATCCGTCGAAGATCAAGTCTCCGCGCATATCGGCCGTATAGTTTAAACTTCCAAATCTGACCTGATGGCCAGGGCGTAGCTTTCGATCTGCTCCAGATGGCTGCTTAATTGGCCCGCAGTGCGAAGCCGCCGAATACGAAGATCTGTCCGGGGAGAAAAGTCTCACCCTGGACCGTGTCGTTTTTGATGATCGAAGGAGCCATCGGGCCTATCGGTAACGACAGAGAGGAACTCTCAATGAAAGCACCAATGTCGGTGTCAAAACCGGCGGATCTCGGGTAGGGGGTCCCGAACCGTGCGTCTAGGTGGATGGTAACAGGAGACAAGGGACACGATGTTTTTACCCAGGTTCGGGCCCTCTCGATGGAGGTAATACCCTACTCCTTCTTGATTAATATTGATGATATGGGTAGTACAAGAGTAGATCTACCACGAGATCAAGGAGGCTAAACCCTAGAAGCTAGCCTATGGTATGATTGTTGTTCGTCCCCACGGACTAAAACCCTCCGGTTTATATAGACCTTTGGATAGGTTAGGGTTACACGAGTCGGTTACAATGGTAGGAGATCTACATATCCGTATCGCCAAGCTTGCCTTCCACGCCAAGGAAAGTCCCATCCGGACAAGGGACGAAGTCTTCAATCTTGTATCTTCATAGTCTTGGAGTCCGGCCGTGACGATAGTCCGGCTATCCAGACACCCCCTAGTCCGGGACTCCCTCACACGTCCCTTCCACCGTCGTGCCGGTGGCTCCACGAGTTTGAGCCGCCTGGACCAGTGGACGAGGGTCTCCATCTCCTCCTCCTCATCCCTATCGGCAACAACAAGCAAGATCAATTGACAGATACAGGCACACATCCTGGAATTACTACAAGAGAAGGAGAAAGGGAGGGAGTGGTGTTCCTTACTCTTCATTAATGAACATGGAGTTTAGCTCACACTCCATGGGAGGCCTAGGAGCCCTGCTCCTCTTTTGGGGCGGGGGAACGGAGCTCGCCGGCAGCTTCGAGTCCTGCCGAGATGTAAGGTGCTCTGACGAAGACGAGCTCTGCGAAGAAGTCGAACTCGATCAGACACCGGGGACATCTTCCATGGCTGCTGGCTTCTCGGCGGAAGCAGCCTTGGCCCCGGAAATCCGAGGGGAATGCCTGGGCACGAGTTCAAGGATGCTGCTCTTGGAGACATCCTCCTTCGCCTTCTATGTGGCAAGCCAAACCTCCATAGGCTCCTCCGCCTCCGCAACCTTCTCTCCATCCTGGGCCTCCGTCACCGCGGTGTACAGAGCCTCAACCCCGGAAGGATCGTCCCCGACAGGTTCGTCCTCGGCAGCCTTACCCCCGGCAGGATTATCCCCAGGAACCCCTTCCGAGGCCTGCGCCTCGCCCTTGTCATGGGATGAGCCTCCCTCCTCAGTCTTTCCCCTTCCCACTACCACTTTCTTGGCCTTTGCCATCACTGCGGCCCTCAGTGCCCTGTCCTCCTCTAGCCATGATGAGGACATCGCTAACAAAGTTACACCCGCAGCCCCTACTGATACATATACAGGACCAAATTACTAAAGCTCGCGCACGCCAATTAAATTACCAGGTACTTTCGTTTCTTGGTAATGATTCTAATGTTCATGAGAATATGATGCTTCCTAAATTGGATACATTTGTTTTGCTTACAAATGAAGGGCCTAGCTTGGAGAAGGATGAACATTGGAGCAAGAACAAGCATGGAGTTGATGGCATGCGCAAGGGGAACAAGAATGGAGTTACAAGTGATGATTTCAGGACTTTGAAGCCACCATAAGGAGTGAATGAAGCCATGGATGAAATATACAAGATGCCACTTCATAAATTTCGTCCAGAGGCTATTCTAGGTGCTGCGTCACCTTATTATTGGGCCAGGCCCATGTAATTTCGAAATACATAAGTATAGGCTGTTTTTAGAGTCCGTATGTGTGGGGAAACAAGAGATAGGGTTGGTTTCGGACCCCTTCCCAAGGGCCACGAAATTCCCCCTCTTCCTCCATATATACAGCCCTTAGGGCACCGTTTAGACTTTGGGATTTGTTTAGTTAAAAGTAGGCATTGCAACTTCGTGTACTTCGTTTGTGTCCAACGACCAGACCAAGGCCGCTTACGGATCCCCACCATTATCAATACTTCATATATATATTCGCAATATTCAGATTGCTTTATTATATTCTTGCTTGTTCTTCGATTGCGTGCAGGAATAGACCTTCGTGGTCAGGCTGATTGTGCTTCCAGCATCGTCAGTAACCTCGAGAGATTGGTTTAGCGATTGCTAAGGCACAACGTCGTGCATGTTCGTAGTCGGATCGTCAAAGTCGACTCCACCAAATCGATAGTTATCATCTCATAGAAAGATCGGGACACTCTCGCCTCTATCATTTTGGAAGATGTGGTGGAAGGTGGGGTGGTGGTGGTGGTTAAACTGAAGAATTTCAGTTTCGTCAGGGTTTCACGGACGTCCGGTTTTTCCGGTGGTCCGGCCGTTCCTGGGGCTCCAGACGTCCGTAAAGCGTCGGTCGTCCTGCGAGGTCGGGGTCAACGCGAGTTGGGCCTGGGCGATTTTGAGGTGGAAGAAGATGGTGAGGTCAAAATTGAGCGGATTGATGGGTGGAAAAGGGTGGGGAGGGTGGGAAGAGCTAGATCCACACGTGGCAACTCAAATCCATGGACCAAATCCAACAAAATCTCAACTCACCAACAAATTAAAAAAAATTGGGGCTATTTTTGGTGGGGAATTTTCGGATTTAGGACAAAAACAACAAAATCAAGCTAGAAAACATGGGGTAGGGGCTCCAAAAACGTGATCAATGTGGCTCATGATACCATAGATGATGTAGGGCGGAACCCTAATCGGAGATCTTTCACGTTTGGAGGGGATCCTATGGGGAGAGCCCGACGAACAAGCGGAAGAACACAAGGAAAAACACACAATTGGAACACTAAACCGACAAGTTTCGATTACACAAGGGCTAGATCACCGAACACATAAGGTAGCACAAGATTCAAAATCAACAAAGGAAAGATACACGAGTAACCGGTCTTCTCCGTGAGGAGGTCTTGATGGGGTCCACCCTAGAAGGGGGTCTTGAATCCTCTTGGAAGGATCTTCTCCGAGGAGGCGCGATCTCCGAGGAGAAGGTAACCAAGTGGAAGAGCAAAGCTCTCACACAAATATGAGCTAATCCTTTGCTAACCCTAACTAGGAGGAGGAGGAGGTATATTTATAGTCTTAGTGCAAATGGGGCGAAGTGAACGGGTACAAGGGCTCGAGCCCGCGGTCGCGGTCACATAGGTGTCGGACGTCCGGAAGGCGTCGGACGTCCGGGGCTTCGGAACGGTCTGGACGTCCGGAGGCTGTCGGACGTCCGTAAATCCGGCTCGGGTGCTGGTCGGTCGGTCGTCCGGAGACTTCGGTCTTCTGTAGATTTGGCTCTGATCGGTGTGCGTCGGTCGTTTGGTGAGGGCCGGTCGTCCGGGGCTTCGGGAAGGCCCGGACGTCCGTGGATCGTCGGACGTCCGTAAATCCGGTTCGGGCGTGCATCGGTCGGACGTCCGGAGGCTTCGGTCGTCCGTGAGTTTCCATTCGGTGCCCAGCTGCGGACGTCCGGAGGAGTCGATCGTCTGTGGCTTGGAGTCGTCGGACGTCCGGACTTGGTCGGACGTTCGATGCCTGTAGTTTCAACATCTTTTCTTTTTCTTCTTCAACATGCTTGGGGTCCTCGTCGTCTTGGCTCTTGCAAGTAGTTGTTCCTTGGCTCATCTCCATGTACCTGATTACACATAGAGTTTCCGAATGAGGTAGTAGCCATGTCTCGTGAGTAGGAAGAGGGAGTTCGGAGAGGAGCGAGTTCACCTTATCTTCGATAGCCTTAGCTCGGGCTCGAGTCATGGGTCCACGTGGTGTTGAGGAAGATGTAGGTGCGTCCATGGGGATGAGTGACGGATGCTCCGCATCACCTCCTCCTCCTCCTAGTTAGGGTTAGCAAAGGGTTAGCTCATATTTGTGTGAGAGCTTTGCTCATCCACTTGGTTACCTTCTCCTCGGAGCTCAGGACCTCTTCGGAGAAGATCCCCCAAGCGGATTCAAGACCCCCTCTAGGGTGGCCCCCATCAAGACCTCCTCACGGAGAAGAACGGCTACTCGTGTATCTTTCCTTTGTTGATTTTGTATCTTGTGCTACCTTATGTGTTCGGTGATCTAGCCCTTGTGTGATCGATACTTGTCGGTTTAGTGATTCGCTCGTGTGTTTTCCCTTGTGTTCTTCCGCTCGTTCATCGTGTTTTCCCCGTAGGATCCCCTCCAAACGTGAAAGATCTCCGACTAGGGTTCTGCCCTACATCATCTTGGTATCATGAGCCACGTTGATCATGTTTTTGGAGCCCCTACCCCGTGTTTTCTAGCTTGATTTTGTTGATTTCGTCCTAAATCCGAAAATTCCCCACCAAAAATAGCCCCAATTTTTTTTTGTGATTCGTTGGTGAGTTGAGATTTTGTTGAATTTGGTTCATGGATTTGAGTTGCTACGTGTGGATCTAGCTTTCCCCACCCTCCTCCCTTTTCCATCCATCAATCCACTCGATTTCGTCATCACCATCTTCTTCCACCCCAAAATCGCCCAGTTCATCCCGCGTTGACCCCCGACCACCGGACGTCCGGCCATTCTCGGACGACCCGAACCCCTGACCCGATTCAAAATTACGGACGACACCCTGCCGGACGTCCGACGGCCGGACGACCATAAAATCCGGGCGTCCGTGAAACCCTAACGAAACTGAATTTTTCAGCTCGGCGACCACCACACCCCACCTTCCACCACATCTTCCAAACCCACATACACCACCATTGATACGGGGCTAACCCGGTGTAGGCCGATCTTTCACGTTTGGAGTGGGATCCCTCGAAGAACACGATGAACAATGGAAAGAACGGAGAGAAATAACAAGGGGAAACACTCAAGAACAAGTCCGATCACACATCCACTAGACAATCAAACACACAAGATCCACAAGGTACATGAACAACAAAGGGAAAGATACAAGGTAGAGTTCATCTCCGTGAGGAGGTCTTGAAGGGGGCCGCCCAAGAGGGGGTCTTGATGATATATCCCGCAGAATCTTCTCCTAGATGGAGGTCTTGGCCTCCAATGGAGTAGTGGTCTCTCTCTCTCTCTAGAGTAGAGGTAGGAGCAAAGCTCACCTAAGAATGAGCTATCATATTTGCTAACCCTAGAAAGGATGAGGGAAAGGTCTATTTATAGTCTAAGCCACGAAGGGGTAAGTGGGAGAGGGATACAAGGCCAAAGGCCCGGCTGCGCACAGGCAGTGTCGGACGTCCGGCCGGGGTCGGACGTCCGGCCGGGGTCGGACGTCCGGTCGTTCGCGGGGGTCCGGACGTCCGGAGGGCGGGGGAACGGAGCTCGCCGGCAGCTTCGAGTCCTGCCGAGATGTAAGGTGCTCCGACGAAGACGAGCTCTGCGAAGAAGTCGAACTCGATCGGACGCCGGGGACATCTTCCATGGCTGCTGGCTTCTCGGCGGAAGCAGCCTTGGACCCGGAAAGACGAGGGGAATGCCGGGGCGCGACTTCAAGGATGCTGCTCTTGGAGACATCCTCCTTCGCCTTCTATGTGGCAAGCCAAACCTCCATAGGCTCCTCCGCCTCCTCAGCCTTCTCTCCATCCTGGGCCTCCGTCACCGCGGTGTACAGAGCCTCCACCCCGGAAGGATCGTCCCCGACAGGTTCGTCCTCGGCAGCCTTACCCCCGGCAGGATTATCCCTCAGAACCCCTTCCGAGGCTGCGCCGCCGCCCTTGTCATGGGATGAGCCTCCTCCTCGATCTTTCCCTTCCCACTACCACTTTCTTGGCCTTTGCCATCACTGCGGCCCTCAGTGCCCTGTCCTCCTCTAGCCGTGATGAGGACATCGCTAACAAAGTTACACCCACAGCCCCTACTGATACATATACAGGACCAAATTACTAAAGCTCGCGCACGCCAATTAAATTACCAGGTACTTTCGTTTCTTGGTAATGATTCTAATGTTCATGAGAATATGATGCTTCCTAAATTGGATACATTTGTCTTCTTACAAATGAAGGGCCTATCTTGGACAAGAAGGATGATCGTTGGAGCAAGATCAAGCATGGAGATGATGGCATGCACAAGCTGAACAAGAACAGAGTTACAAGTGATGATTTCAGGACTTTGAAGCCACCATAATGAGTGTGTGAAGCCTTGGATGAAATATACAAGATGCCACTTCATAAATTTCGTCCAGAGGCTATTATAGGTGATGCGTCACCTTATTATTGGGCGAGGCCCATGTAATTTCGAAATACTTGAGTATAGGCTGTTTTTAGAGTCCGTATGTGTGGGGAAACAAGAGTTAGGGTTGGTTTCGGAACCCTCCTCCAAGGGCCAGGAAATTCCCCCCTCTTCCTCCATATATACAGCCCTTTGGGTGCCATTTAGACTTTGGGTTTTGTTTAGATTAAAGTTCGCCATAGCTGCAACTTTTGTCGGATTTCTTTGGCTATTATAGCTGCAACTTCGCCACAGTTCGCCAGAGTAGTGCCTAAACAGATCAATGTTGGGAGCAACCCCAACGAAATTCTCGCACAAGTGAGCAAATATCGCCATGCACACCATTGCATTTGGCATGAAATCCAGGAGATGGAGTCCATAGATTTGCATCATCGCCTCAAAGAAATCCGAGAAGGGAGGGCAGAGACCGCAGATGAAATGTGCGTAGAAAAATCTATATGAATCTGGCGGGTTCTCCTTCCCCTCCGCCAGGACCTTGGGAGCGCCATGCCCCTTCGGGACCTCCCTACCCCACAAGTATCCATACCTCGCCTGTAGCACATCGCCGTCGAGGTTCGACGGGAAGAAGATGACATCTCCTTCTCGCTTCCTGTCTAGCTCAGTTGCCCTCTTGCTCCCCTTAACGGCGGCCTCCTTCGTAGCGGTTGTCCGCTGCCCCTGGCAACCATTTTCTTCCCCATATCCCCTAAGATATGGTGGGAGAGCGGGGAGGAAATCGGAAGGGGATCGGCGGTGAATGTGGGTGAAGAGAGCGGGCGGTTGCGTGGCTTGCGGAAGAAGATGATGGGGAGGCGAGGCAAATGATGAATGAGCAGTGCCTTTCCGTGTTTTCCCCTCTTAAGGGAATAGGTGTGGGAGAGGGCGCGACTCTTCAGGAATGTTACCATTTTTTACATTAACTGCTACAGCCCCATGGCCCCACGCCCCGTGGTAATTATGTGAAGTGGACATTGGATTGACTGGTCGTCATGATGAATCGTCACGCAGCCTTCTCCTGCCACGTGTCCATGCACTATTTGGAGCCTAACCCAACATGCCCAGCGACACGTATGGCTCAGGCCCGGGGGCTTCTATCGGGGAACACAAACCAGGGCACATGTTTTCCCCTAACTTGTGCACGAACAAAAAGGCCAAGAACAAGATTACAACGCCAAGATTAGATCAAAGCACGAGGGATCAATTCTTTGGAGGACCAATGTGCAGATCAAGAAGACCAAGACTAGCCAGAGAGACAAGATACTGCTACGAGAAGAAGCTACCTTGCTGGGCAGGCGAGCCTGACAAGGTTGGGGTTACCCCGGAAGCGAGCCTCCAAGATCGCCCCGGTAGGCCTACCGGGGCTCACGGAGGCAAACTACTGCACCACACCACCTCATGACGACTTGCGCCGCCGATCGATCTTGATGTCAAGCTCCTAAGTGACTAAGTGGCTGCCCCCTGCCACATGGCAGCCACTTCCTACAGAAAATATCTCCAGGCGACACCCGTCCTGAGACGTGTCAAGCAAGCAGGCATGGAGCTGGCAAAACAGCCCTCTATAAAAGGAGGCCCATGGCAACCGTAGAAAGGATTCAGACCCCTCACACTCATACGCGCGTAGACCCTCTCACCCCGAGGCAACCCTGACAGGCAAGAGCGCTGCGCTTTTCCACCATCAATCCACCAAAGCAGGAGTAGGGTTTTATGCCTCGCGGTGGCCCGAACCTGGGTAAAACTGCCCATGTGATCTTTGTCGTGCTATGTTACGCTTCTCCGTTCTTTGTGCAACGTGCCCATCCCCCCGCCAAACCAAAAGGGGCTCATGGCCCCATAGGTGGCTGTGGTTTCCTACGACAGCGTTGTAATAAATGGGGGCCGGCTGGCCTGTAATTGTCACGTCTTGTCACCGCGTTCGTAGCGGAGGATTGTAGTGCATGCTTGACAGCACAACACCGCACATGTTTTGTTTGACCACGCTTGGGCTTGAAGGGGCGCCAAATGTATCGTCGGTGAGCCTGTTCCCGCGCTATCGCGCAAGCTTCCCGCCCGGCTAGTTTGGCCACACATCGGCTAGAAGAGGGACAAATCATGGGCGTTTATTGGCAAAAATCTTTGTAAAATCGAAGTGTGTGGAATGACTTAGGTCATAAGTTTACCCGTGGGTGATGAGGTCAAAGTTACACAGAAGATTGATGATGAACACTCGGGTGCGATAATTAATTCAGCGCTCTACAGGTCACACGGTTTAAGAATCCAAATGTGTGCAATAATGTGGAAGATCGCAGTCGAGTTAGCTATATAGATCGTTCGACAAGGTAAACAAATTCGAGAATGGTTAATAAAATCTAACTCCATTGCATATTAAGGTCAAAATATTGCTACCAATATGTGAGTCTCATACGATGCCATTTCAATGATTGTACCACAAGAGCTCGAAATATTACAAGGTTCAAATTCCAGAATTATATGGCTCAAATTTGAAGATTACAAGGTTCAAACTGATATTAGAAATGAAATTCAGCTCATCAGTTGCAAATGCTCGCGCTGATCCACTGAACATGGATACCAGAGAGGTTCAAACTAATATTACCACTTGTAAGTCTAGTTTCGAAAGCTCATAATTTTTGCAAAGGGGTCAACCCTGAGAAGTCATGTATGG
This sequence comes from Aegilops longissima, assembly GCA_021605205.1. Taxonomy (NCBI): domain Eukaryota; kingdom Viridiplantae; phylum Streptophyta; class Magnoliopsida; order Poales; family Poaceae; genus Aegilops; species Aegilops longissima. The sequence goes on along the minus strand of CM038681.1, from coordinate 307,134,074 downwards.
GGTTGACATGATGACTTTCGATTACTCTGTCATCTGAAGTTCCAAAATGAAATTCAGCATTTTCGGACCCTATTCCATTCTGCCGCAGCCGCCGGTGCTGATCAACAAACATTCATTTGTGTGAAATAAATGTAGGGCAAATCTAATTACCTTCAGTGCCCTTGCTCTGACAACAAAGAACCTGGCGAATATAATCTCAGGTAAGGTCCCTCGGTAGGAGTTCAAAGTAATTTCTAAGAGATGCAAATCTAGGCATTTGATGTGATTGTTATATTGTATCACATTATCCACCACCGGGCCTAATCTTATCTACAAAAGAAGAAAACGTGTTAGTGCCTACATGCAGTTTTGAACACTACTACATACCTATTTGGTTTGCAGGATTTGTACAATGCACTAATACGCCAGCTTTGACCCAACATGATTAACATGGGCATTTGATTACAATCTAGAAAAATGTAGCCTTCTTCACAAGAGGTTGGAGTGGATGAAAAGTTCCCTAAGAAAAGTAGTACAGATGAATCCAAAGGATAAATGCTTATGGATTGTAACCATATGGATCAAGCAACCAATATGGGGGGGGGGCATGTATGTACTGAAATCCTCCAAAAAATCTGTCAGAAATCATAGTACATTGTCATTGTAAACTTGGAAAAAGGTGTGACAAATTAAACTCCCTTATGGTTAACATTTAACACGAAAGGAACATCACCTCGATATATAGCTTGTCCAGACACCAAAGCATCTCAGGAAACTAACAACTTGCTCCAGGTTGGGGCCGATAGATTCTAGTGCTAAGACCTTCATTGTGCGCAGTTTCGGGGTCAAGCATGTCAGAATCATTTTCTGGATGACAAACGAACATGCATCTTCAAAATTAGAAATAATGTTAATTTCTAGAAGGAGAGGTAGAAGGCGGTTGTTGTACCTGAACGGGTGTGGATCCAATAACAAGTTCAGAGTATTTGCGAGACGAGTAGCCCACCATTGTCAATTTTGGCGCAGAAATGACATTGATTATTGTTGGACCTTCTTGATCAACTACAAGTAATCTCTCAAGTGAAGGTGGGTCCTCAATGACCATACCATGGTACACATCTTGTGATGTCTTCTTGCCGTACCAGCAACACACATAAATAGTCCGAGGAGTCATGGAGGTGATGTGGAAGCTACTCAACCCATTGATCGCCCGAAGACGAAGGTACTCGAGTGTAGTACAGCCATGGAGCAGGCGCTCCATGTCACCGTTTGGGAGGCAGACGACGATGAGGTCGAGGTGCTTCAGTCATGGTAGAATAAGAGTGGGCGTGTCATTAAGGGGGGATGGCAGTTCCTGAACTTGGCGACGCGCAGCATGGGCGCGAGGCCGAGCGCGGACGTTGGTAGCGAGCGCATATGCCCATCATCAAAAGTGAGCTCCTCAACCTGATCTAGGGTGGGGGATCGAAACCATTCATCAAGCTTGGCCCGGTCCTTGCCGTTGGAATGGAACTTGCCCATGATAGGGCCTCTGTTTGGGCTAGGGCGACTGCCGAGGATCTTGGAGAACGCATCCAAGCTTTTGCGATAGCCATGGTAGAGCTCGTGGGTGTCAATGAAGTCGAGAGGGGTGGAGTTCCATAGGGGGTGCCACCGCCAGGAAAGGACGGTTGTCCGCGCCCCATATTTGATTGGGAGGAGGGAGATGATGACTGTCAACATATAATTGGGGAGGCTGCGGATGAAGTCTAGGACTGCTGGAGTCGCTTGCGGTTCTTGCTCGACCCGCCTCCACTTGTTGGAAGCCCCGTTCTCCACCTTCAGAGTCTCCTTGTCAGCGGCGCTTTCTGATAGGAGTGGGAGTACATGGAATATTTAGTTAAAACAGGGCAATAGAAAAGTGTATTGGTAATTAGAAGTTAGTAGGTAGGAATAGAGTAATAAAATGGAATGACAATTTTTTGCTTAAATACTACACAATTCATTTGATATTGCTGGGTAGGTCAACATGCAGATACTTGAAAAGAACACTTACTTCGAACAAAGTCTGGATGGATGATATCGTCGGGGAAGTTAGCATATATCTCATGACCAGGCTCTTTTATGTGCGGTGCAATTTTAGTGCCAGCTTTCAGTACATAAAACTTAGAAATTTCTTTCCAAAAAGGCCAGTGCCAAAATAGGAGTCACCACATTCATCAAGTCTTACAGTAGCAACGACTGTAAATCCATGGTTTGTGTTCAGTATGGCATCCCTGCAGTCTTGATTTATGTAAAGGGAAAGATTGTGTACTACAGATTATGTTGCCTAGAAAGGGACGCGCTGTAGAAAATGGTAGGATTGTTAAAGAAAATATGGAAACATGCAAATATGGGCCCAAATTGAAACAAATGTATAGCAGTTGAAATCAAAGGACAGAAAACTATAATTAAACAGATAGGGTAAACATGATGTCATGGAAATATGAGAGTAATCGAAAGAAGAATACATCATTAATTTGCCTAATATAGAAAGAAGAGGAAAAAAAATCCCCTTTGACATATATGGTTCATGCGGCACCTTTTATACAAATGTAGCAATATTTAGTATATGTTCAGGAAAGTAGGCCATGCCAACCGATTTAGTGTGAGATTGAACATACCGCGCATCCTCTGGTAATCTGGTACGGTGAGATGGAACTCCATGGATGTCTGGCGTAGGCCGCAAAGTCCTGATGTGTCCGTGCACTATACACTCTATGAATGAAAGAAAACCCTCAGATCAGCTTGAAGAAAAATGAATTCACAGCGATTTCGGCCGGGTGCTTAAAGGAGGCAGATGAACTGGGATAAGAGATGAGATAATATCTCATTAAATTAGTTACCTTGTTGTACATGAAAAAAACCCTCAATACGACGGATTCCCCAACCGGGTGGAGCTGGGTCGATCGCGAGCAGTGTCAAGATAGTCGATGGTGATAGGCGGGGGCAAGCGGAAGTGGCGAAATGTTATGGGGTTTGTCGGCAGCCTAGCGGCGGCAGCAGGCGTTGAGCTAACTGGTTGCCGCCGCAATAGGCGGTGCCATGCATAGACGCAGAGGAGCTTGTGCAGGTTTGAATGGAGAACGGAGGAGGTGGCCGTCGGGGTGAGGGTTTTTGTGACATAATGTCGGCGTTCTGGGAACGGGGGTCCCCAGACTTGCCTGCCTGCGGCCTGCGGCGTGGCTCAAAGGAGGCCCAGGACGGCCCATCTTCATCAACGCAAGCTCAAGACCCTCGCGAGGGGCCAAGCCTCGCGGGGCGGACGACCAGGAGCTTCCTCAGGCACGGCCTCGTCAGGTTGGCTCATGAGGAGGCGGAGAGTTCAAGGCAGGGTACCTCGCTAGGTGCCCATGACGCAAGCCATGACGACCAAGGGCGCCAGTCGGGCGCCAGCCCGCGCAGCGTCCTCCTTTCCCCTTTGGTGCAAGGGGAGCAAGCGCAGGCGAGAGCATCAAGCAAAGGCATCCGTTTAAGTGCAACAAGACCAAGACTAGCCCAACGGCTGGAAGGGAGTCATCGTGGAGCCCAGGCAGGCGTCATCACCAGAGCCTTTGGCAGGCGAGGACCAACTTTAGTCAGGATAAGTGTACCCGTTGTTCCCCTTCAAAATGGCCAATTGTTGGCGCCCTTCCCGCTCAATATTTGGGAAGAGGCCCAGGGCCTTCGCCTATAAATAGGAGTAGCCATCTCCATGGTAGAGGGATCGGCCCCCCGGTATGAGATCGGAATCCTCACCAAGGAACCAATAGCTAGAGCAACTGAACACCACCTAGCAGTTCATCACACCCACCAAGAACAGACCCTCGCGAGGCTGTTCTTCCCTGTACTGTTCCTCATCAGCCCAAGAGGCAATCCACCACGCCACAAACTAGAGTAGGGTATTACACCACAACGGTGGCCCGAACTAGTATAAATCTTGTGTCTCTTGTGCTGTTCTTTTTAGTAGTTTAGATCCCTGCGATTCGGCGAGGTACGAGACGGTGGAAGGTTGGATCTCTGCGCGCACCCCCATGTTCGAACCTCAAGGGTCTACCGGAACCCGAAATCCGACATTTGGCGCGCTGTAGGGCGCGCGGAATCTGCCTTCGTCGCCTCGTTCTTCCCGACCGCCGCAATTATGTTCGACGCTCGTCGCGCCCGCGAAGCGACGAGCCGCCTCGCCCCCATGTCGCCAGGCGGCTCCGTCGGCGGGCGCCCTCGTCGTTCTCTGTCACTGCCGTCGGGCGCGCGACCGCCCAGCGGGAAACGAGCAACAACCGTCGTCCCAGCACCCGCCCTCGAGGCGGGACGGCCGCACCGCCACGCTTTCGCCACCCGCTGGTTCTTTCGTCATCTGCGCGCGCCGCTGCCATGGAGGCCCGAGCTGCACTCATCGCGGCTAACGAGCTCTGCGCTACCGCCCGCCGACGACGTCTACGAAGAATGGCTCGACCAGTCGCTGAAGCTCGTCCGCGCTGCAGGAGGCGACCCGCACCGTCCGTCTCGCTGCACGCACCGCCCGCAGCGTGGCGATGAAGCTCGGCGCCTCAGCCGCCTCCTCCTCAAGACGGGCGCCCTCGCCCCAAGCGCGGCGGCCTGGCGAAACCTGTTCCGCCAGCGCCGCGCGGCAAGCAGAGCTGTCAAGAAGTTCTCGCCCACAAGAAGCTGCCCGAGCGCTCCCGCCCAAGACGCCAAGACCTGCGCTACCCCAGCCGCGGCGCAGGGAGGCCTGCAAGACCAAGCTCTCTGTCGTCCAAGCCCCAGCTGCCACGGCGGGCTGCCGCGCTTTCACCTCCGAGAAGGCGCAGCGCCGCGTAGCTCCGCCAAATTCAAGCCAGACCTGCCTCCTCGCTATGACGGCACGGCTGACCCTATGGATGAAAAGGTCATGGCGAACTGGTTTCCTATGGCGCTCAAGGACGGAGCCCGCATCTGGCTCCTGAATCGGCCCGTGCACGATCTCTTCCTGGACCGAGATGCGCACCGCTTCATCGCCAACTTCGTGCTCCTTGCGACCGCCACCGCCGAATCGACATGCGCCGAATCAAGGAGCAGCCAGGGGAAACCCTGCAAAAGTACATCCAGCGCTTCAACAACGCGCCTCAAGATCCCTGTGGTAACGGAGGAGGCCATCATCTCGCCTTCTCCGACGGCGGCGTGACGTCAAGATGAAGGAGGAGCTGGCGATGCATGAAGATCTGTGCACCTCCTTGGAGCTGTTCAACTTGGCGACCAAGTGCGCCAGGGCTGAGGAGGGGCGCCTCTCCCTCCTCGAGCTGCCTGCCGCGGATCCCGAAGAGAAGAAGTCCGCGAGGGAGGCTGGAGGGATCAGCCACGCGAGGATCGCCCCGCAGGGGAACGCAGGCCTCCCTCCGCTGCCGCCGCCGCCAAGGAGGATTGAAGACCGTCATCAGGACGAGGGGGCTAGGGGCTTCTAGGAAGCGCGTGCGGTCGCCTGCATCCTGGGCGGAGCTCAAGCCCCAGCCTCTCAGCGCATCTTCAAGCAGTTCACCCGCGAAGTGAATGCAGTCCTCCCCAAGCTCGAGTCCACGCGCCCTCTCAGGTGGTCGGCGTGCGCCATCACGTTCAGCTCAGCGGATCAGCTCAAGTGCGCAGCCATAGCCGGAGTTCTCCCGATGCTTTGTTCCCCAATCATCAGCAATGTGCTAGTCACCAAGGCCCTCATTGACGGCGGAGCAGGGCTCAACGTCCTGTCTGTGGAGACATTCAACAATCTTCAAGTGTCTTACAGTCAGCTTCAGCCAACCAAGCCTTTCTCCGGAGTCACCGACGGCTCCACGGTCCCGATCGGGCAGGTCCGCCTTCCTGTCACCTTCGGGGCTCGTGACAACTACCACACCGAGCTCATCGACTTCGACGTCGCCCACATTCGCCTGCCATACAACGCCATCCTCGGGTACCCAGCGTTGGCCAAATTCATGGCCGTAACCCACCATGGCTACAACATCCTCAAGATGCCAGGAAGCGGCGGAGTCATCACGGTGCCCCGTGAAGAGAGAGACGCAGTGTGCTCCCGGAGCGAGCTTTTGAGCCGCATCGCTGGAAGACCTGCACCACAAGCAGCAGGAGGCCTCCGAGGCCGCACTCCAAGAAGAAGAAGACATCGATCGCCGGCTCCTCAAGAGGCAGGCCCCTCAGGCCCGCGCCGGGCCAGGGCCTCCTTCCATCGCGATAGGAAAGCGCCCGCGCCCTCCTCAGCAGGGCTCGGGGCTCTCCTCGAGGCCGCCGACCTCGCCAGGTCTCGAGGGAGGCGCTTGGGCACCGCGTGGAGCCGTGTTTCAAGCACGCTTCCATAGCAAGGAGCAAGGCAAGGAGGGCCGAACCCTCGGGAGTTTGTCGGCAAGGCCATTCAGGAGCTCAGGAGTCAAGGGTCATGAGGGGCAGCCGCCGCCTGCTGTGGCCCCCATCCAGCGAGGATGGTGGGGCTGGCGTCTGCATCGACATACCAGGCTCAACCGAGCCGCATCTCAAGAGCGCCTCTGGCCCTCGCGAGTGGGACGTCGTGAAGGCTCAAGAGGTCAGGCACGCCGCAGCCCTAGCGGAGATGGAGATGGCCCCTAAGGAGCCGCCAGCGCCTCCCGAGCCTCCCGAGGCCCCGGCCAGGGGCTCGTGAGGATCGCCCCGTAGCCCACCGAGTCTGCTACACCAACACCCCTTCATCCCCAATATCACTGTGTGACATCTTTAAGTTTTATTTCGGTGGGAGCGCCTTGAGGCAAGATTATTCCCTGGCAGCGTGGGGTCCGTCCTGCGGCATGTATCCCTTTTATTTCATGTCGTTAGCCTATCTGTTGGGGGCGCCCCGGCTGCATCATCCCCAAGCCGCTCGGGCCATCCCAGTGCATGTATCCTTCCTACTTTTTCCTTAGGATTATGCTCTCGCTCCACCATGCTATTTATTTGGTGCCTTTTCCTGGGTGGCGGAATCTTGCACGTTAAAGGGGGGGTGCCTGAGCATCGCGACTCAGGGCTCCTACCGGCTCTCCGGCCCTCACCCTCTGGTCTTGTCCATGGCATCGCGACCTAGCTTGCCAGCCGACGGCCGAGACCAGCACGAGAGCCGGACCCGAGGACGTAGAGTTGCTGCGTCTGACCTAGCTTGCACGTTAAAGGGGGGGTGCCTGAGCATCGCGACTCAGGGCTCCTACCGGCTCTCCGGCCCTCACCCTCTGGTCTTGTCCATGGCATCACGATCTGGCTTTCCAGCTACGGCTGAGACCAGCCCGAGAGCCGGGACCCGAGGATGTAGAGTTGCATCATCTAACCTGGCTTGCGCGTTAAAGGGGGGGTGCCTAAGCATCGTGACTCAGGGCTCCTACCGGCTCTCCGGCCCTCACCCTCTTGTCTTGTCCATGGCATCGCGACCTGGCTTGCCAGCGACGGCTGAGACCAGCCCAAGAGCCGGGACCCGAAGACGTAGAGCACCGGCATCTGGCCAAATTTGCAGGAACACACTCGAAGATAAGGCCCAGAGCCAGGCGCAACCCACCTTGAGGTAGGGCCTCGTGAGTCCCGCGCTGGCTCACGGGTGCCCCAGCACACCTCGCGAGGCCTCTCCAAAGCAACTAACAGCAGGACTAACGATCGCCACGGCGAGCTCTTGTTCCTTTTGTGGTGAACCTGCAGGGTCCCTCCAAGGAGCACGAAACGACCTCGCCACGCAATCTCTAGCCCGCCAGGGCACGGACCTAGCGCCGCACCAGGAAGCATTGTCCTGACCCTCGAAGATAAGTCACCCTCCGGACACACTAGTCATCGCAACACCATCCCCACACTCAATGCAACCCCGTCTTAGCAACGTCGCTCTCCTTTCTCACCGAATGATGGCTGCTTGAGCGCCAAGGGGGACCCCCTGAGCATCGCGACTCAGAGGCTCTTACCGGACCTCGGGCCGCTCACCTCCTGGCCTTGACCACGGCATCGCGACCTGGCATACCAGCGACGGCTGAAGCCGCCTTGGGACTGGGACCTGTCGGCACAGAGCATCAAGCCCTCACGAGGTCCGAAAGGAAGAAACTGAGCTAGAACGGAATGAGCATCTCGCACTGCCTCACAATAAGGATCATATTGACAAACGAAGCTACAAACATCTTACAAGCCCCCGCGGGGTACATTCTTGGCTCCTCGCAGGAACAAAAGACGCGAATCCTAAGGAGTCCTATCTACAGGGACCACCACGGCAGACGCCATCATCAACAATGGGCCACCCGGTCCGGAGCCAACCCCATCCAGATCAGGGGTGGCGACGACCTGACGAGCCCGCCCTGCTTCGGGAGCGGCGTAGGCTCGGGGGCTTGTAGCTGTCGTCGCTCGTCTCCGGCGTCGCGAAGAGCTCGGCGGAGTCGCTGGATCCTCCGGCGCTTTCGTTGCCTGAGGAGTTGTCAAGGGAGTGGGCGGTCGGCCTCTGTCTCACCACAGCAAAACCTCGACCACCTCTCTCAGGGAAGCACTCCAGCCGATGACCCTCCGCGTCGAAGACCTTGAAGGACACCACCGAAGCACCATCGTACTCCAGGTGGATCGTGAGGGCGCCCCTCATCCTGCAGACCCGGGCGACCTCGCCCCAGCCTCGAGTCATGAAGACCTCGCCCGGGGCAACTACTGCGACCTCTGCCCCGGTCGCGAGGGTGCCGCAGCCGGCGTGCTGCAGCCAGAGTCCCAGGGGCTCCCCCTGCCGGACGACGGAGGCGAAGAAAGAAGGATGACGAATCCAAGACTTAGGAGGCGCGGCGACGCGAAGCACGAACTCCCGGCAGGAGCCCTCGGCGTGGACTCCAGGGGGGAAGACGCACACCTTCGTGACCCGCCGGCATCGTCGCCGGCGCCGCTCGTGGCGCCCGACGTCGCCTCCTTTAGGGCCACCAATTTGTGCGTACAAGGGAAGAGGAAACCCTGGCGGCGGCCGCGCGCACCAGGGCATGGGCGCCTCCTGGCGAGCGCTCCAGCCCTAACACCAGAGAGCAAGCCACTTCTTTGGGGGGAGCAGGTCAGGATCCTCTTGAGGAGCCTTTCCCTTCTCTTCCTTAGAGAACCGGCGGATCGGAGCCATGGCGACCAGACGAAATGAGGAGGAGGAGAAGCAGAAGGATAGACTGGAAGGGCGCGCGCCGTTCCGTACTTATGGCCGGCGAAGGCCAACCGTCGGCCTCCACGATCACCGGTCATCATGCCCAACTCTGCATGCAGGGACTCGTCGAATCCGGGTGGTTACCGAGGCATCGTGGGGAAGCAGTGCACACGCGTCCAATCAACCACCACGCGGCGCCCAAGGCCGCAGGCTGTTAGGGCCCGCGACACTTCGCACTTGCCCTTTCGCCTCTCTTCTCAGCCAAGTTCGGGCGCGCCATGGGCCCGGGGGCTACTGTCGGCGTTCTGGGAACGGGGGTCCCCAGACTTGCCTGCCTGCGGCCTGCGGCGTGGCTCAAAGGAGGCCCAGGACGGCCCATCTTCATCAACGCAAGCTCAAGACCCTCGCGAGGGGCCAAGCCTCGCGGGGCGGACGACCAGGAGCTTCCTGAGGCACGGCCTCGTCAGGTTGGCTCATGAGGAGGCGGAGAGTTCAAGGAAGGGTACCTCGCGAGGTGCCCATGACGCAAGCCATGACGACCAAGGGCGCCAGTCGGGCGCCAGCCCGCTAAGCATCCTCCTTTCCCCTTTGGTGCAAGGGGAGCAAGCGCAGGCGAGAGCATCAAGCAAAGGCATCCGTTTCGGTGCAACAAGACCAAGACCAGCCCAACGGCTGGAAGGGAGTCATCGTGGAGCCCAAGCAGGCGTCATCACCAGAGCCTTTGGCAGGCGAGGACCAACTTTAGTCAGGATAAGTGTACCCGCTGTTCCCCTTCAAAATGGCCAATTGTTGGCGCCCTTCCCGCTCAATATTTGGGAAGAGGCCCAGGGCCTTCGCCTATAAATAGGAGTAGCCATCTCCATGGTAGAGGGATCGGCCCCCCGGTATGAGATCGGAATCCTCACCAAGGAACCAGTAGCTAGAGCAATTGAACACCACCTAGCAGTTCATCACACCCACCAAGAACAGACCCTCGCGAGGCTGTTCTTCCCTGTACTGTTCCTCATCAGCCCAAGAGGCAATCCACCACGCCACAAACTAGAGTAGGGTATTACACCACAACGGTGGCCCGAACTAGTATAAATCTTGTGTCTCTTGTGCTGTTCTTTTTAGTAGTTTAGATCCCTGTGATTCGGCGAGGTACGAGACGGTGGAAGGTTGGATCTTCGTGCGCACCCCAGTGTTTGAACCTCAAGGGTCTGCCGAAACCCGAAATCCAACACATACTACCTTCGTCCCCAACCTGGACGTACTACCCCCATCCTGGTTTTTTGGCCCCCTTTGTAATTTGTACCAAATTTTGACCATATATTTAACTAACAAATGTTTATTCATGTCACCAAAAATTATATCATTGAACACTATGTTCAAATACGCATCCAACGATATAATTTTTGCTGACCTGCACTCACATTTTGTCAGTTAAATCTTTGGTCAAAGTTTAACACAAATTACAAAGGGGACCAATAAACCAGGACGAGGGTAGATTCCAACAACTGAACTGGTTGCATCCATATCCCACATTTAGACATAAGTAAACATAGATTAAGCATACACCGACATAGATAATAAGCGTACACAAGCATAGTTCAACCGTCATTAAGCATAGTAAAGCGTACATAGTTTGATCACACTTCTCATCTCATTTGGAGGCACGATCCCGAAGCTTCTCCAGGTACTCGGCGTACGCGGCATGCGCCACCCTATGATAATACTTCTGCTTGAAGGAGCCAACGACTCATCCTCTTGCATGCGCCAGAACACTTTCATACGCGTCATGAAGCTTATGGTTGCAAAATGGGCATCAATAGACGTGTCCCATTTCCTAATACGCCTGTTATGCATTCCTGCATAAAGCTACCTCAGGATTTGTCTCTTGTACCTCTCTGGCCATCTTCATCTTCACTGTCCACATCGTTGGACAACACCTATACAAATAGAAAAAAATGTGGCATCAAATTAATGTTTACAATCTAATCTCTAGCGAACATTTGACAGTTGCCAAAATTTGGCATCAAATCAATGCTTACATGCCATGAAGTAGGATTAGGAATTTATATATATATATATATATATATATATATATATATATATATATATATATATATATATATATATATATATATATATATATATATATATATCCAGAGATTATGGTTCGATTTTTAAGCACAATCTTCTATGTACAGACCAATCTTGAAGAAAATAATGGCACAAACATATATGTAGGTCATTTAAAATCAATTGTCAAGTCCTGGCTAGGAATTATTAGCACAAACACTAACCCTAGTCGGATTACTAGCATAAATCATTTGGCTAGATGAAACAACTAATCACTTATCACTTGTACTGTTCAAACAATCAATACACTACACAAATATAAATAAACTTACTCAAATTTCATGGATTGGGAGAACATACCATAGGATTTCTATTCCAAAAAGGGGAGGCATGAGTAACTAGACAAACCCTAGAATCTATTTGACACATAAATGGGTATAGATGACTAACCGGTTTTCCTTCATCACCGGAGTCATCGCCGGAGTGATCGTCGGAGTGGTCGCCGGGGTCGTCTCCCGAGTCGTCACCGGAGTCGGTGTGGACCTCCGCCTCCGACTGTGGAAGCACGACGTTGTCGATGACGTCAGGGTGCAGCGATACCTCTCTAGCGGTGACGGCAACCTCTATGTCCATCTCCATGCTATGCTCCGGTGCTTCAGCAACCCCGGCGTCGCAAATCCCTCCGATGGGGCGCTTCGGCGGCATCCTCACACACTGACGGCTTTGAGGACTGAGAGCGGCGTCGAGGATGCAAGCGGAGAGAGAGGATTGTGTGTGTGTGGCGAGGATGGGGGTGCGGCCACTCGGGCTCGTCATTAATATGGAGTAGTGGGAGAGAGGTGGGCGGCAATAAAACCGCTGGCTCGCCTCCCAGGGATTCCGCGCACCGGACTGCTGGCATACCTACCATCGTTTCACACAGCTACTCGCACGCCTCCGGATGACATTGTGCAGCGAGCATGCCTCCCGTCAATTCACACACTAGCACGCACGCCTCCCGGTCTTCCTTCACGGCTGACTGCTCGCATGCGTCCCATCAACTCACGCCTGCTCGCACGGCACACGGGTCGCGTGGCCATATGTATATTGCTTTTTATTTGTATTATTAATGCTGCCGCTTTATTGCTTAACCGAAGCATGGAATGTATCCATTGTTGGTCTAACGCTCACGGTTCGAATAAATAATACATTTGCGATATTGGTTCCAATTATTAATAATCTCCCGTTTGTAAGAAGGTAAAGATTACATCAAAACTGGTCTCAAATTTGACAAAAAAGTACAATGCCACTTTGTATTTGGTGTCCATATGACAACACGATAAGTTTCATGAATTTCAAATAAGTTTTGGATGTACTAGAATTTAAAAATCAAGATTCTCAATGTTTGAAATTTCTTGCACGGGGAGTAAACATGCACCCAGTGAGACACATGTGTTTTTGCAATCCATTTAGGTGCACTGTCATGTGTGCATGTAGCTCAAATTTGATTTTTGCACATCATAGCCCTAGAAAATCAATCAATATACTAAAACATTGTAATGATCTCTGTTTTTTTAAATTAAAACGTCCCTCCTTTGGTAACATATGTTCACTGTAGGATAATTTAACATGCATTATAGTTGCGGTGGATTTGAAGTGTGTGTGTGTGCGTCTAGGGGGTGGGGGTCGCTGGAAGTACACTATGAGACGTGACCAACCATGTGGGTTGGCCGTTTTGTGAGGTAGGTGCCACATCAGAGTCGTGAATTCGTTATTTAAAACATTACACAACCCTTTCATACATACATATTTTGGCCACATGCAGTCGATGGTTGACCTAGACGACACTTGATACTCATGTGTGACGCTTTCTATGGGCCCGCGAGGTCGTCGTCCATCACTTTGACCAATAGCCGACAGAGAGGTTAATTTGACCATCAAGGTAGAATCTTTTTTTTTTGTGTTATGGAGGGAGTATATAGTACACGTCGAAGAGGTGGGAGGGGACTAGCATATATACTATACGTACGCGTCCGTGAACAAGTACACCTCACTCAGTGTCGGGACTTTTCGGTTTCCGAGGCACGTGCCACATCAAAGTTGTGAAATTGGCTATTGAAACATCACACAACACCTCTTTGGGTCACATGCATGCAGGCGGTGGTTATCCTAGGACACTCACGTGTGAGGCTTCCATCTGTGGGCCCGCGAGGCCATCATCGATGCATGCATCACATTGACCTACGTCGGGAGAGATTAATTAATTTCACCTTCAAGGAGGATTCTTTCTGGGTTGTATTACGTTAGGAGCATATAGTATGCGTCGAAGAGGGGGAAGGGGGCCATCATATGTAGTACGCTTCATGAACCTCGCTCTGTGTGGGGACTTTACGGTTTTCGAGGCATGTGCCACATCAAAGTTGTGTATTTTGGGTATTCAACATATGTTTGGCCCACATGCAAAACGATGGTGGTTGTCCTCTCGCACCCACTTAAGCGGTTATCAGCGACATCGATGCTTTCCATCTATGGGCCTGCTTGGTCCATCGTTACTTTGTCGACAACGAGAGAGGTTAATTTGACTTAGGAGGGATTTTTTGTTTGTAATATGATATATATATATATATATATATATATATATATATATATATATATATATATATATATATAGGTCATGCTCGGGATGACATGATACAATTTGAGCACACACATGCATGTGTACGCATGAATCCCTCCCATCGAGTTGAAGCGGCTAGTACCATGACACGTCATGATCCGATCTCGCTCTGTGTGGGGACTATACGATTTTCGACGCACGCGCCACATCAATGTTGTGAAATGGTATTCAAACATGCATGCACGCATCACCTCCATACATATGCATGTAGTGGTTGTCTTCGAACGATACACTCCCTCGCGTGGTTATTGGCGACAAGCCTATATTTTTGTGGGCCCGTGTGGACATCCGTGATCACCTTGACCGACAACAAGATAGGTTACCATGGCCGATTCTTCCTTTGGTTCGTGTTATCGTAGTGTAGGTCATGGTGAGATTCAGACCTAATTAAGTTTGAGCGCATACTATGCACACATGCATGCATGAATCCCCGTTGTCGCCTTGAAGTGGGGTGTGCCATACATATGCATCATCAACTAACCCTCGCTCAGTGTGGGGATTTCTGGTTCGAAAGCATGGTTCCACATCAAAGATGTTCCATTGTGTATTCAAACACACCTCTCCATACATATGTTTGGGCCACACGCAAGTAGTGGTTGTCTTCGGGGACTAGCTACTTGCGTGATTATTAGCGAGCTAGCCCATCTCCGAGGTCGCATGGACGACCATCACTTTGACCAACAACAAGAGAGAGGTTGTACGACGAAGGTAGATTATTCTTGGTGATATGCCCTCTCTGGCCCGCCGACTGAAGTGTGTGTGTGTGGGGGGGGTACTGCTACTTTGCACTTTGCTAGGTGAACCTCTGTGCGGGGGGCATGCATTCCTAGCTTAGGATTCCCTTCCCACCGACAAGAGGGGGGCAAGCAATACCGTACGCTTTGCGAGATAGGTGCCACATCGAAGTTGCATTTGTTATTTGAACATCAAACCACCCTTTTCATACATATATTTGGTCCACATGCAAGTGTGTTTGTGTTCTGACCCTCTCCCGTGTCATTTTTCGCCAAATTTATGAACATTAGACAAGTCAGATGGCACAGCAGACACGGTTCACTCACACTAACCGTGTGCCACGCTGGTGCCCCTGTCATGCACATCCGCTCAGTACATTGGGCTCTACGAGGCTTCCCCTCTAAAAAATATCTACCCGCCTACATGTTTTTTCTGCTTGATAACACGTGGTTATTATGTTTCGACTGTGTGTGATGTTTCTTGTTCCCGCTCACGCCTGCATCCCTTGAAAATATCTGCCCGCCTCGAGGGTTTTTTGGTTTCATAATACACGGTTGTTATTTTCTGACCGTGTGCGATGCACCATCATCCAAATTTTCAATAGCCCCGGCATTTCACTCCCACATTTGACTCCCGCGTAGTAAAATTTTCAGTAGCCGCGTCACTTCCTCAAACACACCCCACCCCCTCCACACACACACACACACACACCAAAACCTCCTCGGGCGCGCGCGCGTGCACACACATAAACATCCCCGTACCTTGCTTGAAACCCTAGCAAGGTTGCTGCCACCGCAAGGCCTCCATTGTCAACATCTGCCGGTTTGCCCATCCAGCTTACCCACCTATCTCCATACCCAGGCCACCCTGAGTTTCTTAGATGACGCTTACCAAACGCCCCATTTCCCACAAATCCCCATCCCCCACTCAAGAGCGTCGCAGCCTAAGCCGGGCTACGCTTCCTGTGGAGCTCCAGGAGCGACTGGCCCAAAGGAGGTGTATCATGGTCTCTTCGCCCGACGTTGCCGAGGAAGCTGACGACCATTACTGGCCGCAGGAACTCAATCAGCAGGCTAGATTATGCGGGTATGCCGCGGACGCCGGCTATGACATCAAGGTCGTCGACAGTGATGGCCAGATGTGGGCTATGTCACAGGTTAAGTGGCCCACCCCCAACCCCTCAGGTTCAACCGCCATCGATCTCATCCATGGCCCCGCTGATGATCTTCTCTGGCTTGTTGTCAAGAATTTTCCATCCTACATCGCCATCGAGCCCCTTTTGTCATTTCTAAAGGAGTCGTTCTGTGATGCTTGCTTGGGGTCCAGAACTTCAAAGTCAGACCTCATTGACGGCGACCACGAGGAGGGTACCTTCTCCGACTCTTCCAAGGGGAAAGAGCCCATCTGCTCTTCCAAGGGGAAAGATCCCATATGCGACATCAGGGAGGGCACCCGACAGCTGTGCTCTTCCAAGGGGAAGGAGCCCATCTGCGACAACATGGAGCGCATCTAGGGTCCATGCTCTTCCCACAGGAACGATCCCATCTGTGACAAGTGAGGAAACCTATGATTTGTTTTGCTATGCCTCTTCACAGGGGGGAACCCATGATTTGTTTTGTCGAGTCCCTTTTGTAGTGTAGTGAGATGTCCAATTTTAATTGCTATACTTGGTTGTTTGCATTATGCTTTGTTTATTTTAGGGTTTCACAGTGTGATGCTCTATATGTGCAACTATTTACTGTGCAGTACATTTGATAAATCCAGTTTTAAACATACCGATAGGAATGCATATACTTTCTTGCTGTTAAGCCTATTATAGCTAGCATATGCCTCTTCTAAAGTTTTTTGATTGTTCAGTTGTTTGTAGTTAGCATATGTCCCATTTCAAATTCTATCTTTGGTCGTTTGTAGTGTGCCTTGTTTATTCCAATTATTCACAACGTGATGTTCTATATGTGCAAGTATGAACTGTGCAGTTCAATTTCATCAATACCAGTTTCAACAATACCACTATGAATGACTACATTTGGTTGCTGCATCTTGTAGTTAACACGCTTTTCCATTTTTATTTAACAATAAACAGTGTACTTAGACCGGCACAGTACCAGCTTGAATGACTATGTTTGCTTGTTGTTAAACGTTAGGCCTGTTGCACTTAGCACACCTTTCCACTTGTTTTGCTTCACTAGCTTGCTTAAACCTGCACACTTAAGCTATCTTTTGGAGATTTTTTTGTCTGCCATGGATATATTTGGTTGATGTTTAGCCTATTGTGCTTAACATGTCTCTCGATGTACCTACACAGGAAAATTTTGGGAAGGACTGTTGTTTTCCATCGAGGTTAGTTTCATCCCATGGCTTACATATACTCACCGTTTAGGATATCGGTAGCTGGTATAATATAGGCCGGGGGCTGATAAAGGACTAATCAGTGAATTGGACTTTTAACCGAATATATCTGCAACCCATTTGTCATTAGGTTAACTAGGGCCATATGTAATATATCTGAGGCTACATAGCAACATGCACTGTATTTAATGTCAAAATATGCAATCCTAGGCTACATAGAACCAAGGAAGAGTGTTACCTTAATGTTCTGATGATGTTTAGATATACGTTGAAGAGCAGCAGCAACAACAACAACACAACCATGTTTGGATACTCAACTTAGCTAGAGGTCAGAGTTAGTTTCTAGCTCATGAGTAACCCTAAACTAACTCCATAAAAAGAGGTGTTTGGATGACAGGGTTAGATTGACAATAAATGCACTAGGAGAACTAGCTCCAGTTAGCACCTCTTGGGTGGGATAGTTTTTTGGGTGGGTGAGATGCAACTAGCTCAAACTATCCCTCATGTCTGGATATACTTTAGGGCTATTTGAGACCGAACTAGCTCAAACAAACTCTAACCCATGGATACAGCAGTAGTTAATCAGCCGATAATTTTTGAAAATGCAATAAACTCCTTACGGCCCATAATGTAAGATGTTAATTCATCTAATATGTGAGTATATTGGATGTTATAAGATATTATAAAAGAGTGTTGTACTAGAACATTGTGCAATTGATGTTTAGCTTCTAATATTAACTTGGTGCTCTTAGGTACATACCGCATTGGTAAAGATCCGCGCTTTGACCCTTTCTGCGTATGGGGCAATGAGATATCGATGAACCGGCATCAAGTGAGGAAGCTGATAAAGATTGTTAGTAAAATGGGTCAAAAGTTGGCAATTAAACTATTTGTTTACAATTTATCCAAGACAACAATGAACTGCAGGATGGTAAGTAAGAACTCTGCAACCTTCTTTTTACAGCCCATAATGGGTTGTGTTAGATGACAATGTCTGAATCTTTTTTCCTTTGCAGTGGTTCCCAAAGCAGTTTACTCAAGATTACCTCTCAAACTACATGATTGGTGGGCATGCAAAGGTTAAAGTATATCTACCAGAACACGATGTCTATCTAGATGTTTTCATGAAGACCGTGAAGGATGGGCGGTCGGCCATCACAAGGGGTGGGACTAGATTCGTGCGTGCCTTCTACATGGAGGAGGGCACAATATGGGCATTCCGCTTCACCTTGTTCAGCAACTAGAATGTATTTTGCCTCTTTCTTTACCGTCTTTAATAGTACAAGTATACAACTGTGGTTCATCATTCTTTATTTGATTCTTATGTATTTCTTGAACATATGTACCTATGAAATGAATAATGCATTGGTTGTTTGAACCTAATGGATATGAATAAATCTATAGCATACATTCAAATTCAAATACGGTATAATTTAAAATAGCAGCAACTAAATTACGGTAAAATTACGCTCTCCAGGTCATTACGGCGCACACGGTTGGTAAAACACAAACGTTTGCAATATACAGTCTAATCTGACATGGTTCACAGAGAGGAAACGTGTGCAAGCATGCACACAGTTGCCATTTGCAAAGCGTGTACGTTGTCAGACAATATCACAAATGATGCGGGAAAACTAAACATTTGTGATAGTTGCCTTATCATACACGATTCGCTACCATGAACTATTTCTGATCTGGTATGCATCGTAAATGGTGCAGCACTGAATAGCGCGTGCAATAGTTGTCATGTATGATGATATTACGACGGTCCGACATTTCGTAGTCCTGTCTGACATTCGTACGACAATTAGCCAATCTTCTTAATTAGTTATCGCATATGGTTTGGAAAAAGCGAATGTGTGTGATTGTCTGCTTATCATACACGTTCTATAATCGTGAACCGTTTGTGATGGGTCGCATATCGTAAACATAGCACCACAGAATACCGACTGTGCTGGAATGCAAGCACAAATGAGTTGCAAGGATGTAGCGTTTGGGTGGATACCTATACCCGACGGTTTCTAGGTCATGTGCAAAGGACCTCCCTATCGCAGTCACTCACTTAGCGAGGGTACCAAATGCTGTCATGGAAAGGGGTTAAAACCGTTTTTTAGCACCTCTCTATACCAGTTTGCTATTTTATATCAGTTTTTGGACTAACCTATTAACCTAGTGCCCAGTGCCAGTTGCTATTTTTTCCTTGTTTTGTCTTTACAGAAAATCAATACCAAACGGAGTCCAAACAGAACGGAACTTTTCAATGATTTTTCCTGGACCACAAGATACCCTAGAAGCTTCAGGAGGAGGCCAAAAGGGCCACAGGATGGCCACAAGCTCGGAGGGCGCGCCCTTGGGGGAGCGCCCCCCAAGCTTGTGGGCCCCACATGGAACTTCTAGCCCTATTTTTTCTTTTATAAATACCCTAATATTCCCCGTAGACCAGAGGGCACACAAAAAATACTTTTCCACCGCCGCAAGTTTCTGTCTTCGTGAGATCCCATCTGTAGACCTTTTCTGGTACTGTGCCGGAGGGGGATTCAAGCACGGAGACTTCTACATCAACCTTGTTGCCCTTCCGATGATGTATGAGTAGTTTACCACAGACCTATGTGTCCATAGCTAGTAGCTAGATGTATTCTTCTCTCTCTCTCTCTTTGGTATTCAATACAATGTTCACCTTGATGTTCTTGGAGATCTATTCGATGTAATCTTCTTTTGCGGTGCGTTTGTTGAGATCCTATGAATTGTGGGTTTATGATCAGATTGTCTATGAATAATTTTTTAGTCTTCTTTGAACTCTTTTATGCATGAATTATATAGCTTAGTATTTCTCTCCGATATGTTGATTTGGTTTGGCCAACTAGATTGATTTTTCTTGCAATGGGAGAGGTGATTTGTAATGAGTTGAATCTTGCAGTGCTTATTCCCAGTGACAGAGAGGGACATGACACGTATTTGTATTGTTACCATTAAGGATAAAAAGATGGGGTTTGTTCATATTGATTGGATCTTGTAACATCCCAAATTTTCAATTTGGAATGTTATACATTAGGTCATCATGCATATCATATTTTCTCGCATTTTTCGGATCCTAGAAAATTTCAAGCAACTCAAGGACCCTCGGAGAGAGTTGGAGATTTCATTATTTTCATATTTGGGATTTCTCAAATTTTGAAAATAGGATCATTTGGATTTATTTATTTATCTTCCAAAGTTTTTCCGATAAAAAATTTAAGAGAGGGAATAATATGACCTTCCCAACATTTAGGAAATATGAAGATTTAATAAATAAATCAAATTTTGGTTTTTCAAAGTTTATTTTGCTTTAGGGAAAAAATGAGTATTTTAAAAATATGCATTTTTGGCCCGTTTTAAAGTTCATTTTGTTCGACTCATTTTAGGAGTCGGGAAAATTAATTTTATTTAATTCGAGTTTGTTTGGTTTTATTTTTAAATCGTTTCGTTTTATAAAAAAAAACCGCGCGCCATACTGGGCCAAGGGCCCACCGCCCGCCCACCGCCCCTCCCCGCGCGCTCTCAGCGGGAGGACCCCCGCCGCCGCCGCCGAGACCGGCTCGGCCACGCGCCCCCGCCGCCCCCTCCCCAAGGCACCGGACCCCCCCTTTATAACCCCAGCCGTCGCCCTCTCTCCTCACCTCCGCGCCGCCGCCCGACCGAGCCCGCCGCCCCCGCCTTGAAGCCGCCGCCGCCGCCGCCGCCGTCGCCTGCCGCCGCCCGTCGCCACCCGCCGACCCGCCGCCACCGCGAAGCCAGGAGCCGGAACCCGCCGGCGACTCGACAGAGGTAGCCACCGCCCGCGCCACCCCGGTCCGGTTTTGTTTCAAAAACCGATTCGGTTTTTTTTTCGTTGTTCGGTTTTTTTTAAAAACCTAGATTGGTATTTTTTTTCGGTTTTATTAATTAGTGAACGTACACCGACCCGTTCGTATTAATGTACGTGTTCGTCGGTTAGTTTCTGTTAACGAACGTCCGTCGTTTTAATCGTTCGTCGTTTTTCTTTTAATCGGATTTAATCCGTTATTTTCCGAATTCGATTTCCGATTCAATTTTCAAATCAGTTTATTTTCTCGCTCGTTTATCGGAATCAGGTGATTCAAGCGCCTGGAGTTTCGTTACGAAACCTCCGTTCTGACTAACCTACTTAAATAAAGTTTTGCTACTGTAGAATTTGACCAAGTTTTAAATTGCTAAAACCGAGTTGTTTTCTCTCGACTTTCGACTTTCGATGCTTTGTTTGATTCGATTCTTTTTGCAACCAGGGTTCTTAAGTTGAACTCTCTGGTTAGATCTTTTATTCGAGATTTCCCTGTGCATTAGATGAGTACTTATTGTATGCTTGTTGTTTGTCTGCGTTAGATCACCCGGTCGCCGCTTGTTACTTCGAATCCCTAGGTTTCGTGGATCATCAGCAAGGCAAGTAACACTTGATCATACCTTTCTACTACCCAGTTTTTATGCATTAGATCAATCCTCAAACACTTGCATGGTTAGGATCTAATTAAATTGTGGGATGGGAAGTAGATTGAGGTAGTACCTATTACCTGTTTTACTTATGAAACCTTGGGAGTTACTTCTACGTTTGCTTATTATGCCATGCTATGCCAGTAGAAGTGGATTGGGTGAGTGAATATCCATGACAGATGTGAGATTGATAATTAATGGTTTATCTAAGGTGGCAACCTAAACACACATCTGGGTGGATTGAGGCACTGGTTTCTATCGAGACTTGCTGTATTTCTTGGACCGCCACCGGGCTCTAAGGGATCATAAGATTATTCAAACTGGAAACTTCCGTGTGTAGCCACAAGCCAATATGGGCTCTGGCATAGTTAAGTAAGTTGTGCAAACTCTTACGGGTAGGCTAGCTGATGTAGGGGATGTAGGTTGGTACGGTCTACCCACATGTAAGGTGCTAGTGCTTCTGAAAGACTGTGTCTCGGTCATCCGTTTCTCAAACACCATGTAGTGCGAGAACCAAGCGGAGGCGATCGAGTCTTGTGGGGAAAAGTGTGCAAACCTCTGCAGAGTGTATAAACTAATCATGATTAGCCGTGTCCCCGGTTATGGACATCTTGAGTATCTAGTAATTGAATATCATGTGAATCTCAACATGTTACTTCTAATAAATGTTATTGGGTTTTTGATGAGTACTTTTTAATTGGGATTGAGGATGCTGTCAACCGTTCTCAATGTTTAACAACCACCATGATAGTTAAATAAAATTATTCCTTTGTTGTAGGGAAAAATTAGCTTTATGCAAAACTGTAACCGTAGAGCTTTACCACCAGCCATATATGCATGTAGAATAGGCTTATTCCTTCATTACTCTCTATGTGTTAGATTGCCAGCATATTCCATGTGCTGACCCGTTTTCGGGCTGCAACTTTCATGTTGTAGACTTTTCAGACGACGAGTAAGGTGTTAAGTCGTGGTTCTATACTCAGTGATGCCGATGGAGTTGATGGACTCACTTATCTTCCAAGCCTTCCGCTGTTATTATTAGATGGCCTTAAGCCATATTATTGTAATAAGTTCCCTTGTGGACAACGATGTAATAAGTGTGTGATTGCTACTCTACTATAAATCCTTTGAAGTACTATGTGGTGTCAGCATTACTGATCCAGGGATGACACTGAGCACAGAGACTTGATCCATTCAGGTCCGGTCGCTACAGAGATGGTATCAGAGCACACGCTGACTGTAGGACACGACCACTAAGTTAAAGCCATAGATCACTACTCTCTTCTCATTTCTAACTCCTCATCTTTTCTACTCCTTAGGATGACGGACGCGAAGATCAAGTACGCCCAACCAGATGAAGGCACACCTTTTGGATTTCACCTAAAGGGAGTCACCAAGTACCTGAACATTGGACTACCAAGTTTCACCGGGATTTTCAACGCCACTCTGCCTGAAGAGGAGCGCTGGAAAATTCAAGCTCACGTTCCGTGAAGGACATTCGCCCCAATCACCAAACCTATAGATAGTGTTTTCAGTGCACCAACTTGGAGTCTGGGAAAGAGCATGGCAGCTCATATCACCATGGGACGCATTGGAGAAGTTTATCAAGAAGACCTCAAGGACACTATCTACCAGATTTGCGGACGCCGAGATGAACAATGGAACATAGTCAACACCAAGAAGGATAGATCCATTGCAGCTTTCATCCAGGAGTTGAACCAGCACATTCGACGCCAGGAGAACCAGATGTGCAACGATATGTTGGAGTTGCAGAATGCAAAGGGAAGGGTCATCGAACTTGAAGAAGAGCTAAAAACTACACGCAAGGACTACATGGACGAGATCGTAGATCTAGCAAGACACAATAACGATCTTAAGTATGAGATTGAAGAAATCAAGAAGAAGTTGGCGCTCAAGAATGAAGACAAGTAAGTCGGCTGTCCAAGCAACTACATCCTCATCAACGACACCGATTCGGATCCAAGTGAACCCGACTTTGAAGACGAAGCTGGAGCAGACATCATGGAGTCTTCCACCGGTTCAAATTAGTAGAATTCCCCCACATATTAGTAGTATTCCCTCCATGTAAACATTATAGTACACGCACTTTTGCGATAGTTAGATCGTTGTAAGCCTTTTGTTTGATTGAATGAAGTGATTTTGTGTGCATTTGCTCATGTGCATTTGGGTAGTGATTCCCCTTAGACCTCATTCTATTCTTAATTTCTCGTCTTTTCTAAACCCATCAGATGCCTCCGAGACGCGACACCGGGTTCGTTTTCCCGCCAGAGATCACCCAATTGATTCAGCAGCAGAACACCTTGATTCAAACATTGGTGCAGAACCAGGGCAACAACAACAACAACAACAACAACCCACCACCACCACCACCCGCGGATCACTTGACTCGTTTCCTTAGGCTGAATCCGCCGGTGTATTCCAGTAGCACCGAGCCGATTGTAGCAGATGATTGGCTCCGCAAGATAGGAAGGGAGTTGACCACTGCAGGATGCACAGATGGAGAAAGGGTGAAGTTTGCAGCACATCAGCTTGAAGGACCCGCGGCAGCATGGTGGGAGAATTTTACAGCCACTTACCCGTGAACACCGTCACATGGGATCGGTTTCAGCAAGCAGACCTTGCCCATGTTCAGCAGGAGCCATGGCCATGAAGAAGCGTGAGTTTCGCAACTTACGCCAAGGAGGAAGGACTGTTGGCGATCGTGGATGATTTTAGTAAGTTAGCACGTTATGCCCCGGATAGCGTTGCTACGGGATGCGACTAAACAGGAGAAGTTTCTAGAAGGACTGAATGATGAGTTCAGCATGCCGTTGATGGTAGCAAGTTTCAACAACTACCAGGAGTTGGTAGACCGAGCCCTCATGATTGAAGGGAAGCAACAGCAAATTGAGAACCGCAAGCGGAAGTATGGACAGGGAAAGTATAACTCTGGAGCCCAGCAGAAGCCTCGTTATACCCCTAAATCAGGGATTCAGTTTCAGCATACCCATGGAGGAGGTAATTAGCATAACCATAATGGCACTAAGAATGGGAGCGGGAATGGAGGAAGCAATGGACAGAACCGCACCAACCCGTCAACACCATCCAAGGTAGACTGAGTCACATTACTTGCTTTAAGTGCCGCAAGATGGACATTATGCAAATGACTGTCGAAGGCCGAATGGAAATGGCAATGGAAGCTGGAAAGAAGCCAAACCCTTTCAACAGGGGACGGGTGAACCACATTGATGTGGAGGAGGTTGAAGATCAGCCCGATCACGATGTCGGTAAGTTTTTGGTTAAGTCATTTTGAAGTTGTTCTTTTCGATCTTGGTGCATCGTATTCATACATATCAAGGGATTTGTGGATAAGTACAAATTACCGACCCAAGCCCTTAGGTCACCCATGCTAGTAACCTCACCCGGAGCAGAATACATGGCTAGTAAATGGTGTGATCGACTGCCATTAAGGATTGGACACTATGTTTTCCCCTCAGACCTAATAGTTCTGGAATCCCAAGGATTGGATGTGATATTAGGCATGGATTGGTTATCAAAGTATGGAGGGAACATAGATTGCACCACAAAGTCAATTTTGCTCACCACACCAGAAGGAAGAAGGATCAAGTATGTATCACGGCACGAGCCGAGGAGAACGCAAGTAAATTTCTTATCGGAGTGGTGCGGGAAGAAGTACCGATGGTGAAGGATTTTCTGATGTATTTCGGAAGAGTTGCGGGAATGCCACCGGATAGAGACATTGAGTTTTTGATTGAGCTGTTACCAGGAACAGGACCAATATCAAAGTGACCATACAGGATGCCCGCACAGGATTTGGCGGAAATCAAGAAACGGATTAAGGAACTATTGGATAAAGGTTTTATTCGCCCAAGTTCTTCACCTTGGGGATCACCCGTACTGTTAGTGGAGAAGAAGGATGGATCGTTAAGAATGGTTGTTGATTATCGTGGATTAAATGAAGTAACAATCAAGAACAAGTACCCACTACCAATGATAAATGATCTGTTTGATCGCTTGCAAGGAGCTAAAGTGTTTTCCAAGATGGATTTACGATCAGGGTACCATCAGTTGAAGATTCGGGAGCAGGACATACCCAAGACAGCGTTTACCACGAGATATGGACTATATGAGTATACCGTTATGTCATTCGGACTGACTAACGCACCAGCCTATTTCATGAACCTGATGAACAAAGTGTTTATGGAGTTTTTGGATAAGTTCGTCGTGGTGTTCATTGATGACATTTTGATTTTTTCGAAGGATGAAGAGGAACACAGGGAACATTTGCGATTGGTTTTGGAGGCGAGGAACACCAGTTATATGCCAAGTTCAGCAAATGTGAGTTTTGGCTAAAGGAAGTTGGATTTCTTGGACATGTTATATCAGGAGAAGGAATAGCAGTTGACCCTACAAAGGTTGAGACCGTAACCAAATGGGAAGCACCAACGACAGTTGGAGAGATTCGGAGTTTCCTTGGACTCGCAGGATATTACCGAAGATTCATTGAGAATTTCTCAAGGATTGCGAAGCCTATGACAGAATTGTTGAAGAAGGATAACAAATTCATATGGACTGAGGACTGCGAGGCAAGTTTTCAGGAGCTGAAGAAAAGATTGGTTACCTCACCAGTTTTAATATTGCCGGATCAAACCAAGGATTATGAGGTGTATTGCGACGCTTCACGTCGAGGACTTGGAGCAGTGCTTATGCAGGAAGGAAGAGTTGTTTCGTATGCTTCACGACAACTTAAGCCTCATGAGTTGAATTATGCCACACATGATTTGGAGTTAGCAGCCGTAGTGCATGCGTTGAAGACATGGAGACATTTTCTCATTGGAAATCATTGTGAAGTGTACACGGATCACAAGAGTTTGAAGTACATCTTCACACAGAAGGAATTAAATCTCAGACAGAGGAGATGGTTAGAACTTATCAAGGATTATGATATGAGATTGCATTATCACCCCGGAAAGGCTAACGTTGTAGCAGACGCATTGAGTCGTAAGAGCCACGTCAATACCCTAATGATGGGAGGAATACCCAATGAGTTAGCCGAGGACCTTCGAGAGCTATGTTTGGAAATAGTTCCGAGAGGCTATGTAGCAGCATTGGAGATTCAGTCAACACTGATGGACAAAATCAGAGAATCCCAAAAGGAAGATAAGGAAGTTGCCTCTATAAAGGAGAAAATGAACAAAGGAAAAGCTAAAGGATTTCGTGAGGATGAGCACGATACCCTATGGTTTGAAGACCGTGTTTATGTGCCCAATAACCCAGAGATCAGGAAGTTGATTTTGCAAGAAGCTCATGATTCACCCTATTCGATTCATCCAGGAAATACCAAGATGTATCTGGATTTGAAGAATACTTTTTGGTGGACCGGAATGAAGAAGGATATTGCGGAGTATGCAGCAGTTTGCGATGTATGTCAGAGAGTAAAGGCAGAACATCAGAAGCCAGCAGGATTGTTACAACCATTGCCGATACCCGAATGGAAGTGGGATAAACTAGGCATGGATTTCATCACAGGTTTGCCAAAGACTCGTTCAGATATGACTCGATTTGGGTTATAGTCGATCGCAGCGAAGGTAGCTCATTTCATTCCGATCAAGACTACCTATAGCAGTGCTAAGTGGCAAAGATATACATGACCAGAATCGTGTGTTTACGGAGTTCGAGGAGCATTGTATCGGATAGAGGAACCCAATTTACCTCAAAGTTTTGGAACCAGTTGCACGAAACATTGGGAACCAGACTGGAATTCAGTACAGCTTTCACCCACAGACCGATGGACAGACCGAGAGAGTCAATCAGATTTTGGAGGATATGCTGAGAGCTTGTGCACTAGATTATGGTCCAGTTGGGATGATAATTTGCCGTATGCAGAGTTTTCTTATAACAACAGTTACTAAACCAGCTTGAAGATGGCACCTTTCGAGGCTCTGTATGGAAGGAGATGCAGGACACCGTTGTCATGGGACGAAACGGGAGATCGTCAATTGTTTGGACCAGATTTGATTAAGGAGTCTGAACAGAAAGTTAAACTGATTCGAGATAGGCTCAAGGTAGCCCAGTCCAGACAGAAGAGCTATGCGGATTCAAAGCGCAAGGCGATTGAATATGAAGTTGGAGCAGTATATCTTAGAGTATCCCGCTTGAGGAGTTAAGCGTTTTGGAGTTAAAGGAAAATTAGCACCACGTTTTGTTGGACCATATAAGATTTTGCAACGCATGGGGGAAGTTGCTTATAAACTGGAATTGCCAGAAGGACTGTCAGGAGTTCATGATGTATTCCATGTTTCCCAGTTGAAGAAATGTCACTCGGAGATAGCAGAGATGCCGCTAAGAGACACAGTGCCACTGGAGGCAATTCAGTTGAAGGATGATTTAACTTATGAGGAAAAACCAGTCAAGATTCTCGATTTTGCCAGCAGAGTTACTCGCAGCAAGGTTATCAAGTTTTGCAAAGTTCAGTGGAGCCACCACACTGAAGATGAAGCCACCTGGGAAAGAGAGGAAGTTTTGCTCAAGGACCACCCTCACCTATTTTCTAGCCAACCCGAATCTCGAGGGCGAGATTCATCTTAAGGGGGTAGGTTTGTAACATCCCAAATTTTCAATTTGGAATGTTATACATTAGGTCATCATGCATATCATATTTTCTCGCATTTTTCCGATCCTAGAAAATTTCAAGCAACTCAAGGACCCACGGAGAGAGTTGGAGATTTCATTATTTTCATATTTGGGATTTCTCAAATTTTGAAAATAGGATCATTTGGATTTATTTATTTATGTTCCAAAGTTTTTCCGATAAAAAATTTAAGAGAGGGAATAATATGACCTTCCCAACATTTAGGAAAAATGAAGATTTAATAAATAAATCAAATTTTGGTTTTCCAAAGTTTATTTTGCTTTAGGGAAAAAATGAGTATTTTAAAAATATGCATTTTTGCCCCGTTTTAAAGTTCATTTTGTTCGACTCATTTTTAGGAGTCGGGGAAAATTAATTTTATTTAATTTGGAGTTTGTTTGGTTTTATTTTTAAATCGTTTCGTTTTATTAAAAAAAACAGCGTCGGCCTGGGCCAAGGGCCCACCGACCCAACCAGCCCGGCCCAGCCCGCCCCTCGCTCGCTCCGCAGCGAGGAGCCCGCCACCCGACGCCGAGACCGGCTCGGCCACGCGCCCCGCCGTGCCCCCTCCCCAAGGCACGGACCCCCCCCTTTATAACCCCAGCCCCCCTCTCTCCTCACCTTGCCTTGCCGCCCGACCGAGCCGCCGCCGCCCGCTTTGAAGGCCGCCGCCGCCTGCCGTCGCCGCCGCCTTGTCGCCACCCGCCGACCCGCCGCCACCCGCGAAGCCGCTGAGCCCGCGGCGACTTCGCGGAGGTAGCCACCGCCGCGCCACCCGGTCCGGTTTTGTTTCAAAACCGATTCGTTTTTTTTCGTTGTTCGGTTTTTTTAAAAACCTAGATTGGTTTATTTTTTCGGTTTTATTAACTAGTGAGCGTTCACCGACCCGTTCGTTTTAATGAACGTGTTAAATCGGTTAGTTTCTGTTAACGAACGTCCGTCGTTTTAACCGTTCGTCGTTTTTCTTTTAATCGGATTTAATCCGTTATTTTCCGATTTCGATTTCCGATTCAATTTTCAAATCAGTTTATTTTCTCGCTCGTTTATCGGAATCAGGTGATTCAAGCGCCTGGAGTTTCGTTACGAAACCGCCGTTCCGACTAACCTACTTAAATAAAGTTTGGCTACTGTAGAATTTGACCAAGTTTTAAATTGCTAAAACTGAGTTGTTTTCTCTCGACTTTCGATGCTTTGTTTGATTCGATTCTTTTTGCAACCAGGGTTCTTAAGTTGAACTCTCTGGTTAGATCTTTTATTCGAGATTTACCTGTGCATTAGATGAGTACTTATTGTATGCTTGTTGTTTGTCTGCGTTAGATCACCCGGAGTGCGCCGCTTGTTACTTCGAATCCCTAGGTTTCGCGGATCATCAGCAAGGCAAGTAACACTTGATCATACCTTTCTACTACCCAGTTTTTATGCATTAGATCAATCCTCAAACACTTGCATGCTTAGGATCTAATTAAATTGTGGGATGGGAAGTAGATTGAGGTAGTACCTATTACCTGTTTTACTTATGAAACCTTGGGAGTTACTTCTACGTTTGCTTATTATGCCATGCTATGCCAGTTGACGTGGATTGGGTGAGTGAATATCCATGACAGATGTGAGATTGATAATTAATGGTTTATCTAAGGTGGCAACCTAAACACACATCTGGGTGGATTGAGGCACCTGGTTTCTATCAGACTTACTGTATTTCTTGGACCGCCACCTGTGCTCTAAGGGATCATAAGATTATTCAAACTGGAAACTTCCGTGTGCAGCCACAAGCCAATATGGGCTCTGGCATAGTTAAGTAAGTTGTGCGAACTCTTACGGGTAGGCTAGCTGATGTAGGGGATGTAGGTTGGTACGGTCTACCCACATGTAAGGTGCTAGTGCTTCTGAAAGACTGTGTCTCGGTCATCCGTTTCTCAAACACCATGTAGTGCGAGAACCAAGCGGAGGCGATCGAGTCTTGTGGGGAAAAGTGTGCAAACCTCTGCAGAGTGTATAAACTAATCATGATTAGCCGTGTCCCCGGTTATGGACATCTTGAGTATCTAGTAATTGAATATCATGTGAATCTCAACATGTTACTTCTAATAAATGTTATTGGGTTTTTGATGAGTACTTTTTAATTGGGATTGAGGATGCTGTCAACCATTCTCAATGTTTAACAACCACCATGATAGTTAAATAAAATTATTCCTTTGTTGTAGGGAAAAATTAGCTTTATGCAAAACTGTAACCGTAGAGCTTTACCACCAGCCATATATGCATGTAGAATAGGCTTATTCCTTCATTACTCTCTATGTGTTACATTGCCAGCATATTCCATGTGCTGACCCGTTTTCGGGCTGCAACTTTCATGTTGCGAGACTTTTAGAATGACGAGTAAGGTGTTAGGTCGTGGTTCTATACTCAGTGATGCCGATGGAGTTGATGGACTCACTTATCTTCCAAGCCTTCCGCTGTTATTATTAGATGGCCTTAAGCCATATTATTGTAATAAGTTCCCTTGTGGACAACGATGTAATAAGTGTGTGATTGCTACTCTGCTATAAATCCTTGAAATCTTGTGTGGTGTCGGCATTCTTGATCCGAGGATGACATCGAGCACGAGACTTGATCCATTCGGGTCCGGTCGCTACAGATCTATCCCTCTACATCATGTCATCTTGCTTAATGCGTTACTGTGTTCTTGTTAACTTAATACACTAGACGCATGCTCGATAACGGTTGATGCATGGAGAAATAGTAGTAGATGTAGGCAGGAGTCAGTCTACGTGTCACAGAATGTGATGCGCGTATACATGATCATTGCCTTAGATATCGGCATAACTATGCGATTTTCTATCAATTGCTCAACAGTAATTTGTTTACCCACTAGATGCTTTTTTTCAAGAGAGAAGCCTCTAGTGAAAACTATGGCCCCCCGGTCTATCTTTTATCATATTATTTTCAACTCTATAAAATCAAAGACACAAAAATACCTTGCTGCAATTTATTTACTTCTATTTTATGTCACACTTTTATTTGTCTTATATATATCACTATCAGGTCTCATCCTTGCAAGTAACCGTGAAGGGATTGACAACCCCTTTATCCGTTTGTTGCAAGTATTTGGTTGTTAGTGTATGTGCAATTTTTGGAGACTTGTGTGTTGCTCCTACTGGATTGATACCTTGGTTCTCAACTAAGGGAAATACTTATCTTGACTTTGCTGCATCACCCTTTCCTCTTCAACGGAAATACATCGCCGGAGGCACATCTCGGTTCTTGAGTTGTAAGTAAATAGAAATGTGATGGTCATCATTATTAGAGCATTATCCCATGTGAGGAAAGGATGATGGAGACTATTATTCCCCCACATGTCGTGATGAGACTCTGGACGAAAATGATAAAAAGGAAAAAAAGAAAAAGAGAGGCCAAAGTGCCTAACAAAAGAAAAAAAGAAAAAAGGAAAAAAAAAGAGAGATAAAGAGAGAAGGGACAATGTTACTATCCTTTTCCACACTTTACTTCGACGTAGCACCATGTTCTTCATGATAGAGAGTCTCCTATTTTGTCACTTTCATATTACTAGTGGGAATTTTTCATTATAGAACCTGGCCTATATATTCCAATGATGGGCTTCCTCAAATGCCCGAGGTCTTCATGAGCAAGTAAGTTGGATGCACAACCACTTAGTTTTCTTTGGAGCTTTCATACACTTATAGCTCTAGTGCATCCGTTGCATGGGAATCCCTACTCCTTGCATTGATATCAATTGATGGGCATCTCCATAGCCCGTTGATTAGCCTTGTAAACAAGGGACTTTGTTCCTTTTTTGTCTCCTCTACACAACCTCCAACATCATACTCTATTCCACCCATAATGCTATATCCATGGCTCACGCTCATGTATTGCATGAGAGTTGAAAAAGCTGAAGCGCGTTAAAAAGTATGAATCAATTGCTTGGCTTGTCATTGGGGTTGCGCATGATAAATACTTTATCTTGAGAAGATGGAGCATGACAAGACTATATGATTTTGTAGGGATAAATTTCTTTAGCCATGATATTATGAAAAGACATGATTGCCTTTTAGTATTCCACACCAAAAATTCTGTTTTTATCATTTACCTACTCGAGGACGAGCAGGAATTAAGCTTGGGGATCTTGATACGTCTCCAACGTTATGTTATCAACCTGGGATGTTTTATATGCATTATTATGTTACTCTCTATCATTGTTTGGGATTAACCTATTAACCTAGTACCAAGTGCAGTTGCTATTTTTTCCTTGTTTTTTCTTTACATAAAATCAATACCAACCGGAGTCCAAATGGAACAAAACTTTTTGTCGATTTTTCTTGGAGCACAATACACCCTAGAAGCTTCGAGAGGAGGCCAGAAGGGCCACGGATGTCCACAAGATCGGAGGGCGCGCCATAGATTGATTTTTGCGGTGCGTTTGTTGTAATACAATGTTCTGTAATACAATGTTCTCCTCGATGTTCTTTGAGATCAATTTGATGTAATCTTCTTTTGCGGTGCGTTTGTTGAGATCCGATGAATTGTTGGTTTCTGATCAGATTATCTATGAATATTATTTGAGTCTTATCTGAACTCTTTTATGCATGAATTATATAGCTTAGTATTTCTCTCCAATCTATTGATTTTGTTTGGCCAACGAGATTGATTTTTCCTGCAATGGGAGAGGTGCTTTGTAATGGGTTCAATCTTGCGGTGCTTATTCCTAGTGATAGAAAGGGAGATGACATGTATTTGTATTGTTGCCATGAAGGATAAAAAGATGGGGTTTGTTAATATTAATTGGATCTATCCCTCTACATCATGTCATCTTGCTTAAGGCGTTACTTCGTTCTTGTTAACTTAACACTAGATGCATGCTCGATAGCGGTCGATGCGTGGTGTAGTAGTAGTAGATGCAGGCAGGAGTCAGTCTACTTGTCACGGAACATGATGCGTGTATAAATGATCATTGCCTTAGATATCAGCATAACTATGTGCTTTTCTATCAATTGCTCAACAGTAGTTTGTTTACCCACCGTATGCTTTTTCTCAAGTGAGAAGCCTCTAGTGAAAACTATGGCCCCCGGGTCTATATTTATCATATTATTTTCAGATCTATAAAGTCAAAACACAAAAATAGCTTGCTGCAATTTATTTACTTTTATTTTATTTCGCACTTTTACTTATTTTTATATCTACCAGTATCAGATCTCATCCTTGGAAGTAACCAAGAAGGGATTGACAACCCCTTTATCGCGTTGGGTGCAAGTATTTGTTTGTTTGTGTATGTGCAATTATTGGAGACTTCTGTGTTCCTCCTACTGGATCGATAATTGGTTCTCAACTGAGGGAAATACTTACATGTACTTTGTTGCATCACCCTTTCCTCTTCAAGGGAAAAACCAACACAAGCTCAAGAAGTAGCAACGTGTCACTCATTTGTTGGTCCCCATAATTTCATGCTTTGCATGGACTAAACTTATCAGTAACCTAGTTGATCAACGGTCAACACTAAAAGCTTTTTCACCGCTTTTGCAAGGGTTTACTATGAAAAAATGTGAACTATCATATGAGATACTCTTGCTAACGAAATATGTTATGTTGCACACACATATATACTTCTAATTTTGGCTTTTAAATGAACACAACATGTTTATCTGGGAGTTGGAATGATGTGAATGATTCTACTTTGTCCCTAACTTATATTTGCAAAAGTAACTTTAATTTTTACAAGCCCAAAATATATGTTGATCCATTGAGTCATATGGTTTGCTGCTATCAAGACTATTTTCTACAATTTGGGATGCACAAAATTATGCTAACAACAAAATGTGTGACATCTTCATATACCATGCATATACGTAGTTTGTTTCCTTTGCGCTATTGCAGGTTATAAAAAACCGAGGACAATTTTTCTTGAAGGAAGGGAGGATGATGAGGACCATCCTAGGAAACTATTGTTAATTACTTGCAACAAAACACTAAGCATCGCTCATAAACATCACAACAAAGTGAGAAGAGTGTTCCATACTAAGATGCAGAAACACGATCTTGAGAAATCCATCATTATGAGCATTCATGGAACACACATATTATTGTGCCGTGTTTTTTCACACCTGAAACAGTAGGAGAGTTGTGAATTAAATAAAAGAATCGAGGTTCTTTCATCAGATATTTACATACCAGCCCCTTTGGGGCGGAAAACGATTGTAAAATTAAAGAGAGGCTATAAAAGTATTTAGAAATGTTTTATCGGATTCTCCTATAACTCTGTAACTTAGGAGGAAATTGTCTTCTTTTAGTCTGGATAGCCAGGAGCTGGTTGACGGTGTTATTCCTCCGAAGTGTTTGTTTTTCCTCCTTTTCCAAATGCTCCATGCTGCCCGAAGGAAGATTTCCACGAACATTGGCCTACTCAAATGTGTCTTTGCTGATACAATCCATTGTAGCCTTGTACCTCGGGCGTCCCATGTTATTCCAAGTTTTGTCCAACGGATTCTACTAAGGAGCAATCAAAGAAGAGATGTTCCACCTTTTCTTCATTATTTGGGTAACAAAGTAGGCAGCTGTGGACATTTGCAATGTTGAAATGTCTGCTCTTGAGCATGTTTCTAGTATAGAGTTTGTCAGCAAGTAAAAGCCACCCAAACACTCGGATCTTCATTGTTGCTTTGGATTTCCAAATCCAAGTATATGTTTTATGTGCTTGGATGTCCCTGAAGTAGAAGGCATAGTACTTTTGGATGAATATTCTATCGATCCCCAGATGCATGTCCAAACATTCGAATGTGTTTGTTGGTCCTCAATCTCTACACTGAATTTCAACTACTGCAGGCCCCTTGTTTCTGCATGAGCTTGGGCGAAGAGGGGAAGATAGAATGCTTCTCCTAATGACGTGGTGCCCAAGAAATCTCTAACAGGAATGTCTTGTTGTCATGCTGATACGTCCATTTTCCATCATGCTTTTATATCGATATTTATTACATTATGGGTTGTTATTACACATTATCTCACAATACTTATGCCTTTTCTCTCTTATTTTACAAGCTTTACATGAAGAGGGAGAATGCCGGCAGCTGGAATTCTTGGATGGAAAAGGAGAAAATATTAGAGACCTATTCTGCAGAACTCCAAAACACCTGAAACTTAACGGGAGCATGTTTTGCAATATATAAAAAATACTGGAGAAAGAATCAACCAGAGGGGCCCACACCCTAGCCACGAGGGTGGGGGCGCGCCCTACCCCCCTGGGCGCACCCCCTGTCTCATGGGCCCCCTGGCAGGCCTCCGGTGCCCATCTTCTGCTATATGAAGTCTTTCTCTGAGAAAAAATAACGAGGAAGCTTTCGGCACGAAACACCGCCGCCACGAGGCGGAACCTGGCAGAACCAATCTAGGGCTCCTGCGGAGCTGTTCTGCCGGGGAAACATCCCTTTGGGAGGGGGAAGTCATCACCATCGACCCTCTCAGCGGGAGGGGGTCAATCTCCATCAACATCTTCACCATCACCATCTCCTCTCAAACCCTAGTTCATCTCTTGTATCCAATCTTTGTCTCAAAACCTCAGATTGGTACCTGTGGGTTGCTAGCAGTGTTTATTACTCCTTGTAGTTGATGCTAGTTGGTTTATTTGGTGGAAGATCATATGTTCAGATCCTTTATGCATATTAATACCCCTCCGATTATGAACATGAATATGATTTGTGGGTAGTTACGTTTGTTCCTGAGGACATGGGAGAAGTCTTGCTATAAGTAGTCATGTGAATTTGGTATTCGTTCGATATTTTGATGAGATGTATGTTGTCTTTCCTCTAGTGGTGTTATGTGAACGTCGACTACATGACACTTCACCAATATTTGGGCCTAGGGGCAGGCATTGGGAAGTAATAAGTAGATGATGGGTTGCTAGAGTGACAGAAGCTTAAACCCTAGTTTATGTGTTGCTTCGTAAGGGGCTGATTTGGATCCACATGTTTCATGCTATGGTTAGTGAGGGAGTCCTGGATTAGGGGGTGTCCAGATGGCCAGACTATAACCTTTGGCTGGACTCCTTGACTATGAAGATACAAGATTGAAGACTTCGTCCCGTTTCCGAATGGGACTTTCCTTGGCGTGGAAGGCAAGCTTGGCGATACGAATATGTAGATCTCCTCCTATTGTAACCGACTCTGTGTAACCCAAGCCCTCTCCGGTGTCTATATAAACCGGAGGGTTTTAGTCTGTAGGACGGACAACCATCATACCATAGGCTAGCTTCTAGGGTTTAGCCTCTCTGATCTCGTGGTAGATCTACTCTTGTACTACCCATATCATCAATATTAATCAAGCAGGAGTATGGTTTTACCTCCATCGAGAGGGCCCGAACACAGGTAAAAACATCGTGTCCCTTGTCTCCTGTTACCATCCGCCTAGGCGCATGATTCGGGACCCCTACCGAGATCTGCCGGTTTTGATACCGACATTGGTGCTTTCATTGAGAGTTCCTCTGTGTCGTTGCCATCAGGAAGGATGCCCCATCCCGTCTTTAAAGACGGCACTGTTGCTAAAGGAGCTTTGGCTATCGGCCAAACTCTCCGGCTAGGCGGTTTTCTTATGACTGCCTGTTCGGCCGCCGCGCTGACGATGACTTCTCGGGTCATCGAAAGAAATCTTCATGTCAACTCGGAACTCGCCGAGCAGTTAGATCCGACGGAGCTCTCTTCCTTAAACGAGCTCCTGGATCGCATCGCCGCTCTGGGAGTCGCTACAAACTACAATCAGATTGGGCCTAAACCCGACCTGAGAGAGATTAACTCTCCCCAGGTCACCCATCACGTCGCTGTGGTGGAGGAACAATGCGGCGATCCTTCATCTATCTTAAGGACTAGCTATGTCCAAATTCCCGATCCCTCAAGCGGATACCGCGGAGGGAGGGCGTCCTCAAGACCTGAACTTAGAGTCAGGCAACGGGCTAGATTCATTGGACAACATCCAAGAATCCAAACTTCCGAGTTCGGAAACTCCTTGGCCGTTGAGTCTCAGATTGGGTGAGGTTTCGGATTTAATTCTACCCACCCACCCGAACATATGTGATCTATCCAAAATTAGGCAAGAGCCTGAGGAAACAGTACATCATTACTGGGCCAGATTCCTCCTGGTTATGAACAAGATAAAGGACTGCCGCGAGGGAGACGCAATTTCATTCTTCTGCAATAATTGCACGGACAAGGGAATCCTCAACACCATAGGTCGCCGTGAAATTACACGCTTTGCTGACTTGGCGTCCATAGTACGAAAGTACTGTGCGATGGAAAGTGCCTGGAAAACCGAAGTAAGATTTTGGGATAATCCGGCCCTGAATACAAACTCAGTCCGAAATAAAAGGGTGCATTATCGCCAGTCACCCGGGTTAAACACCAAAAAACAAAAACCCCCTACAGGGCATGGAACCGTACTGGAGGGATGGCTCAATGGACCCTGTAAAATCCATAGTATAGAGGGCGCCACACCAACTCATAGCCTTAGAGCATGTTGGATACTCCGGCAGGTGGCCAAAAGTGGCGAAGAGCTTATAACCCCAGAATCCACAGAGCACCAGCCCAGGGATACCAGTACGGTCTTAACAGTCTTCGAGACTTTCGCATCAAATAATATGCGGAAACGAACACTCTGGAGCCTTGCCGAAGTCTACCAAGTAGCAACGATAAATCCATGGAGTGACACGGCTATTACCTTTAATGCCAGTGATGAACCTAAATTCCGAACAGCCCGAGCACCAGCCGCATTTCTCCTCGGTCCAATAGTGGGCGGCTTACATTTACCAAGGTACTCATGGGCGGTGGCAGCGGATTGAACCTCATTTACGAGGAAACCCTTGAAAAATGGAAATAGACTGGAGCCGCATTAAGTGAAGCAGCACAACCTTTAGAGGAATAATCCCGATCGGGAAGTGTCTTTGTCAGGAAAAATCACTTGGATGTGGTGTTCGCACGCCGGATAATTACAGGTCCGAGGAGGTCACGTTCCAAGTGGCCCGTTCAGCAGCGGATACCACGCTCTATTAGGGCGAGAGGCATTCACAATTTTTCAAGCTATACCCCATTACGGGTACATGAAGCTCAAAATGCCGGGCCCAGCGGAATCATCACTCTTGCTAGTGACCGGACATAGCACTCCGCATCGAAAATAAGACAGCCGACTGGCCCTTGAGGCACTATCCAAAGCCCTAGCGGCGAGGAACTGCTGCGGCTGCGCTCCACGGTGAACAGGGGCGATGTGATACTCGATAAAAGATCCAAGTCCACCTCCTTTAAACCGGCGGACGAAATAGTCAAATTCAAGTCCATCCAACGGACCCTACAAAAACGGCCTCCATCCGGGTGCAATTAAACCCTGATGTAGACGCCAGACTACGAGAATTCCTCTGCGAAAATTGGGACATTTTGCTTGGCACCATTCAGACATGCGAAATCCCGCCCGGCTGGGCGAGCACAGCCTAAACATCCTAAAAGTTCAAGCCGATCAAGCAGGCTCTTGGCGTTTCTCGAACCTAAGAGACAAGCCATGGGAGAGGAGCTAGCCAAACTATTGGAGGCCGGATTCATCAGAGATATAAAACATCCGGACTGGCTAGCAAACCTGGTGATGGTACCAAAGAAGGACAAATCCTGGCGCCTATGCGTCGATTTCAAGGACGTCAACAAGGCTTGCCCAAAGGATCCCTTCCCCCTCCCCCGCATCGATCAACGCTACCGCAGGAAACGATTCATTGTGTTTCCTCGACGCATACTCCGGCTACCATCAAATTAAGATGGCAGAGCCTGACCAAGCCGCAACGGCATTCATCACCCCATACGGCCCATTCTGCTTCAACACAATGCCCTTCGGGCTCAAAAATGCTGGCGCAACATAAACCAGATCGGCAAAACAGTGGAGGCATACATAGATGATGTGGTTGTCAAAACCAAGCATGTCGAAACTCTAGTAGATGACTTGAGGCTCACATTCGATAACCTCCGAACATATGACATCAAGCTTAACCCGGAAAAATGCGTTTCCGGCGTACCAGCCGGAAAGCTCTTGGGCTTCATTGTATCCAGTAGAGGAATTGAAGCAAACCCAGCCAAGATCCGAGCTCTGTCACAATTGGATATCCCAAAGGACCTCAAACAAATACAAAAATTGACTGGATGCATGGCGGCTCTAAGCCGCTTTATCTCCCGCTTGGGAGAAAAGGCATTACCCTTTATCGCCTCCTCCGGCGACCGAACACTTCGAGTGGACGGATGCCGCCATGGCCGGACTCGAAGAAATAAAAGCCATATAGGCAACAAACCCGGTCCTGGCCGCGCCTAACATGGGCGAACCAATGCTATTATACATCACGGCAACTCATCAAGTTGTAAGCGCGGTGCTCGTTGTCGAATGAGAAACGGACGGACACAAGTTCCCCCTTCAAAAACTAGATTACTACGTGTCCCTTGTCCTCCTCCATGCAAGTCACGGTATCCGCATTATCAAAAGATAGCGTCTGCGGTGTTTATGGCATCGAAGCTGCGACACTACTTTCAAGAGTGTTCGATAATGTAGCCTCGAAGTACCTCTTAGCGACATTATAAACAACCACGACGAGAGGCGTGCGGATTGCCAAATGGGCTATTGAGCTCCTCCGTTCGACATAACCTATAAGCCCGGCGAGCTATTAAGTCACAAGTTTTGGCCGACTTAAATCGCCGAATGGTGAAGCCGAACTCCCTAAAGAGTCGACATATTCCAAGCTGGATCATGCACTTGACGGCTCCAAAATGTTGGCGGTCTGGGGCTGGCGTGTTCGGCGTCCCCAACAGAGATCTGTTCAATAATACTCTAGATAATGTATACGGACTCCAACAACGCAGCCGAATACGAGGCCCTTCTACATGGTCTCCGGATGGTAGTCTCCATGGGCATCCAATGCCTAGAGGTGCGCGGGGATTTGAACCTCGCGATATCCTAAATAAATGGAGACTTTGATGCCAAGGATCCGAAAATGGAAGCTTATCGCAACGCCGTCCTAAAAATGCCAGCTCGGTTTGAGGGGCTCGAATTTCACCATATAGCCCGGGAAAACAATCAGGCAGCAGACATGTTGGCACGCTTTGGCGCAAAGCGCGATGCCCCCCCCAACATCTTCCTAGAGAGGTTGTTCAAGCCATCCGTACTATGGGAAGGGGAATCCGGAAATAACAGCCCGGACCCAACCGCACTGCCCGACACCGAACATTCTGACGCAACGGAAGGCTCTGCCATCGAAGTAACATCTTCAGCCCACGTAATAATGGCAGTCATTGCCCCATGGACAGAACCATTCCTAGCCTACCTAATCAGGCAGGAACTTCCCGAGGAACAAAACGAGGCACGCTGCATAGTGCGGCGTTCTAAAGCCTATAAAGTCCATGAGGGAGAGCTTTATAAGAAAAGCACCACGAGTCCTTCAAAGGTGTATCTCCGAAGAGGAAGGGCAGAATCTCTGGCTGAAATTCATGCGGACTCGGCGGGCACCACGCCGCAGCCCGGGCCCTTGTAAGCAAGGCCTTCCGTACAAGATTTTATTGGCCGACGGCCCGGGCAGATGCTCGGGACTTAGTCCAACGATGCGTCGGCTGCCAGCACTTTGCTAACCAAAGCCACATGCCACCCACCGCCCTCAAACTATACCCATCACCTGGCCCTTGGCAGTGCAGGGGCTTGACATGGTTGGACCCCTTAAATGAGGAACCCACAAGCAAAAATACCTCTGGTCATGGTGGATAAATTCACCAAATGGATAGAGGCCAAGCACTGTTAAGGCGGCGAATCCGGACCGTGATAGACTTCATATCGGGTCGTACACCATTACGGCGTCCCCACAGCATCATCACCGATAGCGGCACGAACTTTCGGCCGACGAGGTCAAACTCTAGTGCAAAAACATGGGCATCAAGCTTGACTATGCTTGATCTATCAGCCACAAACTAACGGTCAAGTCGGCGAGCAAATGGTCTAATTATGAGCAGCATTAAACCCAGATTAGTGCGGTCCCTCAAGGAATCTAACACGCCTTTGGGTAGAGGAGCTCGACTACGTACTGGGGCTGCGGACCACGCCGAACCGCACTGGCGGATTCACACCATTCTTTATGGTATCTGGCGCAGAGGCAGTTCTGCCTGCAACATAATTCATGACTCACCTCGCGTGCGCATATGCGAAGAAAGAGAAGCCGAACTTCGATCGGCAGGACAGTTTGGCGCCTTGGAGGAGGAGCATGGCGTGGCAAAAGCTCGTTCGCATTCTATCAACAGCAGGCTCGAAGATACCAAAGCAGATGCACGGGCCAAAACTTACAATGTTGGCGAGTTAGTTCTCGCTTTGCGGACAAGAAAAAGGAAAAACTCAAGCCCAAATGGGAAGGTCCCTTTATTATTGACCAAGTCTGACTGGTGGGCGTACCGTCTGCGAGATGCATCGGATAACCGACTCGAGCGAACCCATGGAATGCAGCCCGTCTCCGAAGATTCTCGCCTAGCGCCGGACTCGTGTTCGTCTCCTTCCTCTATCTATTTTTACACATTAACTGTCTTACACTTCTCTCCTTCTCCTTCCTTCCCTTACAACCTTAAGGGCTTGTTCGCGCTTTGTTACTTTTAACCGACGCGCTAACGCGCTCATTATACACGGGGCTTCTTTAACGAAGCTTATTTATCTGGCTTCACGCCCAACACATGTGTCACACTTCCGCATGTACCTTTTATTCACCATTATATGCATTGATATGACTTAATTTTTGGCCAAGCTGGGTTGCCTAGCTCCTGTGCTTACCCCTACGTTCCCGATTGTTCGGCTAGGCGGTAAAGGGAGCACCTCTGCGATTATTACTGCGGGTGAGCGGATCTGTACCTCGACTGGGTGAACCCAAAGCTAGCATTCTTAAGGGAATATTGATCGGTGAACTAAAGATGATTTCTCACTTGTTTATTTATCTGCCCCAGATGCTTTTACCTTTTTCATGATCCGGACATGCACTTTAGGGCATGCCTCCCGAGAAAGGAACCCCTAACGGAACTATTCTCCTGGAAGATGTTTCTTACTAACCATGTAATATAACATAACTAGTTGGGCACTTATGCATTCAAGCACTAATGACCCCTACGCCTGGTCTCCATGCATGCCCTGGTTCTTACATAACCGAGAGGTATTCGGACACACTCAGGACTATCGGGTCCTGAGGTTGAAGCGAAAAGGTCCGCCATGACAAGCGATCTACAATCCGGCTAGAAGGCATTTTACATGTCATCTTAAATTACATAGTCAATTTGGTGAGCATATTCCTCTTCAATACCATCCAACAGGCTGTCTAGTTTACAGATCTGTTGGGAATATTAATGACCAACTCTACTTGGCGTACACTAAGCTCACAGGATCTCCTTCCCATCGCCCCCACAGGTCCGACCTCGGCCATGTGGTTTGGGTCAACCTTCATGTACAGCGTCTTCACCATGGCCCAGCGTCCACAGCACCTTGACAGCAGGCCGATATCTTCCATAATCGGAGCGCTGCTGCGCTCATAAGCCTCTTTGCAAGCTCTCCAAGGCCTTGGGCATGGATCTGAGATAGCCACAAGGCACAGGCGGCGCCTTTCATCACCTGCCGAACTTCGTTCGTGTAGTTGTCTGAGCTCGGGAAGAAGGTCACCCGTAGAACCGGGCATTTCCTCTGCGGGGCGACACTGTGAGCATACCTCTGAGACATAACTCTGTTAGTCGACCTCCTCGCCGAACTCTTTTTCAAAGTTCGTTCAAGCACATACTAAAAATGCAGCGTCGAAGCCGTCGATTCTCCTTCACGGAGTCGGCGGTGGCACGAACATCCTTTAGTTCCTCGCCCAGCTGGGTGTTGGCATCTTGGAGATTATTCTTCTCC
The DNA here is from genome assembly GCA_021605205.1 of Aegilops longissima. Lineage (NCBI taxonomy): Eukaryota > Viridiplantae > Streptophyta > Magnoliopsida > Poales > Poaceae > Aegilops > Aegilops longissima. Next base: position 307,091,156 of record CM038681.1, on the reverse strand, counting down.
TGCCTCACCCTCGTAAGCACGCTCTCGCCAGCCTTTAACCGGCGCAAGAGTTGTTGCTTGTCCGGATCTACTCCGGCGCCATCTGCAATGATATTGTCAGATTTGCACACATGCCGCACTTACAACATACTTATCTTTCGAAGCGTATATTACCAGAGGGGGTCTCCTTGGCCTCCCCTGCCACGGCTAGTGCGGCCTCAAGTTGGGCTTTGCACTCTTCCAGCTCCTGGGACAGTTGGGTATTCTTTTTTGTAAGATCCTGCATAAAAAATGATCCTTAAATTAGTTATTCTAACTGTTTCAAGTCGGGGGCTACTGACATATATAACCATCAAATTTTCTCACCCGTATGTCTTTCACATACTGCTTCGTGGCTCTGGCTAGACCATTTTGAGCGGCACAGAGGTAAGCATCTCCCGAATTGAAGGCATCCAATGCCTCTTGGGAGAAACAAGCATCACGAAGAACTGTCCGGCGACGCCTGTGATTCATGGCACTCTCCACCTCAGAATTGGTGGAGGACAGTCTGTCCGCATCCTCTGTTGGAGGAGTGTCCGACGCACGCCTCGTGTTCGCCTCGCTTACGGACTGGCTTTGGAGCTGGCTGGTGGAGGCTCGATTGGCAATCTCTCCGGATATAGTCCGTGAGCCCTCTTTTCCTAAAAAAGGAGAGCACGCAGGCGTTAGTATGCATCGTAAGAATAATACCTTGGAATAAGGCAGCACGCCTTCTTGCGCTGCGCTGGTGCCTCGACCCGGACTGCGTGTCTCTTTAGCCTACCGCCCTCGCGGTCCCACATTGGCTAGTTACGCAGGCTCGGCATTCTGCCTCGAGATCCTCCCCTGAGAAACACCATTGGTATACGGTGATAAAAAAATAAGCACGGATGGATCATCTTCGAAGTATTAGGACTTCGGTCTCGATTACTTGTGAGGCGGGGAGCAGTCCAGGATAATCGGCTGTGATAGCCACCAAGGCATTGTCGATGCTCAGTTGGTGAAATACCCCATCGATCAGCTCCATGGATATCTCCGGATCCTCTTGGGAGGCCGGGTCGAAGGACCGTTCCGGATCCTCGAGTTATGGAGGAGGGCTGTTTATATCCTTTATGGCCCGGCGCAATTCCTGCGTCGAAATCACAAAATAAGGTACTTAACTATGGGAATATGGAACGGATGGGCAAAAAAGAAGTGTCCGCTTACCCAGCTTGGAGGATTGTTCATAGAAAATCCGCCCTGTGGATTGACACGGAGGAACTCCTCCTCTTCTCCCTTGTACAATGCGGACAAGATCTTCGTTAGAGCGGCAACCGGTCCCGGCCCCTTACGGCCGTAGCGGGTGGCATCATCCTCCCTGTTGAAATCCCACATGGGGCGGCCTCTATACTGAAGCGGCTGCACCCCCCGCATAATGCATGTGGCCATGACCCCGATCATGGTCAGTCCGGAATGAGCTAACAACCTTATCCGGCTCATCGGGTAAAGGCGTCCTTGTCATTTTCCCTCCGAGGGCTCCGTGGGCGCTTGACTTAGGCTCTTCTTCAAAGGAGCATTATTGAACTCGGGAGGCCGATCCGGTAGGGTCCGGCAAGGGACATCTTCTATATAAAACCATTACGAAGGCCAGTCTTGGACGCCTTCCTCGGGTTTCGGATAGATATCCGGTCCCGCGATCGCATTGATTCGGCTCCGCCCACTTGATATATCGACCCCTCCCGAGAACGGGCACAAGGCGAACAGCTTCTTCCACAGTGCGAAATGAGCCTCGACGCCCAAGAACAGCTCGCAAAGGGCTATGAAGCCCGCAATATGCAATATGGAGGCAGGCGTAAGGTTGTGCTGGCTGAGCCGTAGAACTCCAGAGCCCCGGAGAAACGGATGAATTGGAAATCCGAGCCCTCTTATCGATAAGGGACAAGGCATACCCGCCCTCCTTTGGAGGGGCCTGGGGCGCTCTCCGCTTGCTCTCCGCCATTATAGGTGGCAAGTCCGGCTCGAACCGGGACCATGAAGGCTGGGGGAAGGAATCCCTTGGTTTGGAGCGTCACTAGCTCGCTGTGCAGGACGGAACATCTCTCCCAACCTCCAGGCTGAGGGCTGGGAGGGCGAGAGGAGGAGTTGCGTCGAATGGCCATGATGGAATGGATCTCTGTCAGATGCGCTCTGATGAATGCTCGCGAAGGGAAGATGGTGTGATTCGGATCTAAATCCTCTTCTCTTTTATAGGCAGCTCATTTGCGCAGCTAGGGGTAAATGTAAAAACACCCTGGATTTTCGCATTCGTTTGACACGTGGAAGACGGCCATTATTGGGCGTGGAAGCCAAGGAGTGCAATATTCACGAGAAGCTGGACACTATTCAACAGGTACACAAAATTTGGAGAAGAACCCGCCTTGCAATGCCGAAGACAATCTGCGGGCCGGACTCATCGTCATTGAAGCCTGGTTCGGGGGCTACTGAGGGAGTCCTGGATTAGGGGGTGTCCGGATGGCTGGACTATAACCTTTGGCCGGACTCCTAGACTATGAAGATACAAGATTGAAGACTTCGTCCCGTGTCCGGATGGGACTTTCCTTAGTGTGGAAGGAAAGCTTGGCGATACGGATATGTAGATCTCCTCCTATTGTAACCGACTCTGTGTAACCCTAGCCCTCTCCGGTGTCTATATAAACCGGAGGGTTTTAGTCCGTAGGACGGACAACAATCATACCATAGGCTAGCTTCTAGGATTTAGCCTCTCTGATCTCGTGGTAGATCTACTCTTGTACAACCCATATCATCAATATTAATCAAGCAGGAGTAGGGTTTTACCTCCATCGAGAGGGCCCGAACCTGGGTAAAAACATCGTGTCCCTTGGCTCCTGTTACCATCCGCCTAGACGCACAGTTCGGGACTCCCTACCCGAGATCCGCCGGTTTTGACACCGACAGTTAGGTTTACCTTAATACTTCTTTTGTAGTTGCAGATGCTTGCAATAGGGGTTAATCATAAGTGGGATGCTTTTCCAAGGAATGGCAGTACCCAAGCACCGGTCCACCCACATATCAAATTATCAAAGTAACGAACACGAATCATATGAGCGTGATGAAAACTAGCTTGAGGATAATTCCCATGTGTCCTTGGGAGCGCTTTCTTCTATATAAGTGTTTTTCCAGTCTTGTCCTTTGCTACAAAAGGGATTGGGCCACCTTGCAGCACTTTATCTACTCTTGTTACTTGTTACCCGTTACAAATTACCTTATCACGAAACTATCTGTTACCGATAATTTCAGTGCTTGCAGAGAATACCTTACTGAAAACTGCTTGTCATTTCCTTCTGCTCCGTGTTGGGTTCGGCACTCTTACTTATCGAAAGGACTACGATAGATCCCCTATACTTGTGGGTCATCAAGACTCTTTTCTGGCGCCGTTGCCGGGGAGTGAAGCGCCTTTGGTAAGGAAAAATTTATATAGTGTGCTGAAATTTACTGTCACTTGTTACTATGGAAAGTAATCCTCTGAGGGCTTGTTAGGGTATCTTCGCCCGACCAAGTGAAACAAAGAGTTTCTCCTCAACCTACTGAACCTCTGACAATGTTTACTTTGAAATTCCTTTGGGTATGATAGAGAAACTGCTAGCTAATCCTTCTACAGGAGATGGAACATTGCATACCGATTTGCACCTAATATATGTGGATGAAGTTTGTGGATTTTTTAAGCTTGCAGGTATGCCCGAGGATGTTATCAATAATAAGGTCTTCCCTTTATCTTTGAAGGCAAAGGCGTTGACTTGGTTTAGGCTATGTGATGATATGGGATCATGGAACTACAACCGATTGAAATTGGAATTTCATCAGAAGTTTTATCCTATGCATCTTGTTCATCGTGATCGTAATTATATATATAATTTTTGGCCTCGCGAAGGAGAAAGCATCGCTCAAGATTGGGGGAGGCTTCAGTCAATTCTATATTCATGCCTCAATCATGAGCTCTCAAGAGAAATTATTATTCAAAATTTTTATGCTCGGCTTTCTCTCAATAATCGCTCCATGCTCGATACTTCTTGTACTGGTTCTTTTATGATGAAGACTATTGAATTCAAATGAGATTTATTGGAAAGAAATAAACGCAACTCTGAAGATTGGGATCTCGACGAAGTTAAGGAGTTAGGTATAACACCTAAGTTTGATTGTGTTAAATCTTTTATGGATACCGATGTATTCCGTGAATTTAGCACTAAATATGGACTTGACTCTGAGATAGTAGCTTCTTTCTATGAATCCTTTGCTACTCATGTTGATCTCCCTAAGGAGAAGTGGTTTAAATATAATCCTCCGATTGAAGTAAAAGTAGTTGCACCTATTAAAGTTGAAGAAAATACTATCACTTATAATGTTGATCCTAGTATTCCTACTGCTTATATTGAGAAACCACCTTTCCCTGTTAGAATAAAGGATCATGCTAAAGCTTCAATTCTGGTTCATAAGAGTAATACTAGAACACGTACACCCCGTGAGAAATTAAAATTGATCCTAGTATTGCTATGGTTAAAGATCTCTTAGCTGATAATATTGTTGGACATGTTATTTACTTATGTGATGAAGCTGCTAGAATTGCTAGACCTGATACTAAAAATAAACATAGACCTGTTGTAGGCATGCATGTTATTTCTATTAAAATAGGATATCATTGCTATCATGGCTTATGTGATATGGGTGCTAATGCAAGTGCAATACCTCATTCCTTATACAAAGAAATTATGCATGATATTGCACCTGCTGAGACAGAGGAAATTGATGTTACAATTAAGCTTGCCAATAGAGACACTATTTCACCAGTTGGGATTGTTAGAGATGTTGAAGTCTTGTGCGGGAAAGTTAAATATCCTGCTGATTTTCTTGTTCTTGGTTCCCAACAAGATGACTTTTGTCCAGTTATATTTGGTAGACCCTTCTTGAATACTGTTAATGCTAAGATAGATTGCAAAAAGGATGTTGTTACTATTCGTTTAGGGGATATGTCTCATGAGTTTAATTTTGCTAAATTTCGTAGACAACCCCATGATAAAGAATTGCCTAGTGAAGATGAAATTATTGGTCTTGCTTCTATTGCCGTGCCTCCTAATGATCATTTAGAACAATATTTTCTCGACCATGAAAATGATATGTTTATGAATGAAAGAAGGGAAATAGATGAAATATTCTTTAAATAGGGACCCATTTTGAAACACAACTTGTTTCTTGAAATCCTAGGGGATCCTCCTCCACCCAAGGGTGATCCTGTGTTTGAGCTTAAACCATTACCTGATACTCTTAAATATGCTTAACTTGATGAGAAAAAAGATATATCCTGTTATTATTAGTGCTAACCTTTCAGAGCATGAAGAAAAGAAATTATTGAAAACTCTAAAGAAGCACCGTGCTGCTATTGGATATACTCTTGATGATCTTAAGGGCATTAGTCCCACTCTATGCCAGCACAAAATAAAATTGGAGAAAGACGCTAAACCGGTAGTTGATCACGAACGAAGGTTAAATCCTAAGATGAAAGAAGTGGTAAGAAAAGAAATACTAAAGCTTTTGGAAGCAGGTATAATTTATCATGTTGCTGATAGTCAGTGGGTAAGTCCTGTCCATTGTGTCCCTAAGAAGGGAGGTATAACTGTCGTTCCTAATGATAAAGATGAATTGATCCCACAAAGAATTGTTACAGGTTATAGAATGGTAATTAATTTTCGTAAACTAAATAAAGCTACTAAAAAGGATCATTACCCTTTACCTTTTATTGATCAAATGCTAGAAAGATTATCCAAACACACATTTTTTGCTTTCTAGATGGTTACTCTGGTTTCTCTCAAATACCTGTGTCAAAAGAGGATCAAGAAAAGACCACTTTTACTTGTCCTTTCCATTCCTTTGCTTATAGACGTATGCCTTTTGGTTTATGCAATGCACCTGCTACCTTTCAAAGATGCATGATGGCTATATTCTCTGATTTTTGTGAAAAGATTGTTGAGGTTTTCATGGATGATTTCTCCGTATATGGAACTTCTTTTGATGATTGCTTGAGCATCCTTAATCGAGTTTTGCAGAGATGTGAAGAAACTAATCTTGTCTTGAATTGGGAGAAGTGCCACTTTATGGTTAATGAAGGTATTGTCTTGGGGCATAAAATTTCTGAAAGAGGTATTGAAGTTGATAAAGCTAAAGTTGATGTTATCGAAAAGGTGCCGTGTCCCAAGGACATTAAAGGTATAAGAAGTTTCCTTGGTCATGCCGGTTTTTATAGGAGGTTCATTAAGGACTTCTCAAAAATTTCTAGGCCTCTGACTAACCTCTTACAAAAAGATGTTCCTTTTATCTTTGATGATGATTGTGTAGAAGCATTTTAAATACTTAAGAAAGCCTTGATTTATGCACCTATTATTTAGCCACCTGATTGGAATTTACCCTTTGAAATTATGTGTGATGCTAGTGATTATACTGTAGGTGCTGTTCTAAGACAAATAGTTGATAAGAAATTAAATGTTATTCAATATGCCAGTAAAACTCTAGACAGTGCCTAGAGAAATTATGCTACTACTGAAAAAGAATTTTTAGCAGTTGTATTTGCTTGTGATAAGTTCCGACCTTATATTGTTGATTCTAAAGTAACTGTTCACACTGGTCACGCACCTATTAAATATCTTATGGAAAAGATAGATGCTAAACCTAGACTTATTAGATGGGTTCTCTTGCTACAAGAATTTGATTTGCATATTATTGATAGAAAGGGAGCTAAGAACCCCGTTGCAGACAACTTGTCTAGGTAAGAGAATGTTCTTGATGACCCACTACCTATTGATGATAGCTTTCCTGATGAACAATTAGTTGTCATAAATGCTTCTCGTACTGCTCCATGGAATGCTGATTATGCTAATTACATTGTTGCTAAATTTATGCCACCTATCTTCACATACCAGCAAAAGAAAAAAAAAATTCTATGATTTGAGACATTACTTTTGGGATGACCCACACCTTTATAAAGAAGGAGTAGATGGTGTTATTAGATGTTGTGTACCTGAGCATGAATAGGAACAGATCCTACGCAAGTGTCACTCCGAGGCTTATGGAGGACACCACGCTGGAGATAGAACTGCACATAAGGTATTGCAATCCGGTTTTTATTGGCCTACTCTCTTCAAGGATGCCCGTAAGTTTGTCTTGTCTTGTGATGAATGTCAAACAATTTGTAATATTAGCAGACGTCAAGAAATGCCTATGAATTATTCACTTGTTACTTAACCATTTGATGTTTGGGGCTTTGATTATATGGGACCGTTTCCTTCCTCTAATGGCTATACACATTTTTTTAGTTGTTGTTGATTACATTACTAAGTGGGTGGAAGCTATTCCAACTAGTAGTGCTGATCATAACACCTCTATTAAGATGCTTAAAGAAGTTATTTTTCTGAGGTTTGGAGTTCCTAGATATTTAATGACTGATGGTGGTTCACATTTTTTCATGGTGCTTTTCATAAGATGCTTGCTAAGTATGACGTTAATCATAGAATTATATCTCCATACCACCCACAGTCTAGTGGTCAAGTAGAATTAAGTAATAGAGAGATCAAATTAATTTTGCAAAAGACTGTTAACAGATCTAGAAAGAATTGGTCTAAGAAACTTGATGATGCATATGGGCCTATAGAACTGCATATAAGAATCCTATGGGTATGTCTCTGTATAAAATGGTTTATGGAAAAGCATGTCACTTACCTCTCGAACTAGAACATAAGGCTTATTGGGCCATCAAAGAGCTCAACTATGATTTCAAACTTGCCGATGAGAAGAGGCTATTTGACATTAGCTCACTTGATGAATGGAGAACTCAAGCCTATGAGAATGCCAAACTGTTTAAAGAAAAAGTTAAAAGATGGCATGACAAAAGGATACAAAAGCGTGAGTTTAATGTAGGTGATTATGTGTTGCTATTCAACTCTCGTTTAAGATTTTTTGTAGGAAAGCTTCTCTCTAAATAGGAAGGGCCTTACGTTATCGAGGAGGTCTATCATTCCGGTGCCATAAAAATCAACAACTTCAAACGCACAAATCCGAAGGTGGTGAATGGTCAAAGAATCAAACATTATATCTCAGGTAATCCTATAAATGTTGAAACTAATGTTATTGACACGGTGACCCCGGAGGAGTACATAAGGGACACTTTCCAGAACGTTTCAGACTCCGAAAAGGAATAGGTATGTGGTACGGTAAGTAAACCGACTCCAAAACAGTTCTAATGGCAGTTTTTCTCCGTTTTGGAATATTTAAGAAAATAGGAAAATAAGAAGTAGTCCGGGAAGGACACGAGGCGTCCATGAGGGTGGAGGGCGCGCCCCCTGTCTCATGGGCACCTCGTGTACTCTCTGGACTCCGTTTTCTTGCACGATACTTCTTTTGGTGGGTAAAAATTCACTATATAATCTCCCGAAGGTTTTGACCACCGTATCATGCAAATATCCTCTGTTTTTGTTTTGAGTTGTTTCTACCACAGATTAGAGCAAGATGTCTTCTCAAGAGTCAGTCGGGGAGAGTCGGGTGTCTCATACGACATCGGGACCAGGAGCAAACAGCGATGCTGACCACTTTGGGCCATCAATGGAAGAAGAGATGGAAGCCGACTTGAAAAGGATAGATGCCATGGAGGAGGGTCAAGAAGTTACTTCTCGTGTCCGAGACGGATTCACGGTGGTGGAACTACAGAGCTCAGCTATTCCAAACTCGGTCATCCCTTCCAATGTTAGATTTCTTTCTTATGAAAATATGAAAAAGAGTGTTACTTGTTCTCCCGCAGTTATGCAACATCCTTGGGTGAAAGGAGCTTTAGCCGTCACGGGTAAGCTCCGTAAGGAAATATTGGACCTCAAGCAGCAAGTCAATAAGCTCGAGGAGGAGAATCGTATCTTGAGGGGAATCATCGCCAAGAATATCACATCACCACCTCCGAAGAAAGAAACATAATCACATGGGTATGGGCACTCCCCTTGGCAACTGCCAAGCTTGGGGGAGGTGCCCCAATATTGTATCACCATCACACTCCCATCTTTACCGTTTTTCTTAGTTCTGTCCTTTTAGTAATATCTTGATCTAGTAGAATAAAAGTTTTAGCATGATTTAGTTTTGAGTTTTGCTTTATGATTCCTCTATGTAATCGAGTTATATATATATATATATATATATATATATATATATATATATATATATATATATATATGTATGTATGTATGTATGTATGTATGTATAAAATAAAGATTAGTTTTGAGTCAAGGGCTTGATTATCTTGCTATGATCGTGAGGGAATAAAAGAAAAATAAAGAACAAAAAGAAACGAAGAGATCATATTGACCTTATATAGAGTAATGACTTCACATATAAAGAGTATGATGAATCAAATTTGTTGAGAGTTGACAAACATAGTTTTTGTCATCGTTGCAATTAATAGGAAGTAATAAAGAAAGAGAGGCTCTCACATATAAGTATACTATCTTGGACATCTTTTATGATTGTGAGCACTAGTTGAAATATGACATGCTAAAGAGTTGATGTTGGACAAGGAAGACAACGTAATGGGTTATGTTTTCTTATATCCGAAATAAATTATATTGTTATGGATCATCCAACATGTTGAGCTTGCCTTTCCCCCTCATGCTAGCCAAATTCTTTGCACCAAGTAGAGATACTATTTGTGCTTCCTAATATCCTTAAACCCAGTTTTTGCCATGAGAGTCCACCATATCTACCAATGGATTGAGTAAGATCCTTCAAGTAAGTTGCCATTGTTGCATGCAGCAAAAATTGCTCTCTAAATATGTATGATTTATTAGTGTGGATAAAATAAGCTTTATACGATCTTGTGATGTGGAAGAAATAAAAGCGACAGACTGCATAGTAAAGGTCCATATCACAACTGGCAATATAAACTGACGTTCTTTCGCATTAAGATTTTGTGCATCCAACCATAAAAGCACATGACAACCTCTTCTTCCCTGTGCGAAGGGCCTATCTTTTTCTTGTCTTATACCCTATACAAGAGTCATGGTGACCTTCACCTTTCCTGTTTACATTTTTTCCTTTGGCAAGCACATTGTGTTGGAAAGATCCCGATATATATATATATATCCAATTGGATGTGAGTTATCATGAACTATTATTGCTGACATTACCCATGAGGTAAAAGGTTGGGAGGCAACACTATAAGCCCCTATCTTTCTCTGTGTCTGATTAAAACTCCATACCCATAAGTATTGCGTGAGTGTTAGCAATTGTGAAAGACTAAATGATAGTTGAGTATGTGGACTTGCTGAAAAGCTCTTATAATGACTCTTTTCGATGTTATGATAAATTGCAATTGCTTCAATGACCGAGATTATAGTTTGTTGGTTTTCAATGAAGTTTCTGATTCATATTTTACATTGTGAATAGATTATTGCTTGAGCATAAGAAATCATATGACAATATTTATATATGTTGCTGTTATAAGAATGATCATGATGCCTCATGAACGTACTTTATTTTATCGACACCTCTATCTCTAAGCATGTGGACATATTTTTCGTTATCGGCTTCCGCTTGAGGACAAGCGAGGTCTAAGCTTGGGGGAGTTGATACATCCATTTTGCATCATGCTTTTATATCGATATTTATTACATTATGGGTTTTTATTACACATCATGTCAGAATACTTATGCCTTATCTCTCTTATTTTACAAGGTTTACATGAAGAGGGAGAATGCCGGCAGCTAGAATTCTGGGCTGGAAAAGGAGCAAATATTAGAGACCTATTCTGCACAACTCCAAAACTTCTTAAACTTCACGGCAGTATATTTTGGAATATATAAAAAATACTGGAGAAAGAATCAACCAGAGGGGGCCCACACCCTGGCCACGAGGGAGGGGGCGCGCCCTACCACCCCCCGGGCGCACCCCTTGTCTCGTGGGCCCCCTAGCAGGCCTCAGGTGCCCATCTTCTGCTATATGAAGTCTTTTGTCTGAGAAAAAATAACGAGGAAGCTTTCGGGACGAAACACCGCCACCACGAGGCGGAACCTGGCAGAACCAATCTAGGGCTCCGACGGAGCTGTTCTGCCGGGGAAACATCCCTCCGGGAGGGGGAACTGATGACCCACAAGTATAGAGGATCTATCGTAGTCCTTCCGATAAGTAAGAGTGTCGAACCCTACGAGGAGCAGAAGGAAATGATAAGCAGTTTTCAGCAAGGTATTCTCTGCAAGTACTGATATAAGTGGTAACAGATAGTTTTGTGATAGGATAATTTTTAACGAGCAACAAGTAACAAAAGTAAGTAAAGTGCAGCAAGGTGGCCCAATCCTTTTGTAGGAAAGGACAAGCCTAGATAAACTCTTATATAAGAAAAAGCGCTCCCGAGGACACATGGGAATATCGTCAAGCTAGTTTTCATCACGTTCATATGATTCGCGTTCGGTACTTTGATAATTTGATATTTGGATGGACCGCTGCTTGGGTGCTGTTCTTAGTTGAACAAGCATCCCACTTATGATTAACCTCTATTGCAAGCATTCACAACAACAACAAAAGTATTAACGTAAACCTAACCATAGCATGAAACATATGGATCCAGATCAGCCCCTTACGAAGCAACGCATAAACTAGGGTTTAAGCTTCTGTCACTCTAGCAACCCATCATCTACTTATTACTTCCCAATGCCTTCCTCTAGGCCCAAATAATGGTGAAGTGTTATGTAGTTGACATTCACATAACACCACTAGAGGCTAGACAACATACATCTCATCAAAATATTGAACGAATACCAAATTCACATGACTACTAGTAGCAAGACTTCTCCCATGTCCTCAGGAACAAACGTAACTACTCACAAAGCATATTCATGGTCATAATCAGAGGGGTATTAATATGCATAAAGGATCTGAACATCTGATCTTCCACCAAATAAACCAACTAGCATCAACTACAAGGAGTAATCAACACTACTAGCAAACTACTAGTACCAATCCCGGACTTGGAGACAAGAATTGAATACAAGAGATGAACTAGGGTTTTGAGAGGAGATGGTGCTGGTAAAGATGTTGATGGAGATTGCCCTCTCCCGATCAGAGGAGTGTTGGTGATGTCGTTGGCGATGATTTCCCCCTCCCGGAGGGAAGTGTCCCCGGCAGAACAGCTCTGCCGTAGCCCTAGATTGGTTCCGCCAAGGTTCCGCCTCGTGGCGGCGGAGTTTCGTCCCGAAAGGTTGCTTATAATTTTTTCCTCGACAAAAGACCTCATATAGCATAAGATGGCCATCGGAGAGCCAACAGGGGGCCCAGGAGGTAGGGGGCGAGCCCTGGGGGGGTAGGGCGCGCACCCCACCCTCGTGGCCAGGTGGGCCCCCCTCTGGTGAATTTCTTCCGCTCAATATTTTTTATATTTTCCAAAAATGACTTTCGTGGAGTTTCAGGACTTTTGGAGTTGTGCAGAATAGGTCTCTAATTTTTGCTCCTTTTCCAGCCCAGAATTCCAGCTGCCGGCATTCTCCCTCCTTATGTAAACCTTGTAAAATAAGAGAGAATAGGCATAAGTATTGTAACATAACGTGTAATAACAGCCCATAATGCAATAAATATCGATATAAAAGCATGATGCAAAATGGACATATCAACTCCCCCAAGCTTAGACCTCGCTTGTCCTCAAGCGAAAGCCGATAACGATAAATATGTCCCCATGTTTGGAGGTAGAGGCGTCGATAAAAAATAAAATACGGACATGAAGGCATCATGATTATTCTCATAACAACAACATATATAGATATTGTCGTATGATTGCTTATGTTCAAATAATAATCCATTCACAATGCAGAGTACGAATCATAAACTTTATTGAGAACCAACAGACTATAATCTCAGTCATTGAAGCAATTGCAATTTATCATAACATCAGAAAGAGTCTATGTCAGAGCTTAATAGCAAGTCCACATACTCAACTATCATTTAGGCTGTCATAATTGTTTAACACTCACGCGATACTTGTGGTTACGGAGTTTTAATCGGACACAGAGAAAGACAGGGGCTTATAGTTTCGCCTCCCAACCGTTTACCTCAAGGGTAATGTCAACAATAATAACTCATGCTCCCCTACATCCAATTAGATATATCTATTAGGATCCTTCCAACATACTGTGCTTGCCAAAGGAAAAAGTGTAAAAATGAAAGGTGAAGATCACCATGACTCTTGCATAAGGTAGAGGATAATAACAGAAGATAGGCCCTTCGCAGAGGGAAGCAGAGGTTGCCATGCGCTTTTATGGTTGGATGCACAAAATCTTAATGCGAAAGAACGTCACTTTATATTACCCCTTGTGATATGAACCTTTATTATGCAGTCCATTGCTTTTATTTCTTCCACATCACAAGATCGTATAAAGCTTATTTCTCCCACACCAATCAATCATACATATTTAGAGAGCAATTTTTATTCTTTGCACCAATGACAACTTACTTGAAGGATCTTACTCAATCCATAGGTTGGTATGGTGGACTCTCATGGCAAAACTAGTTTAAGGGTTATTTGGAAGCACAAGTAGTATCTCTACTTGGTGCTGAGAATTTGGCTAGCATGAGGGGGAAAGGCAAGCTCAACATGTTGGATGATCCATGACAATATACTTTATCTCAGATATAAGAAAACATAACTCATTATGTTGTCTTCCTTGTCCAACATCAACTCTTTAGCATGTCATATTTTAGTGAGTGCTCCCAATCATAAAAGATGTCAATAATAGTATATTTATATGTGAACCTCTCTTTCTTTATTGCTTCCTATTAATTGCAACGATGACCAAAGCTATGTTTGCCAACTCCCAACAACTTTTAATCATCATACTCTTTCTATGTGAAGTCATCACTCTCAATAAGATCAATATGAACTCTTTGTTTCGTTTTATTCTTTTCTATTTTATTTTATTCACTCAAGATCATGGAAAAATAATCAAGCCCTTGACTCAACACCAATCTTTATTATATAGCTCACGGACTCAATTACATAGAGAGATCATAAAGCAAAACTCAAAACTAGATCATGCCATAAACTTTAATCTACTAGATCAAGATACTACTAATAGGATCGAACTAAGAAAAACGGTAAAGATAGGAGATGTGGTTGTGATACGATACCGGGGCACCTCCCCCAAGCTTGGCAGTTGCCAAGGGGAGTGCCATACCCATGTGATTATGTCTCCTTTGCTGGTGAAGAAGGTGGTGGTGATGTTGACTTAGTTGATGGCATAGACTTCTCCCTTAATTTGCGCTTGAGGACATAATTTTGGTCCCTCAAATCATCAATCTCCCACTCCAGGGTTAATATCTTTTTGCATAGGTCCTGCTTATTTTCCTGCAAGAGACGAAAAGGAATAAACTCGATCTTTGGCTTCTTTACCCTATCAGGGAGACTTGACTTTTTGAACTCCACGTGCATGTCCCCGTGTTGAGGTAATGGGGCTTCATCTTCATCTGAGCTCGTCTCCTCCTTCCCCTTGGGTTCATAGTCCTCTTCTTCCTCCGTGGTCCAACCATCGTGCTCCACATCTCCATAGACCTTAGGATCTGCTAAGTAATCATCCACATAGCTTTCTCCTTCCGAAAATTGGGACAACATGTTGACCTAATCTGCAGTAGGACAGCTCGAAACAAGAACGGAGGATAATCGCGTGATACGAGAGTCAAAACCTTCGGGAGAATATATAATGAATTTTTACCGACCAAAATACGTATCGTGCAAGTAAACGGAATCCGGAAGGAACACGAGGTGCCCATGAGGTAGGGGGCGTGCCCAGGGGGTAGGGCGCGCCCTCCACCCTCATGGAGCCCTCGTGTCCTTCCCGGACTGCTACTTATTTTTCTATTTTTCTAAATATTCCAAAATGGAGAAATATTGCCCTAAAAACTGTTTTGGAGTCGGTTTACTTACCTTACCACATACCTATTCCTTTTCGGAGTCTGAACATTCCGGAAAGTGTCCCTTATGTATTCCTCCGGGGTTACGGTTTCAATAACATTGGTTTAAACATTTATAGGATTACCTGAGATATAATGTTTGATTCTTTGATCGTTTACCACCTTCGGATTTGTGCCTTCGAAATTGTTGATTTTTATGGCACCGGAACGGTAGACCTCCTCGATAACGTAAGGGCCTTCCCATTTAGAGAGAAGTTTTCCTGCAAAAAATCTTAAACGAGAGTTGTGTAGCAATACATAATCACCTACATTAAACTCACGCTTTTGCATCCTTTTGTCATGCCATCTTTTAACTTTTTCTTTAAACAACTTGGCATTTTCATAAGCTTGGGTTATCCATTCATCAAGTGAGCTAAAACCAAATAACCTCTTCTCTCTAGCAAGTTTGAAATCATAATTGAGCTCTTTAATAGCCCAATAAGCCTTATGTTCTAGTTCGAGAGGTAAGTGACATGCTTTTCCATAAACCATTTTATACGGAGACATACCCATAGGATTTTTATATGCAGTTCTATAGGCCCATAATGCATCATCAAGTTTCTTGGACCAATTCTTTCTAGACCTATTGACAGTCTTTTGCAAAATTAATTTGAGTTCTCTATTACTCAATTCTACTTGACCACTTGACTGAGGGTGATATAGAGATGCAATTCTATGATTAACATCATACTTAGCAAGCATTTTTCGGAAAGCACCATGAATAAAACGTGAACCACCATCAGTCATTAAATATCTAGGGACTCCAAACCTCGGAAAAATGTCTTCTTTAAGCATTTTAATAGAAGTGTTATGATCAGCACTACTAGTAGAAATAGCTTCTACCCACTTAGTAACGTAATCAACAGCAACTAGAATATGTGTATATCCATTAGAGGCAGGAAAAGGTCCCATATAATGAAAGCCCCAAACATCAAATGGTTCAATAACAAGCGAATAATTCATAGACATTTCTTGACGTCTACTAATATTACCAATTCTTTGACATTCATCACAAGATAAGACAAACTTACGGGCATCCTTGAAGAGAGTAGGCCAATAAAAACCAGATTGCAATACCTTATGTGCAGTTCTATCTCCAGCGTGCTGCCCTCCATAAGCTTCGGAGTGACACTTGCGTAGGATCTGTTCCTGTTCATGCTCAGGTACACAACGTCTAATAACACCATCTACTCCTTCTTTATAAAGATGTGGGTCATCCCAAAAGTAATGTCTCAAATCGTAGAAAAACTTTTTCTTTTGTTGGTATGTGATACTAGGTGGTATAAATTTAGCAACAATGTAATTGGCATAATCAGCATACCACGGAGTACTACGAGAAGCATTTATGACAATTAATTGATCATCAGGAAAGCTATCTTCAATAGGTAGTGGGTCATCAAGAACATTTTCTGACCTAGACAAGTTGTCTGCAACGGGGTTCTCAGCTCCCTTTCTATCAACAATATGCAAATCAAATTCTTGTAGCAAGAAAACCCATCTAATGAGTCTAGGTTTAGCATCTTTCTTTTCCATCAGATATTTAATAGCATCATGATCAGTGTGAATAGTTACTTTAGAATCAACAATATAAGGTCTGAACTTATCACAAGCAAATACAACTGCTAAGAATTCTTTTTCAGTAGTAGCATAGTTTCTTTGAGCATTGTCCAGAGTCTTACTAGCATAATGGATAACATTTAATTTATTATCAACTCTTTGCCCTAGAACAACACCTACATCATAATCACTAGCATCACACATAATTTCAAAGGGTAAATTCCAATCAGGGGGCTGAACAATAGGTGCGGAAACCAATGCTTTCTTAAGTATTTCAAATGCTTCTACACAATCATCATCAAAGACAAATGGTATATCTTTTTGTAATAAATTAGTCAGAGGCCGAGAAATTTTTGAGAAGTCCTTAATGAACCTCCTATAAAATCCGGCATGACCAAGGAAGCTTCTTATAACTTTGATGTCCTTGGGACATGGCATCTTTTCAATAGCATCAACCTTGGCTTTATCAACTTCAATACCTCTTTCAGAAAATTTCTGCCCGAAGACAATACCTTCATTAACCATAAAGTGGCACTTTTCCCAATTTAAGACAAGATTAGTTTCTTCACATCTCTGCAAAACTCGATCAAGATTGCTCAAGCAATCATCAAAAGAAGATCCATAGACGGAAAAGTCGTCCATGAAAACCTCACAAATCTTTTCACAAAAGTCAGAGAATATAGCCATCATGCATCTTCGAAAGGTAGCAGGTGCATTACATAAACCAAAAGGCATACGTCTATAAGCAAAAGTACCAAAAGGGCCTGTAAAAGTAGTCTTTGGTTGATCTTTAGCTGACACAGGTATTTGAGAGAAACCAGAATAACCATCTAGAAAGCAATAATGTGTATGTTTGCATAATCTTTCTAGCATTTGACCGATAAAAGGTAAGGGGTAATGATACGGGGCTAACCCGGTGTAGGCCGATCTTTCACGTTTGGAGTGGGATCCCTCGAAGAGCACGAAGAACACGGGGAAGAACGGGAAGAAATCACAAGGGGAAACACTCAAGAACAAGTGCAATCACACATCCACTAGACAATCAAACACACAAGATCACAAGGTACATGAACAACAAAGGGAAAGATACAAGGTAGCGTTCATCTCAAATCCAAGAGGAGATGAGGTCTTGACGATATCCTAGATGGATCTTCCCACGAGGGGGTCTTGATGATATCCCGCAGGATCTTCTCCTAGATGGAGGTCTTGGCCTCCAATGGAGTAGTGGTCTCTCTCTCTCTCTCTCAAGAGTAGAGATAGGTAGGAGCAAAGCTCACATACAAATGAGCTATCATATTTGCTAACCCTAGAAAGGAGGTGGAGGTGGTCTATTTATAGTCTAAGCCATGAAGGGGTAAGTGGGAGAGGAATACAAGGCCAAAGGCCCGCGGCTGCGCACAGGCAGGGCAGTAGTACCGGACACATGAGAGGTAGTACCGCTTGGAGGGTCTGAGCGGTAGTACCCCTTGCTTTGGGCGGTAGTACCGCCCTTTCTGGACTGGGCAGGTCCTTCTTCTTCTGTCCTCGCTTCCAGGCTTCCCTCGCGGATGGTGTAGTGATTCCTTGGCGCTTGCACTCCTCCTCGACATCCGTGAAGCTCCGATGATACCTATGCATGCACACGGGAGAAGTGTCAAGTAGTATACCATCCTCGAAGGGGTCAAGTGAACACGTGTAAAGGAGAAGATTCACCTTTATGTATGAGAAGTAGAGGTCGCATGTGTCACTTGTCAAATGGACTCTTGACATGGTGATGACCGTAGGATGCTCCGCATCATCCCCTCCCCCTTATAAAAGATCCAACCTCAGATAGAAAACCAAATCACCATGGGAAAGAGATTGCGGTGACGTGTCGAAGTGGTCGATCACCAAGCACTCATCGTCTAGTAGCTCGAAATTGGCACTCTCCAATGTCGCACCATCTTGTGATTCCTTCAAAAGGAGCAAATAGAACAAACACTTGGAAAAACAAATGTGGTTAGCGTTAGTGCAAAACCAAGCATTCAAGAGGTGATTCACCAAACAAGTGTTGTAATCAAGCATAGCATATGGTGTGACCAAGGATTGTGACATGGCATGTAAGCATATCAATCAAGCACAAGCAAAAATATCATGGGAACAAGCATGTAAATGTGAGGTAGGGATGCAAATATGTGTGACGAGAGCATAAGCATCTACCTTGAGGTCATAGCAAGCATGCATAAAGCGCTCGACAAATGGTCGATGGTAGGCATAGGAATCATTCACAACACCAAATAAGATGAGATGTCTAAACACATGGGTCAAGTGCAAGACAATCCAAGCATACTGTGCATAGGGTGTAGTGAATATAGTGTGGCACTCAACACAATAGAAAGAGAAATTGTTTATCATGTGTGAGGCAATCAAGTGAATCATGTGACAAGCAAAGGGACATGGCATATGTGAAGAAATGACATTGGTGCAACCAACCATATGATAGTAGCAAGTAGTCCAAGAATTGGATGCAACACACAAGGTACATATGCCATGAAGAATGGAAATGTGGCAATCATGGGTGAAAGAAATATCTCAACGATGCATGCAAATGGTACAAGCAACACATGAAGTATGATCCACAATATCCAAGGTCAAGAAGGATGTCACCTTAAAAGCGTGTCCTTGTGCATTCTTCACAATGCCGAAGTGGTAGGAAATGTGGTGTAGAAGCGAGTCGTGGTAGAATGTAAGAGGCTCGCTCTCAAGAGCTCGAATGGTCAACTCACGTGAAGTGGAAGTCGACACAAAGTCCAAGTATCCTACACATGCACAAAACAAAGCAAAGAACGTATGCGCATGGTAGACAAACACATCATCCATCATGATGGTTCTCATCTTTTGCACATAACCATTAGAAGCACAAGTGCATGAATAATATGATGCAGCAATGGCGATATTCATGGCACTAGGTATATGGTGCAAAGAAGTAAGGCAAGCATGCTTCACAAGAATTATATCAAAATCTCTGAATATATGCGAGAATGCTATGGGGGCAATCTCATGAGCACGATTAAGAGCATTGTTGCACTCCATACATGGCAAGTCATTTAGCATGGGAGAGGAAACACATGAAGATATATGACAAGAAGCAATATCAATCATGTGCAAAGCATATAGATGGTTGTCATCAACCGCATGAGATGAGAAAGTATGAATCATGGGTGATGCAACATGAGCAAGCATAGAGATCAAGTCGTGCAAACTAGTGGAGCGAAGATGCAACACACTAGAGTAAATCATGGCAATCATGTCATGTGAGAAAATACTAGGAATAGACAATGCACATGACATATCGCAAGCACGGATACAAAGCAGGATGAAAGTATCATCATAGGAATGGGTCATGAATAGAACATGGCAATAACAAGTGATATCTCCACCAAGCTTGCAAATACACATACAAGTACTAGAATCAATCATCATGTGTAATGCAAAGCATGGGTCACAAATGCATGGCAAAGGCATAGGAATGGGCATATCATGCAAAGTGAACATGGCAATATGGGCAAAGGATATATAATGGAGAACAACCCATAGCCAAGTGAGGGCCATGTAGAAGAAATGCGTGAAGTCTTTGCGCGAGGAGAGCGGTGGGAAAAACAATCCATGGGATCCCAAGTCCTCATTGCTCTCTAGAGCTCGTTTTGTCAACTCGTGGGATTGCGAGGTTGACAAGTATTCATGGGTACCTACACAAGAGAGACACAAACCAAAGAAATTGTGTGCATGGTAAATGTACACATCATCCATCATGATGTGTATGTGCACGTCTGAGTTAGCACAAAATAAGCATCGCTGAAAGAAATTTGATGCATGGTATAAGAACATGTCATCCATCATGAAAGAATAGTTATTGTGTATGACACGATGGGGACACAAATTGAGAATGCAAGTATATGGCACATCAATAGCATGTTTATTCATGGGGAGCATATGGTGCACACAATTATTGGGATCATGCAATTGATGGGATGGATCAAATCTCCTAACATGTATGAGGAAACTATGGGGGTCTCCTCATGAACAACATTGGAAACATCATATGGAGAAAATGGACAACATCCAAAACAATGCATATCCGAAGCTAGGTGGTCATGGCATGGCATATTAGATAAATGATGCAAAGGGAGCATATCAATATCATCACAAGAAAAACAAATGCCAATAACCATGGGCTTGTCATCTATGCCATATGTGCAAATTGGGTTTATTTTAATGGCATATGCATAGTCACTATGAAGAGATTGCAAATAAGACATATGGTGTATCTCATGCATAGCATATGACAAGTCAAGCGGATTATCAAACATGATGTGACCTAAAGAATTGTCACAAGAAATCCTATGTAACATGGCATCACAACTAATAGACTCCACATGAGAATCATCATATTCATCATAGATGGGCAAATCATCGCATGGTGAAATCATACTAGCATGAAGCATGGTACTAGGTGGATCAACATCATGCAAGAAATCAATGTCAAGAATGTCCACTAGTGGGACTAGAGCATCACCGTCACCTAGGTTACCTTTGTCATTCCACTCAACTGGTGTAGGTGAGGTGGGAAAGACCAAATGGTGGTCATCTTCATCTTGATGGAACCATGTGGGGGGTGCATCATATTCCACCATGGCCATCATCTTGTCCAAAGGGAGGACGAAGTCGTCGAGGATCGGTGCGTCATCATAAATGGGACCTAGCACCAAATGAGAAGACATGATAGAGGTAGAGGTGAAGTTGTTAGAAATGCAAATGGCCTCACGAGACCTATCAACTATCTCACTCTCTCTATGTGGTGGTTCACTCACTCCCTCAAAGTAGGTGCACTCAAAGTCACACATGGTGGAATCACTCATCTCACTTAAGTGGTGGGGGTTGTGGCTCTCCTCACATGGGATTTGTGGCAACACATCATATATGGGGCTAGTGGTGAAGTCACTCTCACTCTCAATATGGTGGCACAAGTCACTCAAGTCATCATACGTCACCGTGGTCGAAGGGAAAATCCCATTCTCAACCATCTCGTCGTGGTCACCGTGGATGAAGGCCGAAGATGGCACATCATCACTCTCCTCAATAACCGAAGGGAAAATCCCATGCTCGATCATCTCGTCACCGTCGTGGATGAATGCCGAAGATGGCACATCATCACTATCACCTCCAAAGATGGAAACATCATCATTTCTCGCCACCTTGTCGCTCGCCTCCAAAGCTTGGTCCTTGAAGGTCTCCGTAGTCGTACTCGTCGCTGCACCATCTTGAAAAAGAGTCAAGGTAGACTCGGCATCATCAATGCCACAAAGAGGGATGGCGGTGAAGTCGCACTTGGGAGCATCGTCTTGGAGCTTGTCGGGCTTGGACATCGTGGTGGTACTAGCCTCATGCTTGTCGTAGGGCTTGGTCGCCGCGAAGTGTGCTTGGGGTGGAGAAGCCTTGGCCTTCATGAGTTCTTGTTCCGCCTTGAGAGCACCAATGTAGTAGTCGTCGATGGACTTGTAGTTCTCGAGGAAGATAGTCTTGGAGATGTCGTTGTTTAATCCCATCATGAAGTGGAACTTCATCGAAATGGGGTCGTCCATGCCGGCTCGTTGCAAGGCAATCTTCATCTCCTTGAAGTACTCGTTGATGGACTTGGATCCTTGGATGGTGTTCTCCAATTGGCGTCGAAGTTGTTCCGTGTAGGTTGGAGGCACGAACTCTCGCCGCAAAGCTCTCTTCGTCTTGGGCCAACTCATGTCGTAGTACTCCGAAGGTGTGTGAAGCCACCATGTTGAGGCGTAGTCATGGAAGTTTCTTGTGGCGCACTTCACTTGATCTTCGGGACGAACGTGATGTAGCTTGAGGTAGTCGTGCATCAAACGCTCCCACTCGAGGTACTCCTCGGGTTCTTGAGTTCCATAGAAAGGAATCTTGTGGTCGGTGTCGAGGTTGTAGTAGCTCGTGGAAGTCGCGGACTTGATCTTGGGGAGCTTCTCTTGAGCGTAGTCTTGGGGTTTTTGTTGGCGAAGATGCCATATGTCCGTAGGCGAAGATGCCTTGAAGTCACTTGGCGAAGATGCCAAGGGAGATGGTAAAGTCTTTGAGCGGTTGTTGGTGTAGAGCTCTTGACCTTCACGTTCTTGTTGTTGATGGTGTCGATGCCGATGTGATCTTGCCGGAGATGGTAGCTCGGAAGCATGTGCTCTTGAGCGTCTTCTCGAAGATGAGGAAGATCGCTTGTAGGACTTGATGAGGGCTCTGATCTCCTCCATTTGAGCTTGCATCTTGGCGTCGTAGTTGTTGTTCGTGGCATCGAACTCGTTGTTGTTGTTGTAGACCAAAGGTGAAATGCCTTGCCTATCCATCACAAGACTCGAGTAGAGGTGAGTAGGAAATGAGATAAACAATACCAAGTTACCTTTTCCCAAAGTTGAGGATGTATCCCGTTTCACTCAATGTGAGATGAAAGAATAGTGGAATTGGTACCGGACTTGTTCACTCACACCTATCAAGTAAAGCTTACTGTAGAGCTCGGTGAGGATAGTGGCACAAAAATTTAACGCAAAATGTTAGCAAGAGTCAATAATGTTGAAAGATATTCACAAATTCGCAAGCGAAACAAGTAGACCAATAGCAATATGTGGCACACGGAAACACACACACGGATAGATAAATGGGGTCGTGCAACCAAGGAATGAGCACAAAATGTGGAATCCACGGAAAACGCTCGTGTTGCACAACTCAAGAGAGACGCTAGCACGATTGCTCAATAGGCGGATACGACACTTGTGCACAACCTATAAGATGCAAAATGGATAATCTTTCTATCCCAAGTATGCTATATATGTATGGTTCCCGGTGTTTCTCACACAATGATCCAAAATGATCAAGTATGATACCATATGATATATTTTGATGCTATGGCTATTTCTTACAAGCTCGTTGCTAATTCTCTTTTGCTTAAAAGCTTTATTCTCTTTTTTTTTGTATGGCCACTTTTGCACAATGCACAAACCAAGATAGCAATTGTGTATATGTGGGAACAAACTTGAGACACAATGGATGATATGATACCAATACGATATGGTATGTATGCTATGGGAAGTATGATCACTAATGTGCACAAGTCACGTTGCCGGCAATACTCAAATGGCTAGTCTCGATAGGCAAGTTACGCAAAATGTGCTAGGGGTTATCAATGCAATTTGCAAGGGGAATGTACAATGGTGTCGTCGAGGTTACCGTCCTTGGCGATGATGAGAGGGGTTGTTGCCGAAGTCGACCCGTTCCTAGTTAGCCGAAACACCCTAGGAAACGGAAAAAAACCGCAAACTCAAAATCTCCAAAGGCAAATGTCAACTGGTGGTATCGAAAAGCGGTGATGGTTTGCACTCGGCAATGCGGAAGTGGAATAAAGGGCTATACACAGTGTCGGAGTTGAAGCAATGGTCCCTAAGTAGACGAAACACCTTAGGAGACACAAGTCACAACTCAAACAAGCTCAAACAAAATTGGGTTAAGTTTGGGTGGCGGAAGTGTATGGTGGGCACGTCTATGTGGAAGTGGTGGTGGTGGTTGAAGAATAAGCAACCGTCCCTAAGTAGCCGAAACACCTTAGGAGACTCGAATCACTACTCAAGCAACCACTAATGCTAAGGGGAACAAAATGGGTTAGGTTGCGGAAGTCGGTAGTGGCTATGCGGATGATATGGTGGAGGGCCTAGGCAAACTTGCCAAATTTTGAAAAAATTGATGGAGTCAAATGGTGTTGGTGGTATTTTTGTGGAAAGCGGAATGTCAAGAGCTTCAAAACAAGCTAAAGAACGTCAAAATCGGAGTTCAGTTGAATTAGTTATGGCCGAAACGGTGGAACTCGGAACGCTGAAACCGGGAGGGGCGGTAGTACCGCTTGTGATGGGCGGTAGTACCGCTCGTGTCGGGATTTTTCGACTGTTTCAGGCTGAAACTGGGCTGGGGGCGGTAGTACCGCTTTGGGGGGCGGTAGTACCGCTTGTGGTGCTAAGCGGTAGTACCGCTTGGAAGGGCGGTAGTACCGCTCGTGTCGGGATTCTTCGCAGATCGAATCGGGGCGCGATTTTGGGGCGGAAAAGGATGATTTCGGGGAAAAAAATTGACGAATTTCGTGGATGGAAGGTGGGGAAACTTGGGGAGATGCTAGATCCACTCGTAACCAAGCAAATCCACAGATCAAAATCAACAAAACATCATCAAACCAACAAATCACAAAAAAATTTGGGGGCTATTTTTGGTGGGGATTTTCGGATTTAGGACAAAATCAACAAAATCAAGCTAGAAAACACGGGGTAGGGGCTCCAAAAACGTGATAAACGTGGCTCACGATACCATATGTTACTGGGCTAACCCGGTGTAGGCCGATCTTTCACGTTTGGAGTGGGATCCCTCGAAGAGCACGAAGAACACGGGGAAGAACGGGGAGAAATCACAAGGGGAAACACTCAAGAACAAGTGCAATCACACATCCACTAGACAATCAAACACACAAGATCACAAGGTACATGAACAACAAAGGGAAAGATACAAGGTAGCGTTCATCTCAAATCCAAGAGGAGATGAGGTCTTGACGATATCCTAGACGGATCTTCCGACGAGGGGGTCTTGATGATATCCCGCAAGATCTTCTCCTAGATGGAGGTCTTGGCCTCCAATGGAGTAGTGGTCTCTCTCTCTCTCAAGAGTAGAGATAGGTAGGAGCAAAGCTCACATACAAATGAGCTATCATATTTGCTAACCCTAGAAAGGAGGTGGAGGTGGTCTATTTATAGTCTAAGCCACGAAGGGGTAAGTGGGAGAGGGATACAAGGCCAAAGGCCCGCGGCTGCGCACAGGCAGGGCAGTAGTACTGGACACATGAGCGGTAGTACCGCTTGGAGGGTCTGAGTGGTAGTACCGCTTTCTTTGGGCAGTAGTAACGCCCTTTCTGGACTGGGCAGGTCCTTCTTCTTCCGTCTTCGCTTCCAGGCTTCCCTCGCGGATGGTGTAGTGGTTCCTTGGCGCTTGCACTCCTCCTCAACATCCGTGAAGGTCCAACAATACCTATGAAGGCACTCGGGAGAAGTGTCAAGTAGTATACCATCCTCGAAGGGGTCAAGTGAACACGTGTAAGGAGAAGATTCACCTTTATGTATGAGAAGTAGAGGTCGCACGTGTCACTTGCCAAACGGACTCTTGACATGGTGCTGACCGTAGGATGCTCCGCATCATGTAATGATCTTTCTTAGTGGCCTTATTGAATTTACGAAAATCAATTACCATCCTATAACCTGAAATAATTCTTTGCGGAATCAATTCATCTTTATCATTAGGAACAACAGTAATACCCCCCTTCTTAGGGACACAATGGACAGGCCTTACCCATTGACTATCAGCAACGGGATAAATTATACCTGCCTCCAGAAGCTTTAGTATTTCTTTTCTTACCACTTCTTTCATCTTAGGGTTCAGCCGCCGTTGATGATCACGAACTGGCTTTGCATCTTCTTCCAAATTTATTTTATGTTGACATAGAGTGGGACTAATACCCTTAAGATCATCAAGAGTATATCCAATAGAAGCACGGTGCTTCTTCAGAGTTTTCAATAATCTCTCTTCTTCATGCTCTGAAAGGTTAGCGCTAATAATAACAGGATATATCTTCTTTTCATCAAGATAAGCATATTTAAGATTATCAGGCAACGGTTTAAGCTCAAACACGGGATCACCCTTGGGTGGAGGAGGATCCCCTAGGATTTCAACAGGTAAATTGTGTTTCAGAATAGGTTCCTGCTTAAAGAATACTTCATCTATTTCCCTTCTTTCGTTCTTAAACATATCATTTTCATGGTCTAGCAAATATTGTTCTAAAGGATTGCTAGGAGGTACGGCAATAGAAGCAAGACCAATAATTTCATCCTTACTAGGAAATTCTTCTTCACGGTGTTGTCTACTAAATTTAGAGAAATTAAACTCATGAGTCATATCATCCAAGCCAATAGTAACAACATTCTTTTTGCGTCTATCTTAGCATTAACAGTGTTCAAGAAGGGTCTACCAAATATAATGGGACAAAAGCTATCTTGTGGGGAACCAAGAACAAGAAAAACAGCAGGATATTTAGTTTTCCCACACAAGACTTCAACATCTCTAACAATTCCCATTGTTGATATAGTATCTCTATTGGCAAGTTTAATTGTAACATCAATACCTTCTAACTCAGCAGGTGCAATTTCATGCTTAATTTCTTCGTATAAAGTATGAGGTATAACACTAGCACTAGCACCTATATCACATAAGAAATGATAACAATGATCTCATATCTTAACAGAAATAACAGGCACGCCTACCACATGTCTATGTTTATCTTTCGCATAGGGTTTGGCAATTCTAGCAGTTTCACCGCAGAATTGAATAACATGCCCATTAATATTATCAGCTAAGATATCTTTAACAATAGCAACATTAGGTTCAACTTTAATTTGCTCAGGAGGTGTATAAGTTCTAATATTACTTTTACGAACAACAGTTGAAGCTTTAGCATGATCCTTTATTCTAACAGGGAAAGGTGGTTTCTCAACATAAGAAGTAGGAACAACAGGATCATTATAAGTGACAATCTATTCTTCAACTTTAATAGGTGCAGCTACTTTTACTTCTATGGGAGGATGATATTTAAACCACTTCTCCTTGGGGAGATCAACTATAAGTAGCAAAAGATTCACAAAAATAAGCTACTATCTCAGAGTCAAGTCCATATTTAGTGCTAAACTTACAGAAAACATCGGTATCCATAAAAGATTTAACACAGTCAAACTTAGGTGTCATACCTGACTCCTTACCTTCGTCGAGATCCCAATTTTCAGATTTTTGTTTAATTCTATCCAATAAATTCCATTTGAATTCAATAGCCTTCATCATAAAAGAGCCATCACAAGAAGTATCAAGCATGGTGCGATTGTTTTCAGAAAGCCGAGCATAAAGATTTTGAAGAATTATTTCTCTTGAGAGCCCATGATTGGGGCATGAATATAACATTGATTTATGCCTCCCCCAAGCTTTTGCTTTCTCCTTCACGAGGCCAAAAATTATATATATAATTGCGAGCACGATGAACAAGATGCATAGGATAATACTTTTGATGAGATTCCAGCTTCATTCGTTTATAGTTCCATGATCCCGTGTCATCACATAGCCTATACCATGTCGATGCATCTCCCTTCAACGATAAAGGGAAGACTTTCTTCTTAACAACATCATCGGGTATACCTGCAAACTTAAATAATCCACAAACTTCATCCACATATATTAGGTGTTTACCAGGATGCTTTGTTCCATCTCCTGTAAAAGTATTAGCTAGCAGTTTTTCTAACACACCCGAAGGAACTTCAAAGGGAATATTTTCATTTTCAGTAGGTTCAGTAGGTTGAGGAGCAACTCTTTGCTCTACTAGTCGGGGTGAAGATACCCCGAACAAGCCCCTCAGAGGATTACTTTCCATAGTAACAAGTGACAGTAAATTTCAGCACACTATATAAAATTTTCCTTACCAAATTCCACCTACCAAAGGCGCTTCACTCCCCGGCAACGGCGCTAGAAAAGAGTCTTGATGACCCACAAGTATAGGGGATCTATCGTAGTCCTTTCGATAGGTAAGAGTGTCGAACCCAACGAGGAGCAGAAGGAAATGATAAGCAGTTTTCAGCAAGGTATTCTCTGCATGTACTGAAATAAGTGGTAACAAATAGTTTTGTGATAGGATAATTTGTAACGAGCAACAAGTAACAAAAGTAAGTAAACTGCAGGAAGGTGGCCCAATCCTTTTGTAGAAAAGGACAAGCCTGGACAAACTCTTATATAAGGAAAAGCGCTCCCGAGGACACATGGGAATATCGTCAAGCTAGTTTTCATCACGTTCATATGATTCGCGTTCGGTACTTTGATAATTTGATATGTGGGTGGACCGGTGCTTGGGTGCTGTTCTTACTTGAACAAGCATCCCACTTATGATTAACCTCTATTGCAAGCATCCGCAACTACAACAAAAGTATTAAGGTAAACCTAACCATAGCATGAAACATATGGATCCAAATCAGCCCCTTACGAAGCAACACATAAACTATGGTTTAAGTTTCTGTCACTCTAGCAACCCATCATCTATTTATTACTTCCCAATGCCTTCCTCTAGGCCCAAATAATGGTGAAGTGTTATGTAGTCGACGTTCACATAACACCACTAGAGGCTAGACAACATACATCTCATCAAAATATCGAACGAATACCAAATTCACATGACTACTAATAGCAAGACTTCTCCCATGTACTCAGGAACAAACGTAACTACTCACAAAGCATATTCATGTTCATTATCAGAGGGGTATTAATATGCATAAAGGATCTGAACATATGATCTTCCACCAAATAAACCAACTAGCATCAACTACAAGGAGTAATCAACACTACTAGCAACCTACTAGTACCAATCCCGGACTTGGAGACAAGAATTGTATACAAGAGATGAACTAGGGTTTTGAGAGGAGATGGTGCTGGTGAAGATGTTGATGGAGATTGCCCTCTCCCGATGAGAGGAGCGTTGGTGATGTCGTTGGCGATGATTTCCCCCTCCCAGAGGGAAGTGTCCCCGGCAGAACAGCTCTACCGGAGCCCTAGATTGGTTCTGCCAAGGTTCCGCCTCGTGGCGGCAGATTTTTGTCCCGAAAGGTTGCTTATGATTTTTTCCTCGACAAAAGACCTCATATAGCACAAGATGGCCATCAGAGAGCCAACAGGGGGCCCACGAGGTAGGGGGCGCGCCCTAGGGGGTAGGGCGCGCCCCCACCCTCGTGGCCAGGTGGGTCCCCCTCTGGTGAATTTCTTCCGCTCAATATTTTTTATATTTTCCAAAAATGACTTTCGTGGAGTTTAAGGACTTTTAGAGTTGTGCAGAATAGGTCTCTAATTTTTGCTCCTTTTCCAGCCCAGAATTCCAGCTGACGACATTCTTCCTCCTTATGTAAACCTTGTATAATAAGAGAGAATAGGCATAAGTATTGTAACATAACGTGTAATAACAGCCCATAATGCAATAAATATCAATATAAAAGCATGATGCAAAATGGACGTATCATGAAGTCGTCACCATCGTCATCACCATCGATCCTCTCAGCGGGAGGGGGTCAATCTCCATCAACATCTTCACCATCACAATCTCCTCTCAAACCCTAGTTCATCTCTTGTATCCAATCTTTGTCTCAAAACCACACACTACAGGAAACGGGTAATTTGCCGTCTGTGGATCACAGACGGCAAAGACCTACATCCAGACGGCAAAGATTTTGCCGTCAGGAAGCAGATGGCAAAGTCAGACGGCAAAGATAAATCGGCAAAGAATACTTTGCCGTCAGTTTTTTGTCGGGATGACGGCAAAGATTTTGCCGTGAGGCAAACTGTGGATTTGCCGTTTGCCGAGAAATAACAGACGGCAAAGAATGTGTTATTTGCCATCAGTCAAAACATTTTCTTTGCTGTCATTGGGGCTAAGCTACAGACGGCAAAGTTTGTTTCTTATTTTATTTTTTAAAAATGTCACAACAGTCAAATCGTTTGTGTGCGGCTGCTGCTCCGGTGGTCACCGGAGTTGCCAACTCCGGCCTCCGCTGCCACTGCCGCAGGAGCTCTGGTGCTCGGGGCAGAGAGGAGAAGGCTGGGAGGCTCAGGCACGGCGGTGTCCGGTGAGTGGTAGCTCTGGCGAGGTCCGACGAGGATGGCCATGGCAGGTCCGCATGGTCCGGTGGTGGGAGGCTCGGCCAGGCGGGAACGGTGAGGGCGACCATGGCGAACGACGAGGGGCGGAGAGGCGGCCATGGCGGGGTCCGGCATGGTCCGGTGGATGGGGAGGCTCGGCCGCGGTGGGGAACGGTGAGGGGCGGCCGCGGCGGGGAACGGTTGAATGGCGGCCGCGGCGGAGTCCGTCGAGGGGCGGAGAGGCGGAGTCCAGCGAGGGGCGGAGAGGCGGAAAGGCGGAGTCCGGCGAGGGGCTCGGAGGGCCGCCGTGGCCGCGGGTGACGGGCCGAAGGCGATAGGTGACGGGGCGGGGCGGGCCGACGGAGTGCCGCCGTGGCGCCGGCGCGAGGTCGGGCTGGTGGTGGGAGCTCAGCCGGAGGAGCTCATGGTTCCTCCGGTGCGGATCGACCGATGTCTGAGAGATAGGAATGATAGTGGGGTTGGGCTGGATAAGCGAGGAGAGAGAGTGGTGGGGCGGAGAGGTGGTCGGGCCGAGAGAGAGAAAACATGGTGGGGTGGGGCTTGGTGTGGGTTGCGCGTCGTCCGTGGGTGGGCTGCCCATGCGATCCGATGGTGCCACGTCAGCGATCCGCGTGATCGATCCGCGTGGTGTGCTTTCTCTTTGCCGTCTGCTGAAAAAATACAGACGGCAAAGAGCTCACTTTGCCGTCTGCAGATGAAACACAGACGGCAAAGAGCTCACTTGCCGTCTGCAGATGAAACACAGACGGCAAAGATTCTTTGTCGTCTGTGTTTCATCTGCAGACGGCAAAGTGAGCTCTTTGTCGTCTGTATTTCTTTCGGCAGACGGCAAAGCGTATTTCGCCTTCAGTTTTTCTTTGCCGTCTGGTGATGACGGCAAACCCGTTCTTTGCCGTCTTGCCCGACAAAAAGCTGACGGCAAAGACGTCCCCTGACGGCAAATTAGTTGTTTCCCGTAGTGTCATATTGGTACATGTGGGTTGCTAGCAGTGTTTATTACTCCTTGTAGTTGATGCTAGTTGGGTTATTTGGTGGAAGATCATATGTTCAGATCCTTTATGCATATTAATACCCCTCCGATTATGAACATGAATATGATTTGTGAGTAGTTACGTTTGTTCCTGAGGACATGGGAGAAGTCTTGCTATAAGTAGTCATGTGAATTTGGTATTCGTACGATATTTTGATGAGATGTATGTTGCCTTTCCGCTAGTGGTGTTATGTGAACGTCGACTACATGACACTTCACCAATATTTGGTCCTAGGGGAAGGCATTGGGAAGTAATAATTAGATGATGGGTTGCTAGAGTTACAGAAGCTTAAACCCTAGTTTATGTGTTGCTTCATAAGGGGCTGATTTGGATCCACATGTTTCATGCTATGGTTTGGTTTACCTTAATACTTCTTTTGTAGTTCGGATGCTTGCAATAGGGGTTAATCATAAGTGGGATGCTTGTCCAAGGAAGGGCAGTACCCAAGCACCGGTCCACCCACATATCAAATTATCAAAGTAACGAACGCGAATCATATGAGCGTGATGAAAACTAGATTGATGATAATTCCCATGTGTCCTCGGGAGCGCTTTCCTCTATATAAGAGTTTGTCCGGGCTTGTCCTTTGATACAAAAGGGATTGGGCCACCTTGCTGTACTTTATTTACTCTTGTTACTTGTTACCCGTTACAAATTACCTTATCATGAAACTATCTGTTACCGATAATTTCAGTGCTTGCAGAGAATACCTTACTGAAAACCGCTTGTCATTTCCTTCTGCTCCTTGTTGGGTTCGATACTCTTACTTATCGAAAGGACTATGATAGACCCCCTATACTTGTGGGTCATCACATTCATATGAAAAAGCATGAGGATGGGTTTCAGCCTGGATGCCATCAAGCCAAAGGTCATTCCAAAATTGGATATCTTTTCATGTGTGACTATGTAATCCCTGTGTAGATTGCCATTAATTGCCTAATGTCTCGCCACCAAAATGATCTGCATGGCACCGTTGCATGTGGTTTCTTCATTATGTAATGAGTGTTCCATATTAGTTCCACCCAGGGTAAATCCCAATGGTTGAAGAATTTGTGTAGGTACCTGAGCAGTAGTGCATCACTTTGGATTTTCAGATTGAGAACTCCAAGACCTCCACATTCCTTTGGTCGGCAGACCACACTACTGCAGGATGCTGCTAATGCGACACTACGATCAGAGACCCTTTGAAAAAACTAAGTGTGATGCATTAATCGCAAATGGTGATGTAAAAACCGTCAAAAAAGATGCAAAACGTTTGCCATGAAGGATACATCAAACATGGTTCAGATTTTAGTTGCGTGTGCGATGCGAGGCATACGGTTCAGTTCAATTAACTATTTGCGATGAGGCAGAACAAAAGAAACAAGCAGCCAGATGAAGGCGTGTGCGATATATGACATACAGTTCGCTCAGATGAACTGTTTGTGATGAGGCGGAACAACAGAAACGGGCAACCAGATAAAGGTGTGTGTGATATATGTCATACAGTTCACTCGGATGAACTATTTGTGATTAGGCAACACAAAAGAAGTGGTCAGCCAGATCAAGGTGTGTGCGTCATATGACATATAGTTCATTCCGATAAAATGTTTATGTTGAGCCAAGAGAACACAAACGTTTCACATAAACAAGATGTGTGTAATACGCGGCAAACATCCAATTACATAGGTGGCTAGTACACACATGATATTTCCACACACCAAAGTACACTATTACATGCATAATTAACTAGGATAATCGATCATCTGATCATCATCTACTTCTTGTGCTAGCTCGATGTTCCTTCTATGCTATGTTTTGATTAGTTGATGGCATTTTATGAACACACCACAGTTTCCCGCCATTTCCTCACAGGTTTCCCACCACCCAGCGATATTGCGCATAAACCTAGGTGGTGCGTGATGAGGACATCAATACCATTGTTACACCCATAGCCCCTGCTACTATACATACTGGACCGATTACTAGAGCTCACACACGCCAATTAAATTACCAGGTAGTTTCGTTTCATGGTAATGATTCTAATGTTCATGAGAATATGATGCTGCCTAAATTGGATACATTTGTTTTGCTTACAAATGAAGGGCCTAGCTTGAAGGAGGATGAACATTGGAGCAAGAGCAAGCATGGAGTTGATGGCAAGCACAAGGGAAACAAGAACGGAGTTTTAAGTGATGATTTTAGGACTTTGAAGGCACCATAATGAGTGCACGAAGCCTTGGATGAAATATACAAGATGCCACTTCATAATTTTCATCCAGAGGCTATTCTAGGTGCTGCGTCACCTTATTATTGGGCCAGGCCCACGTAATTTCGAAATACTTGAATGTACGTTGTTTTTAGAGTCTGTATGTGTGGGGAAACAAGAGTTAGGGTTGGTTTCAGACCCCTCCTCCAAGGGCCACGGAGTCCCCCCCCCCCTCTTCCTCCATATATACAGCCCTTAGGGCATCATTTAGACTTTGGGTTTTTTTAGATTAAAAGTTCGCCATAGCTGCAACTTTGCGTACTTCGTTTGTGTTCAACGACCACACAAAGGTGTCACAGAACCCCACCTTCATTAATAAAGCTTTCCTCTTATATTCGCAATATCCAAATTGCAATATCAGTTTCATGCTTGTTCTTCGTTTGCCCGCAGGAAATAGACCTTTGTGGTCAGGTTGATCGTGCTCCGGCATGGTCAATAACCCCTCAGAAGTTGGTTTAGCGATTGCTAAGGCACGACGTCTTGCATGTTCATAGTCGGATCGTCAAGGTCGACTCCCACAGAAAACGATAGACACCATCTCATCGAAACATCGGGACACCTTCGCCTCTATCAAGTGATATCAGATTTCCAGGTTGCTCGGTGAGAGTTTAGAGTTTTTCATAGTTTAGACCGAGTCTGTTCTTCATACCTATAGTTCACGAAAAAGCCAAAAAAAATTAGGGTTAGTTCATCCTATCCGAAACAGTCTGAGCCTTTGCATAGTCTTTCCAGTATTTTGCTTTGTTGAATTTGTGGTTGCATCGTCGTGTCAAGTTGCTAGTCTTAGCGTCTAGTCTTTTAGAGTTTCGAGTTCTTGTCATAAGTTATCACGCCGCCACCGCACCATCATCATCGCCCCTACCATCTGCTGCCACTGCTTATCCGCCACCGCTCTGAATCCGTATCCATATACCACCACCAATCAGTATCCATATACCACGACCGATCCGTATCCATATACCACCACCGCTGCCATATACCACCACCGCTGCCATATCCTACCACCATATATCCACCACCAATCTGAGTTCCTTTCATATTAGGTTTGATTTTGAGATCCATCTAATTTCTGATTCGTGTTTCCTTGCCTGAGTAGGTTCCGAAGAAAAAAAAGAGTCTAGAGACCCCTGGGTAGTTTTTAGGCCAAAGTTTCGGCGACCGAAAATATTTTTCCCTATCCTATTTTTAGGCTTTTCTGAGTCTTTTGAGACACTCGCCATCATAGTGATTTTTTGTTGAACTTTTTCGTCGTTGCTGCCTTGATTTTTGAAAAAAAATTGTCAAATAAATTTCGTGCCCATCCTGTCATTTTGACCTCGGAAGAGTTTTGAGACACTCGCCATTATAGTGATTTTTCAAAAAAAAGAGGAGCGCAAAAAATAGTGCAAAAAAAAAGCAGAGCGAAAATAATTCCATAGTGTCGTTTTCCCTTGTTTACATGTAGTGACGTGATTTTGTTAGTGCTCTAGGCTCGCGTCTCTAGCACGGTCTAGCCTAGGACCAGCACAGTACCGTCGTTGAGCATTTATTCAACTTTGCATCTCTGAATTGATTATTGCCAATCTTTTTGGTACCATATTGTAAGCCTTCCTAGCTCCACATAAATCTATGTCGTGCGTTTGACTCTCACTGGTAATCGCTCTATCCAAGCTTTGAGAGTTTTGGCTACAGCGGTTGCCGATCACCGCCTGCTGCTGGGTAAGAACTGGTAAGAATTTGAGATTCGTTAGACGGATTTGTGACACCCACCACCACCACTTGTTAGTAGTCTATAGGATCATATTCTTATGTGTTTCTATTGCTGCTAACCATGGCAGGATCACAAGCCAACGAGATTGACTGGGAGAACTTGACGAACAAGGAGCTTCATGATAAGTTTCAGTAAATGATGAGTGGACAGGTGCAAGATGTGTTAAACTGATTTGAAGAGGCCATGGAGAAGATAGATGGCATGGATAAGACGTTTGAAACAAAGCTTGATAGCAATTTTACTGAATTGCTTTCGCGTTTTCCACCACCACCGCCGGCTGCACCTGCCGCACGTCTACAACAACAACAACAACAACAACAACAACAACAACAACAACAACAACAACAACAACAACAACAACAACAACAACGTCGCCTTCCAAACCAAGTGGGACGAGCACTGCGCGTTCCCCTTGAGCCTGGTCAAAATTCTGGTGCCGCTGTTGATGCTTCTGTAGCTCCTGCTACTATTGCAGAGGTGGAGGACCAATACGAGGATGAGGTTGATCAAAATCAGAACTACGTGCAACCACCAGCACCACCACCACCACCAGGTCATCATCATGCATATCATCGCAACGGTAGGGCTGCACCACCACCTGAGGTACGAGATCATGACAATCTTCCTAAACTAAAATTGAATATTCCGCCATTTGAGGGTAAATATGTTCCTGATAGATATCTTACTTGGGAGTTAGAAACTGAACAACGTTTACATGTTTACATTATCTTGAGGAGCGACATGTTCCTACTGCTGTTTGTGCTTTCACTAGTTTTGCATGTGTTTGGTGGTTTGAACATTGTAGATTATATCCTATTCCAGCTACTTGGGCTACTTTGAAAATTGCTATGCGTACTCGCTGGGTTCCACCATACTATCAACGTGAATTGCTTAAAAAATTGCAGCGTTTGAGACAAGGAAAAAATTGTGTAGAAGAATATTATCAGGAATTACAAACTGGTATGATTAGATGTGGTATTGTTGAGGATAATGAAGCTATGCTTGCACGTTTTATGGGTGGATTAAATAAAGAGATTCTGACCATTCAAGAGTATAAGGAATATAATAATATCACTCGTTTATTCCATCTTGCTTGCAAAGCTGAACGTGATGTGCAGGATCGACAGGTATTGGCGCGAACTAACTTTTCTGCAGGTCGACCTTCATCATGGACACCGCATGCATCGTCTACTTCCACATGTTCTGCTACACCAGCACCTCTGTCAGCTGCCACCTCCAACCATGATACAAGAAAGCAGGCATAACCACCACTATTTGCCAAGAGCACACCTTCTGGGCCTGCTCAGAGCTCTTCTTCATCCATGGCATCAACAGGGCAAACACATGATATTATTTGTCATTGTTGCAAGGGTGGAGGTCATTATGCGAGAGAATGCCCATCTAAACATGTGATGATTGTTACTGAGGATGGTGGGTATGAGTCCGCTAGTGACTACGATGAGGAGACTTTGGCTCTTATTACAAGTGAAGAACATGGTGGAGATGATTCTGATCATGAGACGCAATACATGGCTGCTGAAGATGTTGACAGGTATGAATGTTTAGTTGCTCAACGTGTTTTGAGTGTGTAGGTTATACAAGCTGAGCAAAATCAAAGGCATAATTTGTTCCATACAAAGGGAGTTGTGAAGGAACATTCTATTCATGTCATCATAGACGGAGGGAGCTGTAACAACTTGGCTAGCATGGAGATGGTGGAGAAGCTATCTCTCACCACAAGACCACATCCACATCCTTACTACATCCAATGGTTCAACAACAGTGGCGAGGTTAAGGTAACACGTACTGTTCGTGTGCATTTTAGTATCTCTACATATGCTGATTATGTTGATTGTGATGGTACCCATGCAAGCGTGTTCCTTATTACTTGCTAGACCATGGCAATTTGATAAAAATTATGTACACTATGGTAGAAACAATCAGTATACTCTTGTTCATAAGGATAAAAATATTACTTTGCTTCCTATGACTCCTGATTCCATTTTGAAAGATGATATTAATTGAGCTAATAAAGCAAAACAGGAGAAAAATAAGAGTGAAAATCAGATTGTGGCAAAAGAATTTGAGCAACAAATGAAACCTAATAATAAACCATCTAGTGTCGCTTCTGAAATTAAATTGAAAAGTGCATGTTTACTTACCACAAAATCTGATATTGATGAGCTAGATTTCAGCAAATCTGCTTTCTATGCTTTTGTGTGCAAAGAGGCATTATTTTGATTCGGGGACGTGCCTTCCTCTTTACCCCCTGCTGTCACTAACATTTTGCAGGAGTTCGCTGACGTCTTTCCACAAGATGTGCCACTGGGATTACCACCTATTCGACGGATTGAGCATCAAATTGACTTAAATTCCCGGTGCATCGCTACCCAACCGTGCACCATACCATACCAATCCAGAGGAGACGAAGGAGATTATGCATCAAGTACATGAGCTGCTCGACAAAGGTTATATACGCGAATCTCTTAGTCCTTGTGCTGTTCGTATTATACTAGTGCCTAAAAAAGATGGTACGTCACGTATGTGTGTTGATTGTATAGGCATTAATAATATTACTATTCGTTATCGTCATCCTATTCCTAGGCTACATGATATGCTTGACGAATTGAGTGGCTCTACAATACTCTCCAAAGTTGATTTGCGTAGTGGATACCATCAAATTCGTATGAAATTGGGAGATGAATGGAAAACAACATTTAAAACTAAGTTTGGTTTATATGAGTGGTTAGTCATGCCTTTTGGGTTAACTAATGCACCTAGTACTTTCATGAGATTAATGAACGAAGTTTTACGTGCTTTCATTGGATGATTTGTGGTAGTCTATTTTGATGATACACTGATTTATAGCAAATCTTTGGAAGAACATTTGGAAAATTTACGTGCTGTTTTTATTCCTCTATGTGATGCACGTTTGTTTGGTAACCTTGGGAAGTGCACCTTTTGCACCGACCGAGTATCTTTTCTTGGCTATGTTGTTACTCCACAGGAACTGGAAGTTGATAAAGCCAAGATTGAAGCTATTGAGAGTTGGCCGCAGCCCAAATGGTCATGCAAGTGAGGAGTTTTCTTG
This sequence comes from Aegilops longissima, assembly GCA_021605205.1. Taxonomy (NCBI): domain Eukaryota; kingdom Viridiplantae; phylum Streptophyta; class Magnoliopsida; order Poales; family Poaceae; genus Aegilops; species Aegilops longissima. Next base: position 307,052,718 of record CM038681.1, on the reverse strand, counting down.
GACTCGCTTGTTTCTATAGGAGTTTTGTGAGAGATTTTATCACCATTGCTGCACCTCTCAATGAGCTTACAAAGTAGGATGTGCCTTTTGTTTGGGGTACCGCACGGGAAGAAGCCTTTACGGTATTGAAAGATAAGTTGACACATGCTCCTTTACTCCAACTTACTGATTTTAATAAGACTTTTGAGCTTGAATGTGATCCTAGTGGAACTGGATTAGGAGGTGTGTTATTACAAGATGGCAAACATGTTGCATACTTTTCTGAAAAATTGAGTGGGCCTAGTCTGAACTATTGAAAGTGCGTTATATCGACTAGAGGGGGGGTGAATAGGCGATTTTTATGAATTCTTCACTGAGGAATTTGCCGGTGAGGAAATTCCTTAGCGAAGAACTACTTGCAACGGAATAAGTACTCAGAAGTAAGCATAAGAGAATGCGAGCATGGTCATCATGATGAAATGAAGACAAACAACGAGTACAGAAAGCGTAAACACATGATAGCACAAGATGAAGACAAACAGACTGAAGAAATGAATTGAGGAAATTGAGAAAGTCTTCAGCCAAAGTCTTCAAACACAGATATGAACAAACACTCAACACAATAATGAGGAAATGAAAGGGTTGAGGAAATAGAACCGATAAGGTTGGTGAAGACAATGATTTGGTAGACCAGTTCAAGCGATGTCTCGGTTATGCGTCTGTTGGAGCGGCTGAGTATTTAAACTCGAGGACACAGTCCGGACACCCGATCGCTGAGCACGCAGCTCAGGACACCAAGTCCTCACCGTATTCTCCTTGAACTAAGATCACACAGACCTCGTCCAATCACTCGTGGTAAGTCTTCAGGCGACTTCCAAACCTTCACAGACTTGGTCACTCGGCGATCCACAATTCCTCTTGGATTCTCTAGACCATGACGCCTAACCGTCTAGAAGAAGCACAGTCTTCAAAGGTAACAAGTGTCGGATCCACGCAGGATCAATCTCTTGATGATGCTCAATCACTTTGGGTTTGTAGGGGTTTGGTTTTGGGTTTTCCTCACTCGATGATTTTCGCTCAAAGTCCTCGGAGGATGGGTTGCTCTCAAATGACAAGTGTCAAGTTCTCTCGGAGCAGCCAACCAGCTAGTGGTTGTAGGGGGCTATTTATAGCCTAGGAGCAGCCCGACATGATAAGACATAAATGCCCTTCAATGATATGTCCGTTAGGTGGATAAGATATTTTGGGACAGCTAGCAAGAAGACAAGAACGGTCGGAAATTTGAATCTCAAATTCCTCACGGCTATCATGTTCCTCCTTTGTGTAGGCAATCCGCCTTTGGCGAATTCCTAACTCCTCGGTCAGAACAAATTCCTCGTGACTAGAAGAACTTCGTCTCAGCCATGAAGAAATTGGTGAACTGTATGAGATTTCAAAGGCTTCACTCGAAGGGATTGGTAGGTGTAGGATTTTGAGTTGAGCATCACATGGAAATTTTTCCTTAGTATTTCCTCGACCCCTTTAACGATGCGGTGTTTCCTATGACTCAAGAAAGAGAAAATGAAACTACGAAAACAAAAGTCTTCACACTTCATGTTCCTCAAATGAATACCAAGTCTTCAAGGTCACACCAATTTCTTCACTTTCAAAGTCTTGAGAAAGTCTTCGAATATCAAAGTCTTGATCGAAGAACTTCATTTTTAGGGTCGACTTTCTCTGTAAATATCAAACTCCTCATAGACTTATAGACCTGTGTACACTCACAAGCGCATTAGCTCCTTAACCTATAAGTCTTCAATACACCAAAATCACTAAGGGCACTAGATGCACTTACAATCTCCCCTTTTGGTGATTGATGACAATATAGGTTAAGTTTCCAACGGGATAAACATATGAAGTGTAAATACTGATATTGAGGAATTTGATTGCAAGATATAGAAGAACTCCCCCTGAAGATGTGCATAGTGAGGAATTTGCTTTTGAGGCAATGCACATTTGAAGAGTTGAATCATGGAGATCTCCCCCTATATCTTGTAATTCATACACGCATTTGACATATAATATGAAGAATTTGAAATGCATGATGAGATATGGTGCTTGATGTAATTCAGCATGCGTGCGATAACATTAATGAGGAATAAGTACGCAAAATAACGCATCACGAGTATCAGAGCTCAAGAAGCTCAAGAGAATCAGAGCATAGTGCAAGAGCACAGTGCATGAAAAGTATCAAAGCACCATCGGGTTTAAGATTACAACTCGATCCAATAAAAGTTTCAGAAGAACGAGAGTTGTAACTTAACAAAAATTTGCCCATATAATAGACCCGCTTGAAGACTAACTCAAATTTCTCCCCCTTTGTCATCGAATGACCAAAAGGATCGGCGAGGACTAACGCATACGAAGAATTTCAAGTTGAAGAAGAAGCGCCAGCGTTGTTGGGGTCGGTTGTTGTAGTAGGGCCTGCCGCGGTGTCGTCCAAGTCTTCATTTTCATCAGTGTCGCGCGATGAAGAATAGGAGCTGGCCACCAAGGAAGGAACTTTGACCTTCTTGTATTTCTTGGAGGAGGTGCAGACCAGTCAAATTCTTCCTTGAGTCCCATTGTCGTCCAGTTCTTCCGCTTTGTAGACATGTGAAAGAACAGCCAGTGCATTTGAAGGTTTCATGGAGGAAGTAGTGGTTTTCTTCACTGCATTGTGTGTTGAGGTCATGTTGTGAAGAATTGAACCAAACCGACGCTTGACCCATTTATGATTGCGATCAACCTTCGGTGAAGGCGAGGAGTAACTCACGATCAGTCATCACCACAGGTGCAGTAGCTTGAGGACTTTGCTTGACCGAGGTATTTCGGCGAGTCATGTGTGGCGAGTCATCATTGGTGGAGTAGGATGCTGCTTTGCTAAACTGTCCATCCAATGGACAAATGCCTTCATCGATCACAGCAGTAGCCTTCCCTTGTCATCGGTGAGGTAAATGTCTGTTTGAGGACTTCAATTGGGGCAAGTAGCTGCGGTGGTTCGATGTGTCACCTTGTAATTGAGTGAAGACCTTGTCTGATGAATCTCATTATCCAAGGCGCATAAGGCTTCAGCTCAAATGGTGGCATAGCAATGTTTGCCAGAGTCCTCCTGAAGAAATCATGGAAGTTGACGGGGACGCCATGGATGATGTTGAAAAGCATATTCTTCTTGATGCCAACGACTTCTTCATCATTCGAGTCGTGGCCTTTGATAGGACTCATTGTCTTCGTCAGAATCCGATAGACAGTCCGAGGCACATACAATAATTCCTTGACGAGGAATTTGGTTCTTGGGGCCTGCCTTGGCTTCAAAGGCTTCATCGGCACTTGCATATAGTGATTTGAAAGTTCGGTTCGTTGTAGATACAACGAGCACCGTCAAGTGGAGGATCGAGTGGTAGAGCACGAAGCAATTCAGATTCTTTGGTGCCTTGTAGTGAGTTTTTCGGACATCAATCTAATACCCATGAGTTCACGTCTTGAGCGTCTCCGGTGATGTGCAGCATTGCATAGAATTGAAGAATGAGTTCTTCATTCCGATCCACGAATATCGGTGCAGAAATTGAAGTCTGCGTCGTGAAGAACACCGAGGACTGGCTCGAAGCTGGCAGAGACTCCATGTCCACATGAGGAATATGAGCACGATCGAAGACTTTGTCTTTATTGAAAAGCACCGAGGAATAGAAATTGGCTTGGTGGCAGTCGAAGCGCCTCTTCCTTATCGAGCGAATCATATGGATTGTAATCAGTGAAGAATACGTGCTAGTGAAGAAGTCTTCACCTTGAACTTTGCTTTGTTGAGAAGGGATCCTTTGGCTTTGGCGGTGGAGTGTCGATGAGTTGCATCACGACCTCTGGAATCGCAATCTCAGGTTCTTCAGTGAGGAATTTCTTGTTCCTCAACGGTGTAGTCGAGGATCGAAGAAGAGTTCATCGGCGCTAGTGGCTGGAATTTCTTGAGGGACGAGATGAAGTGGGATGAGTTTCTTGAGCCCATTTGAGCAGTAGGAGCAGGGGACCGAGGTATCTGTTGGATTGGGGTGAAGAGTGGAGAATTTGGATCTTGACTTTCCCAAAGTCATCATTCATCACCGCGTTGTGCTTCCAATATCCACATCTTCTTCAAGTTCCTCAACACCGGCCTCTTCAGCTGTGAACTGAGGCATAGGTGAGGAAATGACTGGGGTTGAAGGGATTGCTTCCACTTCAATTTCTTCATCAATCTGCTCTGACGAAGTAGCAGAATGATTTTCTTCATCAGATCCGCTTGGGATCACATAATCTTCATCAAAAGGAACAAGGTCCTTTGATGGAATTGAGGAGATTGGAACAGCATCAATTGGATTTTCAAAGGAGCTGGTCATTGGCTTAATTTTCTTCGCAGCCGAAGAATTTGACACAGCTGATGCTTTCCGTTTCTTCACAGCAGCTCGTTCTGCAGCCTTGGTCTTCTTCACATTAGAGGCAGATGGAAGAATTGGAGTTGGTGTTGGTGCAGAAGGAGCTGAGGAATCTGGTTGAATTTCCTCGGCGCAATCGATCAGATTGCCTGGACTTATTCGATTTCTTGAGCGCACCACTAGTGGATGCCACGGCAATTTCTTCGGTGGTGGAATGGGATCATCAGCCCTGGAACTGGCATTTTCTTCAGCAGCCTGAACTTCATCAGCGGTGCTGGCATGTTCTTCTGTCGGCTGAGCTGAGGCTCTAGCCTGAGGAATTTCATGTTGCTTTGGGGCAGCAACATTTGTGAACTTCTTCGTCAGGTTCACGAATCTGACCTTGGCTCCTTGCCAATCAGCATAATAAGCATCGAAGTTTTTGCTGAGGGCTTGGATCTCATTCTGGACCTTGAGAAGTTCCTCAGGTGTCATTTTAACAATGTTTTTCTTCAGGAACTTCTCCTTTCTGTATTGAGCTTTCTTGATCTCTCTTGCTTTTCAAACTTCCATTTCTCTTCAGTGATGAAATGGGTCAGCATATGACTTTGTCCAGGAGTCGGATGAAAGTCAGGCATAGGGGTGTTTGGATCCTTGTGCGAGATCAATGTAATCGAGGATTTTCCTCGGATCAACAGCGATGCACAGATGTGCCTTTGGCTCTAGCGCCCTTTCTTGGCGATCTCGATGATTTCCATAAGTTCATCATCATCAGCCTCATCATCTTGTGTGGCCCTTGGAAAGCGACCTGTTTCTTCTTGGGACTTGGCGAGGACCTCGTCCAAGCTGTGGCCTTAGTCTTCAGCGAGTTGGGCGGATGAAGACTTTGGTGCGGTGAGAACTTCTTTGAGACACGGAAGCAATGGAGAAGCCTGCAGTCCTTTGACACGTGGCGGATGCACAGTCTTGAGGACTTTGTCGGAACTGCTGAGGACTTGGGAGGAGCTGCTGAGGACTTTGAAGGAGCCGAGGATTTTGGAGGAGCAGGGCAGCATGAGGAATTGGCCGTGAGGGCAATCTTGAGAACTTGGCCGTGAGGGCTTTGTTGGTGAAGCACTTGGCTTGTGTGCGGGCTTCTTTGCCATAGATTTTCTTGGCTTGACAGAGGCCTCGATGGCAGCAGCAGATGCAGAGTCCTCATTGAATTTCCTCCTTTGCCTCATTGGCTTGTCTTGCCAACTTGGCTTGGCGCTTGGCCCATTCTTCAGAAAGTCCTCACCACGCTTGATCTTTGGTGGGGTCGACTTCTTGACCGGTGCCAATGGAGCTCTTGGGCATGGAGGATTGAGTGTGAATTTCTTCATGTACTTTGGAGTTACATATCTGTACTCCCTCCATTCCCATGCCCATCTCCGTTCAATCCTTTGGATGCGCACCTTGCGCTGATTTTTGTTCTCTTTGCCGAACTCAGCTTCATCAGGTGTGCAATAATCAGTATAAATTTCCTCAGGGATTTCAAACGCGGTCATGACCTCAGGCCTCTTTCCTCCTTTCTGTGGCCTCTTTCCTCCTTTCTGTGGCTTCTTTCCTTCTGCCATATTCTTCAGCTGAGGAATTTGAACAAACGAATTCTCTGAAGAAGTATGCAACTTTTCTTCGAGGAACGCTGCAAATGAGTTAAGTTGATGAGAACCTAGTGATTCAGCAGCGGACATGAGTACCTGTGAATGAGTATAGTTGCGAGGAATTTGGAGAGGTCATATCGTTCTCGGAAGGTTTTCAAAAGAACAAGTTTTGAGGATTTTGACCAGATGAGCCTTGAAGAATTTCACTAAGCGTTCTTTGTCTTAGGTTCGAGTTTATGCGGATCGAGGATCCACACAATTGAGGAATCTTGAAGAAAATGATTGCTTAGAGAAGCGAATCAAGAGCATATAACTAGTGAGGTGTTTGTGTGTGAGGATTTGAAGGATAAAACAACTTTGAAGATTTGTAGTGTAAAATTTGGATCAACGAGGGTAGTAAAAGTAACTTTTATTTACCCTAAATGAAGAACACGACGAACTGGGTGTTGTAGATGTGAAGCTCGTCTCATTCAGATCTTCCACGCCTAACTTGGCGGAGGAAGATAGCTACTGGCGGCGGAGTGAGGATATCCATGATCGGCGCGAGTACGTCGGTGAAGAGGTCGAGGCAGCGAAGCTCTTCCTCACCAATGCTGGATGGAGTAGCGGCGGCGCTAGGGTTTGAGGAGCTCGGCGAGAGAGAGAGAGGTCGGCGGAGTAAAAGAAGTGAGGATGGAGGAGGGTATTTATAGAGGCGGTGAAAAACTGTTCGCGAAGATTTAGGACGAGCGTGCCTGACCATTCTCCTTCTCACGACATGTGTCACCCACGTCTTGTGTAGTGGAGATCGTGTAGGATCGTGGGTGAGTAAAATAATGCATCGTGGGATGCGGAGCGGTTTAATGGCAAAACCGAAAGTTTGGATAAGATCAGTTTTAAAGTTCCGTTCGCAATTTCTTGGTGACAAGGACACGGTGAAGATTTTGAGCGAGTTTCAAATAGAACGCACATGAAGAAGTTGTGAATAGATTGGGTTGAGTATAGCATAGAGGGGGAAGGGTCCGATCACATTCACTTAGCAGAAAAAGCGACTTGAAGAAATAGCCATAAGTGAATGTTGTAGAGGACATAAACCCATATATATATGTAGCCAATGAAGAAAGGCAGCGGAAACAGTGAAGATTTTGCAAAGTTGAAGAATTTGAAAAAGCGAAGAATTTCAAAAGCGAGGAAAATTCAAATTGAAGATTTTCAACTTTGGTGGTGGCGTGACCCACCGTATAAGAATGATGATTTCAGACACGCATACAATTGTCGAGGGTTACGAGAATCAAAATCTTCATTAATTTCTTCACACTTAGAGTGTTATTCTTCATTGATTGAAGAAAACGTTTCTTCATGTGTTGCACATCTAAGTCATCAATTTTGCATAAGTGTCGGGATGTGTGTCCTTTTCAAAGAACATTGAAGATTCTAAGATATTTAGCTCACACGCAACTTGCTAAATCTCTTCTCATCCAAGGGCTTAGTGAAGATATCGGCTAGCTGTTCTTGGTCTTCACATGCTCGATGGAGATGTAAGCCCTTCAACACATGATCACAAAGAAAATGATGGCGAATTTGAATGTGCTTTGTCTTGAGTCTTTGAAGTGGGTTGTGAGCAATCTTGATGGCACTCTCATTGTCATAGTAGAGAGGCACATTCTTCACGTTGATGCCGTAGTCCTTGAGAGTTTGCTTCATCCACAGCAATTGAGCACAACACGAGCCAGCAGCAATGTATTCAGCTTCCATGATGAGCGGTGATACAGTTCTGTTTCTTGAGGAACAACGGACCAAAGATCGTCGAGGAAATGACAAGTACCAGATGTTGACTTGCGGTCCACGATCACCAGCATAGTCGAGTCGAATATCAATGAGATCAAAAGTAGAGCCTTTGGGGTACCATCATCCTAGTGTTGGTGTGTGAGCTAGATATCGAAGAATATGCTTCACTGACCTTATGGTGTGATTCCTTGGTGTAGCTTGAAATGGGGCACACATGCAAACACTAAGCATTATATCTGGCCTAGATGCACATAAGTACAATAAAGAACCAATCATGGGCGGTATACCTTGTGATCGAAGTCAATACCATTTTCATCGATTGCATAGATGGCCATTTGTGGGCATAGGAATTTTACGCCTTTGCAATCTTGCATGCGAATTTCTTGAGGACATCTTTGAGGTATTTCTCTGAGATATGAATATGCCATTGTGTTGTTAACGAATTTGAAGACCTAAGAAGAATTTCAACTCTCCCATCATAGACATTTGATATTCTTCACTCATCATATAGGCAAATTCATCACTATAACGTTGGTAAGTACAGCCAAAGATAATATCATCAACATATATTTGGCACACAAACAGTTCACCATCATATGATTTAGTAAAGAGAGTAGGGTCGAGTGAACCGGGTGTGAAGCCATTCTTCATGAAGAATTCCTTCAATGTATCATACCACGCCCGTGGGGCTTGTTTGAGACCATAGAGAGCCTTGTTGAGTCTGAAGACTTTGTCGGGATTCTTTGGATCTTCAAAACCTGGGGGTTGAGCAACATATACTTCTTCCTCAAGCTTACCATTGAGGAATGCACTTTTCACATCCATTTGATATAAAGTGATATCGTGATGATTAGCATAGGCGAGTAATATGCGAATAGACTCAAGTCTAGCAACAGGTGCAAAAGTTTCAACGAAATCAATTCCTTCAACCTGGGTATAGCCTTGAGCTACTAGTCGTGCGTTATTCCTCACCACAAGGCCATTTTCATCTTGCTTGTTGCGGTAGATCCACTTTGTGCCAATGATATTATGTTTGCGAGGATCTGGACGTTTGACCAGTTCCCGGACATTGTTGAGCTCGAATCGATGTAATTCTTCTTGCATGGCTTGAATCCACTCGGGCTCGAAATGCTTCATCTACCTTAGTGGGCTCGTGATAGAGACAAAAGCATAGTGCCCACAAAAGTTAGATAAATGTGAAGCTTTTGGCGTGTGAGAGGACTGGCGCTTCAATGTCATCGATGATCTTGTCAACTTGTACTTCTTTTGCAACACGAGGATGAGCTGGTTGTCTTGAGGAATTTGATCATTTTCCTCGGCACCATTGTCTTGACATTATCTTCAGTGCATCACTCGGCGTTCTTGGCGTCTTGGAATGAATTCTTCAGCAGATTCTTGATGGGAATGACATCCTCGGTTGCCTTAAACTTGATAGATTCCTCGGTGCTGGTTCATCTAACACGAAGTTAGGTGCTCTCTTTGCGAGCCATTAGTTTCATCAAACCGCACATCTGATGTCAACAATCTTGTGAAGAGCGATGTTGAAGACTCAGAGGTGTGCGAGTCCTTCCGTAACCAAGCATAAAACCTTCATGTGCTTTCGGTGCAAATTTAGAATTGTGATGAGGATCTCTAATCCAGCATTTAGCATCAAGACTTTGAAATAACTTACATTGGGTTTCTTGTCAATGAGGAGTTCATAGGCAGTCTTCTTGGCGAATTTGTGAAGATATACTGTTGATGATGTGGCACGCAGTATCAATTGCATCAATCCAAAAGCGACTAGGCGTTTTGTATTCATCAAGCATAGAGCGAGCCATCTCAACAAGAGTTCTGTTCTTGCGCCCACGACGCCATTCTCTTTGAGGAGTATAGGGAGCGAGATAACTCATGAGTAATACCAAGTTCATCAAGATAGGCATCAAGACCGGAATTCTTGAACTCAGTTCCATTGTCACTCCTGATGTGTTTGATCTTCACACCAAAGTTAGTTGAAGCCCTCGAGGAAAATCATTTGAAGACTTCGTGCACTTTGTCAGCAAGATGATATGCTTCAGATGTGATGGTGATAAGGGAGCATCCATCAATAGATTCTTGTCACCAGTCATGTGATTTGTACATCCACTATCGAGAACCCACTCAGTGGCTTTGGGTTGATCATCCTGCAGATGAATTAGTACAACTTACGATCTCATATACTTCATCAGTGAAGAATATGATATCAAGTTCATCAGATGAATTTAATCAGTCAGTATAACAGATAAGCAGTAGGAGGACGTGTGAAATGTATGTTCATTTCATCATGATTAGCCTGCGTCCTTTCAGGCAGTTTGTCAGGCCCCCAGCAAATTCTTCAGACGTTTAAAGCACGTTTGGAGACCTGACCCTGCAGAAGAGGTTAGTTATTTTTCTTCACCACCCACATCTGAAGGGGTGGCAAAGAGTTCATCACTCTGCGAGCACCATATGAGAATGGTGGCATAGAGGCCAATCCATTTCGTTTCACATAAGAGGGGTTAGGGTAAGCATATGAATAAGCAGAGAAATTCTTCGAGGACTTATGAACATATTGGTTTGAAGAATAATGCACATATTCATAGCCCTTAGCTCTACCCTGCGAAACAGTGTTGTTAGCACGATGATAATCATGTGAGGACTTTGATCCTTTTGAGGAATTTGATCCGCGTGAGGAATTTGGTCCGTATGAGGACTTTGATCTGGGGTACCTTTTCTTCACAGGTGGTGTCATGAGGACATTCACCTGAAGACTTTCAAGGCACTTCTTGGGAACCCAGATTTTCTTCATAGGGGAACCGTTCCTGCAGTTAGTGCCAACATATCTAGCAAATTCTTCACCATTCTGATTTTTGAACAGTTTATAGTTGGAGTCAAATGACTCATCAGAAGAATGAGGATATTCGTATGTAAAGTCAGATAAGTTAGATGGATCAAGCTGGAGGTCCCTTTGCAGCAACCCATGAGGTTTTGGGGTCTTGCTCGGGCTTCAATATGTTCCATCAGCATTGAGTTTCCTCTCAAAGGCAATACCCTCTTTCCTAGGGTTCCTATTGAGGATCTGCTTTTAAGCACATCACAAAGAGTCGATGCCCTTTGAGGCTTTTGTACATGCTGTCATATACAATTCCTTCAGCCCTGCATCGTTAGTGATACTAGCAATGTCCTCGGATGAGGAATTAGTGATAGCAGAGGCGGTGAAGAATTTGCAACAGTTGAAGCATTTGAACATTCGGTGAAGAATTAGCGATTCACGATCAATGCACCTTAAGCATGGAGGAACAAATTCTTCACGAGAAGCGCTGATTTGTTGAGCAAGTAATGAATCGCGCTCCTTCGAAGATCTTCATAATTCACTCTTAGCTTCTCAAGATCTTGCTTTCTTTGAAGAAATTCATAAGAAAGTTTCTCATGATCGAGATAAGAGAGTGTTATGATGACCTTGAAGGCTATCAAACCTAGGCTGAAGTCTCTGAAGATTTTCGATCGAGGCTTTAGTCGATCCATTTCTTCACCTAACATATTATCACTCTTATCTAGCATGTTTTGAACCTTTTCAAAAGCCCTTTGTTGTTTTACAGCAATCTTAGCAAGTTTTGAGTAAGCGGGCTTTAGATCTTCATCGATTCATTGTCACTAGATTCGGAGGAGGTATATTTGAGTACCTTGGCACCCTTTGCCATGAAGCAATAGGTGGGGCGTAGTCATCACTATCTTCATCAGCTTTGTTAGTGAGATCATTTTCTTGAGTTGAAGATGGACTTGTCGACGAAAGCGATGCGAGAGCTAGACTCGCCACACCGGACTCAGATTCTTCCGATGCCTCCTCTTCCTCATGTTCCTCGGATTCAGCTTGAGTCCATTTCCTTGCCAATGAATGCCCGAGCCTATTTGGAGCTGCTCTTCTTGTGAGAAGAAGGCTTTGAGGATTTTGATGATGAAGATTTCGATGATTTCTTCTTCTTCTTGGCGTCATCGAGGCTGTAATCCTTGTGTTTCTTCTTCTTTAATTCCTTTTCCCATCGAGGACAATCTTGGATGTAGTGACCAGGTTTCTTGCATTTGTGACAAAGTCTTCTCTTATAGTCCTTTGGATGAGGAATCACTGCTTCTTGAGGATTTTCCAAAGCGACCACGTCTTGAGAACTTGGAATTTCTTCACGGCGGTGCTAGCTCTGGCCTAATTCTTGGGATCTCCAAGGCTACTGCGAGTATTCACACTCAGATTGAGACACAGCCTTGGCCTTGAGGCACGTGTTTTACATAGTTAGAACCATAGAGATCTCTCTTTTGACAAAGTGGAACTCATGAGTATTTAGCCTCTCGAGGATATCGGCTGGATCAAGTGACTTGTAGTCAGACGCTCTTGTATCATCGGTGCGGAGTATCAAATGAGGAATCAAGAGATCTCAACAATTTCTTCACCACCTCATGGTCGGTGATGTCAGTGGCGCCAAGTGCTTGAAGCTCATTTGAGATGTCAGTGAGGCGATCGAAGGTTTGTTGAACATTTTCGTTGTCGAGTCTTTTGAAGCGGTTGAAGAGATTCGAAGAACATCAACTCGAGTCACGCTGAGTTGAGACTCCTTCATTTACTTTGGACAGCTTTGTCCCGGATGAGCTTAGCGGTTTCCAAAGCACTCACTCTTCCATATTGACCTTTGCTCAGATGGCCACATATGATATTCTTCGCTTGAGAATCGAGTTGCTTGAATCTCTTCACATCGGCAGCATTCAGATAAGGTGTGAGTGAGGGAACACCATTTTCCACAACATACCAGAGATCATTGTCAATTGCCTCAAGATGCATTAGCATCTTGTTCTTCCGAGAGGGGTAGTCCGTCCCATCAAGGTAGGACACCTGCTGAGACCTTGATCATACTGCGGTCGACATAACTAAAACTCCGGTGGTTAAACCAAAATCACAGAACAAGGAGTACCTTTCTCTCGATACCAATTGAAAGTCGTTATATCGACTAGAGGGGGGTGAATAGGCGATTTTATGAATTCTTCATCGAGGAATTTGCGGTAAGGAAATTCCTTAGCGAAGAACTACTTGCAGCAGAATAAGTACTCGAAGTAAGCATAAGAGAATGCGAGCATGGTCATCATGATGAAATGAAGACAAACAACGAGTCTGTAAAGCGTAAACACAGGATAGCACAAGATGAAGACAAACGGTGAAGAAATGAATTGAGGAAATTGAGAAAGTCTTGACCAAAGTCTTCAAACACAGATATGAACAAACACTCAACACAATAATGAGGAAATGAAAGGGTTGAGGAAATAGAACCGATAAGGTTGGTGAAGACAATGATTTGGTAGACCAGTTCCAAGCTGCTGTCTCGGTTATACGTCTGGTTGGAGCGGTGAGTATTTAAACTCGAGGACACACAGTCCGGACACCCGATCGCTGAGCACGCAGCTCGGGACACCAAGTCCTCACCGTATTCTCCTTGAACTAAGATCACATGACCTCGTCCAATCACTCGTGGTAAGTCTTGAGCGACTTCCAAACCTTCACAGACTTGGTCACTCGGCGATCCACAATTCCTCTTGGATTCTCTAGACCATGGCGCCTAACCGTCTGGAAGAAGCACAGTCTTCAAAGGTAACAAGTGTCGGATCCACGCAGGATCAATCTCTTGATGATGCTCAATCACTTTGGGTTTGTAGGGGTTTGGTTTTGGGTTTTCCTCACTCGATGATTTTCGCTCAAAGTCCTCGGAGGATGGGTTGCTCTCAAATGACAAGTGTCAAGTTCTCTCGGAGCAGCCAACCAGCTAGTGGTTGTAGGGGGCTATTTATAGCCTAGGAGCAGCCCGACATGATAAGACATAAATGCCCTTCAATGATATGACCGTTAGGTGGATAAGATATTTTGGGACAGCTAGCGCAAGAAGACTGAGAACGGTCGGAAATTTGAATCTCAAATTCCTCGGGGCTATCATGTTCCTCCTTGTGTAGGCAATCCAAGACTGGCGAATTCCTAACTCCTCAGTCAGAACAAATTCCTCAGCGACCAGAAGAACTTCGTCTCTATCACTGAAGAAATTGACTAAACTGTATGAGATTTCCAAAGGCTTCACTCGAAGGGATTGGTAGGTGTAGGATTTTGAGTTGAGCATCACATGGAAATTTTTCCTTAGTATTTCCTCAACCCCCTTTAACAGTACGGTGTTTCCTATGAATCAAGAAAGAGAAAATGAAACTACGAAAACAAAAGTCTTCACGCTTCATGTTCCTCAAATGAATACCAAGTCTTCAAGGTCACACCAATTTCTTCACTTTCAAAGTCTTGAAGTCTTGAATATCAAAGTCTTGATCGAAGAACTTCATTTTTAGGGGTCGACTTTCTCTGTAAATATCGAACTCCTCATAGACTTATAGACCTGTGTACACTCACAAACGTGTTAGCTCCTTAACCTATAAGTCTTCAATACACCAAAATCACTAAGGGGCACTAGATGCACTTACAACTATTCTACTTATGATAAAGAATTATATGCTCTTGTTCGGACCTTAGAAACATGGCAACGTTATTTATGGCCCAAAGAATTTGTTATACATTCTGATCATGAATCTTTGAAACATATTAAAAGTCAAGCAAAACTGAACCATAGACATGCTAAATGGGTTGAATTCATTGAGACTTTCCTTTATGTCATTAAACACAAGAAGGGTAAAGAAAATGTTATTGCTGATGCATTGTATCGTCGTTATACTATGCTTTCACAACTTGACTTTAAAATATTTGGTTTGGAGACCATCAAAGATCAATATGTGCATGATGCTGAATTTAAAGATGTATTGCAGAATTGTAAAGAAGGTAGAACATGGAACAAGTTCATCGTTAACGATGGATTTGTGTTTTGTGCTAACAAGCTATGAATTCCAGCTAGCTCCGTTCGTCTTTTATTTTTGCAGAAGGCGCATGGAGGAGGATTAATGGGGCAGTTTGGCGTGAAGAAGACGGAGGATATACTTGCTACACATTTCTTTTGGCCAAAGATGAGACAGGATGTTGAGTGTTGTGTTGCTCGCTGCACTACATGTCAAAAAGCTAAGTCACGACTCAATCCTCATGGTATATATATGACTTTGCTTGCACCTAGTGTTCCTTGGGAGGATATCTATGGAATTTGTTTTAGGTTTATCTCGAACAAAGAAGGGGAGGGATAGCATATTTGTTCTCATGGATAGGTTCTCGAAAATGGCACACTTTATACCATGTCATAAAAGTGATGATGTTGTTAATGTTGCTGATTTGTTCTTTCGTGAAATTATTCGCTTGCATGGTGTGCCAAATACTATTGTTTCAGATCGTGATACTAAATTTCTTAGCCACTTTTGGAGATGTTTATGGGCTCAGTTGGGGACTAAACTGCTTTTTAGTACTACTTGTCACCCCCAAACTGATGGACAAACTGAAGTAGTCAATAGAACATTGTCTACTATGCTTAGGGCTGTTTTGAAGAATAATAAAAAAATGTGGGAAGAATGCTTGCCTCATATTGAATTTGCTTATAATCGGTTGTTGCATTCTACTACTAAGATGTGCCCTTTTGAAATTATGTGTGGTTTCCTACCTCATGCACCTATTGATTTGTTGCCTTTTCCATCTTTGGAGAAGGTTAATTTTGATGCTAAACATGCATAATTGATCTTCAAAATTCATGAGTTAACTAAGGAAAACATTGAGCGTATGAATGCTAACTATAAACTTGCTAGAGATAAGAGTAGAAAACATATTGTGTTTGCACCTGGAGATCTTGTTTCGTTACATTTGCGTAAGGATAGATTTTCTGATTTGTGCAAAAAAAAGCTAATGCCACGTGCTGATGGTCCTTTTAAGGTGTTAGAGAAAAAAATGATAATGCACATAAACTTGAGCTACCTGCAGATTTTTGGGTTAGTCCCACTTTTAACATTGCAGATTTGAAGCCTTATTTGGGTGAGGAAGATGAGCTTCCGTCGAGGACGACTTCATTTCAAGAAGGGGAGGATGATGAGGACATCAATACGATTGTTACACCCACAGTCCCTGCTAGTATACATACTGGACCGATTACTAGAGCTCGCGCACGCCAATTAAATAACCAGGTACTTTTGTTTCTTGGTAATGATTCTAATGTTCATGAGAATATGATGTTGCCTAAATTGGATACATTTTTTTTTTCTTACAAATGAAGGGCCTAGCTTGGAGAAGGATGAACATTGGAGCAAGATCCAGCATGGAGTTGATGGCATGTGCAAGGGAAACAAGAACAGAGTTTCAAGTGATGATTTTAGGACTTTGAAGCCGCCATAATGAGTGCACGAAGCCTTGGACGAAATATACAAGATACGACTTCGTAATTTTCGTCCAGAGGCTATTCTAAGTGCTGTGTCACCTTATTATTGGGCCAGGCCCATGTAATTTCAAAATACTTGAATATAGGATGTTTTTAGAGTCCATATGTGTGGGGAAACAAGACTTAGGGTTGGTTTCGAACCCCTCCTCCAAGGGCCACGAAATTTCCCCTGTTCCTCCATATATACAACCCTTAGGGCATCGTTTAGACTTTGGGTTTTCTTTAGATTAAAAGTTTGCCATAGCTGCAACTTCGCGTACTTCGTTTGTGTTCAATGACCAGACAAAGGTGTCACAAAACCCCACCTTCATTAATAAACCTTTCCTCTTATATTCGCAATATCCAGATTGCAATCTTAGTTTCTTGCTTGTTATTCATTTGCCCGCAGGAAACAGACCTTCGTGGTCAGGTTGATCGTGCTCCGGCATGGTCAATAACCCCTCGGAAGTTGGTTTAGCGATTGCTAAGGTGCGACATCTCGCACGTCCGTAGTTGGATCATCAAGGTCGACTCCCATAGAAAACGATAACCACCATCTCATTGAAACATCAGAACACCTTCGCCTCTATCAGCATGCGATGTACGGAGGCAACAAGCGCAATCTGTAGCACGTCCACCTTTTCCAAGCTTGCCAACCCACCAAAGCGCCGCCTCTTCCATCAACCTTGTCGATGAGGAAAATGAGAAGGCGCCACGACCCGTCGAGGCCAAGGCGCTCCGTGGCAACGCGATGGATGATGCCATGATGCGCGTCGTCGCCAGGGTTGAGCAGACCCTTGGTGCATGGCGCTTCAGCGCCCCGATTCAAGATAGGCATGTCTGCGCTGAGAGGTTGCAGCTCGCCGCACAACATGATCAATGGCGCGCCACAGAGCAAGCTAGGCACGTCCGTGTCGATAGGCTGCGGCTCGCCGCACAGCGAGACCATTGGAGCGCCGCAGAGCGAGAGGCGTGGCGCACCGCACATCAAGAGCGGATCCGATTGCGCTTGTCTGCTGTCGATAGGGCGTCGCAGCTGGGTACATGTCCCGTCTGTTCCCCGGTTCCTCGCCAGGAGTGGGCAGAGGCCCTCTGTGCCGTACTTGCACCAGACGCCCGCTGCGCCGTTCGCCTCGTCCGCAGCCTGCTTGATGCCAGCGCGCTAGTCGCTAGGCTCGACCGACTCCTTGGCCCAGGTGTCCACCTGGGCGTAGTAGAGGAACATGCCCGTCGCATCCTCGAGCTGTTGATCTCCGATGAAATAGCCAACTTGGAGCTCGAGATCTAGCTCCAGATGTACCGCGAGGGTGTCGACCGCTTGGACGAACACCTGCACGAGTTCAGGCAAAGCCCAGAGCTACCGTAGGCAAGGCTGCTGGTAATGATCTCATGGACGGGTTTTATTTTGTTGAGTCATTTCGACGTGGATTGCTATGTATTCACAACAATCATAACATCGCTCTGTTCATTGCTCTATTTCAATGTGTGTACTCTCTTTTCCGTTCTTATATGTTCTATTTCAATGTGTGTATATATGCTTTCCATTCTGTATATGTGGATGATAACAACTAGATACAAATTAGTATACAAAAACAGATAGAAAATGGAATTCATAATATATATATATATATATATATATATATATATATTAATTGTTCATTAGTTCATCACAGAATATATATAATATCATCACATTGAAAATGAACAATACTAAAACTAATAATCCCTCCTTGGGGCAGTATTCTGGCAGCCCCTCGCCAGCAACTCCCTGGTGCGCGACGTCTTCCCAGCGCAGAGGCAGTACTCTGCCTCCTCCGTCTCACAACGCTTGACGTATAGATCTGCCTATTGCTGGCGGACGAGTATGTATGATCTTGCCATTTCGTTGGGCACCCACTGAAGCTCCTCGTCGGTGGAACGCTGGAGCTTATCGACCCACCTCCACGCAGCGATGAGGCGCCTAGCGCCTTTGATCTTTCTCGTGAAGTACCCGTCTTCGTACACCTCCACCGCACGACGACGCCCCCGCACCCAAAGCTCCACCGCCTCCTTTTTCCAGGCAGCATCACGGGCTTCATAGGGTGCCTGGTACTTGGCTTCCTCCTCCGCCATCTCCTTCCTGAATGCCACATGCCTGGCTTTCTCAGCCGGCGGCACGTAGGGGTCCTCCTCGTCGCTGCTCTTCGACTGAGCGTCCTCGGGGGGCGGCGACTCCTCGTCGGCACATGGGCAGATTGACAGCGCCATGGCAGAGATTTGAGAGAGAGAGAGGGGGGTGCGAGCGAGGGGAGGATGTAGATGAGAATGCAGGCAGGATGACACGATCAAGGTAGTATTTATTGGCGGCCAGAATCTAGATACACGGGAACAGTACACACGCCTGTTGCCAGAATTTATGAGTACTGTAGTTTGAATTACACACGATTCCCGCAGCAAAATCCATGTGTGAACTTAATAGCTGACGGTTTCCAATGTAGAACCATGTCTGATTAATAACCCGCGCCACTCACCTTCCAAACCTCGAGGCCCGAAATAGAGTGCCAATCGTGTGGGGGCCGGTTGTCTTGCCAGATATTTACATTTTCTTTTGTGAACACCAGATATTTACATCATTTGATGATTTTTAACTCCCAAACAAGTACACAGAATATGATTTTTTAAACCGTTATGGTTAGCTGTTGCATGTAGATGTAGTTCAAATTTGAATTACGATCATTAAATGGCTAGAAAATCACTTAAATGTCCTTAAAACACTAGTACAATGAGGTGTTATACAAATGGTTTTTAACCCCTTTCCGTGTCGGCATTTGGAACCATCGCCTAGTGAGTGACTGCCATAGGGGGGGTCCTTCCCACATGCCCCATAAACCATTGGGGATATGCCCTCCTGGTACACACGCTCGACAAAATGAGGTCGTGTGCGACCGATGTGCGATCAAATATGGTTATACGTACAGTAGTGCTAAAAAAATACAATTATACAGGTGGAATCATCTCCGGTCGTAAGTACATCCCACACAATCAGTCCCGGCTAAACATTTTTCTTCGTATATACATCCCACACAGTCGTTTCAAGGAAAACGTTTCTGTTCGCAGGTACATCATCATTGAACTGCTCTGGAAAGGCCTGAAAACAAGGATGTACATAAATATCTTCTCTATATAGGAAATGGGGCAAACGAATAAAAAAGGCAAGGTATAATAGTTAGTACCACCCTGTGGTGAACTGATGTCTTCTTCATTGTGCAGACAAAGATCTTGTTGTTTTTTGTCGCTAATGTCTTTATCCTAACAATCTTTCTGAGTTTCTTGACTAGACTGATATTCATGGATAGATTATTTCCCCATATGCAAAAAGGGTCGAATAGTGGGTCAAAACCTCTGACAGGAGGACCTACATGTGCAAGACCAAATTGTTAAAAATCTAAATATTAGAATGGTTCCTGCAATTGCACAATAATGTGCTATTAGACAAAGGACCATGCATGTGCAAACCTCAATTCTAAACCTCAGTGCCTCCCATTGTTTCCCTACAACACATATAAGGTAGTTAGTGATCAGGTTAAGTGAGGGTTCGCATGCTATTAGTAAAATATGTTGATGAAAAATAAGCACATTGCAGATTCATCAGATTAATTCAAGCCACATGGAAAACCCATTTATCCAAACCAAGCATGATTAAGAACTAGGAAATATAGCAATTGTATATGTTTGTCATGTATTAAGTGCAGCCAAATTTGATTTATTCCTCACATGCACAACAATACAAAATTCTACCCACGACAATTGGACATCGCATTGCAGAATTGAACCAAGCAGTTAACTAAACACCACAACAAATGAACCAAACATTAACTGGGCACCACATTGCACAATATAACATACTTCTAATAGAAGATCAGACAGTTGACCAAACCAAGCATGCATAATAACTTGGAAATATAGCAATTGTATTTGCTTCTCATGTATTTACTACAGCCAAATTCGGTTTGTTTCTCACATGGTATACAATAACAGAATGCACCCACAACAATTGAAGATTGCATTGTAGAATTGAACCAAACATTTAACTAAATACCACAACAAATGAACCAAACATTAACTGAGCACCACATTGCACAATGTATAACATACTAGAAGATCAGACAATTAAATGGCTAGAAAATCACTTAAATGTCTTAAAAAGGTCAAATGACCCTTGAAATTTTTCAAATTTTGACACGACGGTTTTACTAGTGCACGTTAACTGTAGAATTTTTTTGGAGCCCATAAGAGGAAGCTATCGCCCGTTCGTCATCAAACATGCATTGTTCCCTCTCGGAACCACGAGTCTTCTAGTGAGTTGCTTCGGTTTGTGAGGGGGGTGTGTCCAAAACTTCGTCAAACATGCCATTTTTTACCATGTCATCTTGGTGGCATGACATTACATCAAGCAAGGTTTCATGTGTTTCTGATCTTTTTTAAAAAAATTGGAATTTAAAAGATGTGGCACTCCATGCTTAATTGTGTCATGCTGTGAGACCAATATGTTTGAAAATTTCTTCCAATTTACTGCACATGGAATTAACTTGCACACAAGTACATAAATATGACTTTTCAAACCGTTATGGTTAGCTGTTGCATGTACATGTAATTCAAATTTGAATTACAGTCATTAAATGGCTAGAAAATCACTTAAATGTTCTAAAAGGTCAAATGGCCACTGGAATTTTCCAAAATTTGACATGACAGTTGTATTAGTACTACAAATTTTATCATACATTTAAAACAACATTTGTTGCCACTTTACTCCAAATTCGTCTTTCACAGCTAATAAAAAATGTCAACAACATCACACACAGTTTTTTGTAGGAACCATTTGCGATGAAAATTCCTGGGTCTATTTAAGTCTTCCTACTTAAGCTTCACCGGCTCGTCTACTCCAGTGCCAGCAACCCCCGAATCCATGAATCCCGATCCCCATTCCCGCAACCCCTTCTTGCAAAGATGACACCGTGGAAAAGCTTCGTGAAGGTTCGTACGGGGGCCGCGTCCTCCACGAGCGCCGCCGCCTGCGCCGAGAGCGCGGCTGCCTACGCCAAGAGTGCCGCCGCATCCGCATTGAGCGCATCTGTAGCAGCTGACAGGGCAGCTGCAGCAGCCGAGATGGCTGCAGCTGCTGCTGCAACGACGGCTGCAAACGCCGAGAGTGCTCGAGCTACCCTCCGTGCCGCCGATATTGCCCTGGCCCGGGTCGAGGCCATCCACGCCAAGATCTAGGACTCAGACGCCAAGATATTCCCGGACACCTTAGAATCTAGCATGCAACCCACATACAAAAAGGCGACAGTGGCCATGGAGCACCTGCTTCCTCATGAGATCGCCGAGCGGGGGCTGGAGATGCAGGAGGCGGCGGAGATCGAGGAGTGCTAGGAGGAGGAGTTGCGCGTGGCCTAGGTCGAGGTAGAGAAGAGTCTATCCGCCGAGGAATCGGCGGTGGAGTACTAATGCGAGCTCTGGCGCAGCCACTACTATGACTACTACAACCTTGAGGGCAGCATCGAGGACGAGGACGCGGTCGACTTCAGCAGGAGGGACGCAGAGTCCACCAACGGCGGCATGTCGCCAGGACAAGTCATCGATGTCTCATCTCACACCAGAAGCTTTGTTAAAATTATGCGTACTTAGGCTTTGTTTTTAATGCTGGTCTGTTGTTAGAGCAATGTTTAGGTCAACTGGCTCTGTTTAATTACTAAAATTCCTCGATTTAGTAAGTGTGCTCTGTGTGCTGTACGCTCTTTTGTGTACCCAAATTATAAAGCGATGTTAAATTATGCAATGACATGGATGAGGATAGTGCCAGGGGAAATTTCCACCACAATTTGAATTATCAAACTCATCCCATGCGCGCAAAGCAGAAGAATCGTTTGCGATGCACACAATTTTTCAAAGTGAATGGTGTCCGACGGCACCACACGCAAAGTTTCCCTCCACATTTCGGAAATTTTGGCCTACCGCCGAAATATCTACACCCGCCCCCTGCCCCACCCCCTTTTCTCCCTGACCACCAGTCACATTTCCCCTATTTCCTCCTTCCTTGCTTCCTTCCTTCCTAAGCTATAGCCGCTTCCTCGCTTGCTTCCTCGCTCTCACTGTCTCGCATCCTACCGCCGGGGTCGCCATGGTCTTCTTCAATGACCTCTCCAGCGGTTCCTCCTGCGACGATTACTCCTTCACCACCCGGGTATGCCTCTCTTCTCTCTCTCGGGCTATGACTTGGAATGAAGGATTTTAACCCGGTGGTCGAGTTGAGTCATTTCTTCCTCTTGTAGCTCCCTAGGACCATCAGTTGCAACGAATGGAGCAGGGTGGCTGAAGATCTGTCTGCTCGTTGTCACCATCAATTTCCATGCGTGAAGCTAGTTGCGTTTGAATTTGTGGACAGTGGGAGGAAGTGATTCAGACACTGTCATGGTACCAACCCATTCATACCACACCTTCAACCAAACACATCCTAAGACAGTGTCACAGTTTGTACCTAGTATGTAAAAATGTTGCTATCTCATTAGCGGTGCCATTAGAAAATTATTTGGCACCGCTTCAGCAGTTTGTGCAGCCAACTTTGGTCAACACATCCGAGCAGTCAAGCAGTAAAATACAAAATCTTTATGGCACGAAGGAACTGGGCATCGGAGCAATTAGGTGCTCCGGAGTCCGGGTCCTTGATTTTTTCCACTGCATCGGCTCGCCAGTGCAGGGCACGAGTGCGAAATGTAGCAACAGTTGTCTTTACACCGGTTTTGGCATACATAGTGGACAACCTTAGGGCTATTAGTTCTATGTTACTTTGTGCATGTAGACACCTATTAGTATCAATTTGCTGTCATCCAAAACTGTCGCTATGCTATTGCAGTTATATTTAGCTTCCTCATAAAATGTGCAATTTTTTATTTATAGTACATGAGTAAGAACTTGTAGTGTTATTGTAGTTAATTATAGCTTCTGATGTTTCAGAATTTGGTTGTTGTCTCAGTAGCAATTAATTCGTTTGCACATTGATCTTTTCGAGAAGATATGTCATAATTAACCTGTCTCTTCAGTTTTTCAAAATAAGTATTGGTGATTTTCTATGTTGCTATAAACCCATTTCCCCTACAATTGTTACTGATCTAGTTTTAAATATTATAGGATAAAAAAAGTGTTCTTACCTGGAGTGGGTTGATCAAGAGTGGCCACAGCCTTTGAAGATGTGCCTAGCAAAGCTCTGGAGCATGTATGAGGAAGAGAACAGAGGTAGGCTCAGAGAAAGTGTTGTAAACGCTAAAGAATATTTGAAGATGCGGGATAAAAAGAGGAAGGTGGAGAATGAGCTCACATTTTTTAAATCAGACTTTGCTAAGATGGTGTTGGCGAAGGAGGAGGCACTTTTTGAGTTGGCCAGTGCAAAACAGGTTCTTACTGAAGTGAAAGCAGAGGTGGATAAGAAGAGCCTGTATGATCTCGATTAGGGAAATGAATATATTGTTCTTATGAAGATTAACTAGCTATATGTTATACTGTGCTATTTTCAGGTAGCTATCGTACTGTGATGTTAAAATATATTTATATGCCTGATATGAAATTGGCAAAGAGTTGTTCGATATGAAATGTGAATTTGCTTAATGCTGGAATTACTAATTGTAAACTAATAAACCTGCTTAATGGGTCATGGAACTTTGCAAACGGTTTAGCAGTAAAAGCGGTTGTGATGGCTAGCCCAATGCCACACAGTTTTCTTTATCGAATCGTGTGTGATGTAGTTGAATAAAAGCAAAAGGTTAACCTAGGTAGAGCGTGTGTGAGAGTTACACCTATCACACACTAGGCTATACATAAAACTGTGTGGGATGTATGTGACGCCCGGATAGTTAGGCTACAGTAAAACCCTGCTAATGATGCCATGTCACCCTTGTCACTGTTGCTAAACGCAGGTTAGATCGAAACGTTTCAAAATTAAATTTGGATTTAGGCAAACAATACAGTTTTTAAATATTAAAACTAAAATGTTCATTAAATATTAGATGAGTCAGAGGCTATGATAAAATTGTAAACAACATTATTGAAATTTGATAAGTGACTTAAACAACCTCAAACAGTGGCTGAAAACATTATTTAATAACCTTTCTATTAATACAAAATAAATATGAAATGATACTTAACCCAAACTAGTTTTTGGTGGTAGGATATATTGTGCTGTGAATTATGGTCCAACTCTCATATTTTACCAAACGCATTTGGTGCCCAAAACAATTAGCAAAAAGAGAAAAGAAAATAAAGAAAAAGGAAAAGAATAAAACAGAAAACAAAACTTACAAAAGGAAAAGAAACCTTCCCCCCCGGGTCGTGGCCCAGCTGGCCCCTAGGCCACCAGGCCGGCCCAACCGCCCCATCGCCCCATCGCCTCACCTTATCGCCAGACCGACCGAACCCTAGCGGTTCAACCCTCCCCACTCACCCCCCCGCCCCCGCGCCTCCTCTGCCTCCCCAATCTGGATCGGCATCGGCGCCTCGGCCCGCGCCCCGCGCGATCCGCCCGTCGCCGTCTTTCTGCATCGTCAGGCGCCACCGCACCAAGCCGCCCACTCCACGGCCTCCTCAGCGGTTCCTCTTCCTCCGCACCTCTGCTTCTTCCTCGCGCTGCCGGCCGTCCTGCCACGGACCTCGTCGGCAAGGTCCCGCTGCCCCGCCGGTGGATCTGGATCGGGGCAACCGATGCCCCGACCCGTCAAGCGCCGGCGCCCACCACCCGCGCCGACATCCGTCGCGCCTCGCCGACTCCACCTCACCGGCCCGCTCCCCACGTCGCCGTCGTCCCGTCGCCCCCTCGACCCCGCTGCCACGGACCTTGAACCCGGTGAGGCCCGGGCTCGCCTCTCCTCGACTCCCTCGCCCGCGACCGCCGTCGCGCCTCGCGTCTCTCCGGCCCGCGCTCACATGGCGGGCAGCGCCATGGGCACTGTGGCACCAACCGGCGAACCGATCCCCCTCCTCTCATCAAGCGCGCTCGTCCCGCCGTCGCCAAGCACCGTGAGGTCGCGCCCGACTCCTTCCGCCTCCTGCTGCCGGCCCGCGCGGGACCCTTCCCTTTCTCGCCGTGGTTCGGCATGGCTCTGCCAGCGCGCACTGCGCGGCGTTTGGCTGCCCCGCTGCACGCCCGCCGTTGACCGTTCCCCTCGCCTGTTCGGGATGGGCGGAAGCGCCCGGTGCCCGTAGCCCACACCCTTTGGCCCCTATGGGCCTATGACAGTGGGGCCTCAAGCCCCAGAACAAAAAAAGGGATTTTAAAAGAAATATATATAAATAATTAAAATAATAATTAAAATGTTAATTAATTAATTAATTAATTAGAGGATTAATTAACTTAATTAAACCTGATTAATTAACTTAATTAAACCTAATCACTAATTAACCTAATTAACTAAAGTTAATTAAATTTGATTAGGTTAATTTGGTAGCAGAGAATGACATGCGGGACCCACCTGTCAGGGTTGACTCAGTCAACCCTGTTGACTGCTGACGTCAGCATGACATCATGCTGACGTCATAAATACATTTCCAAATTAATTAAATAATTAATTAAATTCCAGAAATTAATAAAATCTTTAGAAAACCATATCTTTTAATCCGTAACTCGGATTAAAATATTTTCAACATGAAAGTTGCTCGAGCAGCGAGGCGAATCCGGATCGCGATCCGTTCGTCCGCCACGCACCCCTAACCTATCGAACCTGCAAACTTTCCTCTCGGTTCATCTGTCTCGACAGACGTCGGAACAAGGAAAACTTCCGGATGTTTCCCCTTCGCCAAGATCGCCTTAGCGCTGCGTTAGAACACGACTAGCTCGCTCGTTGTCTGTTATGCACTTGCTCGCTATGTATTTACTGTTTCTTCCCCTCTTATCTCCGGAGACCCCGAGGCAGATCTCGATGTCCTGTGATCGACTCGTCACCGACGACCCCTATCTCTTGCCGAGCAACCAGGCAAGCCCCCCTTGATCACGGATATCGCCTACTCTTCTCTATCTGCTTGCATTAGAGTAGTATAGCATATTCTTGTTTTCAGATACTCCTATACTGATGCATAGCCTGTCCTTGTAACTTTTGTTGTTACCTTACCTGCAATCCTATATGCTTAGTATAGGATGCTAGTACTTTCATCTGTGGCCCTACTTCCTTGTCCGTCTGCCGTGCTATACTATCGGGCCGTGATCACTCGGGAGGTGATCACGGGTATATACTATATCTTGTACACTATTACATTACGTGGTACTGTTAGGAGATGAAATTTGAAAGGACAGGTGGTTCCATCCCGGTAGAGGTGGGCCTAGGTTCCCACGGCCCCGATTGTTACTTTGTGGCGGAGGCGGCAGGCAGGTTGAGACCGCCTAGGAGAGAGGTGGGCCTGGCCTGTTCGGCGTTCGCGGATACTTAACACGCTTAACGAGGTCTTGGTATTTGATCTGGGTTGGCTCTGAGCTTATACGCACTAACCATCTACGGGAGTAGTTATGGGTATCCGGCGTCGTGGTATCACCGAAATACTTGAGACGTCGACAGGCGGCGGTAGCGCCGGATTGGTGGAGCGCTGATGGGCTAGGTCGCTTCGGCAGCGTCACATAGCGTCTTGAGGTGTGCTCGAGGCGATGGGCCCAGACCCTGGCGCATAGGTTTAGACCGGCGTGTTGGCCTCTCTGTTGTGCCTAGGTGGGGCTGCGGCGTGTTGATCTTACGCGGCGGGCATGACCCCGTAAAGTGTGTCGGCCAAATGGGATCAAGCGTCTTTGGGTAAGATGGTGCACCCTGCAGGAAGTTAATCTATTCGGATAGCCGTGATCTTGATAACAGGACGACTTGGAGTTGTACCTTGAGCTTATGACAACTAGAACCGGATACTTGATAAAACACACCCTTCCAAGTGCGGATACAACCGGTGGTCGCTCTCGCTCGAGGATATGAGCAGAGGATTGCGGGTAGGATTATTGCTATATGATGTTATTTGGAGGACTTCCGTTGTCCTCTTACATGCATTGCAAGACCGGTGTCGAGCGTAGTCTTCGTTAAGACTAGCTATCCCCTCTTATTCGGCATTCTGCAGTTCGGTCCACTGATATGGCCCTTACACATATATCCATGCATATGTAGTGTAGCTCCTTGCTTGTAGTACTTTGGATGAGTACTCACGGTTGCCTTGTTCCCCCTTTTTCCCCTACCTCTACTCGATTGCTGCAACCAGACGATAGAGCCTAGGAGCCAGATACCACCGTCGATGAAGACGACTACTGGAGGCGCCTACTACTACGTGCAGCCCGGCGGCGACCGGGAGTGACCTAGGAGGATCCTAGGCGGGAGGCCTGCTCCTCTTCGTCTGTATCCCGGTTTGTGCTAGCCATCTTATGGCACCTTGTTTAACTTATGTACGTACTCAGATATTGATGCTTCCGCTGACTCGTCTATGATCGAGCACTTGTATTCGAGCCCTCGAGGCCCCTGGCTTGTATTATGATGCTTTTATGACTTATTTTATTGTAGAGTTGTGTTGTGATATCTTCCCGTGAGTCCTTGATCTTGATCGTACACATTTGCGTGCATGATTAGTGTACGATTGAATCGAGGGCGTCACAAGTTGGTATCAGAGCCGGCTGCCTGTAGGAATCCCCCTTCCACACTCCTTGGCCGAAGTCGAGTCTAGACTTTACAAAACTTTTACTAACATGGCTGTGCGGCCCACGAGCCCACGTCGCCATTGGGTGGTATTAGGATCTTTTACTCCTCGATCTTTACTCTGGGATTCTGAACTCTCTTCTATTCGGGTTAAATGAATTTGCTAAAACAAAACTAACTTTAGGTTCTCGCAAGTACTTTCTCCGGAGAGCCCTCACTTCAGATGATAAATACGCTAATCGGAAGATTCGAAGATACTCTCGATGATCTCTCGAGACTTTGTGCCCATCACTTTTGCTATTCCTGGCCACCGATAAATCCGTATGGATAACTACTTACACTTGCCATTCATCGATCATCCCCATTGATCTTGTTATTACAAGATACCCGAAGTTTCTCTATTGTTCCGAGAATACTTTGTGCCTCTGCCTAGCAGTTCTTTGCCACATGAATACCCCTCAAATAAACCCTCCTCGACTTGTCGAGTATCCGCTCAACCCAGCTTGTTCATGTGTTTCGCAAAATTCTTCAAATTACTATTCGATCTTCGAAAATCCTCTGGAGCCTTTGGCTCTTGAAATTCTTGCTTGCTTGCATTATGGTTAATCCCATAAGTCTCGTAGTTATATTGACATTCCTTGTCATTATCATTTTGGGTCTGTTGACTCAATATGTTTGCAAATACCATAATCATCATTGATCCTTATAAATTACCTTTCTGGCTGAGCTGCCATTCTTTTAACTGGAATTGGTTCTCGACCAATCCAATTGTCGTTGATTGTACCCTAAGGCTGTTCAACTTATCCACCCCTAATCAGAGCATTGCTTCTGATCCCTTGATTTGGAAATCATAATTCCTTTGCATTTGACAATTGATTTAGTCAGTTGTTTCTATAATTTGATCTCCTTGCATTCTTCTACCTCTAGTTGAGTACTGATGCTCACGTCAGATCCCTTGAGGACCACCAGATCCTTTGTTGGATTTTATCTGACAACGCCCTTCATATTCAATAAACTTGTGAACTTTTCCTCTGATACATAATGCCTTTGGTAGATTGTATCCTCTGCTTTCTCAACCATGCTCTGCCTTAGATCTTGAGTTAATTATTTCTATAATTTCTGGTATATGATCCCAAGAAGCCCCTATGGGTTGAACATATGCCTTCACTAAACCGTGTGAACCCTAAAGTTTTCACGAATCATACTCTTCTGGTGCTTCGCCAGATAAAATTTTCAACACTGCAACTTCATCGAACGTGAGAAGTGAATGAAAGGTTATGCATTGGAGAAGTGGGAGTCGACCTTGAACTTGTGTTCATGCCCAGGGACACGATGTAGATCTTATCATTAAAGCTTCTCTTAAAATTAGTTATTCCTTTGGTATAAGTTAATCTTATATCAGGGATCTGGCCTTTTGCAATCGTGGTTCCGACCATGTTCTCCTTTAAATACCATTTCTCGTGCAAGTATTAGCACTTGTCTTCTGTAGAGCAATAACCCCCGTCCAACCTCTACTTTGATATGTCATCGAGTATTACCCCTGGTATCTCGAGATTATCATGGAACTGCATAACCTCTTATGAGTTCTCCATCAAGTGCTACCTTCCCACTGTTTCCAATTTTTCACGGGCTCTGAGTTATTAAACACTCAATGACACCGATAACTGAACCGAGTCCGCACTACGGTTCAACAACTCTTGATAGCTTCTATAAGTACGAGTTTGTACCCGACCACGCCATCCCTAGCCTGTTTGGCTATATCATTGTGGTGATGTTTTTAACTGTGCTAACCGGTCCTTCTTCTCGGAGCACAATTTTTGACGATGAACTAACCTTACGTCAATCCTCGTCGTCATATCATTACTCCTAGAACAACAAGCTTGGTTTCGAGTTTGTGTCGTACCCTTGGTCCAATACCCTTTCACTTCATCATTACTTTGAATTGATGTAAATCGCCGATCGATTACATCTTCATGAACTCTCGCGACAAAGGTGTCGTGATCATCAGCATTCTGAGCTCATCCAGGATATCAATTGAATTTATGATGAGAAATACCATCCTTGCCCTCGATGAATTGTATTATCATCGACCACTTTATTGCCTTCCCACCAACACGAGCTTGTTCATGTTTGGTGTTATACCTTGAGTTCCTTGCTATCCAGCAATTGTTCTTCCTTACCTTGGAGTATTACCATCCTTTATGTCAAGAATGTTCTGAGGTTTGTTCCACCTCTTGAGAATTCTTGACATAGAAATACTTCTCACCATCACCATTCTTTCTTGGTCCCCGTATTAATTCCAACAAGTGGACGGTGTTGTTTGGATGCTTTCCTCCTAACAACCCTATTTTTCGAAGATAATGGACGAAAGTTCATTCTTAGGCTATTGATTATCGAATCACCATTCTGACATTGGTCGTGCAACCCAACCCATATTTCGGGTGCACCTTTCAACCAATGTTTAGTTGTGTATGTTTTCCTCGAGCATACATCCTTATATCATTTGATCTGACAAATGTTATCTCCTTGTTCACTTAATTGTGGAAATCCATCTTTTGGGAATCTCGGTGGATTGCCGTTGAGTTCACCAGACACCTCCTTGTTCTCTCCTTGGGTTAAGGATGGACTCTTGTTAACGGAAATCACTTCATAGTTCATTTCCCCGAGAATCTTACAATGTCATCTTGTCAATTTGCGTTGCACCTTTTCTTCTCAGGTATCTTAAGTCTGAGGTATCCTGACACCAATCGGATCTGAATCTCGGTCAGATATGATGGTTGGGACAACTTTCCAAGAATTATGATGTTGATCCTTTGATGACCGGTAACTTTGATGTCATGCCTAGCACCCCGGCTGGAGGACCTATCATTATAGTTTCCTTTTCAGCAAGGTTATCCGTTCATCCATGAGGAAATTGTAAGACTTATTCTACAAGTTATTCTGATGAATCCTTCGTGATTCAGTCGATCTTCACTGAAGGCCGTGTCAATGCTATCTCGAAGCATGTACGTGATACTCTGATTTTCAACAAGAACATTGAAGCCCAATGCTAAATGTTTCTTGCTCAATTATCCGAACACCGTTGTATGGGTAATGTCATGAAATTTCTCTCCCTTACCTAAAGGGTTTTCTACATTATATCCTGTAATGGATATCATGCTCGCTTATCCTTGGGTAGGATATACCCCGAAATATGTGTTTAAACACATTTTCCTTTCCATTATTCTTTAACCTAATGATCACATTTTCCTTTCCATGGGTCTGTTTGACCATTACGGTGAGATATATAATCTAGCGGTGATAATCCCGCTTAGGTAAGCACCTCGTTGTACCACTGTAAGTAAGACCCTATTACTATTGTTGATGACATTACGGTAACCACCGATGGGCGAGGACCTTGCCTATTGGTCGCCTCGTTCAACGAAAGCAGGAAAATGGTTCTCTTCGTCCCTCGCCCTTGGTACCTATGTTGTTGCCGACATGACCCTCGGACTCTCCTCGACATGCCTTGCTTACATGATCGTGCAAGATGTCACCAACCTTCTACTTTAAACCACATGGTGGGCCCATAACCCACAGTTCCACAGGATCGAAACTCGATCGTCCTGTACACCCCGATTTCCAAAGTTATTCCTCGTGACGTGGCCTCGTATGTAATTCACGGGCCACCGTCATAGTGATCTATTCTCGGTATCGACGCGATACTTACTCTCGCTACTCTGAACCCCTTCTCACTCTGGTTCAGGCTTCGAGCCGCTACCTACCCGCTTGGAGCCTATTATGGTACCTTCGTACCTTACTCTCGAGGTATTCCATATGTTCAACTCGAGAGATAATTTTATACTAATTCATGGGTTAACCCCAGATTGTTGCCCTTAAAAGCATTATGTCGTAGTGAGCTGCCCCTTACCTTTCGTAAATACGATAGAGTTCGAAGAAATGATGACCAGTTTATCATGATGCATCGGAATAAAGGATTGAAGACATCAACGAAGGGATTAACTTCTAGAGAAGATCCGTTAGATTATCGTAACAGACCTTTCCCCTTGCTCCCTCTTAAATCTCGGGACGAGATTTCTTGTAGTGGAGGAGAATTGTGGCCTTTGGATAGTTAGGCTACGGTAAAACCCTGCTAATGATGCCATGTCACCCTTGTCCTTTGTTGCTAAACGCAGGTTAGATCGAAACGTTTCAAAATTAAATTTGGATTTAGGCAAACAACACAGTTTTAAATATTAAAACTAAAATGTTCATTAAATATTAGATGAGTCAGAGGCTATGATAAAATTGTAAACAACATTACTGAAATTTGATAAGTGACTTAAACAACCTCAAACAGTGGCTGAAAACATTATTTAATAACCTTTCTATTGATACAAAATAAATATGAAATGATACTTAACCCAAACTAGTTTTTGGTGGTAGGATATATTGTGCTGTGAATTATGGTCCAACTCTCATATTTTACCAAACTCATTTGGTGCCCAAAACAATTAGCAAAAAGAGAAAAGAAAATAAAGAAAAAGGAAAAGAATAAAACAGAAAACAAAACTTACAAAAGGAAAAGAAACCTTCCCCCCCCCCAGCCGGGTCGTGGCCCAGCTGGCCCCTAGGCCACCAGGCCGGCCCGACCGCCCCATCGCCCCATCGCCTCACCTTATCGCCAGACCGACCAAACCCTAGCGGTTCAACCCCCCCACTACCCCCCTCGTCCCCCCCGCGCGCCTCCTCTGCCTCCCCAATCTGGATCGGCATCGGCGCCTCGGCCTCGCCCACCCGCGATCCGCCCGTCGCCGTCTTTCTGCATCGTCGGGCGCCACCGCACCAAGGCCGCCCACTCCACGGCCTCCTCGGCGCGGTTCCTCTTCCTCCGCACCTCTGCTTCTTCCTCGCGCTGCTGGCTCGTCCTGCCACCGGACCTCGTCGGCAAGGTCCCGCCGGCCCCGCCCCGGGTGGATCTGGATCGGGGGCAACCGATGCCCCGACCCGTCGCGCGCCAGCGCCCCACCACCCCCGACGCCGACATCCCGTCGCGCCTCGCCGACTCCACCTCACCGGCCTGCTCCCACGTCGCCGTCGTCCCCGTCGCCCCCCTCGACCCCCCGCTGCCACGGACCCTTCGAACCCCGGTGAGGCCCCGGGCTCTCGCCCCTCTCCTCGCACTCCCTCGCCCCGCGACCGTCGTCGCGCCTCGCGTCTCCGGCCCGCGCTCACACATGGGCGGGCAGCGCCATGGGCGCTGCAGGCACCAACCGGCGAACCCGATCCCCCTTCCTCATCGCGCCAAGCGCTCGTCCCGCCGTCGACAAGCACCGTGAGGTCGCGCCCGACTCCTTCCGCCTCCCTGCTGCCGGCGCCTGGGACCCTTCCCTTTCGCCGTGGCTCGGCATGGCTCTGCCGCGCCGCGCGCTGCGTTCGGCTGCCCCGCCGCACGCGCCGCCGTTGACGTTCCCTCGCCTGTTCGGGATGGGCGGTAGGCGCCGGTGCCGTAGCCCACACCGCTTTGGCCCCCTATGGGCCTATGACAGGTGGGGCCTCAAGCCCCGTAGAACAAAAAAAGGGATTTTAAAAGAAATATATATAAATAATTAAAATAATAA
Organism: Aegilops longissima; assembly: GCA_021605205.1. Lineage (NCBI taxonomy): Eukaryota > Viridiplantae > Streptophyta > Magnoliopsida > Poales > Poaceae > Aegilops > Aegilops longissima. Next base: position 307,019,321 of record CM038681.1, on the reverse strand, counting down.
TTAAAACGTTAATTAATTAATTAATTAATTAGAGGATTAATTAACTTAATTAAACCTGATTAATTAAACCTGATTAATTAACTTAATTAAACCTAATCACTAATTAACCTAATTAACTAAAGTTAATTAAATTTGATTAGGTTAATTTGGTAGCAGAGAATGACATGCGGGACCCACCTGTCAGGGTTGACTCAGTCAACCCTGTTGACTGCTGACGTCAGCATGACATCATGCTGACGTCATAAATACATTTCCAAATTAATTAAATAATTAATTAAATTCCAGAAATTAATAAAATCTTTAGAAAACCATATCTTTTAATCCGTAACTCGGATTAAAATATTTTCAACATGAAAGTTGCTCGAGAATGGCGAGGCGAATCCGGATCGCAGTCCGTTAAATCGCCACGCACCTAACCTATCGAACCTGCAAACTTTCCTCTCGGTTCATCATCGACAGACGTCGTCGAACAGGAAAACTTCCGGATGTTTCCCCCTTCGCATGATGTCGCCTAGCGCTGCGTTAGAACACGACTAGCTCGCTCGTTGTCTGTTATGCACTTGCCTGCTATGTATTTACTGTTTCTTCCCCTCTTCTCTCCGGTAGACCCCGAGACCGATCTTGATGTCCTGTGATCGACTCGTCACCGGCGACCCCTATCTCTTGCGAGCAACCAGGCAAGCCCCCTTGATCACGGATATCGCCTACTCTTCTCTATCTGCTTGCATTAGAGTAGTATAGCATATTCTGTTTTCGAGATACTCCTATCTTGATGCATAGCCTGTCCTTGTAACCATTTGTTACCTTACGCAATCCTATATGCTTAGTATAGGATGCTAGTACTTTCATCTGTGGCCCTACTTCCTTGTCCGTTTGCCGTGCTATACTATCGGGCCGTGATCACTCGGGAGGTGATCACGGTATATACTATATCTTGTACACTATTACATTACCGTGGTACTTGTTAGGAGATGGGGCTGAAAGGACGGTGGTTCCATCCGGTAGAGGTGGGCCTAGGTTCCGACGGCCCCGATCGTTACTTTGTGGCGGAGCGGCAGGCAGGTTGAGACCGCCTAGAGAGAGGTGGGCCTGGCCTGTTCGGCGTTCGTGGATACTTAACACGCTTAACGAGGTCTTGGTATTTGATCGGGTTGGCTCTGAGCTTATACGCACTAACCATCTCGCGGGAGTAGTTATGGGTATCCGGCGTCGTGGTATCGGCGAAATACTTCAGACGTCACGACGGAGCGCACGCACCGGATTGGACTGGAGCGCTCGATGGGCTAGGTCTGCTTCGGCAGCGTCACATAGCGTGCGGTGTGTGCTCGGGCGATGGGCCTGACCCTGCACGCGCATAGGTTTAGACCGCGTGTTGGCCTCTCTGTTGTGCCTAGGTGGGGCTGCGGCGTGTTGATCTTTACGGCGGGCATGACCCGGAAAGTGTGTCCGCCAAATGGGATCAAGCGTCTTTGGGTAAGATGGTGCACCCTGCAGGGAAGTTAATCTATTCGGATAGCCGTGATCTTGATATGGGGCGACTTGGAGTTGTACCTTGAGCTTATGACAACTAGAACCGGATACTTGATAAAACACACCCTTCCAAGTGCGGATACAACCGGTGGTCGCTCTCGCTCGAGGGATATGAGCGGAGGATTGCGGGTAGGATTATTGCTATATGATGTTATTTGGAGGACTTCGTTGTCCTCTTACATGCATTGCAAGACCGGTGTCGAAGCGTAGTCTTCGTTAAGACTAGCTATCCCCTCTTATTACGGCATTCGCGATTCGGTCCACCGATATGGCCCTTTACACATATATCCATGCATATGTAGTGTAGCTCCTTGCTTGCGAGTACTTTGGATGAGTACTCACGGTTGCCTTGTTCCCCTTTTTCCCTACCTCTACTCGATTGCTGCAAGCAGACGATAGAGCCGAGGAGCAGATACCACCGTCGATGGCGACTACTACATCGGAGGCGCCTACTACTACGCAGCAGCCGGCGGCGGCGACTGGGAGTGACCTAGGAGGATCCAGGCGGAGGCCTGCTCCTCTTCCGATCTGTATCCCGGTTTGTGCTAGCCATCTTATGGCACCTTGTTTAACTTATGTCTGTACTCAGATATTGATGCTTCCGCTGACTCGTCTATGATCGAGCACTTGTATTCGAGCCCTCGAGGCCCCTGGCTTGTATTATGATGCTTGTATGACTTATTTTATTGTAGAGTTGTGTTGTGATATCTTCCCGTGAGTCCTTGATCTTGATCGTACACATTTGCGTGCATGATTAGTGTACGATTGAATCGAGGGCGTCACAATGTACATATGACCAGAAACGTTTTCCCTGGATTCACTGTGTGGGATGTACATACGAATAGAAGCGATTTCCCAGGATTGACTGTGTGGGATGTACATAAGAACGGAAATGTATTCCTTGGATTGACTGTGTGGAATGTACATAACAAACAAAAACATTTGTTTGAGACTAACTATGTGGGATGTACTTACGACCGGAACCAATTGGGCCTGTATAATCGTATTTGATCGCTCGCCTGTCATACACGACCTCATTTTGCCGAGCGTGTGTGCCAGGAGAGCCTATCCCTGACGGTTTTTGGGTCTTGTGGGAAGGACCCCCCTATCACAGTCACTCACTAGGCGACGGTTCAGAACATCGTCGCGAAAAAGGGTTAAAAAACCGTTTGTATAGCACCTCGATGTACCAGTGCCATATCCCATGTAGCCTGGGAGTTGCATTTATCTGCTTTTTCTGTTTGCTTGGTCCACAAACATTTTCTTCATATTTTGTTCAGTAGATCAAGAATACCCATGAGAAGCTTTAGTGTGAAAAGAGCATAGATGGTGAGCGAGCTTATAGCTAAGTTCAGTAATGAAAGCTTGCCACCATAAGAGAACATGTTTTGGGTAGCAGATAGTCAGCGTTCCACGTTGCAAACAAGTGCCATAAGATCATGTACAGTAGGTCTTCTCGTGCCAAGTGGTAGTCCGAGGGAGGTGAATGCCAGGTGGCTCACAACACATCCAAAAATATTTGCCAAGTTATTGTAGACATTGATACGTCTCCAACGTATCTATAATTTGTCATTGTTTTATGCTATTTAATATCTTTTTTGGGAACTAACCTATTAACCCGGCGCCTAGTGCCAGTTGCCGTTTTCTTCTTGTTTTTGGTTTCTAGAAAATCAGTACCAAACAGAGTCCAAACGCTTCAAGACTTTTTGACGATTTTTTCTAGACAAAAGAGACCCTACGGAGGAGACCCGACGTGAAGCGAGGAGACGGCAAGGCAACAGGGCGCGCCAGGGAGGTAGGGAACAACCTATTACCTTGTGGACCCCACTTGGCTTTGTTTGACCTAATTACACTTCTATAAATTCTCAAATATTGGGAAAGCCCTAGAGAGACACCCGAAACACTTTTTCTGCTACTGCAAGCTTCTATTCTTCCGTGATCCCATTTGGAGGCCTTTTTCGGTACTCTGCCGGATGGGGGATCAATCATGGAGGGCTTCTACATCATCCTTTCTACCTTCGGTTGACGCATGAGTAGTTTACCATAGACCCGCGGGTCCACAGCTAGTATCTAGATTGCTTCTTCTCTCTCTTTGATCTACAATACCATGTTCTTCTCAATCTTCTTGGAGTTCTATCCGATGTAATCTTATTTTGTGGTGTGTTTGTTGGGATGCGATGACTTGTGGATTTATGATTAGATTTTTCGTTGAAAGTAATTGAGTCTTCTCTGAACTTTATTATGCATGATTATGATAGCTTTGTATTTATCTCCGATCGCCGTTTGGTTTGGCCAACTAGATTGATTTATCTTCAGTGGGAGAGGTGCTTTGTAATGTGTTCAATCTTGCGGTGTCCTTATCCAGTGACTGTAGGGGTAGCGAGGCAGGTGTTGTATTGTTGCCATTAAGGATAAAATGATGGGGTTTATTCATATTGATTGAGTTTACTTTGTCTATGTCATGTCATCTTGCTTAAAGCGTTACCCTGTTGTCATGAACTTACGACCACAGATGCATGCATGATAGTGGTCGATAGGTGGAGTAATATCAATAGTTGCACGCAGGAGCTGGCCTACTTGTCACGGATGTGGTGCCTATATGTGTGATCATTGCCATGAATAATGTCATAGCCATGCGTTTTTCTATCAATTGCCCAACAGTAATTTGTTTACCCACCATATGCTATGTGTTCTAGAGAGAAGCCTCTAGTGTAAACTATGGCCCACGGGTCTACTTTTTTAATATTACTAAAACCAAAAATACTTTTCTGCAATGTATTTACTTTTGTTTTACTTTGCAGTTTATCTATCTATCACTATCAGAAGTAATCCTTGCAAGTAACGAGTTCAAGGGGATTGACAACCCTTGATAACGGCAAAGGTGTCCCGTCTTTCGATGAGATGGTGATTATCGTTTTCGGAGGAGCAGACTTTGACGATCCGACTACGACCATGCGAGGACGTCGCGCCTTAGCAATCGCTAAACCAACGCAGAGAGGTTATTGACCATGCCGGAGCACCATCAACCTGACCACGTGGGTCTATTCTCTGTAAGCAAACGAAGAACAAACAAGAAACTGAGATTGCAATACTTATATTGCGAATATAAGAGGAAAGCTTTATTGATCAAGATGGGGTTCTGTGATGTCTTGGTCTGGTCATTAAACACAAATGATCTACGCGAAGTTGTAGCTATGGCGAACTTTAATCTAAACGAAAACCTAAAGTCTAAATGACACCCTAAGGGCTGTATATATGGAGGAATAGGGGGAACTTCTTGACCCCTTGGAGGAGGGGCCCAAAACCAACCCTGACATGGTTTCCCCACACATACGGACTCTAAAAATAGCCTATACTGAAGTATTTCAAAACTACATGGGCCTGGCCCAATAATAAGGTGGCACATCACCTATAATAGCCTCTGGACGAAATTTATGAAGTGGCATCTTGTATATTTTTCCAAGCCTTTATGCACTCATTATGGTCGCTTGAAAGTACTGAAATCATCACTTGAAACTCCGTTCTTGTTCCCCTTGCGCATGCCATCTTCTCCATGCTTGATCATGCTCCAATGTTCATCATTCTTGTCCATTCTTGGCCCTTCATTATAAGAAAAACAAATGTATCCAATTTAGGAAGCATCATATTCTCATGAACATTAGAATCATTACCATCAAATGAAAGTTTAAATAATTTAATTGGCGTGTGCGAGCTCTAGTAATTGGTCCAGTATATGCAGCTGCAGGGATAATGGGTGTAACTGTAGTATTGATGTCCTCATCATACTCCCCCTGAATTGAAGTCGTCCTCGATGGAAGCTCATCTTCCTCACCCAATTAAGGCTTCAAATATGCAATGTTAAAAGTGTGACTAACCCCAAAATCTGCAGGTAGCTCAAGTTTATATGCATTATCATTTATTTTCTCTAACACCTTAAAAGAACCATCATCACGTGGCATTAGCTTAGACTTGCGTAAATCAGGAAACCTATCCTTACGCAAATGTAACCAAACTAGATCTCCAGGTGCAAACACAACACATTTTCTACCATTATCTCCAGCGTGTTTATATTTAGCATTCATGCACTCAATATTTTCCTTAGTTAACTCATGCATTTTTAAGATCAATTCAGCATTTTGTTTAGCATCAAAATTAACCTTATCTGAATACGGAAGAGGCAACAAATCAATGGGTGCACGAGGTAGGAAATCATACACAATCTGAAAAGGGCACATGTTAGTAGTAGAATGCAGGGAACGATTATAAGCAAATTCAATATGAGGCAAGCATTCTTCCCATATTTTAAGGTTATTCTTCAGAACAGCCCTAAGCATAGTAGACAATGTTCTATTGACTAATTCAGTTTGTCCATCAGTTTGAGGTGACATGTGAGGGAGCCCTGGATTAAGGGGTCCTCAGGTTGCCGTCCTGTTGTGTTTGGGCCGATTGATGGGATACTATGGGGCCAAGCCGGAGTACGGATCCATGGCCGGATAAGGAATCTCTGGAGTCGTGGTGGGCCCTCCCAGCCAAGATTGGGCACGATCTTTCCTTCCTTGTAACCGATCGCATGTTACCCTAACCCTACCGGTGCCTATATAAACCGGAGGGGTTTGGTCTTTAGGGCTAGAGCTACATCCATCACCTCATCGACATAGGGTTTAGCTCACCTTATCTCTAGGTAGATATACTCTGTAACCACATCATACATTAAATACAATCAAGGAGGGCGTAGGGTTTCACCTCTTCAAGAGCGCCTGAACCTGGGTAAACACTATGTTCATCGTCCCTTGTTCCCCATTGATCCTAGATCCACAGCTCGGGACCCACTAGTCGAGATCTACCGGTTTTGACATCGACATTGGTGCATTCATTGAGAGTTCCACTGTTGGGTTGCCCAAGGATCAATGGCTCGCCTGATCATCAGAGAGGGCGTCAGTTCCAAGGATCTCTTCGTCCCTAGCCAACTCTTCGCGTTCTGCAGCATTGTGCTGCATGCCAACCCAATTGGTCATGTAGAACAAATCGACAACTTCGCCCATGAGCACTGGATTCGATTCGGCAATTTGGAGTACATTGCGTACGTACGAGGCGATCTGGTGCTTACCGGATTCACAACCACTCCCCGCACCCCCCATGGGCCTCGCTGTGCCCGCTCTAGAGCCTCTCACCGATTCGATCTATGGATCAGCCCCGGTCCTTGAGCCAGCCTTGAGCCCGGAGGGCTCCACTTCGAGCAAAGGCCAGGAATCCCCTTCAGCCATGCTCACAATACCCGCCGAAGACCCATCTTCGGGCCTCGATGCGGAAGCGAGGTTCTGACACCGAGATCCACTCTCGGCCGAACCATCTCCTCGCGACACGCCTCCGGCCTTGAGCCCTTGTGACGAGTCGATGATCGGTAGCCAGGAATTACCCATGGCCCAAATCAACTCAACCTCGAGCCCTAGTATGGAAACAACGCTCAAGGACCAGGGCCCGCCTTCATTCTCCGATGACGGTCCGGTCCTGAGCCCCGAGCTCAACTCGGCCCTTGAAAACCAAAACCAAGTTAGGGCACAAATTATCCCCTGCCCCACTATCCTGGAGTTCAGCCCGGAACTCCCACCGCCCGCAAGCTCAGCGACCCTCGCCCTATTAAATGAGGCGCTTGACCTAATCCAGAAGATGGCTATTCGGGAGGACTTGCCCTCAGCTCGTGTTCAACAACCCTTCGAGGCATATCTCGGGGAATTTTAAGCCCCACCCACCACCCACTTAGTAGCCACTGTCGAAGATTTATCCGACATGCCTGACAAGGTCCATTTACGGGCCCAAAATGGACCCTCCTGCTAGATGGGATGAATACAAATCTTGGTTAGACCAAAACGATAGAGCTTGGGAACTGCAAATGAGCCCGGATGGCAGATGACCTGTGGCGCGACGTAGCTGGAGTCAGAGGTGCCGCTCACCCCCTTTGCTTCACAGGCAAAGCGATGCAACAATAATTCCCAGAAGGTTTCAAACCTGTGGACATTGAGCCCTATAATGGGACAACAGATCCTACAGTATGGATCGAAGATTTTCTATGGCACATCCACATGTCACGAGGAGACGACCTCCATGACATCAAGTACCTACCATTAAAGCTCAAGGGTCTGGCTAGACATTGGCTGAACAACCTTCTCGATGAGTCAATAGGGTGTTTGAAAGAACTAGAGGAGCCCTTTCGAGCCAACTTTCAGGGCACTTATGTTCGGCCCCCGGACGCTGATGACCTGAGCCACGTAATCCAGCAGCCCGGTGAGTCAGCTCGGCAATTTTGGAACCAGTTTTCACCAAGAAAAACCAAATCGTTGACTACCCGCACTCCGAAGCAATATCCGCCTTTAAGCACTGTATTCAGGATGAATGGATAGCACGGCAATTCAGCCAAGACAAGCCGACAACGATGGCTGCACTTACCTCCTTGATGAACCGCTTCTGCACAAGAGAGGACAGCTGGATGGCCCGTAGAGGCACCAATCCTGATACCCCCGAAACCTCAGAAGTATGGGCCAGGAACAGGAAGCCCGCAAGGAAAAAAACAAGCACCACCATAACGATGACGAAGCCGAGGAAACGACAGTAAATGCCGGATTTCGTAATCAAAAGTCCGGGTCACGGAAAATGCCCTCTAAAGGCAACCAGGACAGTCCAACCAAGATGGATGCAATCCTGGATAGGCCCTGCCAGATTCATGGCACCACGGAGAAGCCCGCCAACCACTCAACCACAATTGTTCGGTGATAAAACAGGCCGGCAAGCTTCAAGGCGAAGAATCAGGCAAAATCCCATGAAGCGAGGACGACGAAGAGCCCCATAGGCCGAACAGTGTTGGCCAAAAACCCTTCCCTTATGATGTCAAGACGGCTAACATGATCTACTCCGCCCACATACCAAGGAAGGAGAGGAATTGTACGCTGCGGGACGTATACACCATCAAACCCATTGCACCAAAATTCAACTCGTGGTTGGATTTCCCGATCACCTTTGACCGTAGAAACCATCTGACCAGCATTCGTTACGGAGGGTCGGCGACCCTGGTACTGGACCCCATTATCGATGGGTACCAACTCACGAGAGTCCTAATTGACGGGGCAACAACCTCAATCTGATCTATGCAGACATAGTGATAAAAATGGGGATCGATCCGTCAAGGATAAAACCCAGCAACGCCTCTTTTAAGGGGGTTATTCCGGGCATAGAAGCCTGATGCTCAGGCATGATAACTCGTCAAGTGGTGTTCGGCTCACGGGATAACTTCCAAAGCAAAGATTTCATCTTCAATATCGCTCCATTCCGAAGTGGCTACCATGCCCTCCTCGGCCGAACAGTGTTCGCCAAATTTAACGCCATCCCGCATTACGCCTATCTCAAGCTGAAGATGTCTGGTCCTTCGGGCGTCATAACAATCAATGGCAACACAGAGCACTCACTTTGGATAGAGGAATACACAGCGGTCCTTGCAGCTGAAAACCAAGCCGTTGCCAATGGGCCGGAGTATCAGCCCGCCGTAAAGGCCAAATGGGCCCGAGCCCGATCCCCGACATGGGAGCCCGCCTGCGTTCGCCGCAAATAGGAACATGCACCCCACGGCATGCCCTTCCGCGTCGCGCTCTACGTGCCTTGTCACCACAACTTCGCGCTCGAGATACCATTCGCTGGTGTGGGCACTGATATCAAACCCACATCCCCACGTATTCAGCTCAACCAAACTAGGACATCCCCACATGCTCAAGGACCACGAATGTGATTCCGGACTCGCTCAGCATCAAGCTATATTTGACATGGCTACATCTTAAAAGTCCATACGACAAGCATCCCTCGCCCGCACGCGATGTTCACGGACGACCAACTCAAACCCATCCATCATGTAGAAGTAAAGGCGCAGACATGCAGCAGGGCACATTTGAGGATTCAACCGACGAATCAAGGCCCTATGTAAACCTATCCTGTAAAATTTCTTTTCTCACTTATTGTAAAATGCCACAGCAGGTCGAATTGTACGGATAGACATCCAGAGCTTATGGAAGTTAAAAATTCCTTTTATAGTGTTAACGCATCGGAATCATCTAACCTTTCTTTCTGCTTTTCCTTTTTTTCTCTGATCTTCGAACAGCTAGGCAGACACATAATGCATAGTAAATACAACTCGGCTAATCGACCGCGGGCTTGATTTTTTCCAATCAGCCTAACGTACCAAGTTCGGCACCACTTCTCATTGTGTGCTCGGCGTCTCGGATATTGCATTATATGCATCAGTACCGAACTATGTCTTGGGTCAATAGTTGGGTTGCGCGGCTCCTATGCTTGCCATCTTACGTTCCGCACGTTCTGCGAAGAAGGAAAAGGGAGAACCCCTGCGATTGTACTTCTGGTTAGTCCAGTTAAGTACCTCAGGGAAGAAAGCCGAAAGCTGACCGTCATAGTAAGCGAGAACTGGTCAGCGATCCGATGACAAGTGCTACAACTAAAAAATCATTGGAGATTTATCTGTGTCATACGCAGGGTTCATCCTAGCACAAACCAAGTGGTCACTCGGGCAGGCCTCGGCCCCCTTGTACACCGCCAAACCCTGGGGGCTAGTCATTAGTCCCCGTGTCGCGGGAAACCACGGCCACCTATGGGACCAAGAGTCCCTTGCTGCACTGGTACATCGAGGTGCTATACAAACGGTTTTTAACCCCTTTTCACGATGGTGTTCAGAACCGTCACCTAGTGAGTGACTGCGATATGGGGTTCCTTCCCACACGACCCAGAAACCGTCGGGGATATGCCCTTCTAGCACACACGCTCGGCAAAATGAGGTCGTATGCGACCGGCGAGCGACCAAATACGATTATATGTATACTAGTGCTAAAAAAATATAATTATACAGGTGAAATCATTTCCGGTCGTAGGTACATCCCACACAGTCAGTCCCCGCTAAATGTTTCCGTTCGTATATACATCCCACACAGTCGCTCCAAGGAAAACGTTTGCGCAGGTTGGCCTAACGCAAACAGTTTCAAGAGATGTCGTGTGTGATTGTTCGTTGATCCAACATGGTTTATTCCTATAGACTATGTGCGTTGCTTGAGGTCATCACCCATGGTGTTTTCTCAATAACCGTGTGCAATAGGAAAACACAATTAGTAGGCTAATTGGATAATTAGCAGGCTAATTTCCCTATTATTAATAATCGTTTTATTAATCTAATTGACATTCATATTAAGCACATAATATATTTCATTTCCATATTAAGGAAGCAGGATTTCATAATTGAAATACATCTGAGTACAACATGATATAGCTTCAACACTCAGGTACCCCATTACACAACAGCACCAGCACCAAGTTTCACATGCAACATCTAGAACCTTTCAAAATTAGCATCATAGACGATACATAGACAAATGCATCTCATCTGGTAAACTGCTAAAGCGGAAAGCGAATATTGAGCCTTCATTCATGTTGAAGGTCTTTGAAACTTTAGGCCAGTTCTTGTGGATGATTGACCGTCCATCCTTCATCCTCTTTAGGAATACTTCAATATTGAACCATGGGTGTTCTATGAAAACCTTCCTCGCCTCCTGACCATAGCGTGGTTTGAGAGGTAATCATCATTGAACTGCTTTGCAAAGGCCTGGAAACAAGGATGTGCATAAATATCTTCTCTATATTGGAAATGGGGCAAAGGAATAAAAAAGGCAAGGTATAATAGTTAGTACCATCTTGTAGTGAACTGATGTCTTCTTCATTGTGCAGACAAATATTTTGTTGTTTTTTGTCACTAATTACTTTATCCTAACAATCTTTATGAGTTTCTTGACTTGATTGATTTTCGTGGACAACTCATTTCCCCATATGCAAATAGGGTCGAATAGTGGGTCAAAACCTCTGGCAGCAGGACCTACATGTGCAAGTCCAAATTGTTAAAAACATAAATATTAGAATGGTTCCTGCAATTGCAGATTCATCAGATTAATTCAAGCCACATGGTTATCCAAACCAAGCATGATTAAGAACTAGCAAATATGGCACTTGTATATGTTTCTCATGTATATATTAAGTGCAGCCAAATTCGATTTATTCCTCACATGCAAAGCAATACAAAATTCTACCCACGACAATTGGACATCGCATTGCAGAATTGAACCAAATATTTAACTAAACACCACAACAAATGAACCAAATGTTAACTAAGCACCACATTGCACAATATTTTGTACTCAGAATAGAAGATCAAACAGCTAACCAAACCAAGCATGCATGACAACTTGGAAATATAGCAAGTGTATTTGTTTATCATGTATTTAGTACAGCCAAAGTCGATTTATTTCTCACATGGTATACAATAACAGAATTCAGCCAAAACAATTGAACATCGCATTGGAGAATTGAACCAAGTAGTTAACTAAACATCACAACAAATGAAACGAACGTTAATTGAGCACCACATTGCACAATATAACATACTCCTAATACAAGATCAGACAGTTAACCAAACCAAGCATGCTTAACAACTTGGAAATGAAGCAATTGTATTTGTTTCTCATGTATTTAGTACAGCCAAATTCGATTTATTTCTCACATGGTATACAATAACAGAATGCAGCCACAAGAATTGAACGTCGCATTATATAATTGAACCAAGCAGTTAACTAAATACCACAACAGATGAACCAAACATTAATTGAGCACCACATTGCACAATATAACATACTCCTAATAGAAGATCAGATAGTTAACCAAACCAAGCATGCTTAACAACTTGGAAATATAGCGATTGTATTTGTTTCTCATGTATTTAGTACAGCCATATTCGATTTATTTCTCACATGGTATACAATAACAAAATGTACCCACAACAACTGAACATCGCATTGCAGAATTGAACCAAACAGTTAACTAAACACCACAACAAATGAACCAAACGTTAACTGAGCACCACATCACATAATGTATAACATACTAGAAGATCAGACAGTTAACCAAACCAAGCATGCTTGACAACTTGGAAAATTGCACCCTGAAGAATTGAACATCACATTTGCAGAATTGAACCAGACAGTTAACTGAACACGACAACTAATTAACCAAACAGTTAATAAGTGAGCACCACATTGCACGACATATAGAACATATACACTAGAGTTACAGATTGCATGATAAAAGTAGATAGCACAATTCACTAGAATTTGTTAAGGAATGGCAGTAGCTAGCAAACTGAACATGGCTCCTTATAGTGAAGCTAATAAGACAAGCTACTCCTCATTGTCAGAGATATCGATTACGATTGGCTCCTTGGACATGGAAGAGGGCGATGCCTCCGCATCGTGGGTGCCCTCGTCATAGTGGTGAGTTGTCTGAGCCGCTCCAGGCACCAACCTTCTGGCTCTCGAGATGAGGTAAGCACGTGCACGCTGAGAAAACACATCGTAGTCTTCGTCGACGCGACCAAGGGTGGCCTTGAGAAAACGCCATGAACTGTCATTTAAAGCAGCCAACCGCATCGCGACATCGGCCTACGAGGTGTTGACGGTGGCCTCGACGGCGAGGTGCTCCTCCAAGATCTGCGGGTCGGCATGAATGGCAGCCATCATGACCTCATCCGCGCGTGCGGCCGCGATTTGCTTCTCTGTTACCGAGTGCTCCTTGAGATCCTGGCTATACTACGTGCACCATGGCTTAGGGAGGCGCTTATTTTGTGGAGGGGTCGGTAATTTGGGTGGAAGGTGTCGCGCCGGCGGTCAGGTCATGTAGGATGTGGAAGGAGGAGGAGGATGGGGTCGTGTGTGGATTACCTGCCTGGATAGGCGAGGATGAGCAGCGTGAAGGAGGGTCACCGGCGAGGAGGCAGCACTGCAAGCAAGGAGTGAAGGTTTCAACTTGGAAAGGAAGGCAAAAACAGTTGGAAATGTGGCTTTTGGTACGAGGGAGGGGGCGGGGAGGTAGATACTTCCGCGGAAGCCGAAAATTTTGAATCGCTTCAGCGCAAAAACTGGCGCATGAAGTGTCATCAGACGGTGCTCCAGGATATTTTGAACTTCATCTCAGACGGTTGGTGATAATAAACTGTGTGGGATCTACTTGATTTTTCACCTTGATTTGAATTACATAATAGGGTCACAGCGGCAATGGACGGTGTTTGTATTGCTAGAAATTTTATCTGCAGGGAACGTGCAATTATATGTGTGTCGTAAAAGAATTGGAATTATTCAGGGTTCGTTTGGACATTTTATACATAAATTGGTTTTCTAGCCATTTTAGATGCACAATTCAAAATTAAACTACATGCACATGCTCCGGTGCAACAACATGGTTTGTAAAATCATATATGTGTCCATGGATCTATGCTTTTCTCCCATGCAAGAAATGGGGATGAATTTCGAACACCACGGCACTGTGGCTCTCCGACAAACGTTGAGGAACATGATTTTGTAATTCTACTAAATCCAAAACCCGTCTGAAATTCATGAACTTTAGCATGCTATCATGGAATGTCATCACCATGCTGCGGTAAAAATATTGTCCAATTTGGGGCAGGTTATGGTATAATCTTCTCACAAACTAGAGCTTCTCAGAAGAAGCCTCATGGTTCCGTTAGGGAAACATGTCACCTTTCTAGACAAAATGATATTCTTCGCCTTTTCATCCTTTCAATCTTTTTCCTGGTGTCAACATAGAACAACACGAGTGGTGTGTCAATTTTTGGGATTTTTTGGGGTTCGCTTGGACATTTTTATACAATAACTGAGTTTTCTATGCATTCATGTGCATAATTAAAATTTGAACTACATGCACATGCTCCAATGCATATAAATTGGTTCAAAATTGGAATTTGTGTCCTTGGTTACATGCTTAAGTCCCATGCAAGAAATGAGAATGAATGTCAAACACCTTGCCACCGTCGCTCGGCCGCTAACATTGAGATACATGGTTTTTAAATTCTAGTAAATCGTAAACGCGTCTAAAATTTCTGAAGCTTGACATGCTAGCATGGAATGGCATCAACATGCAGTGGTAAAAATATTTTCCTATTTGGGGCAGGTTGGGGTATATAAGCTTCTCACAAACCAGAGCTTCTCACAACAAGCCTCATGGTTAGGGTAGGGAACATTTCACCTTCCCGGACGAAACGATATCCGTTGCCTCTTCTTGATTTCAATTTTTTTCTAGTGTCAACATAGAACAACATGAGTGTTATGTTAATTTTTGGAATTATTCGGGGATCGTTTAGACAATTTTATACATTAAATGAGTTTTCTATGCATTTATGTGCATAGTTCAAATTTGTTGAAAATTCAAATTTGTGTCCTTGGTTGCATGCTTAGGTCACATGCAAGAAATGGGAATGAATGTCAAACACCCTGCCACCGTCACTCTGCCGCAAACATTGAGATACCTGGTTTTTAAATTCTACTAAATCCAAAACTCATCTAAAATTCATGAAACTTGGCATGCTATCATGGAGCGACATCAAACATGCCGTGGTAAATTTTTTGTCCCATTTGGGGCAGGTTTGGGTAAGGAATGTGCTACCTTTGGGGACGAAACGATATCCGTTGCCTCTTATTACTTTCAATTTTTTTAGTGTCAACATAGAACAACAGGAGTGTTGTGTCAAATTTTGGAATTTTTCAGGGTTCGTTTGGACATTTTTATATATTAACTGGGTTTTCTAGGCACTTTATGTCAATAATTCAAATTTGAACTACATGCACATGCTCCGGTGCATATAAATTGGTTGAAAAATCAAATCTGTGTCCTTGGGTGCATGCTTAGGTCCCTTGAAATAAATGGGAATGAATTTCAAACACCCTGCCACTGTCACTCGGCCGCAAACATTGAGATAGCTGGTTTTTAAATTCTAGTAAATACAAAACACATCTAAAATTCATGAAACTTGGCATGCTATCATGGAGCGGCATCAACATGCCATGGTAAATTTTTTGTCCCATTTGGGGCAGGTTTGGGTATAAGCTTCTCACAAACCAGAGCTTCTCACAACAAGCCTGATGGTATCGGTAGGGAACGTGCCACCTTTGGGGACGAAACGATATCAGTTGCCTCTTATTGCTTCCAAATTTTTTCTAGTGTCAACATAGAACAACAGGAGTGCTGTGTTAAATTTCGGAATTTTTCGGGGTTCGTTTGGACATTTTTATACATTAACTGGGTTTTCTAGGCATTTTATGTGCATAATTCAAATTTGAACTACATGCACATGCTCTAGTGCATATAAATTGGTTGAAAAATCAAATCTCTGTCCTTGGGTGCATGCTTAGGTCCCATGCAAGAAGTGGGAATGAATTTCAAACAACAGGGCACTATTGATTGCCGGCAAAACATTGAGATACTTTGTTTTAAAATTCTAGTAAATCCAAAACTCGTCTCAAATTCATGGAATGGCACCCGACATGCTGTGGTATTTTTGTGTCCATTTTGAGAGAAGGCGCACTCGAATAACAGCCAGCAAAGGCATTTCGAAAAAATAGCTGCCACTTCAATATCTCAAACGTTTGTATAATTCAAATTTTGTGCGTTTTGTTAACCATTCACGTGACGCAACATGTCTTTGTTTTAATGGCTATAGGAGGTGTCGTACGGACAGCTGCTTGACTGAACGGGAGGCATGCGAGCACAGTCCGGTGTGCAGGCTCATAGAGAAGCTCATTGGGAAGCGTCCGAGCTGTTCAACGTAGGATTTGTGCATATCTTCAACGCAGACGGTTCAGATTGAATATGGTATGCAGATTAAACACAGACTTCGGCGCTAAGCCAAGAGACACCGCAATTTGTCAAAATATGCAGCTAAAAATCACTAGCACTATTTAATATTTGCAACTAAAATTCAGTAATCAAGCATAGATTTCATTCATAGATTAAGCAGTCGTTCTCACCGGGAAGCGAGACAGCCTTGGACCGCTGCCCTCCTCGCTCCCACTTGTCTATATTAATGGCACAGACGAGCGGCCACAACCCCCCATCCTCAGCACACACACAATCCTCCCTCTCCGCCTGCATCCTCGACGCCACTCTCAGTCCTCAAAGCCGTCAGTGTATGAGGATGCCGCCGAAGCGCCCAATCGGAGGGAGTGGCGATGCCGGGGCTGCTGAAGCACCGGAGCACGACGTGAATATGGAGATAGAGGTTTCCGTCACCGCCGACAAGGTGGAGAACGAGGCTGCCAACAAGCGGAGGCGGGTCGAGAAAGAACCGCAAGCGACTCCAGCGGGCCTAGACTTCATCAGCAACCTCCCCGATGATATGTTGAGAGTCATCATATCCCTCATCCCAATAAAATATGGGGCAAGGATAGCCACCCTTTCCTGGCGGTGGCGCCTCCTATGGCTCCTCACCCATGTCAACCTCCTCGGCACCCATGAGCTGTGCCATGGCTATCGCAAAAGCTTGGATGTGTTTTCCCAGATCCTTCGCAGTCACCATGGCCCCGATAAGAGGACTTATCACGGGAAAGTTCCTTTCCAATGGCAAGGACCGAGCCAAGCTTGACGAGTGGTTCTGATGCCCTGCCATAGATCAGCTCGAGAAGCTCAGTTTTAATGATGGGCATATGCGCTTGCTGCCAACGTCCGCACTCCGCTTCGCGCGCATGCTGCGCCTCGCCAAGTTCATGAATTGCCACCCCCCTTAATTACACGCCGCTCTTTTTCTACCACATTTGAAGCACCTCGAGCTCGTCGCCGTCTGCATCCCAAAGGATGACATGGAGCGCCTGCTCCGCGGCCGTACTGCAATCGAGTTCCTTCGTCTTCAGGAGATGATTTGGTCGAGTACCTTCCACATCACCTCCAGGACTCTCCGGACTATTTATGTGTGTTGCTCGTGCTGCAACGAGAGATCACAAAAGGTGGACCACAATATGGTCATTGAGGACACACCTTCACTTGAGAGATTAATTGTAGTTGATCAACAAGGTCCAACAAGAATCAATGTCATTTCTGCGCCAAAATTGACAGTTGTGGGCTACTCGTCTGTCAAATACTACTACTACTTTTAGTTACAATAGTCCCCTTATACCTCTCCTTCTTGATATCAACATTATTTATAGTTTTGAAGATGTATGTTTGTCTGTTATCCAGCAAAGCTTCACCCAGATTCTGGGCACAGTGAGGGTCTTGGCACTAGAATCTGTCGGCCCCAACCGGGACCAAGTTGTCAGTTGCATGAGATGCTTTTCGTGCCTGAAGAAGCTGTATATCGAGGTGATGTTCCTTTCCTGTTAAACGTTAACCATAAGGGAATTCAATTTTTTGCACCTTTTCCCAAGTTTACAATGACAATGTACTATGATTTCTGAAGGAATTTTGGAGGATTTCAGGACATACACCCCCACCCCATATTGGTTGCTTGACTCATATGGTTACAATCCATAAGCATTTCTCCTTTGGATTCATTTCTACTAGTTTTCTTAGGGAATTTTTCATCCAATCCAACCTCTTGTGAAGAAGGCTACATGTTTGTAGATTGTAATTAATCAAATGCCCATGTTAATCATGTCAGATCAAACATGGCACGTTGGTGCATTTTACAAATCCTGCAAACCAAATAGGCGTGTAGTAGTGTTCAAAACTGCATGTAGGCACTAACACGTTCTCTTCTTTTGCAAATAATAATAGGCCCGGAGGTGGATAATGTTTATAATGACAATCACATCGAATGCATGGATCTGCATCTCTCAAATATTACTTTGAACTCCTACAGAGGGACCTTACCGGAGATTACACTCGCCAGGTTCTTTCTTGCCAGAGCAAGGGTGCTAAGGGTACTGAGGTTGAACATGAATTTAATTAGGAAAGATGAATGGTATGGTGATAAGAGTCGGCAGGTACTGTAGAATGGAAGAGGCTCCAAAAGAGTTGAACTTCATATTAGAAGAGCATATGACAGAGCAATTGGAAGTCACTGTGTCAAACCCAAACATGACTTGTCAGCGGCTGATCCCTTTGCAGAAATGACGAGGTTTGCAATGTTTGAATTTGGGCATTGTAATCTTTGAATTTGAACCTTGGAATATTTATGGTATTTGTTATATAACGTAATTGGATGTTTAATTTGTTATTGCAATCATGTCATGTTACAAGTATATATATATATATATATATATATATATATATATATATATATATATATATATATATGTTGTTCTTACGTACATAGAGCATAGATGTTCTGCAGAGAGAGCATATCACAACACACACGGACCGCACTAGGTAACCCGTCAGGGATAAGTTCGTCAATCGCAAACAGTTATATACCAGCAAGCGTTTGCCCACAGTTTTTCTATTTGCCACGTATCACTATGCCGGCCTATGCTCGTGTCCCTCGGCAAGCTATGCTCGCCGATAGAAGCCACAACACGCTCTGCTTGCGTCCGTCGGTGCGCTCTTCTCGCGTCCGTCAGCGCGCTTGACTTGTGGACAGCTTTTCCTTGCGTGTTCAACTGCTATATGCATATATATGGTTGCTCGCCGTTGAGGCGACCGCGGAGCGCTCTACTCGCGTCCCTCCTCGCGCGCTCTTCCAGCAGTTGGGCATGCGCACGATCGCGTCGGGGGCCTCATATGCATGATGTTGCGCCGCTCACGTTGCCACGCGATGCAGTTACGTGCGGCACGATGGAGTTACGCGCTGCAAATTAGAACTACCATCGGGGCGTGCCGATATTCCTGGCCGTCCGCTTCCCCTTTAATTCCCGCGACCATTATAACCTTAGTCTCTTCAACCTTTCGATCGTGTTCCACAACACAACAAGCACACCCACGATGACACATAGAGAGGGGATGTCTAGCGGCGCTCCAATGGTGTTCGGCGAGCATAAAGTGGAGACCCATGCGAGGGAGACGGATCTCTCGATGGTGTACAACATCGACCCACGCGTGTACTTTGGTGTGTGGAAATGTCATGTGTGTAGTAGCCACCTATGTAATTATGCATGTAATAGTTTACTTTGGTGTGTGCAAATGCCATGGTTGTAGTAGCCACCTATGTAAGTGGATGTTTAATTTGGTTATGCAACCATGTCCTTATAAGTGTGTGTGTGTGTGTGTGTGTGTGTGTGTGTATTGTTTTTCTGTATGCAATCCCATCGCACAACACACACATCTTATTAGCAGCAATCGTCTGTGTTATTATCGGTCTTCACACACATTTCTGATTACACGCCTGTTTGCCGCGTATCACCCACATCTTGTTATATTGAACCATTTCTGTTCTCTTGTCTCAACACAAACTGTTCATCCGAGTGAACCACATGTCGTATATCGCACACACGTTGATCTGGCTGACAATTTCTTTTGTGTTGCCTAATCACAAACAGTTCATCCGAGTGAACCATGTGCTGTATATCACACACACCTTCATCTGGCTGCCTGTTTCTTTTGTTCCTCCTCATCGCAAACAGTTAATTGAACTGAACTGTATTCCCTGCATTGCACACGCAACTAAAATCTGAACCATGTTTGATCCATGCGTCATTGCAAATGTTTTGCAACTTTTTAATGGTTTTTTTACACCACCATTTGCGATTATTGCATTGCACACAATTTCGTCGAAGGGTCTCTGATCGTAGTGTTGTGTTAGCAGCATCCTGCAGTAGTGCTGGTTTGGCGGCGGGATGGCACATTGCACAAAGAGCAGAGGAGAGTCGAACAGCACGACAGAGATTGCACAAGCAGTTTTTACCCAGGTTCGGGCCACCGCGAGGCGTAAAACCCTACTCCTGCTTTGGTGGATTGATGGTGGAAAAATGGTGATGAGCGCAGCGCACTTGCCTAATAGGGTTGCCACGGGGCAGGAGCAGCTACGTGTGTATGGGTGTGTAAGGGGGTGGATGAACCAACCGAACGACCAACCCTTTCTATGGTTGCCTTGGGCCTCCTTTTATAGACAAAGAGGTCACCACAATGCCAAATCAGTCATTATACACTGATTAGATAGCAAATAGTGCTATCATACCTAACTCTGAAGGCTGACAGAGTGCATTAAATGCACCGCTTAGCGTCACATCTCAGCTTGCCCGGCAGGCCTTGCCGGGCTGTTTTGCTAGCTTCGCACCTGCTCACTCGACACGTCGCAGGACGTGTGTCATCTAGAGGCATTTTCTGTAGGAAGTGGCTGCCATGTGGAAAATAGCAGCCACTTAGTCACTTTGGAGCTTGACACTGCACCGATCGATGACGTGCGTTGCGGTGAGGTGGTTCTGCCCTCGTGAGTCCCGGCAGGCCTGCCGGGGCTACCTGGGGGCTCGTTTCCGGGGGTGACCCTATCCTTGCCAGGCTCGCCTGCCCAGCAAGGGAGGTCTCTTCCTTAGCAATATCTTGCTCTTCTGGTTAGTCTTGGTCATCTTGAGCTATGTGTTGGTGCTTTGAAGAACCGATTCATTGTGCTCCACTCTGATCTCGGTGTTGTAGCCTTGTTCTCATGCCTGTGCACAGACTGCGCAACAGACCCAGGGTTTGTTGCACCAACAGAAGCCCCCGGGCCTACCCTTATCGCGCTGCCGGGCGTCGTTGGGGTAGGCCCTAGTAAGTGCATAAGCAGGGGCGTGGAAGAGGCAGGCCCCTTGAGATCTTCTTTGCTTCTTCATTATTCTTGAATTCGGGCAAGTTTCCGGTTTTCCCGTGCGTTGTGTGCAATGTTACAGAAAAACTCAGATTGTGGCCCGTGTATCGTTCACGCCCCCATGATCACAGGGCGGAAACTGCCATCCCACTTGTTCCCGCCTCATGCGCACCCGCCACGTGTCCTGCATGCATTGGGTAGGGTAGGTGGTGGCTGCAGAGAGTGTGGGGACGGGCGCCATGGTAGAAAACTAGGCGTCGTCGGTTGGAGTAGAGGGTCGGCCCCTATTCCTTGAGTCACTAAAGTCGCAGGGAGGCCGTATTGGGGAGCGGGGCGGCTGCTCCCTAGGTGACAGTCCAGCTTCCCGCTCTGTCCTTTTATAAAAGGGGCAAGATGTCACAGCCCCAGAATTTATTTGTAATTAGTTACATGAGTGAGCATCATGCATCATGTTAAGTTTTCCAAGAAACTTGAATTGAGGGAAGTGGAAGCCTCAAAAAATTTAAAATAAAGGGCAAGAACCCTGAAAATGCATTCAGTGAAGCCAAAATGCCCTAAAAAATAGTTTTGGTAATTTTGGCAAGAGTTATATATCAAACCAAAATTCTGGAACATTTTTAGGGAATATTTTGGGGCATTGAATCTAAATCACTATGGTATTTGAATTTGAATATATATTCATATTATAAAGAATATATTTTCAAATGCTTTGTTATATTTTATGTACATTTGGAGAAGTTCTTTGAGTGGCATAAAATATTCAGAGAAGTGTTTTGGCACTTGTTTGATTTTTGTTCGAATTCAAATAGTGGCAAAAGAAATAAAATAAAACGGAAAAACAGAAAGTATAAAAAGAAGCACTAACTTACCTGGCGGCCCAGTACTGTGCGGCCCAGCCTAGCTGGCACGCCAGTCGTCCCCAACCTCTGCCAGAAGGCAGAGGCGAAGGTGGGCATGTCACGCGCGCGAGGGCGCCACGCCACCTGCCTGCGTGCCGCTCCCCCTCGATGGTCTGGCCTCCCTGGACGACGCCATGCTGCCCCCGCCGACTCTCTCTCGCTCTCCCTCGTCCCCTTTCCCTCCCCTGGCTCTCTCCCTCTCACCGGCCGAGCGTGTCCGTCGCCGCCGTTCACTGCCTGCGTAGCCACCGCCGCTCCCGTGTCAGCCCGAGCAGCCCAAGAGCTCCGCCTCATCCCCCTCTTCCTCCTCGACGAGCTATGCAACGTCGGACGCCCCAAAGCACCGTCCTTGACGCCATCTTCGTCCTCTACACCGACGGCCGCCATCGCACGATTCGTCATCGTCAGCGCCTCCCAGACCCTGCCATTGTTTCTGCCAGACCCGTTGTGAGCCTCCGTGCAGAACCCCTCTCTTTACCCTTGCATTTGCGAGCTCTAGGCCATAGCACCGTCGCGGCCGGACTCCGGCCGCCGCTGACCTTGTCGCCGCCGTGGCTACGGCTATTAAAGCTCGCAGCCGAGCACACCAATGCGCTCAACACAGCTCCAGAAGCCTGAAGCCACCACCAGCTCCTCCCCAAGTTCTCTCTAGCGCCAACACGCACAAACCCGTAGCTGCTCCGCCGCTAAATCGTCACCGGCGAGTTTTTGGCCACCCCGTGACCCCCTGTCTGGCCCATTGGATGCGCCCGAGCGAGGACAACCCCCTGGTGCCCTTGGCTTGACCCACTGCCGCCCGTAGCGCCGCTCCGGCGACCTTCCGCCGCGACATGAGGTCGCCGGCGTCTAACCCCTATGGCTGGTGACGTGGCACCGTCATTAGCCACTGATGACCCCGCTAATTAACCCCCACTCTCACTGACAGACGGGCCCCACTGCCTAACTAACCCTGGTTTAGTTTTGTTTAGATTAAACTAACCTCGCAGGGCCCACAGGTCAGTTTGACCTGGCCACGTCACCTGTTGACCGACTGCACACGTCAGCGTTGACTTCTCGACGCCGCTGCTGATTGACCCCCCACGCCGGTGAACGAGACAACAACGTGTGGTGACGGTGGACCCCACTGATCAGGTTTGACCTGGTCAGCCGCAGTTGAATTGCTGATGTCACAGTGACGCGATGCTGACGCAGTTAATA
Organism: Aegilops longissima; assembly: GCA_021605205.1. NCBI lineage: Eukaryota > Viridiplantae > Streptophyta > Magnoliopsida > Poales > Poaceae > Aegilops > Aegilops longissima. The sequence continues at coordinate 306,996,104 of CM038681.1, read as the reverse complement.
ATTTTCTAGATTTAAAATAATTCAGAAAATTCTAGAAAATGCTCAAAACTTCTAAAATTCATAGAAATTTTACTGTGGCATATTGACATGTCATGATCATGCATCATATTGTGCATTGCATTGATTGTGTTCTTCCTTGTTTGCCGGTGTTTGTTCCCTCTCGATAGACGTGGTTCCGACGATGTGATCGATGACACCGATGAAGAACTATACTATCTTTAGAAGTGCCAGGCAAGCAAAACCCCCTTGTTCATTCCGATACAACCCCACTCTCTCGCTACTGCTCTCTTTTACTGCATTAGGACAACAACGATTCAACTGTGGTAGTTGAACCCCTTTCCTCTGCATGACCTGTCATTGCCACAGTAAATAGATGAAACCCACTAGCATGAGTAGGAGTTGTTTGAGCCCTGATGTGCCTACTCATTCATGCTTGTTTGTCATGCCTGCTATTGATTAGAGTTGTGTCATGTCTGATTCATCACGGATGAATTGGAAAGTTGTGAACATGTCCTATTGTTGAGAGCTAAGTGTGTGAACACAATTTGGTGAAGGTAGCGGTGAGAGGCCATGTAGGAGTACATGGTGGGTTGTCTCATTGAAACCGTCCTCAGGAACTGAGTTCTGTGTTTGTGATCCATGAATAGTTACTACCACACATTGGGTTCCGGTAACTCGACCCCTATCGGCTTATTAACCGCCTCAATCTCTGTCCAGGAGTTGCAACTAGTTTCTGGTGTTTGTAGGTTGTGTTAGTAGTCTACCAAGTGGCACCCGGTACAGGTGGGCTTGGGACAGATAGGCACCGTGGCACGGTGTACCAAGCGTAGATCCATCCATCGAGGTGGGCTTGGGAACCCTACACACATCGTTTGGGGCCGTGAGCGACACGCCGGCCGGATCTCCTTGCGGATGGAACCCGAATAGGCGATAAACCTGGACTAGAGACTTGTGTGGTTAGTCAAGTCGTGGCCGACTCCTCGCCAAAGCTTCCGCTTGAAGGTTTCGAGGTACACAGCGTGTACATGGTGGTAAGTGGCGAGAGTGTGTGTGAAGAAGTACACCCCTGCAGGGTTAACATCATCTATTCGAATAGCCGTGTCCACGGTAAAGGACTTATGGGTTGCCTGTACAGTTCATAGACAAGTGAAAGTGGATACTCTAAAATGCACAAGATAAGCGTGAGTGCTATGGATGGTGTTCTCGTATGGAGACGGGAGCGGATCCATAGTGGTGTATTGATATGGTGAGTATGTGGACTCGTGTGCGCCACCTCAAAAGAGTTACTTGCAGTCGTAGTTCAGGATAGCCACCGAGTCAAAGCTGGCTTGCTGCAGTCAAACTCCACCACCCCTTTGTTGATATTGATGCATATGGAGATAGTTCTGATGTAAGTCTTGCTGGGTACATTCATACTCACGTTTGCTTAATTTATGTTTTTGCAGAGAGACCTCAGTCTCACTAGTAGTTCCGCATGGACTTTGACGTTTAGCTTGTTACCTCAGCTAAGATCTTGTGCCCCTGGGAGGGTCTTGTAGATAGTCAGGCTTCTCAGCCTTTTTCATTTGTAGTTGTCTGTACTCAGACAAGTTAAGCTTCTGCATGTGCTCATTGCTTGTATGACTTGAATGCTGGGTCATGAGACCCATGTTTGTAATATCTGACTCTTCGGAGTCTTATGAGTAAATACTTTGAGTCATAGAGTTCTGTTGTGAAGCCATGTTGTATTTACACATATCGAGCATATTTTGTGTATGATTGAAATTCTTGGTATGTGTGGGATCTGACAACCTAGTTGTCTATCCTTGGTAGCCTCTCCTATGGGGAAATGTAGTCTAGTGCTTCCACTGAGCCATGGTAGTCTGCTACAACCCGGTTTACCAGAATCCTGTTAGCCCAGTTGCTACTGTTCCGGAACACTTAGACTGGCCGGCATGTGTCCTTCGATCCTGTGTCTGTCCCTTTGGGGAAATGTCACGCGGTGTGTTCGGAGTTCTGTTAGCCTGCTACAGCCCGGATTCCCGGAGTCCTTCTATCCAAGTTGCTACAGCCCAAATTCAGTCGCTGATGACCGACATGTTCGTTGCTGGGTCATGTATGTATGTTCCTGTAAGTTAGTGCCACTTTGGATTCACGACTAGTCATGTCGGCCCGGGTTCTCTGTCATATGGATGCTAGCGACACTATCATATACGTGAGCCAAAAGGCGCAAACGGTCCCGGACCAGGTAAGGAGGCACCCGTGGGAATACCGTGCGTGAGGCCGCAAAGTGATATGATGTGTTACATGCTAGATCGATGTGGCTTAGGATCGGGGTCCTGACAGCTTTGGTATCGGGGCCTGACTGCATGTAGGATTACCAAGCCAAGCTGGTCGAAATCGTGTCTAGAAATGATTTAGTTATATAAGGGAATTGATTGTGGAAGGGAACGTAAGGCTCTTTTTACTCCTTTACCTTATGTCCTTCTGATCTGAGTCATCCTGTCTTCCTACGGGGTTAAGAACTAGGCTTCTCATATTTCTATTAGGATCACGTGTTACTAATCCGTAGACTTATAGGATTGATGGTTTCAAGCCTCAGTTCAGTTCCTACTACTTTTGTATGTTGACCATTGATCTCGGACCTTGATATTGTGATGTAAATGGTTATGCCACCATTTTTTGCAGGATGTCTCAAATCTTTTTGAGCATTTACAGCCATTATGCTGTCCGAGTCATCCCAGGTTTCTAAATAGTCTTGATGCTTTTGCAAATCCCTATTCTTTGGGCCAGTTTAACCACACTAATCGATGAGTTGAGGTACTTTGTTGCCTCGACATATATGTTGGAGCTATTATTATGACCCTAGGTGTCTTAGAGAACTGCCCAGTAATCCAGCTCTAATTTGTATTCCCAGTGTGATGATTCTAGCCGTCATTCTCGAAAGCATCCCGTGATGCCATTTAGTTAGTAGGCATCCTATTCCTGGGTTCTTGAACTCGATATTCACCCTACTTACTTCATATTGATAGTGTTTGCTAGTTCCTTCAAGATATTAGTAACCTTTGCAATAGTCCTCGAGGTCCGTGGTATTTCCTTCTTCCAAATACCGTGAACTGCTTATGGCAGAAGTTCTTTTGAACCAAAAGATCACAATCAGAGTGCTCTTGTTGAGTTCTCCATTCTACATTGTGAATCTGCCAGTTTTACCTTTCTGCATGGGTTATCCGGAAGGAATGTTGAGCTTTGCTCGACATACTAATCAATGCATCCACAACTCAGAAAGATATATGTTCCTTTGAGGTTGTCCCTCTTTAGTTGTTATCTGACCTTCGTCTGTTAATTATTGGTCAAGATTGGTTGTGCATTCATGTTATCGATGCCTTGTTGGGGAACGTAGTAATTTCAAAAAATTTCCTACGATCACGCAAGACCATGGTGATGGCATAGCAACGAGAGGGAGAGTGTCCGTCCACGCCCTCGTGAGACCGAAAGCGAAGCGTTATAACAACGCGGTTGATGTAGTCGTGCGTCTTCACGATCCGACCGATCCAAGTACCGAGCGTCACGGCACCTCCGAGTTACGCACCGTTCAGCTCGATGGCGATCCCGGACTCCGATCCAGCAAAGTGTCGGGATGAGTTCCGTCGACAAGACGGCGTGGTGGCGATGTTGATGCTCCACCGACGCAGGGCTTCGCCTAAGCTCATGACGATATGACTTCTCCGGCGCAGGGCTTCGCCTAAGCTCATGACGATATGACGAAGTGGAATATGGTGGAAGGGGCACCGACACGGCTAAGGAAAGATCCGTAGATCAACTTGTGTGTCATGGGGTGCCCCTGCCTCGTATATAAAGGAGCCAAGGGGAGGTGGCGGCCCAAGGGGGGGCGCACCAAGGAGTCCTACTCCTCGGGAGTAGGATTCCCCTCAATCCTAGTTGGATTAGGACTCGAGGGGGAAAGAGAGAGGGGGGCGGCCCACCTTTCCTAGTCCTAATAGGACTAGGGAAGGGGGGTGCGCCACCTAGGGCTGGCCCTTTCTCCTTTCCTCCAAGGCCCACTATGGCCCATGTATTTCCGGGGGTTCGGTAACCTCCGGTACTCGATAAATTCGATTTCACTCGGAACACTTCCGATGTCCAAATGTAGGCTTCAATATATCAATCTTTATGTCTCGACCATTTGAGACTCCTCGTCATGTCCGTGATCACATCCGGACTCGAACAAACCGGTGCATCAATACTTATAAACTCATAATGAGCTGTCATCGAAGCGTTAAGCGTGCGGACCCTACGGGTTCGAGAACTATGTAGACATGACCTAGAACCATTCTCGGTCAATAACCAATAGCGGAACCTGGATGCCCATATTGGTTCCTACATATTCTCGAAGATCTTTATCGGTCAAACCGCATAACGACATACGTTGTTCCTTTGTCATCGGTATGTTACTTACCGAGATTCGATCGTCGGTATCCAATACCTAGTTCAATCTCGTTACGGTAAATCTCTTTACTCGTTCCGTAATACATCATCTCACAACTAACTCATTAGTTGTAATGCTTGCAAGGCTTAAGTGATGTGTATTACCGAGAAGGCCTAGAGATACCTCTCCGACAATAGGAGTGACAAAACCTAATCTCAAATCGCCAACCCAACAAGTACCTTTGGAGACACTGTAGTACTCCTTTATAATCACCCGATTCGTTGTGACGTTTGGTAGTACCAAAGTGTTCCTCCGTAAGCGGAGTTGCATAATCTCATAGTTATAGGAACATGTATGGGTCATGAAGAAAGCATTAACATACTAAGCGATCAAGTGTTAAGCTAACGGAATGGGTCATGTCAATCAGATCATTCAACTAATGATGTGACCTTGTTAATCAAATAACAACTCCTTGTTCATGGTTAGGAAACATAACCATCTTTGATTAACAAGCTAGTCAAGTAGAGGCATACTAGTGACACTCTGTTTGTCTATGTATTCACACATGTATTATGTTTCCGGTTAATACAATTCTAGCATGAATAATAAACATTTATCATGATATAAGGAAATAAATAATAACTTTATTATTGCCTCTAGGGCATATTTCCTTGATCTCCCACTTGCACTAGAGTCAATAATCTAGATTACAAAGTAATGATCCTAACACCCATGGAGTCTTGGTGCTGATCATGTTTTGCTCGTGGAAGAGGCTTAGTCAACGGGTGCGCAACATTCAGATCCGTATGTATTTTGCAAATCTCTATGTCTCCCACTTGGACTTGGTCCCGAATGGAATTGAAGCGTCTCTTGATGTGCTTGGTCCTCTTGTGAAATCTGGATTCCTTTGCCAAGGCAATTGCACCAATATTGTCACAGAAGATCTTCATCGGTCCCGATGCACTAGGTATGACACCTAGATCGGAAATGAACTCTTTCATCCAGACTCCTTCATTTGCTGCTTCAAGCAGCTATGTACTCCGCTTCACATGTAGATCCCGCCACGGCGCTTTGTTTAGAACTGCACCAACCGACAGCTCCACCGTTTAATAAAAACACGTATCCGATTTGCGATTTAGAATCGTCCGGATCAGTGTCAAAGCTTACATCGGCGTAACCATTTACGACTAGCTCTTTGTCACCTCCATATCGAGAAACATATCCTTAGTCCTTTTCGGTATTTCGGGATGTTCTTGACCGCTGTCCGATGATCCACTCTGGATTACTTTGGTACCTTCTGCCAAGCTTACAGCTAAGCATCGTCGGTCTGGTACACAGCATTGCATACATGATAGAGCCTATGGCTGAAGCATAGGAACATCTTTCATTTTCTCTCTATCTTCTCATTGTGGTCGGGCATTGAGTCGACTCAATCTTACACCTTGTAATCTGAGGCAAAAACCTTTCTTTGCTCGATCCATTTTGAACTTTTCAAAACTTTATCAAGGTATGTGCTTTGTGAAAGTCAATTAAGCGTCTTGATCTATCTCTATAGATCTTGATGCCCAATATGTAAGCAGCTTCACCGAGGTCTTTCATTGAAAAACTTTTATTCAAGTATCCTTTTATGCTATCCAGAAATTCTATATCATTTCCAATCAATATTATGTCGTCCACATATAATATCGAAATGCTCTGAGCTCCCACTCACTTTCTTGTAAATACTGAGGCTTCTCCAAAAGTGCAGACAAACCCATATGCTTTGATCACACTATCAAAGCGTTTATTCCAACTCGAGAGGCTTGCACTGGACCATAAATTGATCGTTGGAGCTTGCACACTTTGTTAGTACCCTTTGGATTGACAAAACCTTCTGGTTGCATCATATACAACTCTTCTTCTAGAAATCCATTCAAGAATGCGGTTTTACATCCATTTGCCAAATTTCATAATCATAAAATGCAGCAATTGCTAACATGATTCGGACAGACTTAAGCATCGCTACGGGTGAGAAAGTCTCATCGTAGTCAACCCCTTGAACTTGTCGAAAACCTTTCGCAACAAGTCGAGCTTTGTAAACAGTTATATTACCATCAGCGTCGGTCTTCTTCTTAAAGATCCATTTATTTTCAATGGCTTGCCGATCATCGGCAAGTCAACCAAAGTCCATACTTTGTTCTCATACATGGATCCCATCTCAGATTTCATGGCTTCCAGCCATTTTGCGAATCTGGGCTCACCATCGCTTCTTCATAGTTTGTAGGTTCGCCATGGTCAAGTAACATGACTTCGAATAAGATTACCGTACCACTCAGTGCGTATTTTACTCTGGTTGACCCACGAGGTTCGATAGTAACTTGATCTCAAGCTTCATGATCATCATCATTAGTTTCCTCACTCAATTGGTATAGTTGTCACAGAACCATTTCTTGTGATGAACTACTTTCCAATAAGGGAGTAGATCTGATTATCTCATCAAGTTCTACTTTCCTCCCACTCACTTCTTTCGAGAGAAACTCCTTCTCTAGAAAGGATCCGAATTTAACAACGAAAATCTTGCCTTCAGATCTGTGATAGAAGGTGTACCCAACATCTCCTTTGGGTATCCTATGAAGACACATTTTCCGATTTGGGTTCGAGCTTATCTGGTTGAAGTTTCTTTACATAAGCATCGCAGCCCCAAACTTTAAGAAACGACAACTTTGGTTTCTTGCCAAACCACAGTTCATAAGGCGTCGTCTCAGCGGATTTTGATGGTGTCCTATTTAGCGTGAATGCGGCCGTCTCTAAAGCATAACCCCAAAGCGATAGCGGTAAATCGGAAATAGACATCATAGATCGCACCATATCTAGTAAAGTACGATTCGACGTTCGGACACACCATTTCTCGTGGTGTTCGGGTGGCGTGAGTTCTTGAAACTATTCCACATTGTTTCAAATGTAAACCAAACTCGTAACTCAAATATTCTCCTCCACGATCAGATCGTAGAAACTTTATTTTCTTGTTACGATGATTTTCCACTTCACTCTGAAATTCTTTGAACTTTTCAAATGTTTCAGATTTGTGTTTCATTAAGTAGATATACCCATATCTGCTCAAATCATCTGTGAAGGTGAGAAAATAACGATACCATGGCGTGCCTCAACATTCATTGGACCACAAACATCAATATGTATGATTTCCAACAAATCAGTTGCTCGCTCCATAGTTCGGAGAACGGCGTTTTGGTCATCTTGCCCATGAGGCATGGTTCGCAAGTACCAAGTGATTCATAATCAAGTGATTCGAAGCCCATCGGTATGGAGTTTCTTCATGCGTTTTACACCGATATGACCTAAGCGGCAAGTGCCACAAATAAGTTGCACTATCATTATCAACTCTGCATCTTTTGGCTTCAACATTATGAATATGTGTATCACTCTGTCGAGATTCAACAAGAATAGACCATTCTTCAAGGGTGCATGACCATAAAAGATATTACTCATATAAATAGAACAACCATTATTCTCGATTTAAATGAATAACCGTCTCGCATTAAACAAGATCCAGATATAATGTTCATGCTCAACGCGGCACCAAATAACAATTATTTAGGTCTAAAACTAATCCGAAGGTAGATGTAGAGGTAGCGTGCCGACCGCGATCACATTGACTTTGGAACCATTTCCCGCGCGATCGTCACCTCGTCCTTTGCGGTGCTCGTCTATTCCGTAGTCCCTGCTTTGAGTTGCAAATATTAGCAATGTAACCGGTATCAAATACCAGTGCTACTACGAGCTCTAGTAAGGTACACATCAATAACATGTATATCACATATACCTTTGTTCACCTTGCCATCCTTTTATCCGCCAAATACTTGGGGCAGTTCCGCCAAAGTGTCGATCGCTTGCGGTAAAACACTCGATTTCAGGCTTAGGTCCAGACTTGGGTTTCTTCTCTTGATCAGCAACTTTCTTGCTGTTCTTTTGAAGTTTCCTTCTTCTTCCCTTTGCCCTTTTCTTGAAACTAGTGGTCTTGTTGACCATCAACACTTGATGCTCTTTCTTGATTTCTACTTCATGCTTTTAGCATCGCGAAGAGCTCGAGGAATTGTCTTAGTCATCCCTTGCATATTATAGTTCATCACGAAGCTCTTGTAGCTTGGTGGCGATGATTGGAGAATTACATCAATGACACTATCATCCGGAAGATTAACTCCCAGCTGAATTAAGTGATTGTTATACCCGGACATTTTGAGTATGTGCTCCTTGACGAACTATTCTCCTCCATCTTGCAGCTATAGAACTTATTGGAGACTTCATATCTCTCAATCCGGGCATTTGCTTGAAATATTAACTTCAACTCTTGGAACATCTCATATGCTCCATGACGTTCAAAACGTCGTTGAAGACCGGTTCTAAGCCGTAAAGCATGGCTGCTGAACTATTGAGTAGTCATCAGCTCTGCTTTGCGGACGTTCACAACTTCGGCTCGGCATCTGCAGCAAGCTGCACCCAGCGGTGCTTCCGGGGCGTAATTTTTACGTGCAGAATGAGGATAATCCTCAAGTTATGGACCCGATCCGTGTAATTGCTACCATCATCTTTCAACTTTGCTTTCTCAAGGAGCGCATTAAAATTCAACGGAACAACAGACGAGCCATCTATCTACGAAGAAACATAGACAAGCAAAATACTATCGGTACTAAGTTCATGATAAATTTAAGTTCAATTAATCATATTAAAAAACTCCCACTTAGCAGACATCTCTCTAGTAATCTAAGTGATCACGTGATCCAAATCAACTAAACCATGTCCGATCATCACGTGAGGCGGAGTAGTTTCAATGGTGAACATCACTATGTTGATCATATCTACTATATGATTCACGCTCGACCTTTCGGTCTCCGTGTTCCGAGGCCATATCTGTTATATGCTAGGCTCGTCAAGTTTAACTTTGAGTATTCGCGTGTGCAACTGTTTTGCACCGTTGTAGATGGACGTAGAACTTATCACACCCGATCATCACGTGGTGTCCGGGTACTACGAACTTTGGCAGCGGTGCATACTCAGGAGAACACTTCTTGATAATTTTTAGTGAGAGATCATCTTATAATGCTACCGTCAATCAAAGCAAGATAAGATGCATAAAGGATAAACATCACATGCAATCAATATAAGTGATATGATATGGTCATCATCATCTTGTGCTTGTGATCTCCATCGCTGAAGCACCGTCATGATCACCATTGTCACCGCGCGACACCTTGATCTCCATCGTAGCATCGTTGTCGTCTCGCCAACTATTGCTTCTACGACTATCGCTACTCCTTAGTGATAAAGTAAAGCAATTACATGGCGTTGCATTTCATACAATAAGCGACAACCATATGGCTCCTGCCGATTGCCGATAACTTCGGTTACAAAACATGATCATCTCATACAATAAAATATAGTATCACGTCTTGACCATATCACATCACAACATGCCCTGCAAAAACAAGTTAGGCGTCCTCTACTTTGTTGTTGCAAGTTTTACGTGGCTGCTACGGGCTGAGCAAGAACCGTTCTTACCTACGCATCAAAACCACAACGATACTTCGTCAAATAGACTCTGTTTTAACCTTCTCAAGGACCGGGCGTAGCCACACTCGATTCAACTAAAGTGAGAGAGCAGACACCGCCGGTCACCTTTAAGCAACGAGTGCTCGGGCGGTGAAACCAGTCTCGCGTAAGCGTCACGCGTAATGTCGGTCCGGGCGCTTCATCTCACAATACCGCTGAACCAAAGTATGACATGCTGGTAGGTAGTATGACTTGTATCGCCCACAACTCACTTGTGTTCTACTCGTGCATATGACATCAATGCATAAAACCAGGCTCGGATGCCCTTGTTGGGGAACGAGTAATTTCAAAAAATTCCTACGATCACGCAAGACCATGGTGATGGCATAGCAGCGAGAGGGAGAGTGTCCGCCCACGTACCCTCGTGAGACCGAAAGCGGAAGCGTTATAACAACGCGGTTGATGTAGTCGACGTCTTCACGATCCGACCGATCCAAGCACCGAACGACGGCACCTCCGAGTTACGCACACGTTCAGCTCGATGGCGATCCCGGACTCCGATCCAGCAAAGTGTCGGGATGAGTTCCGTCAAGACGACGGCGTGGGGCGATGTTGATGCTCCACCGACGCAGGGCTTCGCCTAAGCTCGCGACGATATGACTTCTCTGCGCGAGGGCTTCGCCTAAGCTCGCGACAATATGACCGAAGTGGAATATGGTGGAAGGGGCACCGACACGGCTAAGGAAAGATCCGTAGATCAACTTGTGTGTCATGGGGTGCCCCTGCCCCGTATATAAAGGAGCCAAGGGGAGGTGGCGGCCCAAGGGGAGGCGACAAGGAGTCCTACTCCCCTCGGGAGTAGGATTCCCTCCAATCCTAGTTGGATTAGGACTGGGAGGGAAAAGAGAGAGAGGGGCGGCCCACCTTTCCTAGTCCTAATAGGACTAGGGGAAGAAGGGCGCGCCACCTAGGGCTGGCCCTTTCTCCTTTCCTCCAAGGCCCACTATGGCCCATGTATTTCCGGGGGTTCGGTAACCTCCGGTACTCGATAAATTCGATTTCACTCGGAACACTTCCGATGTCCAAATGTAGGCTTCAATATATCAATCTTTATGTCTCAACCATTTGAGACTCCTCGTCATGTCCGTGATCACATCCGGACTCGAACAACCTTGGTGCATCAATACTTATAAACTCATAATGAACTGTCATCGAAGCGTTAAGCGTGCGGACCCTACGGGTTCGAGAACTATGTAGACATGACCTAGAACCATTCTCGGTCAATAACCAATAAGCGGAACCTGGATGCCCATATTGGTTCCTACATATTCTCGAAGATCTTTATCGGTCAAACCGCATAACGACATCACGTTGTTCCTTTGTCATCGGTATGTTACTTACCCGAGATTCGATCGTCGGTATCAATACCTAGTTCAATCTCGTTACGGTAAGTCTCTTTACTCGTTCCGTAATACATCATCTCACAACTAACTCATTAGTTGTAATGCTTGCAAGGCTTAAGTGATGTGTATTACCGAGAAGGCCTAGAGATACCTCTCCGACAATCGGAGTGACAAAACCTAATCTCGAAATCGCCAACCCAACAAGTACCTTTGGAGACACCTGTAGTACTCCTTTATAATCACCCGATTCGTTGTGACGTTTGGTAGTACCAAAGTGTTCCTCCGTAAGCGGAGTTGCATAATCTCATAGTTATAGGAACATGTATGGGTCATGAAGAAAGCATTAACATACTAAGCGATCAAGTGTTAAGCTAACGGAATGGGTCATGTCAATCAGATCATTCAACTAATGATGTGACCTTGTTAATCAAATAACAACTCCTTGTTCATGGTTAGGAAACATAACCATCTTTGATTAACAAGCTAGTCAAGTAGAGGCATACTAGTGACACTCTGTTTGTCTATGTATTCACACATGTATTATGTTTCCGGTTAATACAATTCTAGCATGAATAATAAACATTTATCATGATATAAGGAAATAAATAATAACTTTATTATTGCCTCTAGGGCATATTTCCTTCATGCCTATTATTTTTGTGGTCCATCAAGCCATTCTATTCTGCAATGACTAGGAGAAACAAACCCCGGTACCTCATCCATATCCATGATTGGGTCAAAGTAGTTGTGCTCTGCAGATCAAAATGCCAATCCAGCTTTCGATTCTGTTCTACCCTGAATTATTACCCACTCTATGTCAGGAATATCATGAGAAATGCACCACCTCTTATGAAATCTTGACGCAGTGATACTTCTTGCCATCATTATTCATTCCTCGGTTCCCATGTTATTGTAACTGGAATGCCGACAAGGGAATCGTGATGTGTGAAATCAATACTCCTAGCACTCCGTTGCTTGGTAGCTAAAGTACAATAATTTCACTCTTGGCGTGTTGGTTATTGAATCATCATTCTAATATAGATTGTGCTACCTAGTCCTTATTTCTGGTGCACTCTTCGATCAATGAGTTAGGATTATTCAATCCCTTGCTTATTGATCATATCGTCTTGCTCTGAAAAGCAAGATTGTTCTCGAGCTTAGTAACATATTGGTGGTTCGTGATTTTTCGAATATCTTCTCGGAAGTATTACCAGGTTATGACCTGACCGCTATGTTGAGCTCGTGATCATGTTGGTTTTCCTCCAAACCACCCATTATCCAAGATTCTTTGTTGGATACCTTGAGCTAGTTGGTTAAGCTAAACAATAACTTGGAGAGTTGGAAGATAAAAGCTTTATCTGGCTTAAATTATTAAGGAATATCTTTGTGTGTGTGTTGAAGAAAGATGATATCTTCATTGATTGGTCCTCGTGATCAATTGTTGGACCTCTTGTCTTACCCAAATCTTTGATTTGCGTATGGGCTATCAATAAATCAAATCAGAACCAACGATGTTCGTAATGTTGTCTTACTCGTGGTCGTCCCTCGAGCATACGTCATTATATCTTTTGGGTCTGACCAATACTATCGCCTTGTTCACATAGTTGTGGAATTCCATTTATATGGAAACCTGGATGAATTATTGTTGAGCCCATCGACATCATTTTATCTCCTCCATGATTCATGTTGAACATTAAGCCAGTGTTGGAGACTTTTGAAAGCATTTCCTCATGCTAGCTCATGAAGCATATGTTGGATGAAAGAAGTGACTACCTCTGATTCACGTGCATTTGGCGAAAGTTGCCGCCGTGAATTTGAGAAAGTAGTTTTGCTTCCTCTGGAATGATCCCAAGTTAGTCATGCTTGTGTGAAGTATTGGTCTGGAGACTTGCAACCTTCATTCCATATGTATCCCTAGCACAACAAGCCACTGATTGACTTGTTCAAGGAGAAGAAGTTCCTTCTTAAGAGCTAATCTGGACTTATGTAAGGACTTCGATATCCTCGTTGATGGTTCCCAACCAGAACTCGGTAGTGTTTCATTGTAAGACTACTACGTGGTCATGCTTGTCTAGGACCACGTGTTCACATGTGTGTGGCAGAACTAGCTCATGTCTTGGAGCTTTCTATCGTAGTTCATTTTCCGAGAATCTCGCAACATCATCTCGCAGTTTGTGTTGCAAGCTTTATTTTCCAGACATGCTGTCTGATATATCCTATTCCCTACCAGATCTGAATCTCAGGAAGATATGATGGTTGGAACGTTTTCCAATAATTGTAATATTGGTCTCTCTATAACCCGGTTAAGTGGGATTTGTGGCCAACACACCTAGCCGGAAGACCTATTATTGTAATATCTTGAATTGAAAAGTTGGCCGCTTCCCCGTGAGGATTCCATATGACTTGTTCTAGAAGTTATTCCTTATGGATTCTTGTGCTCACGAAGTCCGACCTTTTACTTGATGTTCTAGATACCAAACCATATATATAAATGGGTTACACTAGCACATCAACGAGAACATTAGAAGCGGAGTGCTAAATGTCTCTCGGTCGATCATCCAGAACTCGTTTCCTTGGCCTCGTTAAGGTGAAATCGGAGAAAGCGTTGTCTTCCTTTGCATCTGCATTGTCCATCACTATTCGTCATGGTAGTAAGATGTGTTGCCAGGATCATTGGCACGGATGTTGGTAAGACCTTGATGAGTATGGAAATGTTCAAGTTCTTGAGAGCACTCTCAGGCACCAGGTTACATCCTCGGTATTAATTGGAATGTGCGTTCCATTTGCCGAATTGCCCTATAATCACAGTTTCCTTTCCAAACTGAGTATGCCATTCTTTTGAATTCTTTCAAACGATCAATTGTGAATTTCCTCAGGCTGGTATGAAGAGTTTCAATGATATATGTATCAAAAGTAATTCTTTTTGCTACCTAAGGGAATAACTTTACGAGCCACCTCCCTAAGGTGCCCCGTTATGGAATCATGGCAATTATTTCCTCGCTACTTTGAAACCATGCACCATCTTATTTAAGCGTGGAATCGTTTCCTACCAATTTGAACATTCGTTATCTCTTTGTTTCCATCCCTCTTGAAGTGTGTTTGTGTCTCAGCTCAAGAGATGATTCAACGTCTCATTCCATGACTTGATCATGGTTTGCTTGAACTTCGTGAAGATAGATTCTTCTGGAGTTTCCCTTTCTTCTCGTTGTCATGTTGAATGGAGTTCTAAGAGCAAGACGTCGAAACAAAGATGATGATCGAATAAACGTTCTTATGAGGTGCAACTTGGATCGTGAAGATTGTGTTAGCTTTGTGTCCCCTCTTTCTTCTTACCTCACGTCTTGAATCTCGGGACGAGATTCTCTTTTAGTGGGGGTGAGTTATCACAGCCCCAGAATTTATTTGTAATTAGTTACATGAGTGAGCATCATGCATCATGTTAAGTTTTCCAAGAAACTTGAATTGAGGAAAGTGGAAGCCTCAAAAAATTTAAAATAAAGGGCAAGAACCCTGAAAATGCATTAAGTGAAGCCAAAATGCCCTAAAAATAGTTTTGGTAATTTTGGCAAGAGTTATATATCAAACCAAAATTCTGGGACATTTTTATGGAATATTTTGGGGCATTGAATTTAAATCACTATGGTATTTGAATTTGAATATATATTCATATTATAAAGAATATATTTTAAAATGCTTTGTTATATTTTATGTACATTTGGAGAAGTTCTCTGAGTGACATAAAATATTCAGAGAAGTGTTTTGGCACTTGTTTGACTTTTGTTCGAATTCAAACAGTGGAAAAAGAAATAAAAGAAAACAGAAAAACAAAATGTATAAAAAGAAGCACTAACTTACCTGGCGGCCTAGTACTGTGCGGCCCAGCCTAGCTGGCACGCCAGTCGTCCCCAACCTCTACCAGAAGGCAGAGGCGAAGGTGGGCACGTCGCGCGTGCGAGGGCGCCACGCCACCTGCCTGCCTGCCCCTCCCCCTCAATTGTCTGGCCTCCCTAGACGACGCCACGCTGCCCCCGCCGACTCTCTCTCGCTCTCCCTCGTCCCCTTTCCCTCCCCTTGCTCTCTCCCTCTCACGGGCCGAGCGCGTCCGTCGTCGCCGTTCACAGCCTGCGTAGCCACCGCCGCTCCCGTGTCGCCAAGAGCAGCCCAAGAGCTCCGCCTCATCCCTCTCTTCCTCCTCGACGAGTTGTGCAACGGTAGACGCCCCGAAGCACCGTCCTTGATGCCATCTTCGTCCTCTACACCGACGGCCGCCGTCGCATGATTCGTCGTCGTTAGTGCCTCCCCGACCCTGCCGTTGTTTCTGCCAGACCCGCTGTGAGCCTCCGTGCAGAACCCCTCTCTTTCCCCTCGCATTTGCGAGCTCTACACCATAGCGTTGTTGCGGCCGAACTCCGGTCGCCGCTGACCTTGTCGCCGCCGTGGCTACGGCTATTAAAGCTCGCAGCCGAGCACACCAATGTGCTCAACACAGCTCTAGAAGCCCGAAGCCACCACCAGCTCCTCCCCAGGTGCTCTCTAGTACCAACCCGCACAAACCCGTAGCTGCGCCGCCGCCAAAACTCGTCGCCGGCCAGTTTTTGGCCAGCCTGTGACCCCCTGTCTGGCCCATTGGATGCGCCCGAGCGAGAGCAACCCCCTGGTGCCCTTGGCTTGACCCACTGCCGCCCGTAGCACCGTTCCGGCGACCTGCCACCGCGACTTGAGGTCGCCGGCGTCTAACCCCGGTGGGTGCTGACGTGGCACCGTCATTAGCCACTGATGGCCCCGCTAATTAACCCCATCTCTCACTGACAGACGGGCCCACTAGCTAACTAACCCTGGTTTAGTTTTGTTTAGATTAAACTAACCACGTAGGGCCCACAGGTCAGTTTGAACTGGCCACGTCACCAGTTGACCAACCCCACACGTCAGCCTTGACTTGCCGGCGTGGTCGCTGACTTGACCCACATCGGTGACCAGACAAAGATTGTCGGTGACGATGGACCCCACTAGTCAAGTGTGACCTGGTCAGCCGCATTTGACTTCTCGGCGTCCACGGTGGACGCGATGCAAGCCTTGATTAATAATTTTCTGGATTTAAAATAATTTAGAAAAATCCAAAAAATGCCCAAAACTTCTAAAATTCATAGAAAATTATCTATAACTCCAAATAACATATATTACATTTGAAAAATGATAAAAAATCCAATCTATCCATCTGTACCATTTTCATGCATGTTAGAACAACTTATAGCTACTGTTTAGGACAAATCATGTAAATGGCATTTGAGTTTCCACATATGGAGTTTGAATTTGAATCTTGGATTCAAACCAACCTCATTTAACCTGTTGCTAGTTGCATTAGCTCAAATCACAGCATATTGACATGTCATAATCATGCATCATATTCTGCATTGCATTGATTGTGTTCTTCCTTGTTTGCCGGTGTTTGTCCCCTCTCGATAGACGTGGTTGCGACGATGTGATCGATGACACCGATGAAGAACTATACTATCTTCAGAAGTGCCAGGCAAGCAAAACCCCCTTGTTCATTCCCATACAATCCCACTATCTCGCTACTACTCTCTTTTACTGCATTAGGAAAACAACGATTCAACTATTACATGCTGCGGTAGTTGAACCCCTTTCCTCTGCATGACATGTCTATGCCACAGTAAGTAGATGAAACCCACTAGCATGAGTAGGAGTTGTTTGAGCCCTGATGTGCCTACTCATTCATGCTTGTTTTTCATGCCTGCTATTGCTTAGAGTTGTGTCAGGTCTGATTTTTTTTTGACAGAAAGACTGTAAGGGAACCCCTTACAGTATAATTGGTGCAACAAACCCAAATTGCAAGTACCATGCCTTGAACCTGGGTGGGTGGGAAGGCATCAGCCCCTTCCCACCATATAATTGGTGTCACGTCTGATTAGTCGGGGATGAATTGGAAAGTTGTGAACATGTCCTACTGTTGAGAGCTAAGTGTGTGAACACAATTTGGTGAAGGTAGCGGTGAGAGGCCATGTAGGAGTACATGGTGGGTTGTCTCATTGAAACCGTCCTCAGGAACTGAGTTCTGTGTTTGTGATCCATGAATAGTTACTACCACACATTGCGTTTCGGTAACTCAACCCCTCTCGGCTTATTAACCGCCTCGATCTCTGTCCAGGAGTTGCAACTAGTTTCTAGTGTTTGTAGGTTGTGTTAGTAGTCTACCAAGTGGCACCCGGTACAGGTGGGCTTGGGACAGACTAGGCACCGTGGCACGGTGTACCAAGCGTAGATCCATCCGTCGAGGTGGGCTTGGGAACCCTGCACACATCGTTTGGGGCCGTGAGTGACACCCCAGCCGGATCTCCTTGCGGATGGAACCCGAATAGGCGATAAACCTGGACTAGAGACTTGTGTGGTTAGTCAGGTCGTGGCTGACTCCCTTGCCAGGCTTCCGCTTGAAGGTTGCCGAGGTACACGACGTGTACATGGTAGTAAGTGGCGAGAGCGTGTGTGAAGAAGTACACCCCTGCAGGGTTAACATCATCTATTCGAATAGCCGTCTCCGCGGTAAAGGACTTCTGGGTTGCATGTACAGTTCATAGACAAGTGAAAGTGGATACTCTAAAATGCGTAAGATTAGCATGAGTGCTATGGATGGTGTTCTCGTAGGGAGACGGGAGCGGATCGATAGTGGTGTATTGATATGGTGAGTATGTTGACTCGTGTGCGCCACCTCAAAAGAGTTACTTGCAGTCATAGTTCAGGATAGCCACGAGTCAAAGCTGGCTTGCTGCAGTCAAACTCCACCACCCCTTCGTTGATACTGATGCATATGTAGATAGTTCTGATGTAAGTCTTGCTGGGTACATGTGTACTCACATTTGCTTAATTTATGTTTTTGCAGAGAGACGTTAGTCTCACTAGTAGTTCTGCGTGGACTTCGACGTTTAGCTTGTTACCCTCAGCTACGATCTTGTACCCCTAGGAGGGTCTTGTAGATAGTCAGGCTTCTCAGCCTTTTTCATTTGTAATTGTCTGTACTCAGACAAGTTAAGCTTCCGCATGTGCTCATTGCTTGTATGACTTGAATGCTGGGTCATGAGACCCATGTTTGTAATATCTGACTCTTCGGAGTCTTATTAATAAATACTTTGAGTCATAGAGTTTTGTTGTGATGCCATGTTGTATTTACACATATCGAGCATATTGTGTGTATGATTGAAATGCTTGGTATTTGTGGGATCCGACAACCTAGTTGTGTATCCTTGGTAGCCTTTCCTATGGGGAAATGTAGTCTAGTGCTTCCACTGAGCCATGGTAGTCTGCTACAGCCCGGTTTACGGAATCCTGTTAGCCCAGTTGCTACTGCTCCGGAACACTTAGACTGGCCGGCATGTGTCCTTCTTCGATCCTGTGTCTGTCCCTTCGGGGAAATGTCATGCGGTGTCTTCGAAGTCCTGTTAGCCTGCTATATCCCGGATTCCCGGAGTCCTGCTTGCCCAGTTGCTACAGCCCAAATTATATTTGCCTTAGGGATCTATTTTTATTTTCTTTTATTTTCAGATATGTTAAACCAAATATAAAAAAATACCTCGCTACACCTTATTTTATTTGCGATCTATTTTTCAATTTATTACAACTTTCTCCTGTCCTTTTGCCAATTTCTGGCGCCATTACCGAAAGGGATTGACAACCCCTTTAATACGTCAGGTTGCGAGTATTTTTTATTTGTGTGCAGGTGCCGTTCACGTAGTGTTGCGTGGTTCTCCTACTGGTACCTTGGTCTCATCACTGAGGGAAATACCTACCGTTGATGTGTTGCATCATCCCTTCCTCTTTGGGGAAATACCAACATAGTTCAAGCAAACATCAACCATCTTCATCAAGCGGCAACACCATCATCTGCACATACACCTCCTTCACGGCAAGGCGATTTGCCGGGGAGTTGGATGTAGAGGTGGAGATGGTCCCTCCCGGCTTCCTCTAGCAGCCTTCCAGTTGCACCCTGGCAGGCTTCCTCGCGGGTGTCGGTGTCAAAACCGGTGGACCTTGGGTAGGGGGTCCCGAACTATGCGTCTAGGATCGATGGTAACAGGAGACGGGGGATACGATGTTAACCCAGGTTCGGGCCCTCTCTATGGAGGTAATACCCTACTTCCTGCTTGATTGATCTTGATGAATATGAGTGTTACAAGAGTTGATCTACCACGAGATCGTAATGGCTAAACCCTAGAAGTCTAGCCTATGTGAATATGGTAATGAATGTCCCTTATCCGGACTATACTCTCCGGTTTATATAGACACCGGAGAGATCTAGGCTTACATGGGGTCGATTACATAAGAAGGAATCTTCACAGCTGGTCGCCTAGCTTGCCTTCCATGCAAAGGAAAGTCCAATCCGAACACGGGTACAGTCTTCGGCCTTCGTATCTTCACATCCCATCAATCAGGCCCAATGAATAACAGGCCAGACACCCAAGGACCCCTTAGTCCAGGACTCCCTCGGTAGCCCCTGAACCTGGCTTCAATGACGAGGAGTCCGGCGCACAGATTGTCTTCGGCATTGCAAGGCGGGTTCCCTCCTTCTGAACTCCGGAATAGTCTTCGGATGTAGTAGATATATCCAAATCTGTGTATATAATTTTGCAGAAAATACAATATTCGACGAGTTTAATTTGTTGATAACTGTTTATGACATCGCATCACGCCTGCCCAATTACTATTTCCAACTGTTGGCCGGCACGTCGCCCCACGTCTTGTGACGCGGTTTTACTGGCACGTCTTGCCAAGGCAGAGATCGTGTTCCCTTATTCACGGGATTTTCGTTAATGCAGGCATGGGTAACCCAACCGTCCCCTGGGTACAACTCTCTGGAGATAGGTAAGTTTCGAGACCTAGGTCGATACACTTAGTATTTGGGGTCTTTATATAGGGTCCCAGACTTGTCTTCTTACTTTGTGCTTGCTTGTTCCTCAACCCTAGCCACCCCAAATTCCAAACCTCGGGTTCCCATCGCCACCAGCCCTAATCATGTCCGGATCCAGCCGTCCAGGATGGTGGGTGGCTTCTTCTGTCGCAGAGGAGGATATTGCGAAGCTCCGCGCAGCAAGGTATCTGACCCCAGAAATCCTTCATCGGCTTCCTGCACAGGGGCAGGTCGTCCCTACCCCCAATTCCGGCGAGAGGGTAGTGTTTGTGTCCCACTTCCTCCATGGGTTAGGGTTCGCGCTTAACCCCTTCGTCCGGGGGCTCATGTTCTACTACGGGCTAGACTTTCACGATCTGGCCCCGGACTCTATTCTCCTCATCTCGACATTTATCGTCACGTGTGAGGCCTTCCTCCGGACTCCTCTGCACTTTGTTTGTGGCTCAAGACCTTTGACGTGAGGCCGCGGTGATGAGGAGGAGGAGCAGATCAGAGCGGCAGCGTCGGAATAGGCAAGCTTGCCGGTAGGGTCTGGTTTGAAGGATCTTTCGCCAAGTATTCCGACCTATGGCAGCAGGGGTGGTTTTATATCAACGAGCCGCGGGGCTCTAAGTGGGAGGCTACGCCTGCGTTCCGACCCGACCCTCCAATTCAGCTTGCTTCATGGATCAATAAGGGACTGGACTGGGGATCCGTCAATGAAGTGCAGACTCTGCAAGATCGCATCCGAAGCCTTACCAAGAAGGGCAACGGTCTTATGAACGTCATTCAAGTAATGCTAGTCCGCCGGACCCTGCCATGTCAGCGGCGACCTCTCCGTATGTGGGAGTTTAATCCAGAAGTGCGGCGGCCTCTTCAGCACTTCTTCGGCACCACGCACGAAGGAATGCGGAAATTATATTTCGGGGAATGAGAGCAATGGCCGGACACCACTGAAGATGTCGGCCTTGACTGCAATCATCCGGACACTGCGGTAAGTACTCAAACTCCGAACACCTTCCATTCAAGCATCTCTTGACAAGATACTGAACAATCCGACCCTATACAGGGCTGGATAAAGAAAGCGGTGTTAATCTGGTGTCCGACGCCCCTTCCCGAAGACTCTGCGACTGCCCTGCTGATGAGAATGCTGATTCCCACACCGTACCAGGTGTCTGCAGAGGGGGCGAGAGCAGGGAGCCCGAAGGTGATATCCGCCCTGAGGACTTATTAGACGCCGTGTCCGGGGAAACCGAAACTCCTTTGCCCAAGGGCAAAGGTGCGGAGGAGGCTCTCCATGGCAAAAAGAGGGCTGCTTCTGAAGATCAGGAAGGGAAGCCTTTGAAGAGAGGAAAAATGCCATCGTCGGGCAGTTTGGGCTGGGCGAGCGATGTTGCTGTAAGGCTTTCTGGCGAGGACGAACCTCTGGCCAAATCGTAAGTGAGGCTGGGGCACTTTAAACGTACTTCATTCTTTTCCTATTAGTGAAGTAATCATCCGACATATGCACATCCACGCAGGTTAACGCCTGGTGTTTCTCAGTCGTCCTCCTCTTCGGGAGACCTTCTTCCGGAGATGATGGAGAGTGACACGCCATCTTCGGGCTCTTCACCCAACAGGGGGGATGATACCGAGGTGTCGTCCCGAAGGGTTCCTCCCGATCGTCAAGCAGTGCAGGAAACGAAGAAGGTGTTACCCGAAGATGGTGCCTCTGACACTCAGGGTTCGAGAATCAAGAATTACGGCCCCAAACCATCCGGTTTACGGATGGAGATGATTCTGGGGCAAGTAAGCGGATTCCTTCAAAGGAATGCCATACTCCGGCGGCGGTTTCCGAAGACCCCGGAGCGCCGGAAATGCTGACGGACATGCTGCTGCGAGCGTCCATTTCAGAGAAGCATGGTGCCTTGATGGTTGTGGTGGTCGAAAAGGTTCTATCCGCAAAAAGCGGATTGAACGAGGCCTTCTCGAGCCTTCTAAGAGGTTTTGAGGTTTGTGATGTAGTTTTGCCAATTGAATAATATTGACAGAATGCACCTGTTGTATATGCAGTAGCCCCTGAGACTCGGATTGCCTTCCGAAGGAAGCGATCGGAGGATCAAAAAGATATGCTCAGTTACTAACCTTGATTTAACTTGGGATACTGGCTGCCTCCCCTTCTGCGGCTACCCGTAATACGGAAGTGGCCGAACTGCAACGAAAGCTGGATTTTGCAGAAGATGACATTGCATTGATCAACAGGCGTCTTGACGACTCGCAAGGTATATATTTTGAGCATTCCTTACACCAATGTGCTTGTAATGTAGGCCTGACACTGAAAAGGGTTTTATATGAAATGTGCATGATTGCAGATGGTGCTGCCGCCGTTGAAGCTCTTCGGGCGGAGCTAGCCCGGGCCAAGGAGCAGGCCCGGTGTAGTGACGCGGCTGCCGAGAAGGCATCAGCTGATCTAAGAGCCAAACAAGCAGCTTGGCGCCAAAGTGACGAGAAAATATCCGCACTGGCACTTGAATTGAAAGATACTGCCAGCCGCTGTGAATTCCTTGAGAAGGAGAATAAAGCCAAAATGGCTGAACTTGATAAGGCCGTACGAGAGGCAAGTGAAGCTCGGTCTGAATCTAGGGCAACTCGTGAAGAGATTCGGGAAGCTAAGGAGATAGCGGTCGGTAAGCCCTTTTTGCTTCAGACTAAGTTTGGCGATCCGGACTATGCTCAGCTAAACCAGGTCTAGAGTTCTCCGGCTGAATTTTTGGACTTGCCGAAGAGTTCTTCCGATGCGGCACAATTTTACCAAGAGCAAGAGGGGTATGCAATGGAGAAGCTTTTCTGGTCACAATTTGGCGCGTCGAAGCAGCCTCTGTTGCTAAATGAACAGATGTCCCAATGGGCCGAGCTTCATAGGATATCCGGCGACGCCATGAAGAACGTCATAATCTGGTTGTGGCCGAGTGAGCCTGTTCCCCAGAGCTATTTTGGCCTGGTGTGGCGTCTTGTTGATGCGGTGCCGCATATCGATGCTGCGAAGCGATCGGCATGCACTGAGGGTGCACGGATGGCCTTTGCCCGAGTCAAGACGTTCTGGGGAAGATGAAGGCCGTCGATGTTGCGGCGAAGAGTCCGCCCAAGGGCAAGGACCGTAATGAGCCGGAGCATTATTTTGAAGACATCCTGGAAGCCACCTGCCTGATAGAGGGTCAATGCTCGAAGAACATAATGTTCGAGTGAGGTGTATTAGAATTGTAAAAGACAATTTTATAATTGATCTATTTTTATATTTCTGCTCAAAAGCTTGAATTCCTCCTATGCGGCCATTTTAATATAATCTGAAAGTTTTCCTGTCGTCGGCTTCAGCCCCCTCGTAGGAAGTACAGGGGTGTTCGGAAAAGCATTTAATCACTCTTTATCCAACGTCTTGGTCCGTAAAGGAGGTGATAATGCAGCGAACTAGGCAATCGGACTATAAGGCGTTAACACTTTCACTTAGCCATAGGAGTTTTATGGTGGGGCTACGACATAGCCCTTGGTATGTATGCAGCATATAATGCCTTACATATTTGATCTGAAAAAGATCCCTCGTGTGACATGGAGAATCGCTAAGGACTCCAAGAAGTCGTCAAGTGGTTGATCAGCTCTCGCCGCATCACGACAGTCAGTTTTCGGCTTTCTCTACTGAGGTGCTCGTCCGGTTTAGACCAGGCACTGTCGCAGATAGTTCTCCTTTACTACCCTAGGCGATAGGCGGAATGTAGGGTAGCAAGCACAGTGAGCCGCAACCCAACTATTGACCCAAGACAATGATTCGGAGCTGATGCATGTAAGGCCAAACTTGCGACGCCGAAGTACGCTATAGAGTTGTTCGGACTTTTGCTGGCAACTTTTTCGTTCCCATACCGAGCCCCTGGCAGGGTATGCCGAGGTGCATCTGTAACACAGCCGTTGAGGCCGTACTCATTGTTGAAAGATTATGAAAGATTAGTTCAGACGAGGTTTAATGGGAGCGGAGCAATATGCCAATGATGAGTTTATGTATATATATTATAAAAAGAAACCACAAGCCCGGCTATTTGACATGCTCGGGGTTGGGAACAGAGGAAAAAGGGCATAGTACAGACTCGGAATAAAGAGTGCGGTCTACAAAAAGTTATTTTGGACCTCGTGTCGCACGTCTGCGCCACCCGTCCTCGAGTGGGGGGGGGGGAATCCTTAACGAAGGTAGCCCCTTAGGTGAGTGTACGGATCCAAACTGCGACAGAGTCCATTGTAGATGTTGTCCTGTTGGTCACCTGTTCTTAAGAAATGATACAGAAAAATAAGAAAAATGGATAAAAACGTTACGGGAATTCTTGCAGGGTTGTCTGTATTGTGCTTCTGCCGATGCCCATGGTATCTTGAGTGTGTATGATGTACGCGTGGTGTAAATCTTGCCGGTATGGTTGGTGGGTGGTGGAAGCCGAACTGCTATTTCTGTTCTGGGAGTGGTCGAACTTTGGAGGGAAACTGTTTCTGGCCCCTGGTGTTCGGCTGGCGAGCCGCTCCCTCGTCTTTATCGCCTGGTGGCCTCCTCCCCTTCCTATTGGCGTTAAGCTTTCCTATCTGCTTGAGGGCCCAACAGCTTCTGTTGGTATGGTTAGCTGGCTTATCAGGATGACCGTGAATCTGACAATGTCGGTCCAGTATTCTGTCAAGGGTGGATGATCCATCCTGGTTTGCCTTTAGTGGCTTCTTCCATTGACTGGGTTTCGGATTGTGAAATCCGGCGTTGACCGCTGTGTCGCGTAATCTTTCAGTATTATTGTGACTGTTGTGTTCGGTTCATCGTGGCTTACCGTTATCGTCTCGAATTTCGGAAGTACCCGGGTCGCTGGCGTTGTTGCTTTTATGAGCGAGCCAGTTGTCTTCACCTGCGCAAAAGCGAGTCATTAGAGCGGTAAGGGCTGTCATGGATTTGGGTCCGTCCTGGCCGAGGTGACGTGCTAGCCATTCATCCCGGATGCTATGTTTGAAGGACGCGAGGGCTTCTGCGTCCGGAGAGTCGACAATTTGGTTCTTTTTGACTAAGAACCTAGTCCAGAGCTCCCTGGCTAACTCGCCGGGCTTCTGGACAATATGACTTAAGTCATCGGCATCTAGTGGTCGGACATATGTTCCTTGGAAGTTGTCTTGAAAGGCGTCTTCCAAATCTTCCCAGCTGCCAATCGAACTTTCTGGTAAACTGTTTAGCCCGTACCGAGCTGGCCATTTAAGCTTGAGAGGTATGCATTTAATGGCATGAAGGTCGTCTCCGAGAGCCATGTGAATATGGAGGAGGTAATCCTCAATCCATACTGCGGGATCAATTGTTCCATCGTATGAGTCGATGTTAATGGGTTTAAACCCTTATGGAAATCATGCTCCATTACCTCGTCAGTGAAGCAGAGAGGGTGTGCGGCTCATCTATGTTGAGCCACACTATGAAGCACCTCCGGCGGACTCCGTTTACGGAGTTCGGACCGGGCGTGGTCGGCTCTGTTGTGTCCGAATAGGTAACCATCATCACCGGTCGGGGCAGTGTTCCCCCGAGCTGTTTTGTTCTTATTTTGACGGCCGGATGGGTTGGTATGGTGCTCTGCTTGGGCTGCTGCTTTATCCGGACCGAATTTGGTTGGCCTACCACATTATTCGATGGTGGTGTGAGCTCCAACGCCCTGCCATCGTATTGAGGGAGCCACCTGCCTTCGGGTGGCTCTTGTCTGGGCCGCTAAGGCCGTATTCTTCGGCGGCCAAGACCTCGGTCCATCTATCATTGAGCAAATCTTGGCTCGCTTGAAGCTGCAGCGGCTTATTTCTTAGGCTCCTTGCAGTGGCTATGAGCCGGCGTTTAAAGCGCTCCTGCTCGAGAGGTTCCTTAGGCGCGATAAAATCCTCGTTGCCGAGGATCTCCTCTTCCTCGGAGAGTGGGAGATAATTGCTATCCTCTGAATCTCCATATGTGGCCTATTCATCATGGTCGTCCTGCCCGCCTTCCTGTTCCTCCTGTTCGGATTCTACCTCAATAGGGTCTTCGTTGTCCAGAGTGTTATCTTCTTCGGTGCTAGTATTGTTTTCTCTTGAGCGACGTGACTTAGGGCGGCGTAGGGCGTGCCGGTGTTCGGACTGTGTACTAGGGGTTTTATCCTCGACCGGGTCTTCCTTGTCATCGTCGAGAGCGTCGTTGGGTGTGTCTACCATACACACGTCGTACCATGAAGTGGCCAGCCTGCGTCTAGCGGGTAGTGAGTTCTGGCCTTGCCCCTCATCATCGTCCGTACCGTCGATGTCTACGGAGCCAGTTTCAAGTGTGTTGGTTGGGTCTTCAACAGTGGCGATGAAGTGGGCGGCGGGTGGGAAGCAAAATTCTCCATCGTCCGCCGCAAGTTTGAACCGAACATAGTTCT
Organism: Aegilops longissima; assembly: GCA_021605205.1. NCBI lineage: Eukaryota > Viridiplantae > Streptophyta > Magnoliopsida > Poales > Poaceae > Aegilops > Aegilops longissima. The sequence continues at coordinate 306,969,443 of CM038681.1, read as the reverse complement.
GTGGCGAGTCGCCTGCCAGAGATAGGTTTTTTAGTGAGTTTAGTACATCGCCCATGGGCGAGTGTTGGAAGACGTCTGCGGTGCTGAACCTGAAGATCGATAACCGATCGAGTTCGGTGTCAGCGGACTCGCAGGGTTCGGAACCTGCTGCCGGGGACGAGTCCAGGGTTCCGCTGATGCGGATATCATATGCGGCAGGATCTGTGTATGGCTCCAACGCCGTGGAATCGGTAGCCCCCGTGATGGGGTTGTGCTCCCCATCTTGGGACGGCTTGATCTGCTCCGGATCTAAGGCCAGAGTTGTTACAGGAGCATCTCCTGGATGCGGCCCGATGACAGGTTTAAGCCATGTCCATCGGGGCGGCGGGGAGTGATTGCCACGGTCTCGAATCCGTCGAAGATCAAGTCTCCACGGATGTCCGCAACGTAGTTCAAGCTTCAGAATCTCACCTGATGGCCAGGGGCGTAGCTGTCAATCTGCTCCAGATGGCCAAGCGAGTTGGCCCACAGTACGAAGCCGCCGAATACGAAGATCTGTCCGGGGAGAAAGGTTTCTCCCTGGACAACGTCGTCATCGACGATTGAAGGGGCCATCAAACCTTTTGTCGACGGGACATAGGAACTCTCAATGAAAGCACCAATGTCGGTGTCAAAACCGGCGGATCTCGGGTAGGGGGTCCCGAACTGTGCGTTTAGGATCGATGGTAACACGAGATGGGGGACACGATGTTTACCCAGGTTCGGGCCCTCTCTATGGAGGTAATACCCTACTTCCTGCTTGATTGATCTTGATGAATATGGGTGTTACAAAAGTTGATCTACCACGAGATCGTAATGGCTAAACCTTTGAAGTCTAGCCTATGTGAATATGGTAATGAATGTCCCTTATCTGGTCTATACTCTCTGGTTTATATAGACATCGGAGAGATCTAGGGTTACATGGGGTCGGTTACATAAGAAGGAATCTTCACAGCTGGTCGCCTAGCTTTCCTTCCACGCCAAGGAATGTCCAATCGGACACGGGTATAGTCTTCGGCCTTCATATCTTCACAGCTCATCAGTCCGGCCCAATGAATAACAGGCCGGACGCCCGAGGACCCCTTAGTCCAGGACTCCCTCAGCGGGGTGCAGCTCCGTTAGCCTTGCAGTGTCCTGCTGCCATGGTGGTGGTGGCTGACGGGTCGCCTCTGCCATGCTCCATCGACGCGTTCGCCGGTGCCCTACCGTCCCCGCCAGGCTACCTCTCCTGGAGCCCGACGGGGTCAGGCTAGGCTTCTGCCCAGGCGCACCTTTTGCCCGCTTTGCCTTCTACCACCGTGCCTAGGAGGAGAGGGACAAGAAAGGGCATTAAGGGGCACTTATCTTTTTTCAATCCTAAACCAGTAGGCACTTGCCAAATTTTAGTTCAAATAATGTAATCGCTCGAGTCCATGTTTGTGTCTGTAAGGCTTGTACTTGTTTGATCTGCATATTAATGAAAAAGATGAACCTTTCCGGGGACTCGTGCATGTATATGTCCATGCAGAGGTGGGGTGCCTCTATATTTCATATAAGCGAGTTCCCCCGGTAGGCTATCCTACCGGTACCCTCTATTTTGCAACCGGGGACGAAGCCTATCGGACGAAAATTGCGATGAGGGACCAGTCCACTGCCAGTCTTGTTCTATCAAAGGCCACTGCGACCACCCTCACCGAAGCAACGTTCGTGTCAAGGGATGGGAGCACCTAATTTTCAAAAAAGCGGCGAGGTTTCCTTATGCACAAGTATTTGCTTACAGAACACGTATGCACAAGAGGTTGAACTTATCTGTTTGTCTTGCTGGAGATCACAGCGCTGGCTTGTCTCCATTTCTCCTCTTGGGGATTGAATGCACAGTAGGAGCCTGCAGATTTATGCAGATGGAAATGATGCCAGATGCAATCCTATCTACATGAGTATGCAATGCTCATGAAATGCTTATGCAATGCACATTCTATGATCATGCAATGCTGATGATATGCTTATGCATGCATGCAACTTCTCGGGGCCCCCCAACGCTTCATTTATTTTCTGTTGCTCAGGGTCTATGCCTGGCTTTGTACAAGGGGTTACATGCAGCTGAGGCAAGGCCAATACAAAAGGGTGGCTACCGGGCAGGGCCCGACAGCTGCGCCTTACGCGTAGAACTTACGAAGATGCTCAATATTCAATGAGTTTTGCAATTGAATGCCATCTCTGGTCTCTAGATGGACTGCGCCAGGTCTAGTGACTCGAACTACCCGGTAAGTGCCTTCTCACTTTGGCGTCAACTTGTTTGTACCCTTGGCAGACTGAACGCGCCTAAGGACAAGGTTGCCTTCCTCAAAACACCGGGCATGAACCCTGCGGCTGTGATAGCGACGCAGGGCTTGCTGATAGCATGCAGCACGCGTAGCAGCCCAGAGATGGTTCTCCTTGAGAAGCAGAACATCGTCACGCTGGTGCCGATCCTGCGCTACTTCATCGTAGGCAGGCACTCGAGGTGACCCGTAAATGAGTTCCATGGGGATAACTGCTTCTGCTGTGTAAACGAGGGAGAAGGGAATATGCTCGGTAGCTCTATTTGGTGTCGTTCTGAGGGACCAGAGAACTACCGACAGCTCGTCGATCCATCGCATGTCGCAGTTCTGCAGTGTATCAAAATTTCTTGTCTTGAGTCCTCGCAGCACTTTAGTGTTCACCCTCTCAGCTTGTCCATTACTTCTGGGATGTGCAACAGAGGCAAATGAGATCTTGCTTCCGTGGGCATGAACATATTGCATGAAGGCGCGGCTCACGAATTGGGTGCTGTTGTCAGTGATGATCCGGGCAGGGACCCCGAAACGGCACACCAAATCTTTCAAGAACTTGATAGTTGACTTAGCTGTCACCTTTCTCATGACAACTACTGCTGGCCACTTTGTAAACTTTTCGATAGCAACAAACAAGAATTCAAAGCCCCCGACAGCTCAGGGGAAAGGGGCAAGGATATCGAGCCCCCAGACCGAAAGCCCCCGACAGCTCATGTGAAGCACTGCTGCTAAGCCAGCGCTACTGCTAGGTGCTCTCCAGCGCTACTGCTAATGTTCCTGCTTTCACCGACGACCCTCACTCCCTACGTATTTGTGCTGTATTTATACAGGCTCTATACAATAGTTTCATCAGATCATACTAAACATACACTATTCTCATCATATCATAGACATACAGTAGTCTCATCATACCATTATCATCATTCAACACAAATATCATCAAATCTCGGAAATAGTGATACACAAGTGCGATCATGTCATGTCTCGAATAAGTGCAACTGCATGGTCATGGCACACACACAAGTTTCATCATCTCTATCTAAACCATGATGTATAAGAGAAGAGTGATCAGCATGAGCAAGAGCGCGACTATGTTGTACCTGCGGTCCCGCCCATGCTCATGCTAGAGTGTCCACCTCAAGTAACTACTTTCCGCTTCGGCTCTGCTGTCGAAACCTTTGTGGCTAGCACCCGGGTACCTGTGCACCTGGGCATGAGCGTCTGGCCAGTGGTCGTAGACTCCTGGAACCCTCCCATCATACACGACATAGTAGCCCTTCGCCATCTCTGATCTATGTACCTGCATCGTGGAGTTGATGAATTGAATGATAATATGCAACATAATGTACTTAAGAAAACAAGGAGGCATAGTTAGCAAAATACAATCAAACAATAGTAAACATAAATGATGAAGTTCCTCATACCCAAACTAATTAACTAGAGCGATCTACGCTAGTTCATGCCATAGAAAGACAGTAGTGACACATTGTCATCAACAATCAGTCCTCCATGTCAGCGGTCCAATCTTCATAGTCAGGGAGGAAGCACCCGAGCTTCTTGAAAGGCTTCGGGTCCAGACGCTGAGCGAGTAGCAGTGCTCGGACATCTTCCCGCGCGATTGGCCCATGGTAGAACATCCCTGTTGGTTCGAGGACTGGCTTCATGATCACTTGGGAAAGTTCACACTGTACGTGATAAAACTCAACTCTGATTTGATCATCCGGTGTCCTTCCTATGCTTGTGGCCCAGCTAACAATCTCGGCATCGTTAGTAGTAGGTGACATGCGAAGGCGTTGATTATCCCTTTTGTACTCGAGCAGGTGATGCATGAGGTAGAATCCATCAGCCATACTGGAGTGCGGTTGCTGGATGCAGCAGAAGTCAGTCTTATGTCCGAAAGCCAGCCCACGATTCCTGTACTTTTTCACCTTGATATATCCACCAGACAGGCTGAAGGTTAACAGGGCACTATCGAGAACAGTCTTTATGTGCTTGTAATCCTTTTTCCTGAGGTTCTTCGATGAGTCCAAGTACATCGCATGGGAGTATTTCGGGACGAGCGATGAGGACGCCTTTGCGTAAATTAAGTACACCTCAAATTAGCCTCCATGCTTACAAAGGAATGATTAACACTTACGATGGATGACTTACGTGGGATGATAAGGCAAGAGAATCACTTCCTGTCCTTATTAGCGATCATGAATTCGCCGAGGTACTTGCTCGCATAGTCACGGTGCTCTTTGCAAACTGCCAAGAAGCTCTCGTGCATATAGAATGGGTCCGCGACGCAGATATATTTGATGTTCTCGACCCTGATGAATTAGTTCAGTTACAACACATACATGCGGATGAACTAGAAAACCAGCTTGGTCATGTGGAACATGTCGTAGATGTAGTCAAATCACAGGATGAACTTATTCGCGGGCCATCTCTCGACGTACAATCTACCACCCGGCACCTGAGCCGCGTAAAGCGGGTATCCTGGTTTTTTCGCGACCAGAAGGCTTTTATCTCTGGCCAGCACATCTTCATGGAGTCTCCTTAGATCATTGTTCAATATGTGTTGTAGTGCTTTCGCAGGTAGGATCGGCTGGCCGGCCTCATGGAAGTGTTGCGCACCTTCGACATGTATTCTGTCTACCACCCGGGGCTCCAGACGCGGCTGGCTGCTTGAAGCAGCTCTGGCTCCTTTAGGGCCTTTCTTGTCTGGTCTCCTCCTTTGCTTCTTTGTGGGTGGCGGTAGTGAGCCCACCATACCTTCCCTGACCACCACCCCCAATGTCGTCGGGCTAATCAGTGGACGGGCGTCAGGGGGGTGCTGGGTACAGGCGGCATCTGGAGGCGTCTCCTGTGAGGATCGCTTGAAGAGAGACTTTTTGCATTCCGCCTTAGGACATTCCGGCTCCGGCAAACCAGGCAGCATCAAATCATCATCTCCATGCTCATAGCATGAGTCTTCGCCATCCCGAGCTATCAATCCTACATCATCATAGGCGGTATTGAAATACTTGTCTGGGTCATCATCATCATCATCCTCCATGTCATCATCAACATTTGCTTCTTTAACAACGGGGGCTACATCATTTGCCACTAATGGAGGCTCTCCCTCGCATCGTCCGTTATCACTCGCCACGATAGGTGCGGGTAATGTGGTAGGTGGGGTGGTGTTCATACCTTCTTGAGAAGGTGGTGTTGGCGTGATACTGGGAGCCTCGAGACGAAGATGAGACTTGGGCCAAGGCAAGAACCAACTCTTGCATGCGCCAATCATCTTAGGGGTCTCGTCGTCATCAACTGGTACCAGAGGAGGCAAATCCTCGAGGCCCGCTAAGACACTGGCCACGTTAACCTGGAATACGCCATCAGGCATCTCTCGGTTGTGGAACATGCGGTCCTTTGGCTTCATGATCGTTGCCTTTCCCACGGCCACCTTCTGGCCCCTGATGTCGTAGAGTAGGGTGCACAGGGTGTCGTCGGCCTATGAAGGAGACATGTGTGCGAAGTCAAGCATCCGAAATGCAACTGAAACGGAAGACTATAGACATGCTGCTGAAAAGGGTATGACGCGTAATTACCGTGAAGGCGTCGAGCTCAGCCAGCGATGAAGGCCCACCGACCATGCAAGAGACGGAGGTCGGGCTGCTATGAATAGGAGCAGGACCTTTTGCGGTTGCTTGAGCAGGTGCAGGTGCTCTTGTGTTCACCGAATTGCTCCCGACAAAGCTGGGAAGGGGAAAGTCCTCTAGCAGTGCATTTGGATTGTTCTTCGTGAAATCCCATAGTGCTGGAAGCAAGCTGACCACCACGTCAGTGATCGCTGCATTGACGGCCCCGAGCAACTCTTCTTTGGTCTCAGCTTTGGTCTAATCAACCGCAATCTTGACCTTCTCATCGATGCTCTGCTGAGTGACGACCGAGTGTCTCTTCCTTCTTTCCTCTAGATCCTCAGGGTAGCACGTCTTCCACGAGGCACCATCTCCGACGCCGTGCACCCGTCCATAGGACGGCGGCTTGTCCACCGGGACCTTCTTCAGTATGTTCAGGGCCCGGTTGAATGGGGTGTCCACTTGGGCCTCGCCGACGACTGTGATGACTCGTCGCTTTCGGCTGCCTTTTGTTGCTGCTCTTTCTGCAAAAGGAACGTGGATGGTTTACTAATGTGACAAAACTTGCAGTCAAATTGATTGGAAGCTATAATATGATAATGTGGTAATATAACAATTACCATAAGTCTCATGAAGTCCCTCGTGATTGGGTCCGTGTAAAAGAGCTTTTTTTCTTTGTCCCACTTGTACCGGGCCCTGATCCAGTCATGCTCCAGCGGGTCGGTGAACTCCGCCAAGGGGTCTGGGATTCCATGACTTTCATGTTCGGCATCCTCCTTGGCCCATATGGCCCTCTTCCCATCGTAACCACGGCTTCCGAGGCGGTGGGGAGGCGTGTTCCTGGCCTGGAGCGCCTTCATTTTCTCCGACTATGCCTTGACTTCTTCTTTAGCACAATTCTCCTTGAATTTTGCAAAGTCCTCTTTCGTTATTGACGGATTGTCAGCATGAATCTTGGACTACGGTTCATTCTTCGCAATCGCTTTTTTCACCAGAACTTTCCAGGAGGACAAGTCGTTGGTGAACGTGACCATCGCCTTGTCGTTTATCTTTGTCATGGCGATGTCTTTCCATGGATCGTCATATTCTTTTTCATTGCGGCCAGGGAACAAGAACCTATTGTGCAACTTCTTTAGGAGCATGTTCTCCATATGTGGTATCTGCCTCAACCTCTCGTCATTGATGTTGGCGGTTTCCTTGAGGATGCATCCAAGTTGATTGCCCCAGCACGAGCGCGCATCCTCCGGCGCCGTTGGCTCAAACTTCTTGGGGTGCATCTCCGTGACCACAATTTGTCCGATGCCAAGCTCGTTTCGTCTTCGTGTCCTCTTCTTCTAAGGTGCTTTACCGGCTACGACAGCATCCTTGCCAGTCTCGGGGGTGGTGACGGTGCCGGTGCCAGTGCTTGTGCCGGTGTCAGTGTCGGGGTTGGTGCCACTGCCGCCACCATGCAACCCCATCTGGTGTTGGTCCAGGTAATCGAAATAGTGATTTGCTGACTCGATGGGGTCTTCGAGGCGAGCAGAACCACCCGCGACTTCGGCGTCGGTAGACATATTTCCTATTCAACAATTGTAAATAAAAGATATAATGAAAAGAAAAAAGGGGCCTATATTTGGTCAAAATGTTGATTCATTCCCCTTCCGATAAATTCCGGGTACTCCATATGTCCTAGTTTCTAGCACAAGTCATGCAGAAAATCACGGAAAATTTTGGCATGACCTTTGCTAAAAAGTGGACATATGGAGCACCTGAATTTTGCCGGAACGGAAATGAATCAACATTCCGCGAAACATAGGCCACTCGGATATAATTCGACATTCAACCAACATTGGAAAAACAACATATAACATCAATGACATATATCATTTGCAAAATATATCATTCAAGCAAAAGCATGCTTGTACTTAAATACGCAAAAATGACAAAATGGCATATGCTATACACAAAAACTTGCTCTCTCTCTCTCTCTCTGGTAAAATTCGCTACTAGTTAGCTACTGTATTTGCTAAATTTGCCCTACCTAATTGAACCCTAAATTGAAAACCTATTTTCATTTCTAAAAAAAGAAAACCTAAGAGCCAGAGACAGGGGGAGGTGGGGGAAGGGGGTCAGCAGTTGATGTCTACTAGGCAACCTTCTACTTGTAGACGTTGTTGGGCCTCCAAGTGCAGAGGTTTGTAGGACAATAGCAAATTTCTCTCAAGTGGATGACCTAAGGTTTATCAATCCGTGGGAGGCGTAGGATGAAGATGGTCTCTCTCAAGCAACCCTGCAACCAAATAACAAAGAGTCTCTCGTGTCCCCAACACACCCAATACAATGGTAAATTGTATAGGTGCACTAGTTCGGCGACGAGATGGTGATACAAGTGCAATATGGATGGTAGATATAGGTTTTTATAATCTGAAAATATAAGAACAGCAAGTTAACTAATGATAAAACTGAGCATAAACGGTATTGCAATGCTAGGAAACAAGGCCTAGGGTTCATACTTACACTAGTGCAAGTTCTCTCAACAATAATAACATAATTGGATCATATAACTATCCCTCAACATGCAAAAAAGAGTCACTCAAAAGTCACTAATAGCGGAGAACAAACGAAGAGATTATGGTAGGGTACGAAACCACCTCAAAGTTATTCTTTCCAATCAATCCGTTGGGCTATTCCTATAAGTGTCACAAACAGCCCTAGAGTTCGTACTAGAATAAAACCTTAAGATACAAATCAACCAAAACCCTCATGTCACCTAGATACTCCAATGTCACCTCAAGTATCCGTGGGTATGATTATACGATATGCATGACACAATCTCAAATTCATCTATTCAAACCAACACATAGAACCTCAAAGAGTGTCCCAAAGTTTCTACCAGAGAAATACGACGAAAACGTGTGCCAACCCCTATGCATAGGTTCATGGGCGGAACCCGCAAGTTGATCACCAAAACATACATCAAGTGAATCACGTGATATCCCATTGTCACCACAGATACGCACGGCAAGACATACATCAAGTGTTCTCAAATCATTAAAGACTCAATCCGATAAGATTACTTCAAAGGGAAAACTCAATCCATTACAAGAGAGTAGAGGGGGAGAAGCAACATAAGATCCAACTATAATAGCAAAGCTCACGGTACATCAAGATCGTGCCAAATCAAGAACACGAGAGAGAGATCAAACACATAGCTACTGGTACATACCCTCAGCCCCGAGGGTGAACTACTCCCTCCTCGTCATGGAGAGCGCCGGGATGATGAAGATGGACACCGGTGAGGGATCCCCCTCCGGCAGGGTGCCAGAACAGGGTCCCGATTGGTTTTTGGTGGCTCTGGAGGTTTTGCGGCGGCGGAACTCCCGATCTAATCTCTGTTATGGAAGTTTTAGGGTACGTGGAGTTATATAGGCGGAAGAAGCACGTCAGGAGAGCCACGAGGGCCCCACGAGGCAGGGGGCGCGCCCTAGGGGGGTGGGCGCACCCCCCACCCTCATGGCTTCCTCCTTCCTTCCTTGACGTGGGGTCCAAGTCCATCGGGTGGCTTTCGTTCCAAAAATAACTTCTGTAGTTGATTTCGTTCCGTTTTGACTCCGTTTGATATTCCTTTTCTTCGAAACACTGAAATAGGCTAAAAACAACAAATCTGGGCTGGGCCTCCGGTTAATAGGTTAGTCACAAAAGTAATATAAAAGTGAATAATAAAGCCCAATATTTCCCAAAACAATAGATAATATAGCATTGAGCAATAAAAAATTATAGATACATTGGAGACGTATCAAGCATCCCCAAGCTTAATTCCTGCTCGTCCTCGAGTAGGTAAATGATAAAAAAGATAATTTTTGATGTGGAATGATACTTGGCATAAGTTTAATGTAATTCTTCTTAATTGTGATATGAATATTCAGATCCGAAAGATCCAAGATAAAAGTTCACATTGACATAAAAGTAATAATACTTCAAGCATACTAACAAAGCAATTATGTCTTCTCAAAATAACATGGCCAAAGAAAGTTATCCCTGCAAAATCATATAGTCTGGCTATGCTCTATATTCACCACAAGAAGTATTTAAATCATGCACAACCCCGATGACAAGCCAAGCAATTTTTTCATAGCTTTGACATTCTCAAACTTTTCAATCTTCACGCAATACATGAGCGTGAGCCATGGACATAGCACTATATGTGGAATAGAATCGTGGTTGTGGAGAAGACAAAAAGGAGAAGATAGTCTCACATCCACTAGGCGTATCAACGGGCCATGGAGATGCCCATCAATAGATATCAATGTGAGTGAGTAGGGATTGCCATGCAACGGATGCACTAGAGCTATAAGTATATGAAAGCTCAACAAAAGAAACTAAGTGGGTGTGCATCCAACTTGCTTGCTCATGAAGACCTAGGGCATTTTGAGGAAGCCCATCATTGGAATATACAAGCCAAGTTCTATAATGAAAGATTCCCACTAGTATATGAAAGTGACAACATAGGAGACTCTCTATCATGAATATCATGGTGCTACTTTGAAGCACAAGTGTGGCAAAGGATAGTAGCATTGTCCCTTCTCTCTTTTTCTCTCATTTTTTTGGTTTTTTTTGTTTGGGCCTTTTCTCATTTTTTTATGGCCTCTTTTTTTTTCCTTTTTTTTATTTATTTTTCGTCCGGACTCTCATCCCGACTTGTGGGGGAATCATAGTCTCCATCATCCTTTCTTCACTTGGGACAATGCTCTAGAAATGATGATCATCACACTTTTATTTACTTACAACTCAAGAATTACAAGTCGATACTTAGAACAAAATATGACTCTATGTGTATGCCTCTGGTGGTATACCGGGATATGCAATGATTCATGAGTGACATGTATGAAAGAATTATGAACGGTGGCTTTCCCACAAATACGATGTCAACTACATGAGCATGCTAAGCAATATGACAATGATGGAGCGTGTCATAATAAACGGAACGGTGGAAAGTTGCATGGCAATATATCTCGGAATGGCTATGGAAATGCCATGATAGGTAGGTATGGTGGTTGTTTTGAGGAAGGTATATGGTGGGTGTATGATACCGGCGAAAAGTGCACGGTATTAGAGAGGCTAGCAATGGTGGAAGGAAGAAGGGTGCATATAATCCATGGACTCAACATTAGTCATAAAGAACTCATATACTTATTGCAAAAATCTACAAGTTATCAAAGAAAAGTATTACGCGCATGCTCCTAGGGGGATAGATTGGTAGGAAAAGACCATCGCTCGTCCCCGACCGCCACTCATAAGGAAGAAAATCAATAAATAAATCATGCTCCGACTTCATCACATAACGGTTCACCATACGTGCATGCTACGGGAATCACAACTTTAACACAAGTATTTCTCAAATTCACAACTACTCAACTAGCATGAGTCTAATATCACCATCTTCATATCTCAAAACAATCATAAGGAATCAAACTTCTCTTAGTATTCAACACACTCATAAGAATACTTACAAATCTTGTATGCTTAGCATATTAGGATTATTTAAGAAAATTACCATGCTATTTAAGACTCTCAAAATAATATAAGTGAAGCATGAGAGTTCATCTATTTATTCAAAATATAACCACCGCCGTGCTCTAAAAAGATATAAGTGAAGTACTAAAGCAAAAAAAAACTACTCCGAAAGATATAAGTGAAGATCAATGAGTAGTTGTATAATTATACAACTATGTGAAGACTCTCTAACATTTAAGAATTTTATATCTTGATACTTTATTCAAACAGCAAGCAAAGCTAAAGAAAATAAAATGACGCTTCAAGCATAACACATATCATGTGGTGAATAAAAATATAGCTCCAAGTAAAGTTACCAATGAAAGAAGATGAAAGAGGGGATGCCTTCCGGGGCATCCCCAAGCTTAGCCTCTTGTTTATCCTTGAATATTACCTTGGGGTGCCTTGGGCATCCCCAAGCTTAGGCTCTTGCCACTCCTTATTCCATAGTCCATCGAATCTTACCCAAAACTTGAAAACTTCACAACACAAAACTTAACAGAAAACTCGTAAGCTCCGTTAGCGAAAGAAAACAAAACACCACTTCAAGGTACTGTAATTAACTCATTATTCATTTATATTGGTGTTAAACCTACTGTATTCCAACTTCTCTATGGTTTATAAACTATTTTACTAGCCATAGAGTCATCAAAATAAGCAAACAACACACGAAAAACAGAATCTGTCAAAAACAGAAGAGTCTGTAGTAATCTGTAACTAACGCAAACTTCTGGAACTCAAAATATTCTAAAAAAATAGGATGTCCTAGAAAATTATATAATTGATCTTATGCAATTGGAATCAGTATTTTATCACGTTCTGGTGATTTTAAACAATTGTTTTCGTAAACAGAAAGTTTCTGGAATTTTCAGCAAGATCAAATAACTATCATCCAAGAAGATCCTATAGGTCTTACTTGGAACAAACACTAATTAAAACATAAAACCACATCTAAACATAAGCTAGATGGATTATTTATTCCTAAACAGAACCAAAAAGCAAAAAACTAAAATAATATTGGTATGCCTCCCAACAAGTGCTATCGTTTAACGCCCCTAGCTAGGCATGATGATTTCAATGATGCTCACATAAAAGATAAGAATTGAAACATAAAGAGAGCATCATGAAGAATATGACTAGCACATTTAAGTCTAACCCACTTACTATGCATAGGGATTTTGTGAGCAAAGAAATTATGGGAACAAGAATCAACTTGCATAGGAAGGTAAAACAAGCATAACTTCAAGATTCTAAGCACATAGAGAGGAAACTTGATATTATTGCAATATGTAGAAGCATATGATCCTCTCTCATAATAATTTTCAGTAGCATCATGAATGAATTCAACAATATAACCAGCACCTAAAGCATTCTTTTCATGATCTACTTGCGTAGAAATTTTATTACTCGCCACATAAGCAAAATTCTTCTCATTCGGAATAGTAGTGGGAGAAAACTCAACAAAACAACTATCATGTGATTGAAAATTAAGATCAAGATGACAAGTTTCATGGTTATCGTTATTCTTTAGAGCATACGTGTCATCACAATAATCATCATAGATAGGAGGCATGCTTTCATCATAGTAAATTTGCTCATCAAAGCTTGGGGGACAAAAAATATAATCTTTATCAAACATAGCTTCCCCAAGCTTGTGGCTTTGCATATCATTAGCATCATGGATATTCAAGGAATTCATACTAACAACATTGCAATCATGCTCACCATTCAAAGATTTAGTGCCAAACATTTTAATGCATTCTTCCTCTAGCAATTGAGCACAATTATCGGAATCCTTATTTTACGGAAGACATTAAAAAGATGAAACGTATGTGGCAAACTCAATTCCATTTTTTGTAGTTTTATTTTATAAGCTAAACTAGTGATAAAACAAGAAACTAAAAGATTCGATTGCAAGATCTAAAGATATACCTTCAAGCACTCACCTCCCCGACAACGGCGCCAGAAAAGAGCTTGATGTCTACTACGCAACCTTCTCCTTGTTGACGTTGTTGGGCCTCCAAGTGCAGAGGTTTGTAGGACAGTAGAAAATTTCCCTCAAGTGGATGACCTAAGGTTTATCAATCCGTGGGAGGCGTAGGATGAAGATGGTCTCTCTCAAGCAACCCTGCAACCAAATAACAAAGAGTCTCTTGTGTCCCCAACACACCCAATACAATGGTAAATTGTATAGGTGCACTAGTTCGGCGAAGAGATGGTGATACAACTGCAATATGGATGGTAGATATAGGTTTTTGTAATCTGAAAATATAAAAACAGCAAGGTAACTAATGATAAAAGTGAGCGTAAACGGTATTGCAATGCTAGGAAACAAGGCCTAGGGTTCATACTTTCACTAGTGCAAGTTCTCTCAACAATAATAACATAATTGGATCATATAACTATCCCTCAACATGCAACAAAGAGTCACTCCAAAGTCACTAATAGCGTAGAACAAACGAAGAGATTATGGTAGGTTACGAAACCACCTCAAAGTTGTTCTTTCCAATCAATCCGTTGGGCTATTCCTATAAGTGTCACAAACAGCCCAAGAGTTCGTACTAGAATAACACCTTAAGATACAAATCAACCAAAACCCTAATGTCACCTAGATACTCCAATGTCACCTCAAGTATCTGTGGGTATGATTATACGATATGCATCACACAATCTCAAATTCATCTATTCAAACCAACACATAGAACCTCAAAGAGTGTCCCAAAGTTTCTACCGGAGAATCACGACGAAAACATGTGACAAACCCTGTGCATAGGTTCATGGGCGGAACCCGCAAGTTGATCACCAAAACATACATCAAGTGAATCACGTGATATCCCATTGTCACCACAGATACGCACGGCAAGACATACATCAAGTGTTCTCAAATCATTAAAGACTCAATCCGATAAGATTAATTCAAAGGGAAAACTCAATCCATTACAAGAGAGTAGAGGGGGAGAAGCAACATACGATCCAACTATAATAGAAAAGCTCGCGATACATCAAGATCGTGCCAAATCAAGTATACGAGAGAGAGATGAAACACATAGCTACTGGTAGATACCCTCAGCCCCGAGGGTGAACTACAACCTTCTCGTCATGGAGAGCGCCAGGATGATGAAGATGGCCACCGGTGAGGGATCCCCCCTCCGGCAGGGTGCCGGAACAGGGTCCCGATTGGTTTTTGGTGGCTCTGGAGGTTTTGCGGCGGCGCAACTCCCGATCTAATCTCTATTCTGGAAGTTTTAGGGTACGTGGAGTTATATAGGCGGAAGAAGCACGCCAGGGGAGCCACGAGGGCCCCATGAGGCAGGGGCGCGCCCCCCACCCTCGTGGATTCCTCATTCCTTCCTTGACGTGGGGTCCAAGTCCATCGGGTGGCTTTCGTTCCAAAAATAACTTCTCTAGTTCATTTCGTTCCGTTTTGACTCCGTTTGATATTCCTTTTCTTCGAAACACTGAAATAGGCAAAAAACAGCAAATCTGGGCTGGGCCTCCGGTTAATAGGTTAGTCCCAAAAGTAATATAAAAGTGAATAATAAAGCCCAATATTGCCCAAAACAATAGATAGTATAGCATGGAGCAATCAAAAATTATAGATACATTGGAGACGTATCAAGCATCCCCAAGCTTAATTCCTGCTCGTCCTCGAGTAGGTAAATGATAAAAAAGATAATTTTTGATGTGGAATGCTACTTGGCATAAGTTCAATGTAATTCTTCTTAATTGTGATATGAATATTCAGATCCGAAAGATTCAAGATAAAAGTTCATATTGATATAAAAGTAATAATACTTCAAGCATACTAACAAAGCAATTATGTCTTCTCAAAATAACATGGCCAATGAAAGTTATCCCTCCAACATCATATAGTATGGCTATGCTCTATCTTCACCACACAAAGTATTTAAATCATGCACAACCCCGATGACAAGCCAAGCAATTGTTTCATAGTTTTGACATTCTCAAACTTTTTCAATCTTCACGCAATACATGAGCGTGAGCCATGGACATAGCACTATATGTGGAATAGAATGGTGGTTGTGGAGAAGACAAAAAGGAGCAGAGAGTCTCACATCAACTAGGCGTATCAACGGGCTATGGAGATGCCCATCAATAGATATCAATGTGAGTGAGTAGGGATTGCCATGCAACGGATGCACTAGAGCTATAAGTATATGAAAGCTCAACAAAAGAAACTAAGTGGGTGTGCATCCAACTTGCTTGCTCATGAATACCTAGGGCATTTTGAGGAAGCCTGTCATTGGAATATACAAGCCAAGTTCTATAATGAAAGATTCCCACTAGTATATGAAAGTGACAACATAGGAGACTCTCTATCATGAAGATCACGGTGCTACTTTGAAGCACAAGTGTGGCAAAGGATAGTAGCATTGTCCCTTCTCTCTTTTTCTCTCATTTTTTTGGTTTTTTTGGGCCTTTTCTCATTTTTATGGCCTCTTTTTTGCCGTTTTTTATTTATTTTTCGTCTGGAGTCTCATCCCGACTTGTGGGGGAATCAAAGTCTCCATCATCCTTTCCTCACTTGGGACAATGCTCTAAAAATGATGATCATCACACTTTTATTTACTTACAACTCAAGAATTACAACTCGATACTTAGAACAAAATATGACTCTATGTGTATGCCTCCGGCGGTGTACCGGGATATGCAATGATTCATGAGTGACATGTATGAAAGAATTATAAACGGTGGCTTTCCCACAAATACGATGTCAACTACATGAGCATGCTAAGCAATATGACAATGATGGAGCGTGTCATAATAAACGGAACGGTGGAAAGTTGCATGGCAATATATCACGGAATGGCTATGGAAATGCCATGATAGGTAGGTATGGTGGCTGTTTTGAGGAAGGTATATGGTGGGTGTATGATACCGGCGAAAAGTGTGCGGTATTAGGGAGGCTAGCAATGGTGGAAGGAAGAAGGGTGCGTATAATCCATGGACTCAACATTAGTCATAAAGAACTCATATACTTATTGCAAAAATCTACAAGTTATCAAAGCAAATTATTACGCGCATGCTCCTAGGGGGATAGATTGGTAGGAAAAGACCATCGCTCGTCCCCGACCGCCACTCATAAGGAAGATAATCAATAAATAAATCATGCTCCGACTTCATCACATAACGGTTCACCATACGTGCATGCTACGGGAATCACAAACTTTAACACAAGTATTTCTCAAATTCACAACTACTCAACTAGCGTGACTCTAATATCACCATCTTCATATCTCAAAACAATCATAAGGAATCAAACTTCTCTTAGTATTCAACACACTCATAAGAATTCTTACAAATCTTGTATGCTTAGCATATTAGGATTATTTAAGAAAATTACCATGCTATTTAACACTCTCAAAATAATATAAATGAAGCATGAGAGTTCATCTATTTCTTCAAAATATAACCACCGTCGTGCTCTAAAAAGATATAAGTGAAGTACTAGAGCAAAAACAAACTACTCCGAAAGATATAAGTGAAGATCAATGAGTAGTTGTATAATTATACAACTATGTGAAGACTCTATAACATTTAAGAATATAAGATCCTGATACTTTATTCAAACAGCAAGCAAATCTAAAGAAAATAAAATGACTCTCCAAGCATAACACATATCATGTGGTGAATAAAAATATAGCTCCAAGTAAAGTTAATGATGAACGAAGATGAAAGAGGGGATGCCTTCCGGGGCATCACCAAGCTTAGGCTCTTGGTTATCCTTGAATATTACTTTGGGGTGCCTTGGGAATCCCCAAGCTTAGGCTCTTTCCACTCCTTATTCCATAGTCCATCGAATCTTTACCCGAAACTTGAAAACTTCACAACACAAAACTTAACAGAAAACTCGTAAGCTCCGTTAGCGAAAGAAAACAAAACACCACTTCAAGGTACTGTAATGAACTCATTATTTATTTATATTGGTATTAAACTTACTGTATTCCAACTTCTCTATGGTTTATAAACTATTTTACTAGCCATAGAGTCATCAAAATAAGCAAACAACACACGAAAAACAGAATCTGTCAAAAACAGAACAGTCTGTAGTAATATGTAACTAACGCAAACTTCTAGAACTCAAAGAATTCTAAAAAAATAGGAAGTCCTAGAAAATTATTTTATTGATATGCTGCAATTGGAATCAGTATTTTATCACGTTCTGGTGATTTTAAACAATTGTTTTCGTGAACAGAAAGTTTCTGGAAATTTCAGCAAGATCAAATAACTATCATCCAAGAAGATCCTATAGGTCTTACTTGGCACAAACACTAACTAAAACATAAAACCACATCTAAAAAGAAGCTAGATGCATTATTTATTCCTAAACAGAACCAAAAAGCAAAAAACTAAAATAATATTGGGTTGCCTCCCAACAAGTGCTATCGTTTAACGCCCCTAGCTAGGCATGATGATTTCAATGATGCTCACATAAAAGATAAGAATTGAAACATAAAGAGAGCATCATGAATAATATGACTAGCACATTTAAGTCTAACCCACTTCCTATGCATAGGGATTTTGTGAGCAAAGAACTTATGGGAACAAGAATCAATTTGCATAGGAAGGTAAAACAAGCATAACTTCAAGATTCTAAGCACATAGAGAGGAAACTTGATATTATTGCAATATGTAGAAGCATATGATCCTCTCTCATAATAATTTTCAGTAGCATGAAGAATGAATTCAACAATATAACCAGCACCTAAAGCATTCTTTTCATGATCTACTTGCATAGAAATTTTATTACTCGCCACATAAGTAAAATTCTTCTCATTCGGAATAGTAGTGGGAGAAAACTCAACAAAACAACTATCATGTGATTGAAAATTAAGATCAAGATGACAAGTTTCATGGTTATCGTTATACTTTAGAGCATACGTGTCATCACAATAATCATCATAGATAGGATGCATGCTTTCATCGTAGTAAATTTGCTCATCAAAGCTTGGGGGAAAAATTAATCTTCATCAAACATAGCTTCCCCAAGCTTGTGGCTTTGCATATCATTAGCATCATGGATATTCAAGGAATTCATACTAAAAACATTGCAATCATGCTCATCATACAAATATTTAGTGCCAAACATTTTAATGCATTCTTCCTCTAGCAATTGAGCACAATTATCGGAATCCTTATTTTCACGGAAGACATTAAAAAGATGAAACATATGTGGCAAACTCAATTCCATTTTTTGTAGTTTTCTTTTATAATCTAAACTAGTGATAAAACAAGAAACTAAAAGATTCGATTGCAAGATCTAAATATATACCTTCAAGCACTCACCTCCCCTGCAACGGCGCCAGAAAAGAGCTTGATGTCTACTACGCAACCTTCTCCTTGTTGACGTTGTTGGGCCTCCAAGTGCAGAGGTTTGTAGGACAGTAGCAAATTTCCCTCAAGTGGATGACCTAAGGTTTATCAATCCGTGGGAGGCGTAGGATGAAGATGGTCTCTCTCAAGTAACCCTGCAACCAAATAACAAAGAGTCTTTTGTGTCCCCAACACACCCAATACAATGGTAAATTGTATAGGTGCACTAGTTCAACGAAGAGATGGTGATACAAGTGCAATATGGATGGTTGATATAGGTTTTTGTAATCTGAAAATATAATAACATCAAGGTAATTAATGATAAAAGTGAGCGTAAACGGTATTTCAATGCTAGGAAACAAGGCCTAGGGTTCATACTTTCACTAGTGCAAGTTCTCTCAACAATAATAACATAATTGGATCATATAACTATCCCTCAACATGCAACAAAGAGTCACTCGAAAAGTCACTAATAGCAGAGAACAAACGAAGAGATTATGGTAGGGTACGAAACCACCTCAAAGTTATTCTTTCCAATCAATCCATTGGGCTATTCCTATAAGTGTCACAAACAGCCCTAGAGTTCGTACTAGAATAACACCTTAAGATACAAATCAACCAAAACCCTAATGTCACCTAGATACTCCAATGTCACCTCAAGTATCCGTGGGTATGATTATACGATATGCATCACACAATCTCAAATTCATCTATTCAAACCAACACATAGAACCTCAAAGAGTGTCCCAAAGTTTCTACCGGAGAATCACGACGAAAACGTGTGCCAACCGCTATGCATAGGTTCATGGACGGAACCCGCAAGTTGATCGCCAAAACATACATCAAGTGAATCACGTGATATCGCATTGTCACCACAGATACACACGGCAAGACATAAATCAAGTGTTCTGAAATCATTAAAGACTCAACCCGATAAGATTACTTCAAAGGGAAAACTCAATCCATTACAAGAGAGTAGAGGGGGAGAAGGAACATAAGATCCAACTATGATCGCAAAGCTCGCGATACATCAATGTCGTGCCAAATCAAGAACACGAGAGAGAGAGAGATCAAACACATAGCTACTAGTACATACCCTCAACCCCGAGGGTGAACTACTCCCTTCTCGTCATGGAGAGCGCCGGGATGATGAAGAAGGCCACCGGCGAGGGATCCCCCTTCCGGCAGGGTGCCGGAACAGGGTCCCGATTGGTTTTTGGTGGCTCTGGAGGTTTTGCAGCGGCGGAACTCCCGGTCTAATCTCTATTCTGGAAGTTTTACGGTACGTGGAGTTATATAGGCGGAAGAAGCACGTCAGGGGAGCCACGAGGGCCCCACGTGGCAGGGGGCGCGCCCTAGGGGGTGGGCGCCCCCCCCCCACCCTCATGGCTTCCTCGTTCCTTCCTTGACGCGGGGTCCAAGTCCATCGGGTGGCTTTTGTTCCAAAAATAACTTCTCTAGTTGATTTCGTTCCGTTTTGACTCCGTTTGATATTCCTTTTCTTCGAAACACTAAAATAGGCAAAAAAATAGCAAATCTGGGTTGGGCCTCCGCTTAATAGGTTAGTCCCAGAAGTAATATAAAAGTGAATAATAAAGCCCAATATTCCCCAAAACAGTAGATAATATAGCATGGAGCAATTAAAAATTATAGATACGTTGGAGACGTATCAGCAGTACCTGAGGAGGAGGAGGAGGCCGGAGGGGACGAGGAGGAGGAGGAGGCCGGAGCGGACGAGGAGGAGGTCGGAGCAGCGGCAACGCAGACGGGGAGGAGGTCGGAGCGGCACGAACGACGAGGAGGAGGAGGACGGCGTCGGGGCCGAGGGTGGTCAGGGGCTCGGGCCGGCGTCAAGGTCCAGGTCGAGGGGCGACGGCTGGCGGGCCGGGGCGACGACGGCAGCGAGGGCGGCAAGGTCGCGAGGGCGTCGACGGCGGGCGCAGGGGCCAGGTGGAGATGGGGGAAAAGTTCTTGGTGAAAGTTTGAGCCCGCGTGGCGGGGG
Source organism: Aegilops longissima (assembly GCA_021605205.1). Lineage (NCBI taxonomy): Eukaryota > Viridiplantae > Streptophyta > Magnoliopsida > Poales > Poaceae > Aegilops > Aegilops longissima. The sequence goes on along the minus strand of CM038681.1, from coordinate 306,948,657 downwards.
TTAACTCACAATAGCGGTAGCGCAGGTTTGTAAAGAAGCGCTATAGCTAAGTTAGCTATAGCGCTTGTTTACAAACCAGCGCTACCGCTATCTTTTCCAATTTTTATTTTTTAAATTCTAAAATACATAGCTATAGCGCTGGTCCACAGACAAGCGCTACTGCTATTTTTCTTTTTTCTTTTTTATTTTCCTTTTCTAGTTTTTAGTTTTATTTTCTTTTATTAATTTCCTATTGTTTTTTATTTATTATTTTCCTTTTCTTTTCTATTTACTTTTCTGTTTCTTTTGTATTGCTTTCTCCCTTTTGTTTTTGTTTTTTTGTTTTTCTCCCGACGACGGCGTCTCCTTCTCCCCCACTGCGCCAATATCACCGGAACCATGCATGTGGTGGTAACATATCAGTTGACCGATAACGGTTACTTAAGTGCGTACACAAATAGATACATATATATATAAATGTAGGTTTTTGATCAGCTGTGTCGACGACGTTTCACATTGAGCTTGTTCCCTTTCTTGTTCGTTGCTGAGTAATTGAGCCCCTCATTGTGACTTTTTTGGAGCCATGGATTACGATCTTTCTTAGGTAATGTAGTATTGATTCTTCTTTTCACGTATGCTTCATCGTCATCATCATCTTCCCTCATCGGGTTGCCATATTAGTCGTAATCTTCCTCGTTGCCTACTCCATCCATTCCGACGATGCTCCTTTTGGATCTCCTCACGACAACACGGCTGGGATTGGCCGGGTCGGTTATGAAGAAGCATTGTGTCACGTGCTTAGCGTGTACCCATGGCTCATTTTTGGCGATGACGTTAAAGTTCACGGGAGTGATCTTCGCGTCGGGTATAGACATGGTGGTGAAATACTTGTTTTCTCTTACGACGTCCTTGGCCCATCTAACAAGGAACATCATCGCATCGTGCATTCTAGCATAGTCAAGCTCCTAGATCTCTTCGACCCTTCCATAGAATCTCTCAGTTGTGCCGTTGGCGTCAGTCACGCATTGAATTGTCACCCCAGAGTTCTGGTAATCACTGTCCATGTCTTTGGTCTCAGTGTAGAACGTGTACCCATTGATAGCGTAGGATTGATAGGTCGCGAGCTTGGGCGTGGGGCCATGTGCTAAGGCGTGTACGAGCAATCCGTCCGAACTGCCCTCTTCCGGGGGATTTTCAAGAACTTGTTGTTTAAACCAGCACAAGAAAGTGGCGTTGTGCTCTACAGTAACTTCGTCGTCCGTCTTGAGCATCCCCTTATCACGGTACTTCTTTGTGATGGTTTCTTTGTGCTATGCCACTTAATCATCTACCACATCTAGGTGTTGTAGCACTACTAAGTTAGCCCTGTCAAAGTCGTTCCGTCTATCCAAGTAGTCCACGTGCAATTCCCTCCAGCCGTTGTTGTGACCATCTCCTTCGAGCTTCCCATCATGCTTCTTGACGGGCAAACCAACTAGAGGGTCTCCGACGCTTATATAATTCTTGAAAAAGGAGATGCACTCATGCGTCAGATACCCCTGGACGATGCTCCCTTCCGGACGAGACATGTTACGAATGAATCCTTTGATGACCCCATTCATCCTCTCGAATGACATCATGCTGTGAAGGAATGTCGGCCCGAGGTTGATGATGTCATCCACGATGTGGACACACAGATGCACCATGACGTCAAAGAACGCAGGAGGGAAGTACATCTCAAGCTCACATAGTATGACAATGATCTCTTCCTGTAGCCTTCGGAGCTGCTTCACACTTATGGACTTTCGAGATATAACGTCGAAGAAGTTGCAGAGACCAGTAATCATGTCATGGACGTGCTTCTCCATTATCCCTCTAATGGCAACCGGGAGTATCTGCGTCATCATCATGTGACAGTCATGAGACTTCATCCCGCTGAACCTTTTCTTCTTGGTGTCTAGAAATCTTCTTATGTTCCCACAGTAACCATAACTGACTTTGATTCCCATAAGGCACTTGATGAATTGATCGATCTCCTTCGCACTTAAGGTGAAGCAAGAAGGGGGGCAATAATTATCCTCCTTCTTGTTGAATTTTCTGCCCCTTTCCCCCTTGTCGGTGTCAAAACCGGCGGATCTCGGGTAGGGGGTCCCGATCTATGCGTCTTAGGCTGATGGTAACAGGAAGCAAGGGACACAATGTTTACCCAGGTTCGGGCCCTCTCGATGAAGGTAAAACCCTACTTCCTGCTTGATTAATATTGAAGATATGGGTAGTACAAGAGTAGATCAACCACGAGATCGTAGAGGCTAAACCCTAGAAGCTTGCCTATGATGGTATGATTGTAATTGTGATCGGCCTTCTAAGGACAAACCTCTCCTGTTTATATAGGCACCGGAGAGGGCTAGGGTTTACATGGAGTCGGTTACAAGGAAGGAAATATAATATCCGGATCGCCAAGCTTGCCTTCCACGCCAAGGAAAGTCCCATCCGGACACGGGTCGAAGTCTTGAGTCTTGTATCTTCACGCTTCAATAGTCCGGACGTTGTATACAGTCCGGCTATCCGGATACCCCCTAATCCAGGACTCCCTCAGTAGCCCCTAAACCAGGCTTCAATGACGATGAGTCCGGTGCGCAGTCTTGTCTTCGACATTGCAGGGCGGGTTCCTTCTCCGAGTACTCCAAAGTAGTTATCGAACACTTAAACCGTGTCCGGAACCACAAAATGATCTTCACATGCCACCTTAGAGAGAACGGTATTTCACAAATGCAATCTGCTGACAACTTTTTAGGCAACGCGACGTGTTATTACGGTCAGGTCATTATTCGAACCGTTTTCCCACAACCAGCCACAACACATATTGCGAGGCGGTTTCCTTGACACGTCTTATCAAAGCAGAGATCGTGTCCCCTTATCACGGGATTCTCATCAATAGGGTACGGGTAATCCCACCACATCATCAATCGTGGCGCTTGGGAAGCAAGCGATTCCCAACGGCAAGTGGGAGGCGCACCGCTTTGTCGCCTCTATAAAGGGATAAGATTTCCCCATTTTTACCCACGCCTTCTTCCTCCTTTGCCCACTCTTGCCTCCTCGAGCTCCAGCACCCAAGCCCAAGTCTTCTCCGCACAGCTAAACATGTCCGGAGCAGGAGGCAAGTGGGTGGCTTCCACCGTCAAGGAGAAGCATATCGCAAATCTTTGGGCGGCCGGATACTTGGCCACAGACATAGCGCACCGGCTACCGGACATTGTGCAGGTCATTTCAACCCCGGGACCCCACGAGAGGGTTGTGTTCGTCGCCCACTTCGTCCGTGGACTGGGGTTTCCACTTTACCCCTTCGTCCGCGGGCTCATGTTCTACTACGGGCTAGATTTCCACGATCTAGCCCCGAATTTCGTCCTCAACATCTCGGTGTTCATCGTCGTATGCGAGGCCTTCCTCTGCTCCGACCTCACTTCGGCCTGTGGCTGCAAATCTTCTGCGTGAAACCGAAGATTGTAAGCGGCCAGCAAGCAGAGTGCGGAGGGGCCATGGTGGGCAAGATGCCTAATGTCACCTGGCTGGACGGCTCCCTTGCGGAGACCGTAAAAGGGTGGCAATCGGGGTGGTTCTACATCACCGAGCCGCGCGGCGCCAACTGGGCGGCGGCCCCCCGAGTTCCGATCCGGAGCCCCCATGCGGCTCACCTCCTGGGAAAAGAAGGGCCTGACTTGGGGCGAACCTATAGAGCTGACCGGACTCCAAACCTATATCAAGAGCATGAAGGACAAGAACATCAAGCTTGTCAACGTGATCCAGGTCATGCTCGTTCGCCGGATTCTGCCGTGCCAAAGGCGGGCATTCAATCTGTGGGAGTTCATCCCGGCCGAACACCAGACGCTTCAGAGGCTCTATGGCATGAAGCACAAAGATGCGTGGAAGGCGTTGTTCAAGGCCTCCGAAGTACCTCCTCCCACATCCGAGGACCGTGGGCTCCACGCCGCGCGGCCTCCTAGCCAGGTGAGTTTTCAGGCCACCACCGGATTTGGTTCTTCCCAATATATTCATGGGGGAGACTTAAGTATTTGTGTATATTTGATCATGACTACATGGAGAAAGCGGAGCTGATTGGCTGTCCGGCTCCGCTGCCAGAAGATCCAGCTGATGCTCTCCTGACGGAGATGCTGATCCCTGCGCCCTACAAGGCACCGGAGAAGAAGGCCGAAAAGAAGGCCCCAGGTACCAGGAAGGATCTCCGGCGTAAGGTTGTGCCGGAAGCCTCGTCCGAAAACGACGAGGAACACTCCTCCCCCGAAGAGGGGGAAGAAGAAGAAGCCGCCCCATCCGAAAAGGATGAGGGGCCTGAGGAGACGGGCCATGGGGCCGGGAGAGGCCCTCTACGCAAGGCCGTCATACCCACGTTGTCCGATGACGACAAAACAGATTCCTCCCGCGGAGGCGAGGGGAAGCAAGAAGAAACTCCACCTCCCCATGCTGGGGAGGAGAAAAAGAGGAAAGTCGCCCCGGAGGGGGAGGCTGGGACTCCTAAGAAGGGAAAGACGTCCCTTCCGGACTACTCCACCACGGCCGTTCATAGCGAGGAAGAGTGGCTGCCCAGGCGGAAGCCCCTAGCGCGATCGTAAGTGTCCGCACTCTATCGTGATTTTACTTCATAGTTGTTTAATGACGCCAAACATATATGCAGTCCGGCCAGGGCTCATCCGGAGGTGTCATCTTCAGATGGGTCTCTGAGCGATTCAGAGATGAATTCGCTCCCGACGGCAACCACTCCTCAGCCTGCGGATGACACAGAGGTGTTGTCCCGAAGGTTCCCCGAGCAAGGGGAGGTGACCCTGGAGACGCCCCAAGGTGGAGTTCTAGATGTCGGACACGCGGGGTTCAAGATCCCCGTGGATCGCGTCGATGAGAGCCGCAGCAAAGCGGACTCTCGACCGAACACTGTTCCGGAACCCTTGACGGTTCTGGATTTAGGCGGGCAGCCCCTCGTTAGGAAGGGCGAGCCGTCCGTGCCGAGGACTTCCGTCGCGCCAGCGGTGCCGGATAGTCTGGTGGAAGCGCTTCGAGGCGCTTCCATGGATGACGAGCACCGTACTCTTATGAGTGCGGTGATTCAAAAGGTTCTGTCCGCAAAAAGCGGACTAACCGAAGCCTGCACAAGCCTCCTGACGGGCATCGAGGTAAGTAATAAAAATGTGTGAAATTACCACCCGATAGGTAGTAGCCCCTGATACTCTGTTTGGTATTCGGAAAGAAATGCCAAACGGAGGGTCAATTATAATCCGCAGGAGTCTAATAAGCGTTTATGTGAATAAGCAGTCCGTGCTGCTTGCCGTTGCTGCCCGCACAGCCGAGGTTGCCGAACTAAAGCGGGACCTGGAGCAGGCGCAGGGAGAGCTCGAACTCATGAAGAGGAGGCTCGAAGAGAGCAAAGGTGGGTGATTCTCCGCTCTTATGTATGTAAATATAGATAAAATTGTTTAGTCTGACGATGAAGCGTCGTGACTGTGTGACAAGGTCCACCGCCGAAGTGGCGTCCCTGAAGAAAGCGCTATCCGAGGCTGAAGACAAGGGGGCCTTGGAATGCAAAGAGCGTGAGAAGCTAAGTGCTAGAGTGGGCAAGGTACAACAAGAGCTCCATGACCTCGACAAGAAGTTTGAGTCCGTGGAGCATGATCTGAAGATGAAAGAGGCCGAGCTTGCGAAGGCCCTTGTGAGTATGAAAGTTGTCGTGGTATTCTCATGGGGGGCTTGCGAGTCGACAGATGCCACAAGGGCTTAGTGTGAGGGTAAGACTGCTGCTGATAGGACTGGGAGCGGGTATGCGGATAGCACACGGTGGTTTACCCAGCTTCGGAGCTCTCCGAAGAGATAATACTCCTACTGCTGCATGTCTGAGTGTATCTGATATATCTAGTACAGAGTGCTCCTGGAGCTGTATTCAGATGAGTGCTATATGCTACTAGCCTCATGTATGTATCTGTGGCCGGGATGAGCAAGCATGCTCTAGTGGCCGGGATGAGCAAGCATGCTCTAGTGGCCGAATGAGTGGGTGCTCATACGTGTGTGTGGATGGATGGATGGATGCTCCTTATATAGTGTGGGCTAGCTTAGAGAGTAAGCTATGTAGTAGCATGGGCAAGGCATGGTGGGTGTCATCCTTGTCCCCTAGGTCACTTCATAAATAGTGCCAAGGGACAAGTGACACTATATATGATGGCTGAGATGACACGTGAATAATGCTCGGGTACGATCGTCTCGTCGGTGTCTTGTCGGTGTCGCTTTGGGCTGCAGTCGGCAGCCGACTGGTTGGCACAGTCGGCAGCCGTCAGCCGGCCAGGCAGAGCAGTCGGTCGGGGAGCCGGCAGGAGCGGCCGAGCAGTCGGACTGAGGGGCTTTGCTAGCCCCGATGTCTTGAATAATTGTCTTGCCGTCTTCGGGGTATCCGTGTCCAATTACTCCGACAGTAGCCCCCAAGCCTCTGGGCAACTTGGCAAAGTTGGGCGGAGGTTTTTTGGCGAGTGTTCATGGAAATGAGCATGAAAAAAGACAAAGTTAGTCCATGCAGATATATCAAATGTGTGCTTTTAGCATTGCAAGTTTTATGCGGAGGGTGCCGACCCGGTTTCGTCCGAGCCCCCTTCAGTCTTTTTCATGTTCCCTCCGCTTTTTGGCTTGTGCTCTCGCTCTCCGGACAGCCGCTCTGCGGTCTGTGGCTGAGAGTGGGCCGTGAAGCGGAGTGTACAGTACTCAGAGTCTGGGAGCAGATTTAGCCGAGTAGATACTCATAAAGGAAATGGTCGGGTCGCCCGAAGCGTTTTTCTTCCTGGACGTTTTACGCGTGGGTGGCCTCCAGCGTTCACCCTTGCTAGCCGGACAAACGCTCTGGGGTCTGTGACTAAGAGTGAGCCTTTGGTACTACGCACGCTACTAAGCCGTCTGCGGGAACAAACGTCTCAGGCCAAGCGGCCAGCCCCCGGGCCAACTCTGGCTGGCGCCGGGGCGAACAATGATGCAAATGTAATGAAATGCGGAGATAGCCCCTAAGCATCGCTCGTGGTTATCCGTGTTTGCGTGTGATGCAAAAATAAGCGGGTGAGGAGCTCACATTGCTTTGGCGCTGATGACGCGGAGGACGAGGTCGATGATTGCCGGCGCGTCCCGCCCACTGGGTGTAGCCTCCGAGCCTCCGGGTGGCTCGAGAGGTGCCACAGCCAGCGGATCGGGACGGTCAGGCGTCGAGGCGGACGAGCGGCCGGGCCGGCTTGGCACAGTCGGCGAGACGTCGAGGCGGACAGGGCCGTCGGTGGAGTGGCATCGCGAACGGACGGAGGCCTCTGAGCCTTTTCTCTCTCTCTCTCTCTCTCTCTCTCTCTCTCTCTCTCTCTCTCTCTCTCTCTCTCTCTCTCCAGCCGACCAGGGCAGCTGGACGCACAGCTTTTTTTCTCTCCCTCCGGCCGACCAGGGCAGCTAGACACACAACTCTTTTTTTTAGCACGGGGGGCTGACTTTTCTTTCTCAGCCGACTTAGGCACCCGGACACGCGCGAAGGCGGCAGGCGGCAGGGACGGCCGGGTTATGGGGGGAGCCGGCAGGCCGGTCGCGGGCGGAGGGCAGCAGCGGCGGAGCCGGGCAGGCCGGGTAGCGGTGGAGGAGCAGCGCTTGGCGACCAGGTCGCCGTGTTGACGGAAAGAGCCGCGACCGGTGGCGGAAGCCGGCTAGGGCGCGGAAGCCGGCCTGCCCGGCCGGGAGTCGGTGGCTGGGTGGCGGAGCCGCCGGGGAGGCGGCGCGGGTGGAGGAGCCGCCGAGTTGTGGTGCCGGGAGCCGGGCGAGGGCGGCCGACAGGACCAGGCCGGGTTCACGGGCGAGCGGCGGCCGGGACGCGGAGGGAGCGGGGGAGTCGGCAGTAGATGGGGCGGTTGGGAGCTGCAGAGGCAGTTGGCGGCGCCACGCCGGTTGCTGGGAGGAGCAGCTGGGCTGGAGAGCAGCGGCCACAGCAGGGACGAAACCGAGGCAAGGTGGAGCAGACGCTGGAGGTCGGACGCAGGCATGGGCGACTCCAGCAGCAGCAGCTGGGACGCACGGAGCAGACCAGAGCGCTGAGGTGCGGCGGCGGGCGCGGAGGACGCCAGCGGAGGTCGCTGGTCGAGCGAGAGGCCAGGCGCTGGGTGGACGCGCAGACGAGGAAGCTGGACACGGCCGCGCACGAGACCATGGGCGAGTGAATGGCCATTATCTGGCTGATGTTCGTCGCGTATCCGGGATGTGTATGGGCAATACATGGGATAGTCTGACCTGTGTATGGCTATGGTTTGACTAATGTATGACCATTATCTGACCATAGTATGGAAAGTGCACAACCATTTGGTAGTGCATATGTAAAGTCTGGCTTGCTGGCTAGCGTGTATGGGGGAGCGACCGGAGCTAGACGAGCATGGAGGGGAGCGGACGCGAGCGGTCCGCGGATGGATATGGCCCGCCGAAGCGGGGTGGCGCAACGCGTGCGGACGGACGCCCGGCGTTGCAGCGGTGGTGACGAAGGCAAGGCCGATGGCGAGGTCACGCCGCCCCTCACGGCCATTCCGGGGGCATGTCGATGTCGAGCCCCCGACCGCTATCGGAGAGGCGGCGCGACGCCACGATGATGAAGACGAAGAGGCCGATAGAGAGGACAAGCCGCCCCTCGCGGCTGCTCTGAGGGCGTGTTGACGTCGGGCCCCCGAGTGCTACGGAGAGACGACGGCGATGCCGTGGTGATTACGAAAGTGGTCCCGCCCGGACTGCGAAACCAGCAGCAGCGTGGTAGCATAGTAGTAGTACCACACCACGGTGGGCGCAACTGTCATGGTATTCTCACGGGGGGCTTGCGAGTCGACAGATGCCACAAGGGCAACGAAGTGGGTGGTGGGTGGGCAACGAATTCCTTCATCGCCTGCCTCCCACTCGAGCCGGACATAGTTCGGCCCCGAGCCTCCTGACAAATAGAGAGACTTTAATGAGTCCAGCATGTCGCCAAAGGGCAAGTGCTGGAAGATATCCGCAGCGGTGAACTCCATTACCGGAGCCCAACCTAGATCGGCTGGCTCGGGAGTGCGCGGACTGGGACCCACATCCGGATACGAATCCAGGGGTCCGGAGTCACAGGTCACCACAGAGGTAAGACCCGTGTTCGGCTCCATCACCGATGAGTGCGTGACCTGCGGGGCGGGGTCCATCCCTCCGTCCTTAGGCAGCGCCGCCTGCTCCGGATTTAGGTCCAGGGATACTACAGGGTTGATACCCCGAGCTTCGTCCGACGGCAGGTCTAAGCCGTGCTCGTCGTGACTGTCCGGTGCCCCTGGCATAGGCCCAAATCCATCGAAGATCAAGTCTCTGCAGATGTCTGCCGTGTAGTTCAGATTTCCGAACCTGATCTGGTGGCCAGGGGCGTAGCTGTCGATCTGCTCCAGATGGCCAAGCGAGTTGGCCCGCAGGGCGAAGCCGCCGAACACGAAGATCTATCCGGGGAGAAAGGTCTCACCCGGGATCGTGTTGTTGACGATGACTGGAGGAGCCATCGAGCCCTGTAACGACGACACAGAAGAACTCTCAATGAAAGCACCAATGTCGGTGTCAAAACCGGGGGATCTCGGGTAGGGGGTCCCGATCTGTGCGTCTAGGCTGATGGTAACAGGAAGCAAGGGACACAGATGTTTACCCATGTTCGGGCTCTCTCGATGGAGGTAAAACCCTACTTCCTGCTTGATTAATATTGAAGATATGGGTAGTACAAGAGTAGATCTACCACGAGAACGTAGAGGCTAAACCCTAGAAGCTAGCCTATGATGGTATGATTGTAATTGTGATCGGCCTTCTAAGGACAAACCTCTCCGGTTTATATAGGCACCGGAGAGGGCTAGGGTTTACATGGAGTCGGTTACAAGGAAGGAAATATAATATCCGGATTGCCAAGCTTGCCTTCCACGCCAAGGAAAGTCCCATCCAGACACGGGTCGAAGTCTTGAGTCTTGTATCTTCACGCTTCAATAGTCCAAACGTTGTATACAGTCCGGCTGTCCGGATACCCCCTAATCCAGGACTCCCTCACCCCTCCTCCGTCTCCGTCTCCATCTCCTCCATCAACTTTTTACGGTGGAGATCTTTCCTGAACTTCAAATCTTCCAAGTCTTTCCTTGCCTTCGGCCCATCCTTGGTCTTCTCCGGCATGTTCATCAGTGTGCCAAGCAAGCTCTCGAGGACATTCTTCGTGATATGCATTGGATCAAGGCAATGAGGTGTGTCATAATTGGGCCAGTACTCCAAGTCCCAGAAAACAGACCTTGTTTTCCATACCTTCAGCAGCGGCTCCGGCGCCTTTTTGATCTTTCCTAGCGTGGGGCATTGTTCCCAGTTTCTCAACCGCTCGTCGATTTCGGCGCCGCTCCTCTTACGTGGAGGTCCTCGAAGCTCAACCAACCCATTGAATAGATCTCCACGCTTCTCCACAAGTCTTCCTTCTCGAGCCATCAGCGATGCCCCATGTACACGATTTTCCAGGACCCACCATCTTTCGTTGACGTAAGCTGCTAAGACGTTGTATCATCCATGCACCTCGTGCATCCGCAGTATCCATGGCACACCTGGCCTGAGGTGTACCCGTAACCGATATAGTCATGCAATGTCGACATCAGCGCGGCTCTCATATGGAAATATTCTCCTTTGCTGGCGTCCCATGCCCATGCCGATGTTTTCCATAACATGTCTAGCTCCTCTTGCAGAAGCCCCATATACATGTTAATACTATTTCCTGGTTGTTTTGGCCCTTGAATCAGCATGCTCATCTGTATGTACTTTGTCTTCATGCACTTCCATGGGGGGAGGTTGTACATCCATACAAACACGGGCCATGTGCTGTGGTTGGTGTTCTGGTTTCCAAACGGATTCATGCCATCGGTACTCGCACCAAGCACGATGTTGCTTGGATCTTCTATAGCAAATCCATATACGATGTTGAATGCTCTCCATTAGCTACCATCTACGAGGTGTCTCAGCCTCGGATCATCTCCATCATCGGGCTTCTTCCTCTCCGCATGCCAGCGCATGAGCTTTGCTTCCTTAGGATCTACGAAATACCGCTACAGATGGGGAGTGATCGGAAAGTACCATACAACTTTCTGAGGAGCTTTCTTTCCCGCCTTCTTGTATCGAGAAGCATTGCACACTAGACAACTGGTTTTTCCCGTGTGCTCCCCCTGATGCATGCGTGGACCCTTCTTGTATCTTTGATGCATGCGTGGTACCTAATGTGCGGCAAATCAAAAGGGCAAATGATTTTCGTGGCCTCCTCGACACTAGTAGGACACAGGTTCCCACAGGAAGAACTTTATTATGTAGAAACTTCAAATGCTCATCGAGGCTTTTGTCTGTCCATTTGGTTTTGTCCTTCGTCTTTAGAAGTTCGAGCGTGAAACTCAAGCGGGTCACCTCGGGATCGCAACTGTCATACAATGGAGTCCTCGAGTCTACTTCAAGTTGCGCCAGCTTGGCCTCCTCTCTGGAAGCATCTCTCTCGGTAGTCATACTCTTGCGAAGGAGGTCTCGAACATGAGGGTCCCGCACGACTGCACTTAGTAGCATCGAAGACTGCGGCGTGACCACCGCCTCTTCTCCGCCATGTCCAGACTCTTCTTCGTCGTGTCCGGAATCTTCTCCGCCGACATGTCCGACGCCATCGTCTTCTTGTCGACCGGTCATCTCTTCATCTAACCCCATGTCATTATTCCCTGCCATCTGGACGTCCCCATCATCATCATCTTCTTCACTTATCCACTGAGTATAGCCATCCATGAAACCATTCATCAGCAGGTGCGCCTTCAAAGTGCCATGATCAAAAGGGTCCAAAAGGACTCCTTCCTTGCAACTTGCACACGGACATCTAATCCTAGTCCGATTATTTGCATACATGTCCATCACCATGGATTGCATGTACCGCTCCACCTTCCATCCACTCACCTTCATGACCGACTGCACGGTATAACAAGCAAAAGGGTTACGAAATAAATAATGCATGCTTCAAAGTCATATATATAAAGTTTTGCAATGACCTTGCCTAAAAATAGGACATATGAGTTTGCTCGAAATTCACCGAAATGGAAATAAATCGACATTTCGGCAAAACATAAGCTACTCGAGGGCATGTCACTAGCACAAATCTCTCCATATATATATCCCAAACACACATATTCCCATTCCTGAAATGAACAACTTTTTACTCACCTATATATATCTCCCGAGAGAGACCAATCGAGAGAGATGATGAGAGAGACCGATCGAAAGAGCACGCGTGGATGGCTAAATAGCTAGCTATATCTAGTTGTTGGGGAGGAGAGGTGAATCCAGCTATCTAACTAATGGAGAGGGAGTTATGGTGGAGGGGGGCATTAATGGGGAGAGGAAGAGAGGTAGGACAAAGACAGATGTGAGAGAGGCCATTTATGAAGGAGAGTTATGGTGGAGGGGGACATTAATGAGGAGAGAAGAGAGGTAGGAGGAAGAGAGAAGAAGAGCAACAATGGTGGAGAGCGGAGAGGGGAAAGCAGGGGGAGAGAGGGCAAAGTGGGGGAGAGGAGGGGGGGGGTGAAAAGGTGGCACCAGCCGCAACTAGCAGTAGCGCTACATACAAGAAAGTGTTGCTGCTATTCTACTAGTAGTAGCGCTTGTCCCCCTTGAGCGCTACTACTAAGCGGGTCCCACTAGCAGTAGCGGTGCTGCAAAACGAAGCGCTACCGCTAAACACTTAGCAGTAGCGCTGGATTTTGGGCAACGCTGCTACTAGAGCTACCGTCGGTGGCATCGTCTAGTCCCACATAGTAGTAGCGCGTTTTTTATAACAAGCGCTACTGCTAAGGTGTTAGTAGTAGCACTTACCAGGATCAGTGCTACTGCTAACTAGCAACAGCGTTTTCTTTTTTCCAGCGCTACTACTGAGGTCCTGCCTATAAGCATTTCCCTAGTAGTGACCGGGAGAGGCTTACCGAAGTCCAACTTCCTCCTATTTATGTCCATTGTTGCTAGGGATACGGAGGGTTGCGGAAGATGGAGAATAAAAGTTCTTGGTTCCACAGAAAGTTTTTTTGCAGCACACTTTGACAGATGATCAGCAATGCTGTTTTCTACACGGGGTCCGTGCTCTGTTTGCAATCCGTCAAAGTGCTCCTCCAATCTTCTCACTTCCTCAACGTATGCCTCCATCAATGGACTTTGGTAATCCTTGTTGACTTGTCTGACCACAAGCTGTGAATATCCTCGAACGATCAACTTCTTGATTCCCAATTCTGTTGCAATACTGAGCTCGGCAAGGATCCCTTCATACTCTGTTGTATTGTTGGTTGCCTCCTCCCGGAAAAAGTGCATTTGGACGATCTACTTCAAGTGCTCCCCTGTGGGGGCAACAAGAAGCACGCCAGCCCCTGCACCTTGTAGGGAGAAAGCACCATCAAAATACATGATCCATTCTTGGGGCGATTCCTCACCGGGGATAACTGTTTCTAGCACTTCCTCATCAGGGGTTGGCGTCCATTCTGCAATAAACTCTACCAATACCCTGATTTGAATTGTCGATGTGCTCTCAAACTTTAGGCCAAAGCTGGATAACTCCAAAGCCCACTCCACTATTCTTCCGGTAGCCTCCGGGTTTCGGAGTATCCTTTGCAATGGGAAGCGAGTGACAACCGTGATATCATGGGCTTGGAAGTAGTGGCGCAGTTTCCTTGAGGCCATGATGAGGCCAAAAATCAATTTTGGCACACAAAAGTACCTTGATCTAGCCCCCTGCAGCAGGGAACTAACGAAGTACACTGGGCATTGCACCACTTTCTTCCTTGCCATGTCGTTGGGGTTGCACTTGCTGCCTCGCCCTTCTCTGTCCTGATCGTCAACTTGTCTTGCCGGGCTTTGCTCACTCTCCGCTTCCTCTACTTCCCGCTGTGCCACTAGGGCTACACTGACCACTTGATTAGTTTCCACCAAGTACAGCAGCAACGGTTCTTGGGATTTAGGGGCAACCAAAGTGGGCACAGAGGACAATTAGGCCTTCAACTCTTACAAAGCTGTGTCTGCTTCTGGGGTTCACTTCATGGGTCTTGCCTTCTTCAAAATCTTGAAGAACGGTAGGGCGCGCTCGGCAGACTTGGAGATGAATCTGCTAAGTGCGGCAACACACCCTATCAAACGTCTTACATCGTTAACTGTCCTGGGTGCCTGTAACTGCTCGATGGCTTTGATCTTGTCAGGGTTGGCTTCAATCCCTCAATGGGACACGAAGAACCCAAGTAGCTTGCCGGAGGGAACGCCAAATACACACTTCTCCAGGTTTAGCTTCAAGTTAACCTTGCACAGATTAACAAATGTCTCCTCTAAATCCTGGATGAGGGTTAATCTGTCCTTGGTCTTGAGCACAATATCATCCATATATGCTTCAATGTTTCTGTGCAATTGTTGCTCAAAACCAATCTGGACTGCTCTTGCAAAAGTGGACCCGACACTCTTTAATCCGAAAGGCATGTGCACAAAGCAGTACGTACCACATGGAGTGATGAACGAGGTCTTCTCTTCGTCTTCCTTGGACATGAAGATCTGATGATACCCAGAGTATGCATCCAAAAAGGAGAGCAAATCACAACCTGAAGTGGAGTCCACAATTTGGTCGATGCGCGGCAAGGGAAATGGGTCTTTTGGGCAAGCCTTGTTGAGATCTGTGAAATCTATGCAATGCCTCCATTTCCCATTAGCTTTGCTTACGACCACCAGGTTTGCTAACCACGTCGGATGCAGTACTTCCCTGATACGTCTCCAACGTATCTATAATTTTGGATTGTTCCATGCTATTATATTATCTGTTTTGGATGTTTATGGGCTTTATTAAACACTTTTATATTATTTTTGGGACTAACCTATTGACCCAGAGCCTAGTACAAGTTCCTATTTTTTCCCTTGTTTTAGTGTTTCGAAGAAAAGGAATATCAAACGGAGTCGAAACAGAATGAAACCTTCTGGAGAAGTCATTTTCGAAAGGAAAGCAACCCGGGAACTTGGAGTGCACGTCAGGAAAGCAATGAGGGAGGCACGAGGCAGGGGGCGTGCCCACCCCCCTGGGCGCGCCCTCCACCCTCGTGGGCCCCTCATGGCTCCCATGACGTATTTCTTCCGCCTATATATACCAATATACCCTAAAAACTTCGGGGAACATAATAGATCGGGAGTTCCGCCGCCGCAAGCCTCTCAGAGCCACCAAAACCAATCGGGACCCTATTAGGCACCCGCCGGGGGGGAACCTCACCGGTGGCCATCTTCATCATCCCGACGCTCTCCATGATGAGGAGGGAGTAGTTCACCCTCGGGCTGAGGGTATGTACCAAAGAGCTATGTGTTTGATCTCTCTCTCTCTCTCTCTCTCTCTCTCTCTCTCGTGTTCTTGATTTGGCACGATCTTTATGTATCGCGAACTTTGCTATTATAGTTGGATCTTATGTTGCTTCTCCCCCTCTACTCTCTTGTAATGGATTGAGTTTTCCCCTTGAAGTAATCTTATCGGATTGAGTCTTTAATGACTTGAGAACACTTGATGTATGTCTTGCCGTGCCTATCTGTGGTGATAATGGGATATCACGTGATTCACTTGATGTATGTTTTGGTGATCAACATGCGGGTTCCTCCCATGAACTTATGCATAGGGGTTGGCACACGTTTTCGTCTTGATTCTCCGGTAGAAACTTTGGGGCACTCTTTGAGGTTCTATGTGTTGGTTGAATAGATGAATCTGAGATTGTGTGACACATATCGTATAATCATACCCACAGATACTTGAGGTGACATTGGAGTATCTAGGTGACATTAGGGTTTTGGTTGATTTGTGTCTTAAGGTGTTATTCTAGTACGAACTCTAGGGCTGTTCGTGACACTTATAGGAATGCCCAATGGATTGATTGGAAATAATAACTTTGAGGTGGTTTCGTACCCTATCATAATCTCTCCGTTTGTTCTTCGCTATTAGTGACTTTGGAGTGATTCTTTATTGCATGTTGAGGGATAGTTATATGATCCAATTATGTTATTATTGTTGAGAGAAGTTGCACTAGTGAAAGTATGAACTCTAGGCCTTGTTTCCTAGCATTGCAATACAGTTTGTTCTCACTTTTATCATTAGTTACCTTGTTGTTTTTATATTTTCAGTTTACAAAAACCTATATCTACCATCCATATTGCACTTGTATCACCATATCTTCGCCGAACTAGCGCACCTATACAATTTACCATTGTATTGGGTGTGTTGGGGACACAAGAGACTCTTTGTTATTTGGTTGCAGGGTTGCTTGAGAGAGACCATCTTCATCCTACGCCTCCCACGAATTGATAAACCTTAGGTCATCCACTTGAGGGAAATTTGCTACTGTCCTAGAAACCTCAGATTGGAGGCCCAACAACGTCTACAAGAAGAAGGTTGCGTAGTAGACATCAAGCCCTTTTCTGGCGTCGTTGCCGGGGAGGCTAGGTAAGCAGCACTGACACCCCGTCAACTAAGCTCTTTTCTGGCGCCGTCGCTGGGGAGGTGAGTGCTTGAAGGTATATCTTTAGATCTTGCAATCAAATCTTTTAGTTTCTTGTTTTATCACTAGTTTAGTCTATAAAAGAAAACTACAAAAAAATGGAATTGAGTTTGTCTCCATCTTTTTAATATCTTTCGTGAGTATGATGGAAAATAAAATTGTGTCAAAGTGTTAGAAGAAGAATGCATTAAAATGTTGGCACTAAATCTTTGAATGATGAGCATGATTGCAATGTTGTTAGTATAAATCCTTGAATATCCATAGTACTAATGATGATTGCACTAGTTATGATGAAAATGTCTCCTATAAACATGTCAATTTTTGTGGAGTGCATTGGGTTTGCAAGTACACGCCAAATAGGGAAGATAGATATTGCAAGAGGCATAAGCACATAGAAACTAAATTGTTGCAAGAAAGGCTAGATGTTTGTGCTGAAAATTTAAATTTTCTTGGCCGTACTTGTGGACTTTGCAATGAACAGGGTCATTTAGCTATCCGATGCAAATTTTTTCATGATCTAATCGTGTCCAAAAATTGTGATGACTTGATTTCCCTTGCACATTATAATGAACTCAATTTGCTTATGGGCTATGAAGAAATGAAACGTTTAACTAATCATCTTCCAGAATTTGCCCGTTACAAACTTCTTGGCTTTGATCTAGAGAAAATTTATATGTATTGTGCGGTGAATTGCATTGAAAATCCTTATATTGCCAACTACATAAAGAAAAGAAAACAAATAAAAGACGAAGAGAATACTAATGAAAGGGAAGAGACTTCCCAATATCCTCCTATTATTTCTCATGATGAATCAGGTAACGAGGAGGAGCCTTCTATTCAACCAATCTCATTAATAAGGAGCTCCAAAAAGAGGATTTAACCCACACATGATGTGGTGAAGAAGAAGAAAAGAAAACGGAAGAGAGGTAAAAAGATATCTCTCCCAAATAATGTTGCTCCTATTATTGTTGTGCCCCACGAAAATGAATCAAAAATAATTGTGGAAGATGATGCACTTGATGATGATCTCGTTATGCATATTGCTTGTCGTGATGATTATGATTGGGAAGATAATGATACTTCTTATGATCTTGAAAATCTTTTTGACACTTGCTTGGAAGAATATGATAATTGCTATACTATTGGTGCTATCCATACTATTAATGATGAGAGTGATTATGCTTATGATATGAAAAGGCCCAAGCTTGGGGATGCTATGTTTGATGAAGATGATGTTTTTGAGAATATATTTGCTGCAATTAATGTTTGCCACAAGCTTGGGGATGCTATGTTTGATTAATATGATATGTTTAGTCCCCCAAGTTTGATATGCGAATTTATAATGATGATAGCATGCCTCCTACTTATGATGATTATTGTGATGAAACTTATGCTATAAAGAGTAGTGATGATTATATTTATAAAACTTGTCATGATTATGGTTACACTTTTTCTGAACATTACTCTTTTAATGTGGAAACAATTTGTAGTATTCGAGTCTCTATGATATGTTTGATACTCTCACTATTCCGAATGAGAAGAATTTTGCTTATGTGGAGAGTAGTAAATTTTCTATGCAAGTAGATAATGAAAAGAATGCTTTAGGTGCTGGTTATATTGTTGAATTCATTCATGATGCTACTGAAAATTATTATGAGGTAGGAACATATTCTTGTAGGAATTGCAATAATATCAAGTTTCCTCTCTATGTGCTTAAAGTTTTGAAGTTATGCTTGTTTTGCCTTCCTATGCTAGTTGATTATTGTTCCCATAAGTTGTTTGCTCACAAAATCCCTATGCATAGGAAGTGGGTTAGACTTAAATGTACTAGTCCTATTATTCATGATGCTCTCTTTATGTTTCAATTCTTATCTTTTATGTGAGCATCATTGAAATCATCATGCCTAGCTAGGGGCGTTAAACGATAGCGCTTGTTGGGAGGCAACCCAATTTTATTTTAGTTTCTTGATTTTTGGTTCTGTTTAGGAATAAATAATCCATCTAGCTTCTATTTAGATGTGGTTTTGTGTTTTAGTTATTGTTTGTGCCAAGTAGAACCTTTGGGAAAACTTGGGTGAAGTCTTTATGATCATGCTGTAAAAAACAGAAACTTTAGCGCTCACGAGAATTGCTTCAATTTTTTACTGGAGAGCGGTATTTAGTTGATTCTTTTTGCAGATGATTACTATACAAATTACTCAGTTCCACCAATTTATTTTAGAATTTTTGGAGTTCCAGAAGTATGCGTTAGTCACAGATTACTACAGACTGTTCTGTTTTTGCCAGATTCTGTTTTTCGTGTGTTGTGTGCTTATTTTGATGGATCTATGGCTAGTAAAAGAGTTTACAAACCATAGATAAGTTGGAATACAGTAGGTTTAACACCAATAGAAATAAATAATGAGTTCATTACAGTACCTTGAAGTGGTGTTTTGTTTTCTTTCGCTAACGGAGCTCATGAGATTTTCTGTTATGTTTTGTGTTGTGAAGTTTTCAAGTTTTGGGTAAAGATTCGATGGACTATGGAAGAAGGAGAGGCAAGAGCCTAAGACTGGGGATGCCCAAGGCACCCCAAGGTAATATTCAAGGACAACCAAAAGCCTAAGCTTGGGGATGCCCCGGATGGCATCCCCTCTTTCGTCTTCGTTCATCGGTAACTTTACTTGGAGCTATATTTTTATTCACCATATGATATGTGTTTTGCTTGGAGCGTCATTTTATTTTATTTTGTTTTGCTTTCTGTTTGAATAAAATACCAAGATCTGAAATTCTTAAATGTTAGAGAGTCTTCACATAGTTACACAATTATTCGACTACTCATTGTTCTTCACTTATATCTTTCGGAGTAGTTTGTCATTTGCTCTAGTGCTTCACTTATATCTTTTAGAGCACAATGGTGGTTTTATTTTGAAGAAATAGATGAACTCTCGTGCTTCACTTATATTATTTTGAGAGTCCTAAACAGAATGGTAATTTGCTTTGGTTATGAATTTAGTCCTAATATGATGGGCATCCAAGATGGATATAATAAAAACTTTCATATAATGTGCATATAATACTATGAGAAGTTTGATTCTTTATGATTGTTTTGAGATATGAAGATGGTGATATTAGAGTCATGCTAGTTGAGTAGTTGTGAATTTGAGAGATACTTGTGTTAAAGTTTGTGATTCCCGTAGCATGCACGTATGGTGAACCGTTATGTGATGAAGTCGGAGCATGATTTATTTATTGATTGTCTTCCTTATGAGTGGCGGTTGGGGACGAGCGATGGTCTTCCTACCAATCTATCCCCCTAGGAGCATGCGCGTAGTACTTTGTTTCGATAACTAATAATTTTTTGCAATAAGTTTGTGAGTTCTTTATGACTAATGTTGAGTCCATGGATTATATGCACCCTTCATCCTTCCACCATTGCTAGCCTCTCTAATACCGCGCACCTTTCGCCGGTATCATATACCCACCATATACCTTCCTCAAAACAGCCACCATACCTACCTATCATGGCATTTCCATAGCCATTCCGAGATATATTGCCATGCAACTTTCCACTGTTCCGTTTATTATGACACGCTCCATCATTGTCATATTGCTTTGCATGATCATGTAGTTGACATCGTATTTGTGGCAAAGCCACCGTTCATAATTCTTTCATACATGTCACTCTTGATTCATTGCATATCCCGGTACACCGCTGGAGCCATTCATATGGAGTCATATTTTGTTCTAAGAATTGAGTTGTAATCCTTGTGTTGTTAGTAAATAAAAGTGTGATGATCATTGTCGGTGTCAAAACCGGCGGATCTCGGGTAGGGGGTCCCGATCTGTGCGTCTAGGCTGATGGTAACAGGAAGCAAGGGACACAGATGTTTACCCAGGTTTGGGCCCTCTCTATGGAGGTAAAACCCTACTTCCTGCTTGATTAATATTGAAGATATGGGTAGTACAAGAGTAAATCTACCACGAGATCGTAGAGGCTAAACCCTAGAAGCTAGCCTATGGTGGTTTGATTGTAATTGTGATCGGCCTTCTAAGGACCAACATCTCCGGTTTATATTGAAACCAGAGAGGGCTAGGGTTCACATGGAGTCGGTTACAAGGAAGGAAATATAATATCCGGATCGCCAAGCTTGCCTTCCACGCCAAGGAAAGTCCCATCCGGACACGGGCCGAAGTCTTGAGTCTTGTATCTTCACGCTTCAATAGTCCGGACGATGTATACAGTCCGGCTGTCCGGATACCCCCAAATCCAGGACTCCCTCAGTAGCCCCTGAACCAGGCTTCAATGACGATGATTCTGGCGCGCAGTCTTGTCTTCGGCATTGTAGGGCGGGTTCCTCCTCCGAATACTCCAAGGTAATTATCGAACACTTGAACCGTTTCCGGATCCACAAAATGATCTTCACATGCCACCGTAGAGAGAATGGTATTTCACAAATGCAATCTGCTGACAACTTTTTAGACAACGCGATGTGTCATTACAGTCGGGTCATTATTCGAACCATTTTCCCACAACCAGCCACAACGCATATTGCGAGGCGGTTTCCTTGAAACGTCTTGTCAAAGCAGAGATCGTGTCCCCTTATCACGGGATTCTCATCAACACGGGTACGGGTAATCCCACCACATCATCAATCGTGGCGCTTGGGAAGCAAGCGATTCCCAACGGGCAAGTGGGGAGGCGTATCGCTTTCGTCGCCTCTATAAAGGGATAAGATTTCCCCATTTTTACCCACGCCTTCTTCCTCCTTTGCCCACTCTTGCCCCCTCGAGCTCCAGTGCCCAAGCCCAAGTCTTCTCCGCACAGCTAAACATGTCCGGAGCAGAGGCAAGTGGGTGGCTTCCACCGTCAAGGTGAAGCACATCGCAAATCTTCGGGCAGCCGGATACTTGGCCGCAGACATAGCGCACCGGCTACCGGACGTTGGGAAGGTCATTCCGACCCCGGGACCCCACGAGAGGGTCGTGTTCGTCGCCCACTTCGTCTGTGGACTGGGGTTTCCACTTCTCCCCTTTGTCCGCGGGCTCATGTTCCACTACGGGCTAGATTTCCATGATCTAGCCCCGAATTTCGTCCTCAACATCTCGGCGTTCATCGTCGTATGCGAGGCTTTCCTCCGCATCCGGCCTCACTTTGGCCTGTGGCCGCAAATCTTCTACATGAAGCCGAAGATTGTGCGCGGCCAGCAAGCGGAGTGCGGAGGGGCCATGGTGGGCAAGATGCCTAACGTCACCTGGCTGGACGGCTCCTTTGCGGAGACCGTAAAAGGGTGGCAATCGGGGTGGTTCTACATCACCGAGCCGCACGGCGCCAACTGGGCGGCGGCCCCCGAGTTCCGATCCGTAGCCCCCATGCAGCTCACCTCCTAGGAAAGGAAGGGCCTGACTTGGGGCGAACCTACAGAGCTGACCGGACTCCAAACCTGCATCAAAAGCATGAAGGACAAGAACATTAAGCTTGTCAACGTGATCTAGGTCATGCTCGTTCGCCGGATTCTGTCGTGCCAAAGGCGGGCATTCAATCTGTGGGAGTTCATCTCGGCCGAACACCAGACGCTTCAGAGGCTATATGGCATGAAGCACAAAGACACGTGGAAGGAGTTGTTTAAGGCCTCCGAAGTACCTCCTCCCACATCCGAGGACCGCGGACTTCATGCAGCGCGGCCCCCGTGTCCGGTGAGTTTTGGGACTACCACCGGATTCGGTTTTTCCCAATACATTCATGGGGGAGCCTTAAGTATTTGTGTATATTTGATCAGGACTATGTGGAGATAGCGGAGCAGATTGACTGTCCGGCTCCGTTGCCAGAAGAACCAGCTGATGATCTCTTGACAGAGATGCTGATCCCGGTGCCCTAGAAGGCACTGGAGAAGAAGGCCGATAATAAAGCCCTGGGGACCAGGAAGGGTCTTCGGCGTAAGGTTCTGCCGGAAGCCTCGTCCGAAGACGACGAGGCGTACCCCTCCCCCGAAGAGGAGGAGGAAGAAGAAGAAGCCGCCCCATCCGGAAAGGATGAGAGGCCTGAGGGGACGGACCGTGGGGCCAGGAGAGGCCCTCGACGCAAGGCCATCATACCCACGTCGTTCAATGACGACGAAATAGATTCCGCCCGCGGAGGCGGGGGGAAGCAAGAAGAAACTCTACCTTCCCGCACTGGGGAGGAGAAAAAGAAGAAAGCCTCCCCGGAGGGGGAGGCTGGGACGCCCAAGAAGGGAAAGACGTCCCTTCCGTACTACTCCACCACGGCCGCTCATAGCGAGGAAGGGTGGCTGCCCAGGGGGAAGCCCCTGGCGCGACCGTAAGTGTCCGCACTCTACCGTGATTTCACTTCATAGTTGTTTAATAACACCGAACATATATGAAGTCCGGCCAGGGCTCATCCGGAGGTGTCGTCTTCGGATGGGTCTCTGAGCGCTTCAGAGTTGAACTCACTCCCGACGGCCACCACTCCTCAGCCTGTGGATGACACGGAGGTGTTGTCCCGAAGGTTCCCCGAGCAGGGGGAGGTGACCCTGGAGACGCCCCAAGGCGGAATTCCAAATGTCGGACATGCGGGGTTCAAGATCCCCGCGGATCGCGTCGACGAGAGCCACAACAAGGCGGACTCTCGACCGAACACTGCTCCGGAACCTTCGACGGTTCTGGACTTAGGCGGGCAGCCCCTCGTTAGGGAGGGCGAGCCGCCCGTGTCGAGGACTTCCGTCGCGTCAACGGCGCCGGATAGCCTGGTGGAAGCGCTTCGAGGCGCTTCCATAGATGAAGAGCACCGTACTCTTATGAGTGCGGTGATTCAAAAGGTTCTGTCTACCAAAAGCGGACTAACTGAAGCCTGCACAAGCCTCCTGACGGGCTTCGAGGTAAGTAATAAGAATGTGTGAAATTACCACCCGATAGGTAGTATCCCCTGATACTCTGTTTGGTGTTCGGAAAGAAAAGGCAAACGGAGGGTCAATTATAATCCGCAGGAGTCTAATAAGTGTTTATTTGACTAGGCAGGTCGTGCTGCTTGCCGCTGCTGCCCGGACAGCCGAGGTTGCCGAACTAAAGCGGGACCTGGAGCAGGCTCAGGGAGTGCTCCACCTCACGAAGAGGCGGCTCGAAGAGAGCAAAGGTGAGTGATTCCCTGCTCTTACGTATGTAAAGATAGATAAAATTGTTTAGTCTGACGACAAAGCGTCGTGACTGTGTGACAGGGTCCACCGCCGAAGTGGCGTCCCTGAAGAAAGCGCTATTCGAGGCCGAAGACAAGGCGGCCTTGGAATGCAAGGAGCGCGAGAAGCAAAGCGCTAGAGTGGGCGAGGTACAACAAGAGCTCCAGGACCTCGGCAAGAAGTTCGAGTCCGTGGAGCATGATCTGAAGATGAAAGAGGCCGAGCTTGCGAAGGCCCTTGTGAGTATGAAAGACGCCAAGGCCAAAGCCGAGAAGGCACAGCAGGAGATCCAGGAGGCCAGAAAGATAGCGGCGGGTAAGAAATTCTTTGTGCAAAGCAAACATGTGGAGGAGGCGTTTCTTTTACTTACTCGAATTCGGAGCTCTCCAGGGGCATTCGCATATCTGCCATGCAGCGTCTCAGATGCCGCGGAGTTCTACCGTGCCCAAGAGGGGAGCTCACCGGAGAAGCTGTTCTGGTCCCAATATGCTGGGGCCGAACACCCAAGGCCTCTGAGTGATCAACTGAAGCAGTTGGTCAAACTCCACATGTCGGTCGAAGTGGCTATGAAAGATTTCATAGTCCGGATGTGGCCTGGTGAGCCCCTGCCCACTATGTACTTCGGCCTGATCAAGCGGATGGTGAATGCCTGTCCGCGGCTTGAAGTAATCAAGCGATCCGTTTGCATCGAGGGTGCCCGCCGGGCCTTTGCCCACGCGAAGGTGCATTGGGGAAAGCTGGATGCGGAGAAGCTGGTGAAGGACGGTCCGCCCGAGGGTAAGGAGCATCGCCGTCCAGAGAAGTACTATTATGGCGTTATGAAAGGCGCTCGTCTCATGGCCGATGAGTGTTCCAAGGACGAGATCTTTGACTAAATGTACATCTGCCGCTGTTGTAATTTAAAGACGAAGTTACTTGTGCTATGTAGCGCTGTTTGATTTAAAATATTACCTTCTGTGCGGCTGTTTATAGAATACTGAAAGTAGCCAGTCGTCGGCTTCCGCCCCCACGCAACTAGTGCCGGGGTGTTCCTGGAAAAACCCGGATACTCTTTATCCAAATGTTTGGTCCCTTAATGAGGTATCCAGGTAGCTTAACAAGGCATCGGACTATTCGCTTTATAACTTTCACTTAGCCATAGAAGTCTACAATTTCAAATTTCGGCGAAGCCCCTAGAATACGGAAGGCCGAATTGGGGCGCTATATACGCCTAGATCGGACGAAGCCGATTTATCGCCTAAAGTGGAAAATCTTTAAGGATTTTAAGACCTCTCGAACAGCGACTAGCTCTCGCCATCATGTCGGTCAGTTTTGGCTTTTCATCGAGGTGCTCGTCCGTAAGAACCGGACACAATCACGAGAGTTCTCCCAGCGCTTCCTTAGCCGATATAATGGAACATAAGGTACCAAAACAAGGGAGCCGGGCTAACCCAACTGTAGACCCAAGACATGATTCGGAGTTGATGCATATAGTGCTATAAGTTTGGGGTGTCGCACTGTTTAAAGTGTTCGGACTTTAGTTGCCGTAGAACGGGGCGCCATAGGAAGCCCCTGGCAAACGGACCGTACCAAAGTGTACGGATGCAATATCAAAGAAACATTTGTAAGAAAAATGTTCAAATAAGAATAATGAGCTGACGCTATATATAATCTCCCTTTGATGAAAATACGTTTAAGCGTATGTTTACAATGAATGCATTAAGCGGAGATAAATAGGACTATTTAACATGTCCTATCCAGGAGCAGGCCGCGTATGGATATATAAAATAGGTATAACGATCGCAAATATATTCCACCTGGGTGTTTCCTTGTGCGCGAAGCCTGTTGCCTCCTTGGTTTTCTCTCCTATGTTAGTCCGGCAATCCGGCTCTTCTGAAGAGGCTGCTCTAAAGCAATGTCCTGAAAAAGAAGAAGGACGGGTTATGAAGGTATGTGGTGGTAATCCCGCACTGTTGACTGAGTCGTTGTTGAGCCTCCGCCTTCGCCCATGGTATCTTGAGTGCGTAATTGTGTATGCGTGGCACGAATGCTGCTTTGATGGGGCTTAAGCGGGGGCCAGACTGCTAGTCGCGCTCTTGGCATGCCTGATGATCCTGTTGCGGGGTGCTCCGGACTCTCTTGACGGTGCCCGAATTGGTTTGTCGGAGGAGGCCGTATTGTACTTCCGCCACGAGGGCTGCAGTATGTTCTTCTGCTCGGAGAGAGCGGTCCGTATTTCCGTTCATTGTCATGACCCCGCGTGGTCCTGGCATCTTGAGCTTGAGGTATGCGTAGTGTGGTACCGCATTGAATCTAGCGAATGCGGTTCGTCCGAACAGTGCATGGTAACCACTGCGGAAAGGGACGATGTCGAAGATTAACTCTTCGCTTCAGAAGTTATCTGGGGATCCGAAGACCACTTCCAATGTTATAGAGCCCGTGCAACGGGCCTCTACTCCAGGAATCACACCTTTAAAGGTGGTTTTGGTGGCCTTGATCCTTGAAGGGTCAATGCCCATTTTGCGCACTGTATCCTGATAAAGCAGGTTCAGGCTGCTGCCGCCGTCCATAAGGAAGCGCGTAAGGTGGAATCCGTTGATGATTGGGTCTAGGACCAATGCGGCCGAGCCGCCGTGACGGATGCTAGTAGGGCGATCCCTACGATCAAAGGTGATCGGACAAGCTGACCATGGGTTGAATTTGGGGGCGACTGGCTCCATCGCATAGACGTCCCGTAGTGCCCACTTCCGTTCCCGCTTCGGGATGTGCGTGGGGTAGATCATGTTGACCGTTTTCACATGGGGGGAAATTTCTTCTGTCCCCCCGCGTTCGGACGTCGGGGCTCATCGTCATCGTCGCTATGCAGCCCCTTGTCCTAGGCTTCGGCGTTTATTTTGCCGGCCTGTTTGAATACCAAGCAATCTCTATTGGTGTGGTTGGATGGCTTCTCCGGGGTGCCATGAATTTGGCACGAGCACTCCAGTATGCGGTCCAGACTGGACGGTCCCTGATTATTTATTTTGAACGGCTTCTTCCGCTAACCGGGCTTGGATCCGCTGAATCCGGCGTTGACTGCCGTGTCTTCAGTGCTGTCGCCGTTGTTCTATCGCTTATGTCAGTTACGCCGTGGTTTGCCACTATTGTCGCGGCCATCCGAAGTGCCAGAATTTGGCGTAGTGCTTCTGCGAGCCAACCAGCTGTCCTCGCCCGTGCAAAAGCGGGTCATTAGTGTTGTGAGAGCTGACATGGAATTGGGTTTTTCCTAGCCGAGGTGTCGAGCGAGCCACTCGTCACGGATATTATGCTTAAAAGCCGTCAGGGCTTCGGTGTCCGGACAGTCGACTATTTGGTTCTTTTTAGTTAGGAACCGAGTCCAGAATTTCCTAGCTGACTCTCCGGGTTGTTGAGTAATGTGGCTCAGGTCATCGACGTCTGGTGGTCGCACATATGTGCCCTGGAAGTTGTCAAGGAATGCGTCTTCCAGGTTTTCCCAACTGCTAATGGAATTTGCTGGCAGGCTGTTAAGCCAGTGCCGGGCTGGTCCTTTGAGCTTAAGGGAAAGATATTAGATGGCATGTAGATCGTCTCCGCGGGCCATGTGAATGTAGAGAAGGAAATCTTCGATCCATACTGCGGGGTCTGTTGTGTCATCGTATGATTCGATGTTTACGGGTTTGAACCCTTTTGGGAATTCATGATCCATTACTTCGCTAGTGAAGCAGAGGGGGTGTGCGGCGCCTCTGTGCCGGGCTATGTGGCTACCAGGTCGAATTTCTCTGGGTGGCTGTGTTCGGCCCGGCCGGACGTGTTGAAGGTGTATCCGGCGTGACGGTCGTCGTCGTGTGCCGAGGCGCGCCCCCGCGATCCGTAGATCGATCTTGGTTGTCCTGTTTTGTTGCCCCAGGCCGTAGTATGTTGGCGTGGGGGTGTTGGTTGGTATGCGGTCTGATATGTCGTTTTATCCCGGCCACGAGGTGGCCGGTCAGCCGTATGGTGCTCGAGTTGGTATTCCTTGGCTGCCAGGACTTCAGTCCATCTATCTGTGAGCAGGTCTTGATCAGCTTGGAGTTGCTGCTGTTTCTTTTTCAGGCTCCTCGCAGTGGCTATAAGCCGGCGCTTGAAGCGCTCCTGCTCTACGGGATCCTCAGGCACGATGAACTCATCGTCGCCGAGGCTAATCTCGTCTTCGGAGGGGGGCAGGTAGCTGTCCTCCTCCGGGTATTCGTCTGTCGCCTGTTCTTCTGGGCTGACCTGCTCATCCTCCTGTTCGGCCTACTCGAAGGCGGGCTGATCAGGGTTGTATTCTTCTTTGGCACCATTCGGATTGTTTTCGACTCCTAGGCCGGTATTGCTGTGGCTGGTCTTGGAGTGGCGCCGACGACGCCCATTCTTTGCTTTTTTTCCCTGAGGTTTTATCCTCCGTTGCCTCATCGCCATTTGTTTCCTTCGGTTTATCCACCATATATATATCATAGGAAGAGGTGGTTGTCCACTAACCAGTGAGCGGTGGTTCATGTTCTTCTCCTGCATCGTCGTCCATACCGTCGATGTCTTCGGAGTCGAAGTCCAGTACCTCGGTTAAATCATCGACCGTGGCAATGAAGTGGGTGGTGGGTGGGCAACGAATTCCTTCATCGCCTGCCTCCCACTCGAGCCGGACATAGTTCGGCCCCGAGCCTCCTGACAAATAGAGAGACTTTAATGAGTCCAGCATGTCGCCAAAGGGCAAGTCTTTGGAAGATATCCGCACGGTGAACTCCATTACCGAGCCCAACCTAGATCGGCTGGCTCGGAGTGCGCGGATGGGACCCACATCCGGATACGAATCCTGGGGTCCGAGTCACAGTCACCACAGAGGTAAGACCGTGTTCGCCCATCACCGATGAGTGCGTGACCTGCGGGGCGGGGTCCATCCCTCCGTCCTTAGGCAGCGCCGCCTGCTCCGGATTTAGGTCCGGGGATACTACAGGGTTGATACCCCGAGCTTCGTCCGATGGCAGGTCTAAGCCGTGCTCGTCGTGACTGTCCGGTGCCCCTGGCATAGGCCCAAATCCATCGAAGATCAAGTCTCTGCAGATGTCTGCCGTGTAGTTCAGATTTCGAACCTGATCTGGTGGCTGTGGGCGAGCTGCCGATCTGCTCCAGATGGCTAAGCGAGTTGGCCCGCAGGGCGAAGCCGCCGAACACGAAGATCTATCCGGGGAGAAAGGTCTCACCCGGGATCGTGTTGTTGACGATGACTGGAGGAGCCATCGAGCCCTGTAACGACGACACAGAAGAACTCTCAATGAAAGCACCAATGTCGGTGTCAAAACCGGGGGATCTCGGGTAGGGGGTCCCGATCTATGTGTCTAGGCTGATGGTAACAGGAAGCAAGGGACACAGATGTTTACCCAGGTTCGGGCTCTCTCGATGGAGGTAAAACCCTACTTCCTGCTTGATTAATATTGAAGATATGGGTAGTACAAGAGTAGATCTACCACGAGATCGTAGAGGCTAAACCCTAGAAGCTAGCCTATGGTGGTACGATTGTAATTGTGATCGGCCTTCTAAGGACCAACCTCTCCGGTTTATATAGACACAGGAGAGGGCTAGGGTTTACATGGAGTCGGTTACAAGGAAGGAAATATAATATCCGGATCGCCAAGCTTGCCTTCCACGCCAAGGAAAGTCCCATCCGGACACGGGCCGAAGTCTTGATTCTTGTATCTTCACGCTTCAATTGTCCGGACGATGTATACAGTTCGGCTGTCCGGATACCCCCTAATCCAGGACTCCCTCAATCATCATTATTAGAGCATTGTCCCAGTGAGGAAAGGATGATGGAGACTATGATTCCCCCACAAGTCGGGATGAGACTCCGGACAAAAAGTAAAAAAAAAGAGAAAAAAAAAGAGGCCATAAAAAAAGAGAGAGAAAGGCCCAAATAAAAAAAATAAAAAATATTAAAAAAATGAGAGAAAAAGAGAGAAGGGACAATGCTACTCTCCTTTTACCACACTTGTGCTTCAAAGTAGCACCATGATCTTCATGATAGAGAGTCTCCTATGTTGTCACTTTCATATACTAGTGGGAATCTTGCATTATAGAACTTGGCTTGTATATTCCAACGATGGGCTTCCTCAAAATGCCCTAGGTCTTCGTGAGCAAGAGAGTTGGATGCACACCCACTTAGTTCCTTTTGTTGAGCTTTCATATACTTATAGCTCTAGTGCATCCGTTGCATGGCAATCCCTACTCACTCACATTGATATCTATTAATGGGCATCCCCATAGCCCGTTGATACGCCTAGTTGATGTGAGACTATCTTCTACTTTTTGTCTTCTCCACAACCACCATTCTATTCCACCTATAGTGCTATGTCCATGGCTCACGCTCATGTACTGCGTGAAGATTGAAAAGGTTTGAGAACATCAAAAGTATGAAACAATTGCTTGGATTGTCATTGGGGTTGTGCATGATTTAAATATTTTGTGTGATGAAGATAGAGCATAGCCAGACTATATGATTTTGTAGGGATAGCTTACTTTGGCCATGTTATTTTGAGAAGACATGATTGCTTTGTTAGTATGCTTGAAGTATTATTGTTTTCATGTCAATATTAAACTTTTGTTTTGAATCTTATGGATCTGAATATTCTTGCCACAATAAAGAAGATTACATTGATAAATATGTTAGGTAGCATTCCACACCAAAAATTCTGTTTTTATCATTTACCTACTCGAGGACTAGCAGGAATTAAGCTTGGGGATGTAGATACGTCTCCAACGTATCTATAATTTTTGATTGTTCCATGCTATTATATTATCTGTTTTGGATGTTTATGGGCTTTATTAAACAATTTTATATTATTTTTGGGACTAACCTATTGACCCAGAGCCCAGTGCCAGTTCCTGTTTTTTCCCTTGTTTCAGTGTTTCGAAGAAAAGGAATATCAAACGGAGTCGAAACGGAATGAAACCTTCTGGAGAAATTATTTTTGGAAGGAAAGCAACCCGGGAGACTTGGATTGCACGTGAGGAAAGCAATGAGGGAGGCACGAGGCAGGGGGGCGCCCACCCCCCTGGGCGCGCCCTCCACCCTCGTGGGCCCTTCGTGGCTACCCAGACGTATTTCTTCCGCCTATATATACCAATATACCCTAAAAACTTTGGGGAACAGAATAGATTGGAAGTTCCGCCGCCGCAAGCCTTTGTAGCCACCAAAAACCAATCGGGACTCTATTCCGGCACCCTGCCGGAGGGGGGAACCCTCACCGGTGGCCATCTTCATCATCCCGGCGCTCTCCATGACGAGGAGGGAGTAGTTCACGCTCGGGGCTGAGGGTATGAACCAGTAGCTATGTGTTTGATCTCTCTCTCTCTCTCATGTTCTTGATTTGGCACGATCTTGATGTATCGCGAGCTTTCCTATTATAGTTGGATCTTATGTTTCTTCACCCCCTCTACTCTCTTGTAATGGATTGAGTTTTCCCCTTGAAGTAATCTTATCGGATTGAGTCTTTAATGACTTGAGAACACTTGATGTATGTCTTGCCGTGCGTATCTGTGGTGATAATGGGATATCACGTGATTCACTTGATGTATGTTTTGGTGATCAACTTGAGGGTTCTGCCCATGATCTTATGCATAGGGGTTGGCACACGTTTTTGTCTTGATTCTCTGGTAGAAACTTTGGGGCACTCTTTGAGGTTCTATGTGTTAGTTGAATGGAGGAATCTGAGATTGTGTGACGCATATCATATAATCATACCCACGGATACTTGAGGTGACATTGGAGTATCTAGGTGACATTAGGGTTTTGGTTGATTTGTGTCTTAAGGTGTTATTCTAGTACAAACTCGAGGGCTGTTTGTGACACTTATAGGAATAGCCCAATGGATTGATTGGAAAGAATAACTTTGAGGTGGTTTCGTACCCTACCATAATATCTTCGTTTGTTCTCCACTATTAGTGACTTTGGAGTGATTCTTTGTTGCATGTTGAGGGATAGTTATATGATCCAATTATGTTATTATTGTTGAGAGAACTTGCACTAGTGAAAGTATGAACTCTAGGCCTTGTTTCCTAGCATTGCAATACCGTTTGTGCTCACTTTTATCATTAGTTACCTTGCTGTTTTTATATTTTCAGTTTACAAAAACCTATATCTACCATCCAACAGCTTCCCGAGGAAGCCAAGAGAAAATGTGCCGAGCAAGATTTCTGCCGCTCTTGATCGCAAATGTTTTAGATAGAACAGTCGTATGCAAAGTGAGAGCAGCGCGGGATTTGTGCATCCCTTCAACGCAAACAGTTGTTTTGGATGACCCGTGTGGAACCACGTACAAACAATTTGGTAAGATTTTTCAATCCTTGTAACACTGCGATTTGTCAATATATGAAGCTAAAAATCACTAGCAGTATCTAACTTTTTCAAGTAAAATTTAGTAATTAAGCATAGATTTCATTCATAGATTAAGCGGTCGTTCTTAATTTATACAAACAGTTCAACTCAACAGCTGCACCGACCAAACTTTTCCCCAATTGTTGCCAACCACGTACTGAAATAGCTAGTTCAACTATATATACTAGCTAATTTTTATTACGTTGTACAGTTCCACCACATCTATAGTCAGATGAACTGAACAAAATAGCCCCTAAATACTACTACTACTGCGGATGGGCTTTGTACTACTTCCGGCTGCCTCTCCTCTGCCGAGCGCGCTCTGTAAGAGGCGGAGGAGGAGGAGCCAACCGATGAGCTGGGCACCCACAATGCGGTGCTGCCGCAAATGCAGCTTCAGCGGCGCTCGCCTTGAACGCCCTCTGTCGCTCCAGACGACCCCTCTCCAAGCAGTGGTTCTCCTCATAGATCTCCTAATTCCTCGCCTCTAAGGCAGCGTGGGCTGCTGCCACTACGACGGTAAGGCTCTTTGCATGCTCGACGAGGCGCTCCTCCTCCTCCCGCAGGAACTCGGTGTAGCGGGCAAGGTCGCTGTCGCACGTGCGGGCATCCACCTTCGCCTTCGGCCTTCGGGCGGCGGTGGCAGAGCGGGTGATGACCCCGGCGGTCGATGGTGGGCTGGCGGCCATGGCGGCCACGACCACCACCTCCCGCCTTCGGGCCGCGGTGGCGGAGCGGGTGATGGCCACAGTGGCCGGCAGTGGGGTGGCGGCCACGATGGCCATCTCCTGCCTTCGGGCCGCGGTGGCGGAGCGGGCGATGGCCCTGTCTTTCGACGGTGGTGTGGCAGCAACGGCGGCCGGCAACAGCTGCCAATGGGCACCGGCGGCGGAGCGTGTGGTGAGTGTTTCGCGCACACCCAACAGGTACGCCACGTGCACTACACTACGCCGGGGACTGCGCCGCCGCCGCGGTGTAGCCTCCCAGCTGGAGTTGTCCTCTGATGACGGCGGAGTGGCTGAGCGGTGAGGATGGACCGGTGCCATTGGCGAATCTGGGAGAAGCAGACGAGATAAGCTACATGGATGGAGGGAAAATGCGACGCAGGACTCGCCGGCCGTGAGGGTTTTTATAGCAGGCCGGTAAGCATTGGGATTTTGGGGGATTTCACCGAGTCGGGCGGGAAGCTTGTGCGGGAACCTGCGAGGTTGCGCGGGAACGGGCTCACCGACGATTCATTGGCGCCATCGTTTGGCAAAAAGAACGCCCCCGCGCGCTGCGCAAGTTTGCGCTGTAAGCCGTCTGCGGCAGCGGGGTGACAAGACGTGCAAGAGGAGGACGAAAGGCCACATACACGTACGGTTAATAAAAAAACGTTTGCAATTTAATTACCTACTATACCACCTTCCTGGTTTATAAGTATGATTTAACTAATAAAATACGAATGCATGTCGCCAAAGATTATATAGTTGGATTTGTGTTTGAACATAGTTTCCAATTATATAATTTTTAAAAATGCATTAACATTTTGTTGGTTAAATTTGAGGGCAAATTATGGAACGGAATATAAAGGAGACTATAGACTAGACAGAGGTGGTACCACATGGCTGCTCTCTACGCAGCGACGCAACTGTCGGCCGGCTTGTAGGCGACCATTTGCTGCTTGTTCAATTGCTCCACGCGTGTGGTTTCTTGCGGTTCAAGCGGCCGCAACGCACTCTGCTCTCGCGTCCCTCCGGGTGCTCTGCCATCGTCCCTCCACGCGGGCTGCCAGTGTTTTGGGCCGGCACACGATCCTCGATGGCAACAATTGTAGCGACCGGACCCGAATGGATTAGGTCTCTGTGCTCAGTGTCATCCCTGGATCAGTAATGCTGACACCACACAGTACTTCGAAGGATTTATAGCAGAGTAGCAATCACACACTTATTACATCATTGTCCACAAGGGAACTTATTACAATAATATGGCTTAAGGCCATCTAATAATAACAGCGGAAGGCTTGGAAGATAAGTGAGTCCATCAACTCCATCGGCATCACTGAGTATAGAACCACGACCTAACACCTTACTCGTCGTTCAAAAGTCTGCAACATGAAAGTTGCAGCCAAAACGGGTCAAGACATGGAATATCTTGGCAAAGCAACACATAGAGAGTAATGAAGGAATAAGCCTATACTACATGCATATATGGCTGGTGGAAAAGCTCTACGGTTACATTTTGCATAAAGCTAATTTTTCCCTACAACAAAGGAATAATTTTATTTAACTATCATGGTGGTTGTTAAACATTGAGAATGGTTGACAGCATCCTCAATCCCAATTAAAAATACTCATCAAAACCCAATAACATTTATTAGAAGTAACATGTTGAGATTCACATGATATTCAAGTACTAGATACTCAAGACGTCCATAACCGGGGACACGGCTAATCATGATTAGTTTATACACATATGTTAAATCATCCTTCAACTGAATTGCTTCCAATGGCACTGTGTCTCTTAACGGTATCTCTGCTACCTCGGAATGACATTTCTTCAGCTGAGAAACGTGGAATACATCATGAACTCCTGACAGTCCTTCTGGCAATTCCAGTTTATAAGCAACTTCCCCCATGCGTTGCAAAATCTTATACGGTCCAACGAAACGTGGTGCTAATTTTCCTTTAACTCCAAAACGCTTAACTCCTCGAAGCGGGGATACTCTAAGATATACCCTGTCTCCAACTTCATATTCAATCGCTTTGCGCTTTGAATCGGCATAGCTCTTCTGTCTGGACTGGGCTACCTTGAGCCTATCTCGAATCAGTTTAACCTTCTGCTCAGACTCCTTAATCAAATCTGGTCCAAACAATTGACGATCTCCAGTTTCGTCCCAGGACAACGGTGTCCTGCATCTTCTTCCATACAGAGCCTCAAAAGGTGCCATCTTCAAGCTGGTTTGGTAACTGTTGTTATAAGAAAACTCTGCATACGGCAAATTATCATCCCAACTAGATCCATAATCTAGTGCACAAGCTCTCAGCATATCCTCCAAAATCTGATTGACTCTCTCACCTGTCCATCGGTCGTGGGTGGAAAGCTGTCATGAATTCCATCCGTTCCCAATGTTTCGTGTAACTGGTTCCAAAACTTTGAGGTAAATTGGGTTCCTATCTCGACACGATACTCCTCGGAACTCCGTGTAAACACACAATTCTGGTCATGTATATCTTTGCCAACCTAGCACTGCTATAGGTAGTCTTGACTGGAATGAAATGAGCTACCTTCGTCAAGCAATCGACTATAACCCATATCGAGTCATATCCTGAACGAGTCTTTGGCAAACCTGTGATGAAATCCATGCCTAATTTATCCCACTTCCATTCGGGTATCGGCAATGGTTGTAACAATCCTGCTGGCTTCTGATGCTCTGCCTTTACTCTCTGACATACATCGCAAACTGCTACGTACTCCGCAATATCCTTCTTCATTCCGGTCCACCAGAAAGTATTCTTCAAATCCAAATACATCTTGGTATTACCTGGGTGAATTGAATAGGGTGAATCATGTGCTTCTTGCAAAATCAACTTCCTGATCTCTGGGTTATTTGGCACATAAACACGGTCCTCAAACCATAGGGTATCGTGCTCATCCTCACGAAATCCTTTGGCTTTTCCTTTGCTCATTTTCTCCTTTATAGAGGCAACTTCCTTATCTACCTTTTGGGCTTCTCGGATTTTGTCCATTAGTGTTGACTGAATCTCCAATGCTGCTACATAGCCTCTCGGAACTATTTCCAAACATAGCTCTCGAAGGTCCCCGGCTAACTCATTGGGTATTCCTCCCATCATTAGGGTATTGACGTGGCTCTTACGGCTCAATGCGTCTGCTACAACGTTAGCCTTTTCGGGGTGATAATGCAATCTCATATCATAATCCTTGATAAGCTCTAACCATCTCCTCTGTCTGAGATTTAATTCCTTCTGTGTGAAGATGTACTTCAAACTCTTGTGATCCGTATATACTTCACAATGATTTCCAATGAGAAAATGTCTCCATGTCTTCAAGACATGCACAACGGCTGCTAACTCCAAATCATGTGTGGCATAATTTAACTCGTGAGGCTTAAGTTGTTGTGAAGCATACAAAACAAGTCTTCCTTCCTGCATAAGCACTGCTCCAAGTCCTCGACGTGAAGCATCGCAATACACCTCATAATCCTTGGTCTGATCCGGCAATATTAACACTGGTGAGGTAACCAATCTTTTCTTCAATTCCTGAAAACTTGCCTCGCAGTCCTCAGTCCATATGAATTTGTTATCCTTCTTCAACAATTCTGTCATAGGCTTTGCAATCCTTGAGAAATTCTCAATGAATCTTCGGTAGTATCCTGCGAGTCCAAGGAAACTCCGAATCTCTCCAACTGTCGTTGGTGCTTCCCATTTGGTTACGGTCTCAACCTTCGTGGGGTCAACTGCTATTCCTTCTCCGGATATAACATGTCCAAGAAATCCAACTTCCTTTAGCCAAAACTCACATTTGCTGAACTTGGCATATAACTGGTGTTCCCTCAGTTTCTCCAAAACCAATCACAAATGTTCCTTGTGTTCCTCTTCATCCTTCGAGAAAATCAAAATGTCATCAATGAACACCACGACGAACTTATCCAAAAACTCCATAAACACTTTGTTCATCAGGTTCATGAAATAGGCTGGTGCGTTAGTCAGTCCAAATGACATAACGGTATACTCATACAGTCCATATCTCGTGGTAAACGCTGTCTTGGGTATATCCTGCTCCCGAATCTTCAACTGATGGTACCCTGATCGTAAATCGATCTTGGAAAACACTTTAGCTCCTTGCAAACGATCAAACAAATCATTTATCATTGGTAGTGGGTACTTATTCTTGATTGTTACTTCATTCAATCCACGATAATCAACAACCATCCTTAACGATCCATCTTTCTTCTCCACTAACAATACGGGTGATCCCCAAGGTGAAGAACTTGGGCGAATAAAACCTTTATCCAATAGTTCCTTAATCTGCTTCTTGATTTCCGCCAAATCCTGTGCGGGCATCCTGTACGGTCGCTTTGATATTGGACCTGTTCCTGGTAAGAGTTCAATCAAAAACTCAATGTCTCTATCCGGTGGCATTCCTGGCAACTCTTCCGGAAATACATCAGGAAAATCCTTCACCACTGGTACTTCTTCCTGCACGACTCCTGATAAGCAATTTACTTGCGCTCTCCTCGGCTCGTGCCGTGATACGTACTTGATCCTTCTTCCTTCTGGTGTGGTGAGCAAAATTGACTTTGTGGTGCAATCTATGTTCCCTCCATACCTTGACAACCAATCCATTCCTAATATTACATCCAATCCTTGGGATTCCAGAACTATTAGGTCTGAGGGAAAACCATAGTGTCCAATCCTTAATGGCAGTCGATCACACCATTTACTAGCCATGTATTCTGCTCCAGGTGAGGTTACTAGCATGGGTGACCTAAAGGCTTGGGTCGGTAATTTGTACTTATCCACAAATCCCTTTGATATGTATGAATGCAATGCACCAGTATCGAAAAGAACAACTGCAGTAAATGACTTAACCAAAAACTTACCGATTACTGCATCGGGCTGATCTTCAACCTCCTCCACATCAATGTGGTTCACCTGTCCCCTGTTGAAAGGGTTTGGCTTCTTTCCAGAGCTTCCATTGCCATTTCCATTCTGGCCTTCTGGACAGTCATTTGCATAGTGCCCAGTCTTGCGGCACTTAAAACAAGTGATGTGACTCAGGTCTACCTTGGATGGTGTAGACGGGTTGGTGCGGTTCTGTCCATTGCTTCCTCCATTCCCGTTCCCATTCTTGGTGCCATTATGGTTGTGCGAATTACCTCCTCCATGGGTATGCTGAAACTGAATTCCTGATTTAGGGGTATAACGAGGCTTCTGCTGAGCTCCAGAGTTATACTTCCCCTGTCCATACTTTCTCTTGCAGTTCTCAATTTGCTGCTGCTTTCCTTCAATCATGAGGGCTCGGTCTACCAACTCCTGGTAGTTGTTGAAACTTGCTACCATCAACGGCATGCTGAACTCATCATTCAGTCCTTCCGAAACTTCTCCCGCTTAGTCAGATCCGTAGCAACGTCATCCGGGGCATAACGTGCTAACTTACTCAAATCATCCACATCGCCAACAGTCCTTCCTCCTTGGCGTAAGTTGCGAAACTCACGCTTCTTCATGGCCATATCTCCTGCTGAAACATGGGCAGTGCGGAAAGCTTGCTGAAACTGATCCCATGTGACAGTGTCTACGGGGTAAGTGGCTGTAAAATTCTCCCACCATGCTGCTGCGGGTCCTTCAAGCTGATGTGCTGCAAACTTCACCCTTTCTCCATCTGTGCATCCTGCAGTGGTCAACTCCCTTCCTATCTTGCGGAGCCAATCATCTGCTACAATCGGCTCGGTGCTACTGGAATACACCGGCAGATTCAGTCTAAGGAAACGAGTCAAGTGATCCGCAGGTGGTGGTGGTGGTGGGTTGTTGTTGTTGTTGTTGTTGTTGTTGTTGTTGCCCTGGTTCTGCACCAATGTTTGAATCAAGGTGTTCTGCTGCTGAATCAATTGGGTGATCTCTGGCGGGAAAACAAACCCGGTGTCGCGTCTCGGAGGCATTTGATGGGTTTAGAAAAGACGAGAAATTAAGAGTAGAATGGGGTCTAAGGAGAATCACTACCCAAATGCACATGAGCAAATGCACACAAAATCACTTTATTCAATCAAACAAAAGGGCTTACAACGATCTAACTATCGCAAAAGTGCGTGTACTATAATGTTTACATGGAGGTAATACTACTAATATGTGGGGAACTTCTACTAATTTGAACCGGTGGAAGACTCCATGATGTCTGCTCCAGCTTCGTCTTCAAAGTCGGGTTCACTTGGATCCGAATCGGTGTCGCCGATGATGATGTAGTTGCTCGGACAGCCGACGACTTGTCTTCATTCTTGAGCGCCAATTTCTTCTTGAGTTCTTCAATCTCATACTTAAGATCGTTATTGTGTCTTGCCGAGCTACGATCTCGCCCATGTAGTCCTTTGTGTAGTCTTTAGCTCTTCTTCAAGTTCGATGATCCT
This sequence comes from Aegilops longissima, assembly GCA_021605205.1. Taxonomy (NCBI): domain Eukaryota; kingdom Viridiplantae; phylum Streptophyta; class Magnoliopsida; order Poales; family Poaceae; genus Aegilops; species Aegilops longissima. Next base: position 306,909,477 of record CM038681.1, on the reverse strand, counting down.
TCCTTTGCATTCTGCAACTCCAGCATATCATTGCACATCTGGTTCTCCTGGCGTTGAATGTGCTGGTTTAACTCCTGGATGAAAGCTGCAATGGATCTATCCTTCTTGGTGATGACTATGTCCCATTGTTCATCTCGGCATCCGCAAATATGGTAGATAGTGTCCTTGAGGTCTTCCTGATAAACTTCTCCAATGCGTCCCATGGTGATGTGAGCTGCCATGCTCTTTCCCAGACTCCATGTTGGTGCACTGAAAACACTATCTATAGGCTTGGTGATTGGGGCGAATGTCCTTCCTGGAACGTGACCTTGAATCTTCCAGCGCTCCTCTTCAGGCAGAGTGGCGTTGAAAGTTCCGGTTAAGCTTGGTAATCCAATGTTCAGGTACTTGGTGACTTAATTCAGGTGAAACCCAAAAGGGGTGCCTTCATCTGGTTGGGCGTACTTGATCTTCGCGTCCGTCATCCTAAAGAGTAGAAAATATGAGGATTTAGAAAGGAGAAGAGAGTAGTGATCTATGGCTTTAACTTAGTGGTCGTGTCCTACAGTCAGCGTGTGCTCTGATACCATCTCTGTAGCGACCGGACCCGAATGGATCAAGTCTCTGTGCTCAGTGTCATCCCTGGATCAGTAATGCTGACACCACACAGTACTTCGAAGGATTTATAGCAGAGTAGCAATCACACACTTATTACATCGTTGTCCACAAGGGAACTTATTACAATAATATGGCTTAAGGCCATCTAATAATAACAGCGGAAGGCTTGGAAGATAAGTGAGTCCATCAACTCCATCGGCATCACTGAGTATAGAACCACGACCTAACACCTTACTGTCATTCAAAAGTCTGCAACATGAAAGTTGCAGCCCGAAAACGGGTCAGCACATGGAATATGCAAGCAAAGCAACACATAGAGAGTAATGAAGGAATAAGCCTATACTACATGCATATATGGCTGGTGGAAAAGCTCTACGGTTACATTTTTGCATAAAGCTAATTTTTCCCTACAACAAAGGAATAATTTTATTTAACTATCATGGTGGTTGTTAAACATTGAGAATGGTTGACAGCATCCTCAATCCCAATTAAAAATACTCATCAAAACCCAATAACATTTATTAGAAGTAACATGTTGAGATTCACATGATATTCAAGTACTAGATACTCAAGACGTCCATAACCGGGGACACGGCTAATCATGATTAGTTTATACACTCTGCAGAGGTTTATGACTTTTCCCCACAAGACTCGATCGCCTCCGCTTGGTTCTCGTGACTACATGGTGTTTGAGAGACGGATGACCGAGACACAATCTTTCAGAAGCACTAGCACCTTACATGTGGGTAGACCGTACCAACCTACATCCCCTACATCAGCTAGCCTACCCGTAAGAGTTCGCACAACTTACTCAACTATGCCAGAGCTTTCTAGTTTGAAAAATCTTATGATCCCTTAGAGCCTGGGTGGCAGTCCGAAGAAATACAGGCAAGTCCTGATAGAAACCAGGTGCCTCAATCCACCCAGATGTGTGTTTAGGTTGCCACCTTAGATAAACCGTTAATTAACAATCTCACATCTGTCATGGATATCACTCACCCAATCCACGTCTACTAGCATAGCATAGCATAATAAGCAAACGTAGAAGTAACTCCCAAGGTTTCATAAGTAAAACAGGTAATAGGTACTACCTCAATCTACTTCCCATCCCACAATTTAAGTTGATCCTAAACATGCAAGTGTTTGAGGAATAGGGCTAATGCATAAAACTGGGTAGTAGAAAAGGTATGATCAAGTGTTACTTGCCTTGCTGATGATCCGCGAGACCTAGGGATTCGAAGTAACAAGCGGCGCACTCCGGGTGATCTAACGCAGACAAACAACAAGCATACAATAAGTACTCATCTAATGCACAGGGAAATCTCAAATAAAAGATCTAACGAGAGAGTTCAACTTAAGAACCCTGGTTGCAAAAGAATCGAATCAAATAAAGCATCGAAAGTCGAAAGTCGAGAGAGAACGACTCGGTTTTAGCAATTTGAAACTAGGTCAAGATTTACAGTAGCAAAACTTTGTTTAAGTAGGTTAGTCGGAACGGCGGTTTCGAAACGAAACTCCAAGCGCTTGAATCACCTGATTCCGATAAACGAGCGAGAAAATAAACTGATTTGAAGATTGAATCGGAAATCGAAATCGGAAAAATAACGGATTAAATCTGATTAAAAGAAGAACGACGAACGGTTAACCGAACGGACGTTCGTCAACAGAAACTAACCGACGAACGCATTCATTAAAATGAACGGATCGGTGAACGTTCACAAATTAATAAAACCGAAAAAATAACAAATTAAAAAAAACCGAACAACGAAAGAAAAACCGGATCGGTTTTTGGAACAAAACCGGACCGGGGGGTGGTGGCGCGGCTACCTCCGCGAGGTCGCCTGGGCTCCGGCGGCCCGCGGGTCGGCGGGCTCATGGCTCGGGCGGGTGGCGGGTGGCGGGTGGCGGCGGCAGCGGCGGCGGCGTCCTTCGGCGGCGGCGGCTCGGGTTGGGGGCGGCGGCTCGGGTGAGGAAGAGAGGGGGGTGGCTCGGGTTATAAGGAGGGGGTGGTGCCTTGGGAGGGGGGGCACGGCGGGGCGGCGTGGCCGAGCCGGACTCGGCGGCGGCGGCGGCGGGATTCTCCCGAGGGGGCGCGAGGGGAGGGGCGGCTGGGCCAGCTGGGCCCTTGGCCCAGGCGGGGCGCGACGCGTTTTTAAAAAAAAATGAAACTAATTAAAAATAAAACCAAACAAACTCTAAATTAAATAAAATTAATTTTCCCCGACTCTTAAAAATGAGTCGAACAAAATGAACTTTAAACGGGGCAAAATGCATATTTTTTTGAAATACTCATTTTTTTTTCCTTAAAGCAAATAAACTTCAAAAAAACCAAATTTGATTTATTAATTAAATCTTCATTTTTCCTAAATGTTGGGAAAGTCATATTATTCCCCCTCTTAATTTTTTTATCGGAAAAACTTTTGAAGATAAATAAATAAATCCAAATGATCCTATTTTTCAAAATTTGAGAAATCCAAAATATGAAAATAATGAAATCTCCAACTCTCTCCGAGGGTCCTTGAGTTGCGTGAAATTTTCTAGGATCGGAAAATGCGAGAAAATATGATATGCATGATGACTTAGTGTATAACATTCCAAATTGAAAATTTGGGATGTTACAACAATACAATACGTGCTTTGCTACCCCTACTATCACTTGGAAAGTACACCGCAAGATTGAACCAAAAGCTAAGCACTTCTCCCATTGCAAGAAAAACCAATCTAGTTGGCCAAACCAAACCGATAATTCGAAGAGTATTACAAAGATATCAAATCATGCATAAAATAATTCAGAGAAGATTCAAATAGTATTCATAGATAAGCTGATCATAAATCCACAATTCATCGGATCTCGGCAAACACACCGCAAAAGAGTATTACATCGGATAGATCTCCAAGAACTTCGAGGAGAACATGATATTGAGAATCAAAGAGAGAGAAGAAGCCATGTAGCTACTAGCTATGGACACGTAGGTCTGTGGTAAACTACTCACGCTTCTTCGGAAGGGCAATAGAGTTGATGTAGAAGCCCTCCATGACCGAATCCCCCTCCGGCAGGTTGCTGGAAAAGGTCCCTAGATGGGATCTCATGGGTACAGAAGGTTGCGGCGGTGAAAAATTGTTTTCGTGGATGGCTCTGGTGGTTGGGGGATATTTGGGAATATATAGGCGAAAGAATTAGGTTAGGAGGGTCACGGGGGGCCCACAAGGGTGGGGGCGCGCCCTCCGTCCTTGTGGCCGCCTCGTGGCTCCTCCGACTTCATCTCCAAGTCTCCTGGGTGTCTTCTGGTCCAAGAAAAATCGTCGCGAATGTTTTATTCTGTTTGGTATTCCTTTTCCGCGAAACTAAAAAACAAGGAAAAAACAGGAACTGGGATTGGGCCCTAGGTTAATAGGTTAGTCCCAAATGTAACATAAAATAGCATACTAATGCATATAAAACATCCAAAACAGATAATATAATAGCATGGAACAATAAACAATTATAGATACGTTGGAGACGTATCAAGCATCCCCAAGCTTAATTCCTGCTCGTCCTCAAGTAGGTAAATGATAAAAATAGAATTTTTGATATGGAATGCTACATAACATATTTATCCGTGTAATTTTCCTTTATTGTTGCATGAATTTTCAGATACATAAGATTTAAAACAAAAGTTTAATATTGACATAAAAACAATAATAGTTCAAGCATACTAACACGGCAATTATGTCTTCTCAAAATAACATGGCCAAAGAAAGCTTATCCCTATAAAATCATATAGTCTGGCTATGCTCCATCTTCATCGCACAAAATATTCAAATCATGCACAACCCTGATGACAAGCCAAGCAATTGTTTCATACTTTTGATGTTCTCAAACTTTGTCAACATTCACACAATACATGAGCGTGAGCCATGGACACAACACTATAGGTGGAATAGAAGGTGGTTGTGGAGAAGACAAAAAGAAGGAGATAGTCTCACATGAATTAGGCATATCAACGGGCTATGGAGATGCCCATCAATAGATATCAATGTGAGTGAGTAGGGATTGCCATGCAACGGATGCACTAGAGCTATAAGTTTATGAAAGCTCAAAAAGAAACTAAGTGGGTGTGCATCCAACTCTCTTGCTCACGAAGACCTAGGGCAAGGAAGCCCATCATTGGAATATACAAGCCAAGTTCTATAATGAAAATTCCCACTAGTATATGAAAGTGACAACATAGGAGACTCTCTATCATGAAGATCATGGTGCTGTTTTGAAGCACAAGTGTGGTAAAAGGATAGTAGCATTGCCTCTCATCTCTTTTCTCTCATTTTTTATTTGGGCCTTCTCTCATTTTTTTGCCTCTTTTTTTTGTCCGGAGTCTCATCCCAACTTTTGGGGGAAGCATAGTCTCCATCATCCTTTCCTCACATGGGAAAATGCTCTAATAATGAAGATCATCACACTTTTATTTACTTACAACTCAAGAATTACAACTTGATACTTAGAACAAAATATGACTCTATATGAATGCCTCCGGCGGTGTACCGGGATGTGCAATGAATCAACAGTGACATGTATGAAAAAATTATGAACGGTGGCTTTGCCACAAATACGATGTCAACTACATGATCATGCAAAGCAATATGACAATTATGGAACATGTCATAATAAACATGACGGTGGAAAGTTGCATGGCAATATATCTCAAAATGGCTATGGAAATGCCATAATAGGTAGGTATGGTGGCTGTCTTGAGGAAGGTATATGGTGGGTGTATGGTACCGGCGAAAGTTGTGTGGCACTAGAAAGGCTAGCAATGGTGGAAGGGTGAGAGTGTGTATAATCCATGGACTCAACATTAGTCATAATTAACTCACATACTTATTGCAGAAATCTACTCCCTCCGTTCCAAAATAGATGACTCAACTATCTACTAACTTTAGTACAAAGTTGGGTCATCTATTTTGGAACAGAGGGAGTATTGGTTATCGAAACGAAGTACTACACGCATGCTCCTAGGGGGCAGATTGGTAGGAGAAGACCATCGCTCGTCCCCGACCGCCACTCATAAGGAAGACAATCAATAAATAAATCATGCTCCGACTTCATCACATAACGGTTCACCATACGTGCATGCTACGGGAATCACAAAATTTAACACAAGTATTTATCCAATTCACAATTACTTACTAGCATGACTCTAATTCACCATCTTTATATCTCAAAACAATCATAAGGAATCAAACTTCTCATAGTATTCAATGCACTTTATACGAAAGTTTTTATTATATCCCTCTTGGATGCCTATCATATTAGGACTAAATTCATAACCAAAGCAAATTACCATGTTGTTTAAAGACTCTCAAAATAATATAGGTGAATCATGAGAGTTGAACAATTTCTATAAAATAAAACCACCGTCGTGCTCTAAAAAGATACAAGAGAAGCACATAGAGTATTCTAATAAGATGTGTACATCAAGGTTGATTGTGGCAAACTAAAAATCAAAGACTCAAATCATACAAGACGCTCCAAGCAAAACACATCATGTGGTGAATAAAAATATAGCCTCAAGTAAAGTTACCGATGGACGAAGACGAAAGAGGGGATGCCTTCTGGGGCATCCCCAAGCATAGGCTATTGGTTGTCCTTTAATATTACAATGGGGTGCCTTGGTCATCCCGAAGCGTAGGCTCTTGCCACTTCTTATTCCATAGTCCATCAAATCCTTACCCAAAACTTGAAAACTTCACAACACAAAACTCAACCAAAAATCTCATAAGCTCCGTTAGTATAAGAAAATAAATCACCACTTTTGGTACTGTTGTGAACTCATTCATTATTTATATTGGTGTTATATCTAATGTATTCCAAGTTTTCCATGGTTCATACCCCCCGATACTACCCATAGAATTGTCAAAATAAGCAAACAACACATAGAAAACAGAATCTGTCAAAAATATAACAGTCTCTAGTAATCTGTAGCTCTAGAATATTTCTGTAACTCCAAAAATTCTGAAAAGTTAGGAAAACCTAAGTAATTTGTTAATTAATCTTCTCAAAAAAGAATCAAATAAAATGCACACTTTTGTTAAAAATGAGAATTGTTTTCCTGAGCGCAAAAGTTTCTAATTTTCAGCAAGATCAAATCAACTATCACCGTAAGCCATCCCAAAGGTCTTACTAGGCACAAACACTAATTAAAACAGAAAACCACATCCAAACAGAGGCTATATAAATTATTTATTCAAAAACAAGAAATAAAAATATTGGGTTGTCTCCCAACAAGCGCTTTTCTTTAAAGCCTTTTAGCTAGGCATTGAGATTTCAATGATGCTCACATGAAAGATAACAATTGAAACACGAAGAGAGCATCGTGTAGCATGTGAAAAACAAGTTTAAGTCTAACATACTTCCTATGCATAGGCATTATATAATCAAACAAATTATCAAGGCAAGCAAAAACTAGCATATGCCTGGAAGAAGAAAGAAACAATAGCAATCTCAACATAACGAGAGATAATTTTGTAACATGTATGCAAAGTTGACACTCTTCCGAAATAGTGGGATTATCATAAAATAAAGTCATGACCTCTCCGAACCCACTTTTATCAAAAAATTCATAAGATTGAATATTCTCCAAATATGTGGGATCTAAAGTCGACCTCTTCCAAACCCACTTTCAATATTATTTCAAACATTATTATCAATCTCATATTATTCATGGGGCTTAAATAAATTTTCAAGTTCATAAGAGGAATCACCCCAATCATGATCATTGCAACAAGTAATAGACATAGAAAAATTAGCATCCCCAAGCTCAGGGTTTTGCATATCATTGACATAATTGACATTAATAGAAACTATAATAACATCATTGCAATCATGCTTTTTATTCAGAGATCTGTCATGAATCACTTCATAAATTTCTTCGTCACAATTTTCAGATTCAAGAATTTCAAGCAAAACTTCATAAAGATGATCTAGTGCACAAAACTCACTAGCAATTGATTCATCATGATTGGATCTCTTAAAAAGATTAGCAAGGGGATGAGGATCCATATCAATAGATTTTTAGCAAGCAAAGATGCAAGCAAACCAAGTAAGACATAAAGGAAAACGAAAAGACGAACGGAAGAAGGGCGAATAAAAAGGCAAATATTTAAATCATTTTAGAAGTGGGGGAGAGGAAAACGAGAGGCGAATGGCGAATAATGTAATGCAAGAGATGAGAGTTTATGATGGGTACTTGGTATGTCCTGACTTGGCGTAGATCTCCCCAGCAACGGCGCCAGAAATTCTTCCTGCTACTTCTTGAGCTTGCGTTGGTTTTTCCCTTGACAAGGAAAGAGTGACGCAGCAAAGTAGAGATAAGTATTTCCCTCAATTTCAGAACCAAGTTATCAGTCCAGTAGGAGATAATGCACAAATCACCGAATACCTGCACAAACAATCAAACAACTTGCACCCAACGCGATAAAGGGGTTGTCAATCCCTTCACGGTTACTTGCAAAAGTGAGATCTCATAGAGATAGATAAATGATAAACTAAATATTTTTGGTATTTTTGGTTTATAGATTAGAAAGTAAAAGATTGCAAAATAGTAGATCGAAAATTAATATGATGGAAAATAATAGAGTGGAAACTTATATGATGGAAATAGACCCGGGGGCCATAGGTTTCACTAGAGGCTTCTCTCATGATAGCAAAAAAAATACGGTGGGTGAACAAATTACTGCCGAGCAATTGATAGAAAAGCCCAAAGTTATGACGATATCTAAGGCAATGATCATGAATATAGGCATCACGTCCATGTCAAGTAGACCAAAACGATTCTGCATCTACTACTATTACTCCACACATCGACCGAATCCTGCCTAAATCTAGAGTATTAAGTTCATAAAGAACAGAGTAAAGCATTAAGTAAGATGACATGATGTAGAAGAATTAACTAAAGCAATATGATGAAAACCCCATCTTTTTGTCCTCGATGGCAACAATACAATACGTGCCTTGCTGCCCCTACTGTCACTGGGAAAGTATACCGCAAGATTGAACCCGAAGCTAAGCACTTCTCCCATTGCAAGAAAAACCAATCTAGTTGGCCAAACCAAACCGATAGTTCGAAGAGTATCACAAAGATATCAAATCATGCTTAAAAGAATTCAGAGAAGATTCAAATAATATTCATAGATAAGCTGATCATAAATCCACATTCATCGGATCTCGGCAAACACACCGCACAAGAGTATTACATCGGATAGATCTCCAAGAACATCGAGGAGAACATGATATTGAGAATCAAAGAGAGAGAAGAAGCCATCTAGCTACTAGCTATGGACCCGTAGGTCTGTGGTAAACTACTCACGCTTATTCGGGAAGGGCGATAGAGTTGATGTAGAAGCCCTCCGTGATCGAATCCCCCTCCGGCAGGGTGCCAGAAAAGGTCCCTAGATGGTGTCTTCTGGTCCAAGAAAAATCATCGCTAAGGTTTTATTCCGTTTGGACTCCGTTTGGCATTCCTTTTCTGCAAACTCAAAAACAAGGAAAATAACAGGAACATGCACTGGGCCTAGGTTAATTGGTTAGTCCCAAAAATAATATAAAATAGCATATTAATGCATATAAAACATCCAAAGCAGATAATATAATAGCATGGAACAATCAAAATATATAGATACGTTGGAGAGGTATCAATCCCCCAAGGGCCGGCTTAAACTGACAAGTTGAGTCGGGTCAGAAAACAAAACTGACCTACATTAGCCCCCAAGTGCCAAGGATATTGTTCATAATGTGCTTGGGACTTGTACCATTTTATTTGAGTAATATGTGAATCCTGATCTGTCAGATATAACCTTTATCCTCAGGAGGCTTTATCTCTGAAGGATGCAAAGCTGGGTGACTTAGCCAAGAGGATTAAACATCAAGATGCTGAGACTATGAAAACAAAATCAAAATTTCAGACTGGCATAAGGAGAATGAGAAGCTCAAGGCCAACTTTGCTACTGAGAGAGCCGCCTTGAACACTGGAAAAGCAAACTTGATAAAACATGCACAGGACGCAGAAGCCCGATTTAAAACGGTTGCCGAAGAGATGGCTGGCTTAAAGGGACATATTAATCATATGGCAGCCGCCATCTTTGGTAAGAGTTGATATCCATTACCAATTCTGCAGTGACAATATTCTAAGCCGCCAAGCACTTCTCAATCCCTTTATAAACCAACTTACTTTGATATTCTATGAACAGGCCCCAGAAGCGCGAACCTAGGACAAGACATGTTGGTGAAGTTGAAGGCCATCTACTCTTTTAAAGAACAGCTATACAGCAGTGCTCTTTGTAGTCTGGTGGCCTTGGGAGGCAATAGAGAACCACCAAGTCATATAAAAGCTATGTTGGACCACTTGTCAACTATCCCGAGAAAAATTGAAGATCAAAAATTATCAGCCGCCCACGCTAGAACCCTTGTCGCCCTTGCTCGTGCTAAAGCATGGTCATCAGAACTTGACCCGGAGGAAATAGCCACCGGGTGCCCCGAGTTCAAGGATGATAAGTCGTTGTTTGAAGAAAAGGACTTCAACCATTGTGTTCGGGAAATAAGGCCCGTGGCCTGCAAGTTGGTTGAAGAGTTGAATCTGAACAACTACACGGCGACTTATGATGAGAACAACAAGAAGAAACCGCTGCCGGTTTACAACCCTGTCAATCTCATTCCTTCTTGGCACAAGAATACTTTTTCTACTGACATTGAGCATTCCGTAATTCTCAATGATGAAGCCTGTTTCAAAATGCTAACCGGCATCGAGTGGACGTCACCTGACATCCAGATTGGCGAAGAAGGAGAGCCCGAGCGGGATGACTCGGAGTCATCAGCTCGCCGCGACGAAGATAACTGATACCTGGCGGCTCTCAAATCAGGGCATAGATATCTTGTGCTGAAAAAGGACTTTGCTCTAGTTATGCAGGTCCATGGTGGCCTTGTAATATTCTAGATTTGAAAACAATGGTCTATCATTCCATCGTGCATGTTATCTTTTAACTGTTAAACTGCCAATTTGATTTTTATGACCCACCGCTGTGCTTTCTCATAATATCATCATTCATGTGAGCTAGATCAATATTTTCATATTTCCTGCACACATGTTAAACAGCATACACCCTGACGGTTTAAGCCAAAGCGGGTAACAAACCCTAATACATTAGTCTTTGATTTTTTTACAGAAAGACTAGAGGAAAGGCCATCTAAGCAGAACTATTCTAGTGACTTAAAGTCTAAAGCCTGGGCGGGTTATCAAACCCCAAATATTCATATAATTATTGAAAGACATACCTGTAGATTGACATCATGGTGATATCTTGAGAATTATTATCCGTAGCGGGTATCAACCCAAAGTCATGAAATATCATGATTTGGATTGCTCAAGGCAAAATATCCTGGCGACTTAAAGTCCGCTATCGGCGCGGGTTACCAAACCCAAAAATGCTCAAATATGCGTCATATAATCAAGGCTGCATGCCCCGAAGCGTAAAAACTGCAATTTAGCAGAAAATGCTTTGAACGATACAAATCCAAAATGTTCAGAAGAAAAGCAATTCCGAAAAAATCCAACTGCTTTCATAGGCCGCACGGCCTTAAAATTGTCTGGCTGGCTCATCAATGCATAGCTAGACTAGCTATCAAAGCCATGTGCTTTCATAGGCCGCACAGCCTTAGACTTAATCCTCGCTCACCATAAGTCGGCCCTCACGTGACAAACCACCATTTTAACCTTAACGAGTTCAGGGTCTTGAAAAAGATTGACTATTAAGAGTACGGCAGGTCACTCAGGATTACCTGGCAGAGTAGCATCATGCAAACAGGTAGGACAAACTCAGGATTCGGCATCCATGCATGGTCAAGAGGGTCTGCAAGCTAAACCCGATGGGTTGTAAGCCCCCAAATGACCTTATGAACAAATAGTAAAGACACAAATGCTTAGAAATGAAACGATAGAGACCCTGAATTATTAGAGATGCCGGCTTTATTATATTGATCATAATATATACATTGAAAAAAGTATGTACAACAATAAGAGCCAGTGGCTCAAGTGTAATAAGGCCGAAGGTGAGCGATGTTCCAGGGCCGGCAGGTTTCCTCCTCTGACTTACGCGAGTCCTTGTGTTCTCGTATATCAATGAGGTAGTATGACCCGTTGTTCAGGTTCTTGATGACCACAAAAGGTCCTTCCCAAGGTGGGGATATCTTATGCATATCTATTTGATCTTGGATTAACCGGAGTACCAAGTCGCCTTCTTGAAAGGTTCGGGTTTTAACTCTGCGGCTACGATAGCGACATAGATCTTACTGATAGATCACTGAACGAGCCGCCGCAAGGTCACGCTCCTCATCCAACACATCAAGTGCATCTTGATGTGCTATCTCATTAGCAGCTTCAACATAAGCCGCCACATGAGGCGAGTCAGGACGGATATCGCTTGGAAGAACCGCCTGTGCCCCATAGACCATAAATAAAGGCATATAGCCTGTTGACCTGTTGATGGTGGTGTTGATACTCCAAAGTACTGAAGGTAATTCCTCGACCCAACAACCTGGCGTTCTCTGCAAAGGAACCATGAGCCGGGGTTTTATACCTTTCAAGATTTCTTGATTGGACCTCTCAACTTGGCCATTAGAATGTGGATGAGCCACTGATGAGACGTCAAGACGAATATGCTCCTATTGATAGAACTATTTCGTAGCAACCTTTGAAAAATTAGTGCTAATATCAGTTATGACACTATGAGGGTAACCAAAACGGAAGATTACTTTCTTTATGAATTGAACCGCCATCGCTGCATCACATTTGCTGACCGGCTTTGCCTCAACCCATTTGGTAAATTTATTAACCGCCACCAAGAGGTGGGTTTTCTTGTCCTTAGACCTCTTGAAAGGACCAACCATATCAAGCCCCTAGACTAAAACCGGCGAAGTAATCGGAATCATCCTCAATTCTTGAGCCGGCACGTGAGCCCGTCGAGAGAATTTCTGACAACCATCACACTTATTGACAACATCCTCTGCATCAGCATGAGCCGTTAACCAATAAAAACCATGACAGAAAGCTCTAGACACAAGAGATTTAGAGCCGGCATGATGACCCGAATCACCTTCATGGATTTCCCTTAAAATTTCATGGCCCTCCTCAGGAGAAACACAACGCTAGGACACACCCGTGACACTGCATCGGTGTAACTCACCGTTGACAATAGTCAGTGACTTAGAATGCCGTGTTATCTGTCTGGCCAAAGTTTCATCCTCAGGTAACTCACCCAGGTCATATAAGCCAAGTATGGAACTCTCCAATCAGGAATAACATGGAGAGCCGCCACCAACTATGCCTCCGGGTCAGGAATAGCAAGATTCTCTTCTGACGATAATTTGACGGAAGGATTATTCAAAACGTCAAGAAATACATTGGGAGGTACCGGCTTACGTTGAGACCCGAGCCGGCTCAATGCGTCAGCTGCCTCATTCTTCCTCCTATCAAGATGCTCCACCTGATAACCTTTGAAATGACCGGCAATACTATCAACCGCCAGGCAATAAGCCGACACGAGGGAGTCTTTGGAATCCCAAGTGCCTGTTACCAGCTGAGCCACCAAATCTGAGTCGCCAAAGCACCTGACCCGACTTAAATTCATCTCCTTGGCCATCCGAAGACCGTGGAGCAGAGCGTCATATTCCGCCGCATTGTTAGTATAGGGAAACATCAACCTTAAAGCATAACAAAATTTATCACCTCATGGGGAAGTCAAAATAACTCCATCCCTTGATCCTTCTAATTGTCTGGACCCATCAAAATGAATAGTCCAATATGTGTTGTCAGGCCTCTCCCCCGGCCTCTGTAACTCCGTCCAATCATTGATGAAATCCACAAGAGCCTGAAATTTGGTAGGTGTCCTTGGCACATACTTCAAACCATGAGGTCCAAGCTCAATGACCATTTAGCCACTCGGCATGTAGCCTCTCTGTTTTGAATAATATCCCCCGAAGGAGAAGAACTAACCATTGTAATGGGATGGCCAAGAAAATAGTGCTTCAGCTTGCGACTAGCCATGAACACCCCATATACCAGCTTCTGCCAATGTGGGTATCGCTGTTTAGACTCAATTAACACCTCACTGACATAATAAGCTGGCCTCTGCACTGGGTACTCCTTACCCGTCTCCTTTCGTTCCACTACAATCGCCACACTGACAGCTCTGCAGTTAGCCACCACGTATAAAAGCAAGGGTTCTTTCTCAATGGGAGCCGCAAGGACGGGCGGCTCAGCTAGTTGGTTCTTGAGTGCCTCAAACGCCTCATTAGCCACGTTAGTCCAAACAAAATGGTCTGTTTTTTCATCATCTGATATAGAGGAATTGCCTTCTCTCCCAGGCGGCTTATGAACCGGCTTAAGGCGGCCATACGACCCACTAGGAACTGGATGTAATTGATACACACCGGCTTAGCCAATGAAGTAATGTCCTTAATCTTCTCCGGGTTAGCTTCAATACATTGCTCGGAGACTGGAAAACCCCAAAGCTTGCCTACTGGCACAACAAAAACACATTTGGCTGGGTTAAGAATCATCTTGTAGACCCAGAGATTGTCAAAGGTTTCTTTCAAATCATCCAACAGAGTCTCCTTCGTCCTGGACTTCACAAGAATATCATCCACATAAGCGTGAACATTGCACCCAATCTGATCATGAAAACAGTTCTGGACACAACGTTGATACATTGCCTGCGCACTTTTGAGCCCAAAAGGCATAGGCACGTAGAAGAAAGCTCCAAAAGGTGTGACAAAAGCCGTCTTCTCTTGGTCTTTAACTGCCATCTTGATCTGGTGATAACAAGAATAAGCATCCAAGAAACTCAAATGTTCACAACCCGCTGTGGCATCTATATCTGATCAATATGGGTAAGAGAAAAAGGATCAGCTGGACAGGCCTTATTGAGGTCTGTATATTCCACACACATACGCCAAGTGCCATTTTTCTTAAGTACCAGCACCGGGTTAGCCAACCACTCAGGGTGAAAAACATCAACGATGTACCCAGCCGCCAAGAGCTGGGCCACCTCTTTTCCAATGGCCTTACGCCGCTCTTCATTAAAACCGCCAAGGAATTGCTTGACCGGTTTAAACTTAGGATCAATATCGAGAGTGTGCTCAGCGAGTTCTCTCGGTACACATGGCATGTCTGAAGGCTTGCATGCAAAGATGTCCCGATTATCATGGATGAACTCGATGAGCACCCTTTCCTATTTCGGATCCATGCTAGCACTGATAGTGAATTGCTGAGATGAGTCGCTAGGGACAAACTCAACATGTTTGGTGTCATCCTCCGACTTAAATTTCAATAAAGGGTCTTGCTCCGCTCTAGGCTTCTTCAAAGGGGTCATATCAGCTGGGTCTACATTATCTTTATAAAACTTAAGCTCCTTCGTGGCACAAGCGGACTCAACATAGGTAACATCTCCTTCTTCACACTCCAAGGCAATCTTTCTATTGTCATGGACCGTAATGGTACCCTTACGTCCTGGCATGTTAAGCTACAGATACACATAACAAGGCCTTGCCATAAACTTGGCATAAGCCGTCTGTCGGTGCAACACCCCCCGGGTGCGTTGCCCAGACTGTGCATAGGTCTAAGGACAAGTTTGCAGCGCCCAAGATCAAACCAAGCACGAAGGGATCAGCTCTTCAAAGAATCAGAGAGCTAGTCGAGAAGACCAAGTCAAGCCAGAGAGACAAGATGTCACTAAGGGAAAAACCTCCCTTGCAGGAAAGCGAGTCTGGTGGGGTTGGGGTTACCTCAGAAGCAAGCCTCTAGATCGTTCCAGGAGGCTTGCCGGGGCTAGCGGAGGCAAACTACTCCACCGCACCACCTCACAGTGGCGCACGTCATTGATCGGTATGGTGTCAAGCCCCTAAGTGACAAAGTGGCTGCTTCCTGCCACATGGCAACCACTTCCTACTGAAAACACCTCCAAATGACACCCGTCCTGAGATGTGTCACGCAAGCAGGCGCGAAGCTGGTGAAATGGCCCGACAAGGCTTACCGGGCACGCTGTGATGTGACACTCAGTGTTGCATTGATTCGGAGCCTACGGTACTATTTATAGGAGAGGGGGAGGTCAGAATTCGAGCAGATGGTGATGCTTAATGGTGGTTGTTCCTCTGCCTTGTAATGGCCACTACAGGAGTCTCCAAGGCGCACTGAGGAAGGCAAAGGGTCGAGGGAGGGTGCAGGTGATGATTCAGGAGGTCAGATAGTGCGGGGAGTGAAGAGGAGTCTCACACCTGATGCTAGTGCATCAGTGGACTGATTAGGGAGAGACGAGTAGTATGGGTTGGGCTGAGCCCATGGCCGACTGGGCCGTCTGTGGCCAGCAGCGTGCGTGTGTGTTGGGTACTTAATCCCCTGTGTACTGGTGAGATGGGCATGAATGAAGAGATAACTGATTCTCCATCCCCTTTTCGTCTCTCCCTCACCTACTGCTTCTTCCTCCTCTCACCCAAAATTCCCCTCCCGCGGCTATCAAATTCCTTGCTAAAGTTCAGGTCATTACAATTTGGTATCTCAGAGCCAGCAAATTCTTCCGTGAATTTTTCCTGGAGCCGCCCCCATAATCTCTTTGCCGGATCGGTAACATCCACCACATCAAGTGTGATTCTGCTTCGGTGAAATTGCTCGAAATCGTGTGTGGGGTTCGATCTGCTCGGAGCGGGTGCGACGGCGCCGGCCAAGCCTTTGGTGCAGACCCGACAGATCCTCGATGCGATGGGGGAGCAAACAGCGAACCTCACGACCCTCATGGAGATGCTGCTCTCCCACTTCGATGACGAGAAGCTGGTGGCGGACAAACGTGCAGAGGAACAAGCCGCCTTCAACACGATGTCTCCAAGGAGCTGCTGATCCTATCCAAGCAGATTGGGCTTACCCAGGACGAGGTCGACGATGTGCGCAAGGCCACTTCTCCCTCTGTCTCGTCAACGCCATCCATGGCTTCCCTGGTCGGCGATCCCCCATTGTCCATGTTGGCACCGTGGCACCGCATCCGGGAGATCCTCCACTTGTGCAACCGCACCTATAAACTCCCTCTCTGGAGTCCCGTGTCGCGCTGCCGCCGAGCGCACTTCCGATTCCACAGGCCCTCACCGCCACCCCCCTTCGCGCGACTCACCAACGAAGGGCCACCTCTGTTGGCTCGCCCGGACTTCGTTCGCCACCAACAACCTCTGCTCCTGCTCCGTTAAGAGTCGAACACCAAGCCGCCCAAGCACAATTTCCCCCGTTTTGATGGCGAATTACCTTGGGTATGGCTCGATCGATGTCTCGAGTATTTAGAGCTCTATCGGGTGCCACAATACAGCTGGGTGGCGACGGCCGCGATGTATGTTAACAGACATGTGGCACTCTGGCTTTGGGCGTATCGACAACAACATGCCATGATCTCTTGGGAGATGTTTCGTCAGGTGATTGAAGAAGAAGTTGGCCCAGAGGAGTTTGAATCATTGACGCACAACTTACTACAGCTTCGACAGATGGGCAGTGTTACAGAGTACATGCAACAGTTCAAGGTGTATATGTACAATTTGGTCGCCTTGGACGCCTCTCTCAGCACCAAGTTCTTCGTCACTCAGTTTTTGCTGGGCCTCAAGGATCAAATGTGTGCTGTTGTGCACATTCAAGCTCCCAACAACATCACGCGAGCAATGGTCTTCGCCTGCTTCCAAGAGGTTGAGCTGGATCAGCAACATCCACGCTATCGCATCACCAACCCGGGGCGCCCTCCTCCAACCGTGCCGGTGCCAGCTGCTCTAGGAAAACCTCCACCTCTGGTGCCATCTGCAGTTCCTGCACCACGCGCGGCACGCACGCCGTGCCCAATGACTAATGATTTCGGTTGTGAACAGCAGCTTCATGACTACTGCCGACAACATGGCCTCTATTTTCACTGTGGGGACAAGTACTCGAGAGAGCATCAGTGTTGGTGTATAGCACAATTACTTACCATTGAAGTAGGAGAACATGGCCAGGTGCTTTTAGATGAGGCAATGCGTTGGAACTACTCGATGAACCTGCACTGCCAAACCCTACTTGTTGTCTCCTATCTGCCCATGCTGTAGAGGGGACTGAAGCGGCGAATATGATCAGGCTAAGAGCAACTGTTGGCAATCAGACCATTCTTTTGTTGGTCGATACCGGTAGCACACATATGTTTGTCAGCACTACATTTGCTCAATGCATTGACGCCGCCACCACGACAATTTCTTCGATCGCAGTGCGTGTCGCAAATGGGCAGCAACTGACATACACAAAAGTGGTGCCCCAACTCAAGTGGCACACCCATGGTCCTGAATTTTGCACAGATATGCGAGTCCTGGAATAAGGAGTGTATGATGCAGTCCATGGGGTCGATTGGCTGGCGTGCCACAACCCAATGCAGTGCGATTGGGGATTGAAAACAATGCAGTTCACCAAGCAAGGAAACATGATTATGTTCTGGCGTCAGAACCGAGGACCAACCGGCGATAACGGCCCTGGATGCATCTTCTTTGTGGCAAATGCAGGAAGAGAATGAAATTTGGGGAGCTGCCCTACTGGATATTCACTCCTAGCCACCTGATAGTAGTGGTGAACCTGTACCCCCAATCATCCAGCAAGTATTGCAGACTTCAGAGATGTCTTTGCAGAACCAATGAAGCTTCCACCTCACCGACAATATGATCACGCAATCAGTCTGGAACCAGGCGCAGCGCCCATCAACACAAGACCATATCGTTATTCTCCCTTACAGAAGGACAAAATAGAACGGCAAGTCACCGAGATGTTGCGCACAGGATTGATCACACATAATATGAGTTCCTTCGCAGCTCCGGTCCACTTAGTGAAGAAATAAGATGGGACATGGCGATTTTGTGTGGATTATCGGCGTCTCAACATGATTACCATCAAGAACAAGTTTCCACTGCCCGCAATCAATGAATTGTTGGATGAGCTGGCCGGTGCAGCATTCTTCTCCAAGATTGATCTTCGTGTGGGATACCATCAAATCCGAATGCGGGAAGGAGATGAGGAGAAAACAACTTTCAAGACTCACCATGGGCATTTTCAAATCAGAGTGATGCCATTTGGTGTCACAAATGGACCACTAACCTTCCAATGCCTCATGAACTCCATCTTCTCGGGGCCAAATCGTAAGTTTGTCATCACATTTTTAGATGACATCCTTGTTTCAGCCAAACCTTGCAGGATCACGTGGAGCACTTGCGTACGGTGTTTGGCTTTCTTCGTCAAAATCCATAGTATGCCAAGGAATCAAATTGCTCCTTCGCCCAACCAAGCATCGAGTACCTCGGCCACACCATTTAAAGGGAGGGTGTGGTGACTGATCCAAGCAAGACCAGCGCAAAGCAGGTGTGGCCAACACCAACCAATGCTACGGAACTCCGCGGGTTCCTCGGCCTGACGGGCTACTACCGCAAGTTTGTTCCTTGATACGGCATCCTCGCCAAGCCCCTTATGCAACTGCTCACCAAGAAAGGGTTTGAGAGGTGCCTTAGAACAAAATATGACTCTATATGAATGCCTCCGGCGATGTACCAGGATGTGCAATGAATCAAGATTGACATGTATGAAAAAATTACGAACGGTGGCTTTGCCACAAATACGATGTCAACTACATGATCATGCAAAGACATATGACAATGATGGAAAATGTCATAATAAACGGGACGGTGGAAAGTTGCATGGCAATATATCTCAGAATGGCTATGGAAATGCCATAATAGGCAGGTATGGTGGCTGTTTTGAGGAAGGTATATGGTGGGTGTATGGTACTGGCAAAAGTTGCGCGGTGCTAGAAAGGCTAGCAATGGTGGAAGGGTGAGAGTGCGTATAATCCATGGACTCAACATTAGTCATAAAGAACTCACATACTTATTGCAAAAATATATTAGTTATCAAAACGAAGTACTACACGCATGCTCCTAGGGGGATAGATTGGTAGGAAAAGACCATCGCTCGTCCCCGACCGCCACTCATAAGGAAGACAATTAATAAATAAATCATGCTCCGACTTCATCACATAACGGTTCACCATACGTGCATGCTACGGGAATCACAAACTTTAACACAAATATTTCTCCAATTCACAATTACTTGCTAGCATGACTCTAATATCACAATCTTTATATCTCAAAATAATCATAAGGAATCAAACTTCTCATAGTATTCAATGCACTTTATATGAAAGTTTTTTATTATATCCCTCTTGGATGCCTATCATATTAGGACTAAATTCATAACCAAAGCAAATTACCATGCTGTTTAAAGACTCTCAAAATAATATAAGTGAATCATGAGAGTTGAATAATTTCTATAAAATAAAACCACCGCCGTGCTCTAAAATGATATAAGTGAAGCAGTAGAGCAAAATTTCCTAGCTCAAAAGATGTAATGAAGCAAACAGGGTATTCTAATAAATCATGATTCATGCGTGTCCCTCTAAAAAGGTGTGTACAACAAGGATGATTGTGGCAAACTAAAAAGCAAAGACAAAAGTCATACAAGACGCTCGAAGGAAAACACATCATGTGGTGAATAAAAATATAGCCTCAAGTAAAGTTACCTATAGACGAAGACGAAAGAGGGGATGCCTTCCGGGCATCCCCAAGCGTAGGTTGTTGGTTGTCCTTGAATATTACCTTGGGGTGCCTTGGTCATCCCCAAGCTCAGGCTCTTGCCACTCCTTATTCCATAGTCCATCAAATCCTTACCCAAAACTTGAAAACTTCACAACACAAAACTCAACAGAAAATCTCATAAGCACCGTTAGAATAAGAAAATAAATCACCACTTTTGGTACTGTTGTGAACTCATTCATTATTTATATTAGTGTAATATCTACTATATTACTACTATTCCATGGTTCATACCCCCCATACTACCCATAGAATCGTCAAAATAAGCAAACAACACATAGAAAACAGAATCTGTCAAAAACAGAACAGTCTCTAGTAATCTGTAGCTCCCGAACACTTCTGTAACTCCAAAAATTCTGAAAATTTAGGAAAACCTAATAAATTGTTTATTAATCTTCTGCAAAAAGAATCAAATCAAAAGAACGCTTCTGTTAAAAATGAGAATTGTTTTCTTGAGCGTAGAAGTTTGTATTTTTCAGCAAGATCAAATCAACTATCACCGTAAGCCATCCCAAACGTCTTACTTGGCCCAAACAATAATTAAAACACAAAACCACATCTAACCAAAGGCTAGATGAATTATTTATTAAAAACAAGAAATAAAAATACTGGGTCGTCTCCCAAAAGCGCTATTTTCAAAGCCTTTTAGCTAGGCATTGAGATTTCACTACAAAAAAATACACTTTTGTGATGATACGTGTTTGTCATAGTAGGTCACACTTTCTGTCATGCATGTACATCCATGATGATTTTATGGAAGAATCAAGATAGTCATACCTGTGCTGTCGTAGAAGTGTTCCATGACATTACCAAAATTATCATCACGGAAGTGTCTACTTCCATGACGATAAATCGCGCGTCATAGAAGTGCTTTCGTCAAGGGTGGCCTACACGTGGCATCGACCGTAACGGGTCACCGTTAAGCTATCGGGTCCAGTTTTGGATCTGATAACCCGTTAAAAGCCCGAACCAATGGGGATTTTCCACATGTAAAATTCTCATTGGCCGGAGGAAACACGTGTTTGCTCCTCGGTGGGCCAGATGTCGTCTGTCCATTGGAGGAGACATGTCTATGATATGTCGACACATGGCAGGGCCTAACAGAGGCCCATATAGGTTAAAAATCTCGTCCTAGTCAAAGGCCCGTAGTACTTACTCGGGTACTAGTGGGCCAGCCCAATAATGACATGTTTAATAAAGGCCCATTTACGGCCCGAAGCCAGATCTGGCCCGTTAATTATTCATCGAATATTTGGGCCCAATTATGGCCCAGTAACTTTCAACTTGTTAGAGGCCCGATGTAGAGATGGGCTCATTTTAGCGCAGTGTGTCTTTTCGGCCTGGGAATGGCTGTGCTGCCCATGGGCCATATATGGTGCGACACGACATCCGGCCCACTAACGGCACGTGATAAAGGTGGCAACAGTTCAGCCCAACGTGACTTTGGGCCTGTTAAAGGCATGTCATATAATTCGGCCCATTGATGCCTGTACCAAGCTTTCGGCCTCTTAAAGGCCCATGATATTAGTGGGCCAACTAAGGCCCGAGATATGTTTCGGCCTAGTAATGGCCCGTCATATAACTGGGCCAAAAAAGGCTCCGTCTACATTTCAGCCTGCTGAAGGCCCGTCGATGACTAGTGAAAATGGAGGCCCAACATGAATTTTAGCCTGCTAAAGGACCATGGTTTCTTCTGGGCCGTAACAGGCCAGCAGAATGTTCAGCCTGTTAATGGCCGGCCCGATTGTGGCCCGCTAAAAACGAGGCCCGTTACAGGCGAATGTTTTGGCCCGGTCGACTATATCAATTTTTTTTCTGATAGCGAATGATGGTAGTAAATAGTAGGAATTAATAACAAACCTACTCTATACAATAAAGAAATTACGGCATAGTAACTTAGAATAAACCTACACTATACAATAAAGTATTTATGGTATATTACATCCACTAGGCATCGAAGTTCGCCACCAATGATCATAAAGCGCAACTAAGAAGCAGATTACAAAAACTGGGCACCATTGCAGCGTAACAAAATAATACTGAACCGAGACCACTTCCAAGACAGTTCAAGAAAGATTAGCCTTGCACAGGAACTGCTGCGCAAGCTGCTGAGCAATGCTATGAGACCGGTCTAGCACGTTGGTCATAGCTTCCAGGTGTAGCTATTTAGCAATGAGGTTCTCATTGGTGTTCTCCGCGATCTTTCATAGAGATAGGACTTCAAGTCGAAGTTGAGTTGCAGAATGCCTTTCTGCTAGAACTTGGGACTAAAGAAGTCGAACTGATTCAGACAGCGAATTCTGTGAGCTTGTATGACTGCTAGTCTCAAGTAACTTGAACACTACATCAAGACAAGACTTTTGGGTTGTCTCGCTATCTTCAAGATGTTTTGCCTTCTTTGCTGCAATATATGATGGGTTTGTCTCATAGCCTTCAGCAGACTTGTGCATGCCATCAGGTATATCACCCTGAAACAAGCAGAGAGATGACAGGTTTTGCACGTCTATAAACAAAGATGATAATTGTGATGTCAATTCCATCCAATTTCAAATTAGAAAATAAAGAGTAAGTCCAAAATATCAATAGCATAATTTGTCATTGTTCATAATGAGGGAAGCTTCACCACACTACTGGATTACCATGTCAAGATAACAAGTTTAGATGAAGGGCAAAGACAATCATTGTATCTATTTTGGTTAATGTGCATGGCATGTTGTTCATATCATCAGCCACATCAGTAAGATAAAACAGGAGATGACAAGGTGCAAACGTGGGCTGCTTCACCACACACTTGATTATAGATCCACAAAATTAAGCATACATATAGGGAGTATTGAGTAATGTGCATGGTATGAATAAGGAATTTGGTTTTACAAGTAAAACTTGGAACTTACGGTTGTTGCTGATGTCTACTACACAACATTCTTCTTGTAGACGTTGTTGGGCCTGCAAGTGCACATGTTTGTAGGACAGTAGCAAATTTCCCTCAAGTGGATGACCTAAGGTTTATCAATCCGTAGGAGGCGTAGGATGAAGACGGTCTCTCTCAAACAACCCTGCAACCAAATAACAAAGAGTCTCTTGTGTCCCCAACACACCCAATACAATGGTAAATTGTATAGGTGCACTAGTTCGGCGAAGAGATGGTGATACAAGTGCAATATGGATGGTAGATATAGGTATTTGTAATCTAAAATATTAAAACAACAAGGTAACTAATGATAAAAGTGAGCGTAAACGGTATTGCAATGATAGGAAACAAGGCCTAAGGTTCATACTTTCACTAGTGCAAGTTCTCTCAACAATAATAACATAGATAGATCATATAACAAGACCTCAACATGCAATAAAGAGTCACTCCAAAGCCACTAATAGC
The DNA here is from genome assembly GCA_021605205.1 of Aegilops longissima. Taxonomy (NCBI): domain Eukaryota; kingdom Viridiplantae; phylum Streptophyta; class Magnoliopsida; order Poales; family Poaceae; genus Aegilops; species Aegilops longissima. The sequence continues at coordinate 306,885,799 of CM038681.1, read as the reverse complement.
GGAGAACAAACGTAGAGATTATGGTAGGGTACGAAACCACCTCAAAGTTATTCTTTCGGATCAATCTATAAAAGAGTTCATACTAGAATAACACCTTAAGACACAAATCAACCAAAACCCTAGTGTCACCTAGATACTCCATTGTCACCTCAAGTATCCGTGGGCATGACTATACGATATGCATCACACAATCTCAGATTCATCCAACCAGCACAAAGTACTTCAAAGAGTGCCCCGAAGTTTCTACCGGAGAGTCAAAAAAATGTGTGCCAACCCCTATGCATAGGTTCATGGGCGGAACCCACAAGTTGGTCACCAAAACATACATCAAGTGGCACGTGATATCCCATTGTCACCACAGATAAACACGGCAAGACATACATTAAGTGTTCTCAAAGTAAAGACTCAACCCGATAATATAAATTCAAAGGGGAAACTCAATTCATCACAAGAGAGTAGAGGGGGAGAAACATCATAAGATCCAACTATAATAGCAAAGCTCGCGATACATCAAGATCGTGCCATAGAGAGAACACGAGAGAGAGAGAGAGAGAGAGAGAGAGAGAGAGAGAGAGAGAGAGAGAGAGAGAGAGAGAGAGATCAAACACATAGCTACTGGTACATACCCTCAGCCCCGAGGGTGAACTACTCCCTCCTCGTCATGGATAGCGCCGGGATGGTGAAGATGGCCACCGGTGAGGGATCCCCCCTCCGGCAGGGTGCCGGAACATGCTCCCGGGAGGTTTTTGGTGGCTACAGAGGCTTGCGGTAGCGGAACTCCCGATCTATCTTGATATTCGATGTTTTTAGGGTACGTAGGCTAATATAGGTGAAAGAAGTCGGTCGGGAGGTGCTCGAGGGGCCCACGAGACAGGGGGGCACGCCCAGTAGGGGGGGCCTATCTCCTGGCCTCCTCGAGGATCTTCTGGCGTGAACTCCAAGTCTCCAGGATGATATTCTTCCCAAAAATAACGTTGCCGAAGGTTTCATTCTGTTTGGACTCCGTTTGATATTCCTTTTCCTCGAAATACTGAAACAAGCAATAAAATAGCAATATGGGCTGGGCCTCCGGTTAATAGGTTAGTCGCAAAAGTAATATAAAAGTGAATAATAAAGCCCAATATTGCCCAAAACAGTAGATAATATGGCATGGAGCAATAAAAAATTATAGATACGTTGGAGACGTATCAAGCATCCCCAAGCTTAATTCCTACTCGTCCTCGAGTAGGTAAATGATAAAAAGATAATTTTTGATGCGGAGTGCTACTTGGCATAATTTCAATGTAATTCTTCTTAATTGTGGTATGAATATTCAGATCCGAAAGATTCAAGACAAAAGTTTAATATTGACATAAAAATAATAATACTTCAAGCATACTAACAAAGCAATTATGTCTTCTCAAAATAACATGGCCAAAGAAAGTTATCCCTACAAAATCATATAGTCTGGCTATGCTCTATCTTCACCACACAAAGTATTTAAATCATGCACAACCCCGATGACAAGCCAAGCAATTGTTTCATACTTTTGACATTCTCAAAACTTTTTCAATCTTCATGCAATACATGAGCGTGAGCCATGGACATAGCACTATAGGTGGAATGGAATGGTGGTTGTGGAGAAGACAAAAAGGAGAAGATAGTCTCACATCAACTAGGCGTATCAACGGGCTATGGAGATGCCCATCAATAGATATCAATGTGAGTGAGTAGGGATTGCCATGCAACGGATGCACTAGAGCTATAAGTATATGAAAGCTCAACAAAAGAAACTAAATGGGTGTGCATCCAACTCGCTTGCTCATGAACACGTAGGGCATTTTGAGGAAGCCCATCATTGGAATATACAAGCCAAGTTCTATAATGAAAAATTCCCACTAGTATATGAAAGTGATATCATAGGAGACTCTCTATCATGAAGATCATGGTGCTACTTTGAAGCACAAGTGTGGTAAAAGGATAGTAGCATTGTCCCTTCTCTCTTTTTCTCTCATTTTTTTGTTTTTTTGGGCCTTCTCCTTTTTTTGGCCTCTTTTTTTTAGTCCGGAGTCTCATCCCGACTTGTGGGGGAATCATGGTCCCCATCATTCTTTCCTCACTTGGGACAATGCTCTAAAAATGATGATCATCACACTTCCATTTTTCTTACAACTCAACAATTACAACTCGATACTTAGAACAAAATATGACTCTATATGAATGCCTCCGGCGGTGTACCGGGATGTGCAATGAATCAAGAGTGACATGTATGAAAGATTATGAACGGTGGCTTTGCCACAAATACAATGTCAACTACATGATCATGCAAAGCAATATGACCATGATGGAGCGTGTCATAATAAACGGAACGGTGGAAAGTTGCATGGCAATATATCTCGGAATGGCTATGGAAATGCCATGATAGGTAGGTACGGTGGCTGTTTTGAGGAAGGTATAAGGTGGGTGTATGATACCGGCGAAAAGTGCGCAGTATTAGAGAGGCTAGCAATGGTGGAAGGAAGAATAGTGCGTATAATCCATGGACTCAACATTAGTCATAAAGAACTCATATACTTATTGCAAAAATCTACAAGTTATCAAAGCAAAGTATTAGCGCATGCTCCTAGTGGGATAGATTGGTAGGAAAAGACAATCGCTCGTCACCGACCGCCACTCATAAGGAAGACAATCAATAGATAAATCATGCTCCGACTTCATCACATAATGGTTCACCATAAGTGCATGCTACGGGAATCACAAACTTTAACACAAGTATTTCTCAAATTCACAACTACTCAACTAGCATGACTCTAATATCACCATCTTCATATCTCAAAACAATTATCAAGCATCAAACTTTTCTTAGTATTCAACACACTCATAAGAATTCTTACAAATCTTGTATGCTTAGCATATTAGGATTATTTAAGCAAATTACCATGCTATTTAAGACTCTCAAAATAATCTAATGAAGCATGAGAGATCAATAGTTTCTATAAAACAAATCCACCACCGTGCTCTGAAAGATGTAAGTGAAGCACTAGAGCAAACAACAAACAACTCCGAAAGATATATGTGAAGATCAATGAGCAGTCGGATAATTATGCAACTATGTGAAGACTCAACCATTTAATAATTTCAGATCTTGGTATTTTATTCACACAGCAAGCAAAACTAAAGAAAATGAAATGACTCTCCAAGCAAAACACATATCATGTGGTGAATAAAAATATAGCTCCAAGTAAAGTTACCGATGGATGAGGACGAAAGAGGGGATGCCTTCCGGTGCATCCCCAAGCTTAGGCTCTTGGTTGTCCTTGAATATTACCTTGGGGTGCCTTGGTCATCCCCAAGCTTAGGCTCTTGCCACTCCTTATTCCGTAGTCCATCGAATCTTTACCCAAAACTTGAAAACTTCACAACACAAAACTTAACAGAAAACTTGTGAGCTCCGTTAGCGAAAGAAAACAAAACACCACTTCAAGGTACTGTAATGAAATCATTCTTTATTTATATTGGTGTTAAACCTACTTTATTGCAACTTCTCTATGGTTTATAAACTATTTTACTAGCCATAGATTCATCAAAATAAGCAAGCAACACAATTAAAACAGAATCTGTCAAAAACAGAACAGTCTTTAGTAATCTTTATCAAACGTATACTTCTGGGACTCCAAAAATTCTAAACTAAATTGGTGGACCTGAGGAATTTTTCTAGTGATCATCTTCAAAAAGAATCAACTAAATATCACTCTCCAGTAAAAAGTTAAAGCTAATCTCGTGAGCGCTAAAGTTTATGTTTTCTACAGCATGATCATAAAGACTTCACCCAAGTCTTCCCAAAGGTTATACTTGGCACAAACACTAATTAAAACATAAAACCACATCTAACCAGAGGCTAGATGGATTATTTATTACTAAACAGATCCAAAAAGCAAGAAAATAAAATAAATTTGGGTTGCCTCCCAACAAGCGCTATCGTTTAACGCCCCTAGCTAGGCATGATGATTTCAATGATGCTCACATAAACGATAAGAATTGAAACATAAAGAGAGCATCATGAAGAATATGATTAGCACATTTAAGTCTAACCCACTTCCTATGCATAGGGATTTTGTGAGCAAACAACTTATGGGAACAATAATCAACTAGCATAGGAAGGCAAAACAAGCATAGCTTTAAGATTTTCAACACATAGAGAGGAAACTTGACATTATTGCAATTCCTACAAGCATATGTTCCTCCCTCATAATAATTTTCAGTAGCATAATGAATGAATTCAACAATATAACCAGCACCTAAAGCATTCTTTTCATGATCTACTAGCATAGAAAATTTACTACTCTCCGCATAAGCAAAATTCTTCTCATTCGGAATTTTGGGAGTATCATAAGAGACTTGAACACTAAAAATTGTTTCCAAATTAAAAGAGTAACGTTCAGAAAAAGGGTAATAATAATCATGACAAGATTTGTAAATATAATCATCACTACTTTTTATAGCATAAGTTTCATCACAATAATCATCATAAGTAGCAACTTCGTTCTCATCATAATCGATTGAAACCTCTCCCAAGATAGTGGAATCACTAAATAAAGTTGACACTCTTCCAAATCCACTTTCATGTTCATTACAATAAGATTCAACATCCTCCAAAATAGTGGGATCACTACTTCCTAAATTTGACACTCTTCCAAACCCACTTTCATCAATATAATCATCATACGTAGGAGGCATGCTATCATCATAACAACTTTGCATATCAAAACTTGGGATGCTAAAAATATCATCTTCATTAAACATAGCATCCCCAAGCTTGGGAAAAACATTAATTTCAGCAAATATATTCTCAAATATTTCATCCTCATCAAACGTAGCTTCCCCAAGCTTGGGCTCTTTCATATCATAAGCATAATCACTCTCATCATTAAAAATATGGATAGCACCAATAGTAAAGCAATTATCATCATCACAATGAGTAGTAGGAGCAACATCATTTGGGAGGGATACCTTTTTACCTTTGTTACTCCTTTTCTTTTTCTTCTTCACATTATGTGTGGGTTCAACCTTCCTCTTTGAGCTCCTTATTGACGAGATTGGTTGAATAGAAAGCTCCTCCTCGTTACCTGATTCATCAAAAGAAATAATAGGAGGATATTGGGAAGTCTCCTCCCTTTCATTAGTATTATCATCATCTTCTATTTGCTTTCTTTTCTTTAGGTAATTGGGAATATAAGGATTTTCAATGCAATTCACCACACAAAACATATAAATATCCTCTAGATCAAAATCAAGAAATCTATCAAGATTAAATTTTGGAATACCCTCAGTTATACGTTTCATTTCTTCATACCCCAAAAGAAGACTAAGCTCTTTATGATGCCCAAGGGTAATCAAGTTATCACAATTTTTGGACATGATTCGATCATGAAACAATTTGCATTGGAGATTTAAATGACCACGTTCATTGCAAAGTTCACAAGGGGAACGAAAAATATTGAATCTTTCAGCACAATCATCAAGCCTTTCTTGCAAAACTTTAGTTTTTAAATACTTATGCCTCTTTCCATATCTATTTTCTCTATTTGGTGTGTCCAAGCAAACCCATTCTACTCCACAAAAATCAACATGCTTATAAGAGACATTTTCATCATAACTAGTGCAACATCATTAGTACTATTGATAGACGCAAAGGTGTCCCGTCTTTCGATGAGATGATGGATATCGCTTTGGTGGAAATCGACTTTGACGATCCGACTACGAACGTGCGAGGGCGTCGCGCCTTAGCAATCGCTAAACCAACTTCGAGGGGTTATTGACCACGCCAGAGCATGATCAACCTGACCATGAGGGTCTGTTTCCTGCGAGCAAACGAAGAACAAGCAAGAAACTGAGATTGCAATCTGGATATTGTGAATATAAGATGAAAGCTTTATTGATCAAGGTGGGGTTCTGTGAGGCCTTTGTCTGGTCGTTGAACACAAACGAAGTACACGAAGTTGCAGCTATGGTGAACTTTTAATCTAAACAAAACCCAAAGTCTAAACGGTGCCCTAAGGGCTGTATATATGGAGGAAGAGGGGGGAATTTCGTGGCCTTTGGGGAAGGGGTCCGAAACCAACCCTATATCTTGTTTCCCCACACATACGGACTCTAAAAACAGCCTATACTTATGTATTTCGAAATTACATGGGCCTGGCCCAATAATAAGGTGACGTGGCACCTAGAATAGCCTACGAACGAAATTTATGAAGTGGCATCTTGTATATTTCGTCCAAGGCTTCATTCACGCCTTATGGTGGCTTCAAAGTCCTGAAATCATCACTTGTAACTCTGTTCTTGTTCCCCTTGCGCATGCCATCATCTCCATGCTTGTTCTTGCTCCAATGTTCATCCTTCTCCAAGCTAGGCCCTTCATTCGTAAGCAAAACAAATGTATCCAATTTAGGAAGCATTATATTCTCATGAACATTAGAATCATTACCAAGAAACGAAAGTACCTGGTAATTTAATTGGCGTGCGCGAGCTCTAGTAATTGGTCCAGTATGTATAGCAGCAGGGGTTGTGGGTGTAACAATGGTATTGATGTCCTCATCATCCTCCCCTTCTTGAAATGAAGTCGTCCTCGACGGAAGCTCATCTTTCTCACCCAAATAAGGCTTCAAATCTGCAATGTTAAAAGTGGGACTAACCCCAAAATCTGCAGGCAGCTCAAGTTTATATGCATTATCATTTATTTTCTCCAACACCTTAAAAGGACCATCAACACGTGGCATTAACTTCTATTTGCGCAAATCAGGAAATCTATCCTTATGCAAATGTAACCAAACAAGATCTCCAGGTGCAAGCACAACATGTTTTCTACCCTTATCTCCAGCAAGTTTATATTTAGCATTCATACGCTCAATGTTTTCCTTAGTTAACTCATGCATTTTTAAAATCAATTCAGCATGTTCTTTAGCATCAAAATTAACCTTCTCCGAAGATGGAAGAGGCAACAAATCAATAGGTGCACGAGGGAGGAAACCATACACAATTTCAAAAGGGCACATCTTAGTAGTAGAATGCAATGAACGATTATAAGCAAATTCAATATGAGGCAAGCATTCTTCCCACATTTTCTTATTATTCTTCAAAACAACCCTAAGCATAGTAGACAATGTTCTATTGACTACTTCAGTTTGTCCATCAGTTTGGGGGTGACAAGTAGTACTAAAAAGCAGTTTAGTCCCCAAATTAGCCCATAAACATCTCCAAAAGTGGCTAAGAAATTTAGTATCACGATCTGAAACAATAGTATTGGGCACACCATGCAAGCGAATAATTTCATGAAAGAACAAATCAGCAACATTAACGGCATCATCGCTTTTATGACATGGTATAAAGTGTGCCATTTTCGAGAACCTATCCACGACAAAAAATATGCTATCCCTCCCCTTCTTTGTTCGAGGTAAACCTAAAACAAATTCCATAGATATATCCTCCCAAGGAACACTAGGTACAGGCAAAGGCATATATAAACCATGAGGATTGAGTCGTGACTTAGCTTTTTGACATGTAGTGCAGCGAGTAATAAAACGCTCAACATCCCATCTCATCTTTGGCCAAAAGAAATGTGTAGCAAGTACGTCCTCCGTCTTATTCACGCCAAAGTGTCCCATTAATCCCCTCCATCGCCTCCTGCAACAACAAAAGACTAATTGAGCTAGCTGGAATGCATAGCTTGTTAGCACGAAACACAAATCCATCATTAACGCATTTAACTTGTTCCATGTTCTCCCTTCTTTACAATTCTGCAATACACCATTAAAATCAGCATCATGCACATATTGATCTTTGATGGTCTCCAAACCAAATGTTTTGAAGTCAAGTTGTGAAAGCATAGTACAGCGACGAGACAATGCATCAGCAATAACATTTTCTTTACCCTTCTTGTGTTTAATAACATAAGGGAAAGTCTCAATGAATTCAACCCATTTCGCATGTCTATGATTCAGTTTAGCTTGACTTTTAATATGTTTCAAAGATTCATGATCAGAATGTATAACAAATTCTTTGGGCCATAAATAATGTTGCCATGTCTCTAAAGTCCGAACAATAGCATATAATTCTTTATCATAAGTAGAATAATTCAGACTAGGCCCACTCAATTTTTCAGAAAAGTATGCAACTGTTTTGCCATCTTGTAATAACACACCTCCTAATCCAATTCCACTAGCATCATATTCAAGCTCAAAAGTCTTATTAAAATCAGGAAGTTGGAGTAAGGAGCATGTGTCAACTTATCTTTCAATACCGTGAAGGCTTCTTCCTGTGCGGTACCCCAAACAAAAGGCACATCCTTCTTTGTAAGCTCATTGAGAGGTGCAGAAATGGTGCTAAAATCTCTCACAAAACGCCTATAGAATCCAGCAAGGCCAAGAAAACTCCTCACTTGTGTGACCATTTTGGGCTGCGGCCAACTCTCAATAGCTTCAATCTTGGCTTTATCAACTTCAATTCCCTGTGGAGTAACAACATAGCCAAGAAAAGACACTCGGTCGGTGCAAAAGGTGCACTTCCCAAGGTTACCAAACAAACGTGCATCTCGTAGAGCAATAAAAACAGCACGTAAATGTTCCAAATGTTCCTCCAAAGATCTGCTATAAATCAATATGTCATCAAAGTAAACTACCACAAATCGTCCAATGAAAGCACGTAAAACTTCGTTCATTAATCTCATGAAAGTACTAGGTGCATTAGTTAACCCAAAAGGCATGACTAACCACTCATATAATCCAAACTTAGTTTTAAATGTTGTTTTCCATTCATCCCCCAATTTCATACGAATTTGATGGTATCCACTATGCAAATCAACTTTGGAGAATATTGTAGAGCCACTCAATTCATCAAGCATATCATCTAGCCTAGGAATAGGATGACGATAACGAATAGTAATATTATTAATGCCTCTACAATCAACACACATACGCGATGTACCATCCTTTTTCGGCACTAGAATAATAGGAACAGCACAAGGACTAAGGGATTCACGTATATAACCTTTGTCGAGAAGCTCGTGTACTTGACGCATAATCCCCTTCGTCTCCTCTGGATTGGTACGGTATGGCGCACGGTTTGGTAGTGAAGCACCGGGAATTAAGTCAATCTGATGCTCAATCCCTCGAATAGGCGGTAATCCCGGTGGCACGTCTTGTGGGAAGACGTCAGTGAACTCCTGCAAAATATTAGTGACAGCAGGGGGCAAAGAGGAAGGCACGTCCTCGAATGAAAATAATTCCTCTTTGCACACAAAAGCATAGCAAACAGGTTTGCTAAAATCTAGCTCATCAATATCAGATTTAGTGGCAAGTAAACATGCACTTTTCAATTTAATTTCAGAAGCAACACTAGATGGTTTATTATTAGGCTTCATTCGTTGCTCAAATTCTTTTGCCACAATCTGATTTTCACTCGTATTCTTCTCCTGTTTTGCTTTATTAGCTCTATTAATATCATCTTTCAAAATAGAATCAGGAGTCATAGGAAGCAAAGTAATATTTTTATCCTTATGAACAAGAGTATAGTGATTTTTTCTACCATGGTGTACAGAATTTTTATCAAATTGCCATGGTCTACCAAGTAATAAGGAACATGTTTGCATAGGTACCACATCACAATCAACATAATCAGCATATGTAGAGATACTAAAATGCACATGAACAGTACGTGTTACCTTAACCTTGCCACTGTTGTTGAACCATTGGATGTAATAAGGATGTGGATGTGGTCTTGTGGTGAGAGATAGCTTCTCCACCATCTCCATGCTAGCCAAGTTGTTGCAGCTCCCTCCATCTATGATGACGCGAATAGAATGTTCCTTCACAACTCCCTTTGTATGGAACAAATCATGCCTCTGATTTTGCTCAGCTTGTGTAACCTGCGCACTCAAAACACGTTGAGCAACTAAACATTCATACCTGTCAGCATCTTCAGCAGCCATGTATTGCCTCTCATGATCAGAATCATCTCCATCGTGTTCTTCATGTGTAATAAGAGCCAAAGTCTCCTCATCATAGTCACTAGCAGACTCATACCCACCATCCTCAGTAACAATCATCACACACTTAGATGGGCATTCTCTCGCATAATGACCTCCACCCTTGCAACATCGACAAATAATATCATGTGTTTGCCCTGTTGATGCCATGGATGAAGAAGAGCTCTTTGCAGGCCCAGAAGGTGTGCTCTTGGCAGATAGTGGTGATTGTGCCTGCTTTATTGTATCACGGTTGGAGGTGGCAGCCGACGGAGGTGCCGGTGTAGCAGAACGTGTGGAAGTAGATGATGCACGTGGTGTCCATGATGAAGGTCGACCTGCAGAAAAGTTAGTCCGCGCCAATGCCTGTCGATCCTGCACTTCACGTTCTCCTTTACAAGCAAGATGGAATAATCGAGTGATATTATTATAATCCTTGTAGTCTAGAATGGTCTGAATCTCTCTATTTAATCCACCCAGAAAACGTGCAAGCATAGCTTCATTCTCCTCAACAATACCACATCTAATCAAGCCAGTTTGTAATTCCTGATAATATTCTTCTACCGAATTTTTTCCTTGTCTTAAGCGCTGCAATTTTTGAAGTAATTCACGTTGATAATATGGTGGAACCCAACGAGTACACATAGCAGTTTTCAAAGCAGCCCAAGTAGCTGGAATAGGATATAATCTACAATGTTCAGACCACCATACACATGCAAAACTAGTGAAAGCACAAACAGAGGCAGCAACCCGTCTCTCCTCGGGATATTGTAAACATGTAAAACGTTGTTCAGTTTCTAACTCCCAAGTAAGATATATATCAGGAACATATCTACCCTCAAATGGTGGAATACTCAATTTCAGTTTAGGAACATGGTCATGATCTCGTACCTGAGGTGGTGGTGTAGGCCTACCATTGCGATTATATACCTGAGGTCGACCTGCTGGTGGTGGTGCTGGTGGCTGCACGTAGTTCTGATTTTGATCAACCTCATCCTCATAATCGCTCGCATACTCATCATCCTCCTGGGTACCAGCAGCAGAAGCAGCAGGAGCCAAAGAAGCATCAACAACAGGTACAACAGCACCAGAAGTTTGGCCATCCTCAAGAGGAACACGCTGCGCTCGTCCATACTGATTCGGAAGGGGGCGTTGTTGTTGTCGTTGCAGAGGTGCGATAGGTGCAGCCGGCGGTGGTTGTGGAAAACGCCTGAGCAATTTAGTAAACTTGTTATCAAGCTTTGTTTCGAACGTCTTCTCAATGCCATCTATCTTCTCCATGGCCTCTTCAAATCTGTTTAGCACATCTTGCACCCGTACACTCATCATTTGCTGAAATTTATCATGTAGCTGTTTGTTTGTCAGGTTCTCCCAATCAGTCTCATTGGCTTGTGATCCTACCATGGTTAGCAGCAAATAGAAACAAACAAGAATATGATCCTACAGACTACTAACAAGTTGTAACACCCCGGATACAACTTTCCATATTCGTAACTCCGACTCTTGCCCTTTCCGGAGATGTGTTATTTTATTTTCTCCGTGGTTGGGTTTTTGTCTTTTGTTTTGCAGTTTGTTCATGTCATGCTTTGCTTCTCATCGCATCATCTGCATTGCATCGGCATTGTTTTCATAAAACTTGCATTCGTTCGTAGTTGGCGCGACCCTCCCCCCTTGCCTTCGTAGACCGTTTGAGTCCAACCGGTTCTCGTTCCCCTTCGTTGGACCGCCATATCTCTCTGCCAGTCATGGACCCCTCTCCTTGGACCCCTCTTTTCTCTCTTTCTCCGAGACCAACAAAACCCCCTTGCTTCCGTTGACCGTTTCGAGACCAATCGGGGCTTTCGATTCCCTCTTGTCTGTCCGTTTGACCCTCTCTACTCAGTGCATCAGAACCCTCGCGCGCGTCCGAAACCTGCCTCGAACCTAACCAGCTCAGTCATCTCCTTTGGATTCAGTTCATCCCCAAAGATCTATAAAACGTCTCCGTTTTCTTATTTGGACTCCCTAACCATTTATTCCGGACCACCCGATCGCGATCGGAGGATCCTAAACATCCCCTTTCGTATATATATAATCCACCCACTTGCTAAATGGGATCAAACCCTAAAAGCTAGGACATTGTCCCTCGCGCCGCCGCCGCCGCATCTTCCTCGGGATCCCCAACGCCCCAACCGAGCGCCTCCACTCTCTGCCTCCACCGCACACCCAACCAGCCTCCACCTTCCCTCGTCCAGGAGCATCTGCTCCTCTGCCCGAGCCCCTGCCTCGGCCCCAAGCCACCTCACCTCCCTCTGCCGACGAGCACCACCAGCAGCAGCACCGGAGCTCCTTCCTCGACGCCGAGCTCGCCAAGTCCTCCCCCGCGCTCGGATCCGCGCCCCTCCGTCCCTTGCGCTGCCAGGAGCTCCCGGCCGCCGGATCCCCGTCGCCTCCGCCTCGTTCCAGGGAGGGAAGCGCTCGCGCCCGCGCCTCCCGTCTGCCCGAGCGCCGCCGAACCTCGCCCCCGGCCTCTGTTTTCCCCCGCTTCGAGCAGTGGCTCGGGATTGAGCGCCGTCGCCTGTGCTGCGCCCTCGCTGGATCTCCCCTGTCTCGCCTCCCGCGCGAGCCCTCCTCTGCTTCGCCTTCGCCGTGAGCCGCGCCAGCCACCGCCCCGTCCTCGCCTTGCCGGAGAGGCTCCGCCGCCTCGCCAAGTCCCGCTTCTGCCGTCTTACAGACGCCATGGCTGCGCTTGTTGGTTCTGTTCTTCTTGAGCAGCAGAGCAGTTCGCCCCCTTCGCCCGCGTTGACCGTCGCCCTCCTGGGCGGGCTGCCTCACCCAGCGCGCTGCGTGGCCCAGCGCCTCTCCAAGGCCCAGCGAGCCCCCCTGCCTCCTCCTCCTCTCCGACTGGTCCTTGGCCCATGGTGAGGCCACCCCCCCAGCGCCTCATTATTTTTCCTTCTGTTGGACCTCTGCCAGATTTGGCCCGTGTACGTTTTTTTCAGATCCGCGATTTAGCTATTATTCCTGAGATTTCAGATTTTGCAAAAAACCCCCTAAGCATCATGCATTTAATATCTCTCAAACTGTGCATCGGATTAAAATAATTTATATATGTAAAATGCTCAGAAAATTGTGTAGATTAATAATATGTCATTTCCATCCATGTTTAAAATATTTAAATTGATGTTTGCATTAATTTGCTAATATGCCATGTTAAAATGATTTAATTCATAACTAAATAACCGTAACTCGGAATTAAATGTTCTTTATATGTAAATGGGGTGGAAAAATGCCTAGATTAACATGGTCCACTTTATGTTGCTGTTTAACAACTCTAAAATTGTGTTTAGGGCAGATCAGTACCGAATCTAAAATATTGCTCATGGGGATTTTCCGGAATTGTTGTTTCTTATTTCCGGCCTCATTTAAACTTGCCTAGATAGGTAGTTTCATCATGCTTCACCTCTTGCCATGTTTAATCAACATTTAATATTGTTGGGTACCTATTCGGGAGAGAACTAAATAATTGATATGGTGTTTTGTCAATATGCAACTCGTTGCATATTGAGCTCCATTTAACTTGTAGTGTTGTTTGTTGCACTTTGCCATACCATGCCTCATTAAACCGGACATGCATCATACTTGTTTGTGCATCATGACATGTTTATGTGATTGTGTGTTTACTTTGTTGTTTGCTTCTTTCCGGTTTGCTTCTCTCGTTAGCTTCGGGTTCGTTCCGGAGTTGTGAGGATTCGTTCGACTACGCCCGTTTGTCCTCTTCATGGACTCGTTCTTCTTCCTTGCGGGATTTCAGGCAAGATGACCATACCCTCGAAATCACTTCTATCTTTGCTTGCTAGATGCTCGCTCTTTTGCTATGCCTATGCTACGATGCCTACCACTTGCTATATCGTGCCACCCACATTGCCATGTCAAACCTCTAACCATCCTTTCCTAGCAAACCGTTGTTTGGCTATGTTACCGCTTTGCTCAGCCCCTCTTATAGCGTTGTTAGTTGCGGTGAAGATGAAGTTTGTTCCTTGTTGGAACATGGAGATGTTGTTCCTTTTGGAACATGTTTACTTGTTGGGATATCACAATATATCTTATTTAATTAATGCATCTATATACTTGGTAAAGGGTGGAAGGCTCGGCCTTATGCCCGGTGTTTTGTTCCACTCTTGCCGCCCTAGTTTCGTCATATCGGTATTATGTTCCCGGATTGTTGCGTCCCTAACGGTCGGGTGATTTATGGGACCCCCTTGACAGTTCGCTTTGAATAAGACTTTTCCAGCAAGGCCCAACATTGGTTTTACATTTGCCTCACCTAGCCTTTTTCCCTTGGGAGTCGCGCATCCCGAGGGTCATCTTTATTTACCCCCCCGGGCCAATGCTTGTCTAAGTGTTGGTCCAAACTAGAGCCACTTGCGGTGCCGCCCCGAGGCAACTTGGGGTATCGTCGGTTGCCGTACGTACTGCTCATCCGGTCGTGGCCTGAGACGAGATACGCGCGGCTACTATCAGGGTGTCGGCACGCCGGGAGGTCTTGCTGGACTTGTTTTATTGCTGTGAAATGTCTTGTAGCCGGGATTCCGAGACTGATCGGGCTTCCCGGGGAGAAGGTCTATTCCTTCGTTGATCGCGAGAGCTTATCATGGGCTAAGTTGGGACACCCCTGCAGGGTTTGAACTTTCAAAGCCGTGCCGCGGTTATGTGGCAGATGGGAATTTGTTAATGTCGGTTGTAGAAAACCGAAGTTGATCTCAATTAAAATACACCAACGCGTGTGTAACCGTGATGGTCTCTTCTCGTGAGTCCGGAAGTGAACACGGTGTTGGAGTTATGTTTGACGAGGTTGTTTTAGGATCACTTCTTGATCATAGTTGTTCGACCGTGCTTTGCCTCCTCTTCTCGCTCTCTTTTGCGTATGTAGCCACCATATATGCTAGTCGCTTGCTGCAGCTCCACCTCACTACCCTGTCCTACCTTTAAGCTTAAATAGTCTTGATCTCATGGTGTGAGATTGCTGAGTCCCGTGACTCACAGATACTTCAAAACCAGTTTGCGGTGCCGATGTAACCGTGTAGGTGATGGACCAGAGCTCAAGGAGGAGCTCGATGAAGATCTTGTTCTTTGTGTTGTTTCGTTTCAGTTGATCAGTAGTGGAGCCCAGTTGGGACGATCGGGGATCTGTGTAGCATTTGGGGTAGTCTTCTTTTATTTTGGTTCCGTAGTCGGACCTTGATTGTATCTATATGATGTAATGTTTTACTCATGTATTGTGTGAAGTGGCGATTGTAAGCCAACTATGTATCTCTTTTCCCTTATGTATTACATGGGTTGTGTGAAGATTACCTCACTTGCGACATTGCTTTCAATGCGGTTATGCCTCTAAGTCGTGCTTCGACACGTGGGAGATATAGCCGCATCGAGGGCGTTACACAAGTGGTGGTGGTGGCTGGTGTCACAAATCCGTCAAGCAAATCTCAAATTCTTACCAGTTCTTACCCAGCAGCAGGCGGTGATCGGCAACCGTTTTAGTCAAAACTCTCAAAGCTTGGGTAGAGCGATTAGCAGGGAGAGTCAAACGCACGATGTAGATTTATGTGGAGCTGGGAAGGCTTTTAATATGGTAGCAAAAAGGGTCAGCAATAATCAATTCAGAGATGCAAAGTTGAATAAACTCTCAACGACGGTACTGTGCTGGTCCTAGGCTAGACCGTGCTAGAGACGCGAGCCTAGAACACTAACAAAATCACAGCGCTGCACGTAAATAAGGGAGGAGCACACTTTGAATTTTTTTCTCTTTTTTTCTTTTTTTTTTGCACTTTTTTCCTTTTTTTTTGCTCCGCAACAATTTTTTTTCGAAAAAGTCTACAAATGGTCTAAAAACTGCCTAGCCAGAAATTCCAGACTTTTTTTTGAAACTGGAACTATTTTTCTTCTGCGGATGGCTCGGATGTTGGGGAGTCCTACTCTGTCACGACTCGGAGTATCGCGTGATCTGGAAATCGAGAACAAAGCAACAATTACTGGACTCGGACTAGGACTCGTGGCGGAGATGAATCTGGTGGAAACTCGGACTGGTGGCGGATATTTGCAGGGCGATGGAACACGTACTGGTGGCGAATCTGTGATGAAGGTGGACTCGGATTAGCGTGATGGCAGTGGATATGTGGTATATGGTAGCGGCGATGACGATGGTGGTATATGGCAGCGGTGATGACGATGGTGGTATATGGCAGCGGTGATGATGATGATGCGGTTGTGATATATGGCAGCGGCGACGTGACAACCTGTGAACAGAACTCGAAACTCTAAAGGACTAGACGCTAAGACGAGCAACTTGACACGACGATGCAACCGCAAATTCAACAAAGCAAATACAGAAAAGATTATGCAAAGGCTCAGACTGGTTCGGATAGGATGAACTAACCCTAATTTTTTTTGGCTTTTTCGCGGACTGTAGGTATGAAAAACAGACTCGATCTAAACTATGAAAAACTGTAAAATCTCACCGAGCAACCTGAAACTCTGATACCACTTGATAGAGGCAAAGGTGTCCCGTCTTTCGATGAGATGATGGATATCGCTTTGGTGGAAATCGACTTTGACGATCCGACTACGAACGTGCGAGGACGTCGCGCCTTAGCAATCGCTAAACCAACTCCGAGGGGTTATTGACCACGCCGGAGCACGATCAACCTGACCACGAGGGTCTGTTTCCTGCGAGCAAACGAAGAACAAGCAAGAAACTGAGATTGCAATCTGGAAATTGCGAATATAAGATGAAAGCTTTATTGATCAAGGTGGGGTTCTGTGACGCCTTTGTCTGGTCGTTGAACACAAACGAAGTACACGAAGTTGCAGCTATGGCGAACTTTTAATCTAAACAAAACCCGAAGTCTAACCAGTGCCCTAAGGGCTGTATATATGGAGGAAGAGGGGAATTTCGTGGCCCTTGGGAAGGGGTCCAAACCAACCCTATCTCTTGTTTCCCCACATACGACTCTAAAACAGCCTATACTTATGTATTTCGAAATTACATGGGCCTGGCCCAATAATAAGGTGACGCAACACCTAGAATAGCCTCTGGACGAAATTTATGAAGTGGCATCTTGTATATTTCGTCCAAGGCTTCATTCACGCCTTATGGTGGCTTCAAAGTCCTGAAATCATCACTTGTAACTCCGTTCTTATTCCCCTTGCGCATGCCATCATCTCCATGCTTGTTCTTGCTCCAATGTTCATCCTTCTCCAAGCTGGGCCCTTCATTCGTAAGCAAAACAAATGTATCCAATTTAGGTAGCATTATATTCTCATGAACATTAGAATCATTACCAAGAAACGAAAGTACCTGGTAATTTAATTGGCGTGCGCGAGCTCTAGTAATTGGTCCAGTATGTATAGCAGTAGGGGCTGTGGGTGTAACAATGGTATTGATGTCCTCATCAACTATGGATATTCAAAGAGTACATATTAACAACATTGCAATCATGCTCATCATTCAAAGATTTAGTACCAAGCATTTTAATGCATTCTTCTTCTAGCACTTGAGCACAATTTTCCTTTCCTTCATACTCACGAAAGATATTTAAAAGACGAAGCGTATGAGACAAACTCAATTCCATTTTTTTGGTAGTTTTCTTTTATAAACTAAACTAGTAATAAAACAAGAAACAAAAAGATTCGATAGCAAGATCTAAAGATATACCTTCAAGCACTCACCTCCCCGGCAACGGCGCCAGAAAAGAGCTTGATGTCTACTACACAACCTTCTTCTTGTAGACGTTATTGGGCCTGCAAGTGCACATGTTTGTAGGACAGTAGCAAATTTCCCTCAAGTGGATGACCTAAGGTTTATCAATCCGTAGGAGGCGTAGGATGAAGATGGTCTCTCTCAAACAACCCTGCAACCAAATAACAAAGAGTCTCTTGTGTCCCCAACACACCCAATACAATGGTAAATTGTATAGGTGCACTAGTTCGGCGAAGAGATGGTGATACAAGTGCAATATGGATGGTAGATATAGGTGTTGGAAATATGCCCTAGAGGCAATAATAAAAGCATTATTATTATATTTCCTTGTTCATGATAATTGTCTTTTATTCATGCTACAACTGTATTATCCGAAAATCATAATACACGTGTGAATACATAGACTACAATACGTCCCTAGTAAGCCTCTAGTTGACTAGCTCGTTGGTCAACAGATAGTCATGGTTTTCGACTATGGACATCGATGTCATTGACAACGGGATCACGTCATTAGGAGAATGACGTGATGGACAAGACCCAATCCTAAGCATAGCACAAAGATCGTGTAGTTCGTTTTGCTAGAGCTTTTCCAATGTCAAGTATCTCTTCCTTAGACGTGAGATCGTGTAACTCCGGATACCGTAGGAATGCTTTGGGTGTACCAAACGTCACAAAGTGGCTGGGTGACTATAAAGGTGCATTACGGTATCTCCGAAAGTGTCATTGGGTTGACACGGATCGAGACAGGATTTGTCACTCCGTATGACGGAGAGGTATCATGGGCCCACTCGGTAATGCATCATCATAATGAGCTCAAAGTGATCAATTGTGCGGTCACGGGATCATGCATTCTGATGCAGTAAAGTGACTTGCCGGTAACGAGACTAAACGAGGTATTGGGATACCGACGATCGAGTCTCGGGCAAGTAACATACCGTCGACAAAGGGAATAGCATACGGGTTGCTTGAACCCTCGACATCGTGGTTCATCCGATGACAACATCGAGGCGTGTGGGAACCAACATGGGTATCCAGATCCGCTGTTGGTTATTGACCGGAGAGCGTCTCGGTCATGTCTACATGTCTCCCGAACCCGTAGGGTTTACACACTTAAGGTTCGGTGGCGCTAGGGTTAATAGGAAGACTTGTATGTGATTACGAATGTTGTTCGAGTCCGGATGAGATCCCGGACGTCACGAGGAGTTCGGAATGGTCCGGAGGTAAAGATTTATATATGGGAAGTCGTCAAATGGACAGGAAAAGTTTCGGGTCATATCGGTATTATGGAGGGTCCATCGGAAAGGTTCCGGAGGACCACCGGGAGGGGCCACCCCTTTCGGGGGGTCCACTTGGGCTGCGTGGGAGGCAGCCAGCCCCTGGTGGGCTGGGCATACCCCCTCCCCTTGGCCCATGCGCCTAGGGTTGAGGGGAAACCTAAGGCGCCCCTTGCTTGGGGGCAAGCCCCCTCCCTTGGTCCCCCTCTAGATGCATCTAGAGGGGGCTGGCCCCCTCCTCCCTTCCCCTATAAATAGAGGGGTGAAGGGGAGGGCTGCAAACACCATTGAAGGCGCAACCCCTCCCCTCCCCAACACCTCTCCTCCTCCGCGTAAGCTTGGCGAAGCCCTGCCGGAGAACGGCCACTCCATCTGCATCACGCCGTCGTGCTGCCATTGGAGTTGTCTTCCTCAACCTCTCCTTCCTCCTTGCTGGATCAAGACGAAGGAGACGCCGTCGTCCCGTACGTGTGTTGAATGCGGAGGTGCTGCCCGTTCAGCACTTGGTCATCGGTGATCGGAATCACGTTGGGAACGTCTTCATCATCACCACACCCTCGAACGCTTCCGTACTCGATCTACAAGTGGTATGTAGATGCAAACTCTCTCTCTCGTAACTCGTTGCTTAGATGAACTCATAGATAGATCTTGGTGAAACCGTAGGAAAATTTTAATTTTCTGGAACGTTCCCCTACAGTGGCATCATGAGCTAGGTCTATGCGTAGTTCTCTTTGCACGAGTAGAACACAATTTAGTTGTGGGCGTGGATCTTGTCAATTTACTTGCCGCTACTAGTCTTATCTTGCTTCCGCGGTATTGTGGGATGAAGCGGCCCGGACCAACCTTACACGTACGCTTACGTGAGATCGGTTCCACCGACTAACATGCACTAGTTGCATAAGGTGGCTGGCGGGTGTCTGTCTCTCCTACTTTAGTTGGAGCGGATTCGATGAAAAGGGTCCTTATGAAGGGTAAATAGAAGTTGACAAGATCACGTTGTGGTTATTCGTAGGTAAGAAAACGTTCTTGCTAGAACCCAATTGCAGCCACGTAAAAGATGCAACAACAATTAGAGGACGTCTAACTTGTTTTTGCAGCAATTGTCATGTGATGTGATATGGCCAAGTTGTGATGAATGATGAATGACATATTGTGATGTATGAGATCATGTTCTTGTAATAGGAATCACGACTTGCATGTCGATGAGTATGACAACCGGCAGGAGCCATAGGAGTTGTCTTTATTTTGTATGACCTGCGTGTCATTTAAGAACGCCATGTAACTTACTTTACTTTATTGCTAAACGCGTTAGCCATGGAAGTAGAAGTAGTCGTTGGCGTGACAACTTCATGGAGGCACAATGATGGAGATCATGGTGTCATGCCGGTGACAAGATGATCATGGAGCCTCGAAGATGGAGATCAATGGAGCTTTATGATATTGGCCATATCATGTCACTACTATATAATTGCATGTGATGTTTATTATGTTAATACATCTTGTTTACTTAGAATGACGGTAGTAAATAAGATGATCCCTTACAACAATTTCAAGAAGTGTTTCCCTAACGTGCACCGTTGCTAAAGTTCGTCGCTTCTAAGCACCACGTGATGATCGGGTGTGATGGATTCTTACGTTCACATACAACGGGTGTAAGACAGATTTACACACGCGAAAACACTTAGGGTTTACTTGACGAGCCTAGCATGCACAGACATGGCCTCGGAACACGGAGACCGAAAGGTCGAACACGAGTCGTATAGAAGATACGATCAACATGAGAATGTTCACCGATGATGACTAGTCCGTCTCACGTGATGATCGGACACGGCCTAGTCGACTCGGATCGTGGAACACTTAGATGACTAGAGGGATGTCTAATCTGAGTGGGAGTTCATTTAAATAATTTGATTAGGTGAACTTAATTATCATGAACTTAGTCTAAAACTTTTGAATGATATGTCTTGTAGATCAAATGGCCAACGCTCATGTCAACTTGAACTTCAACGTTCCTAGAGAAAACCAAGCTGAAAGATGACGGCAGCAACTATACGGACTGGGTCCGAACTTGAGATCATCCTCATAGCTGCCAGAAACAATATGTCCTAGAAGGACCGCTAGGTGGCGCTCCGTCCGGAGAACCAAGACATTATGAATGCTTGGCAGTCTCGTCTTGATGATTACTCCCTCGTTCGATGCGGCATGCTTTACAGCTTAGAACCGGGGCTCCAAAAGCGTTTTGAGCATCACGGAGCATATGAGATGTTCGAGGAGCTGAAACTTGTTTTCCAAGCTCACGCTGGGTCGAGGATATGACATCTCCGACAAGTTCTATAGTTGTAAGATGGAGGAAAACAGTTACGTCGGTGAGCACATTACGAAGATGTCAGGTTGCACAACCGTATGACCCACTGAATATTAACCTCCCGATGAGGCGGTCATTGACAGAATCCTCGATCGCTCCCACCAAGCTACAAGAGCTTTGTGATGAACTACAACATGCAGGGGATGGTAAAGACCATTCTGAAGTGTTCTCTATGCTGAAGTCACCGAGGTTGAAATCAAGAAAGAACATCAAGTGTTGATGGTCAATAAGACCACTAAGTTCAAGAAGGGCAAGGGCAAGAAGAACTTCAAGAAGGACGGCAAGGAGGTTGCCGCGCCCGTAAGCAAGTTGCCGGAAGAAGTCAAAGAATGGACCCAAACCCGAGACCGAGTGCTTTTATTGCAAGGGAGGGTCCTTTGAAGCGGAACTGCCCCAAATACTTAGCGGACAAGAAGGCCGGCAACACCAAAGGTATATTTGATATACATGTAATTGATGTGTACTTTACCGATTACTCGTAGTAACTCCCGGTATTTGATACGGTGCCGTTGCTCATATTTGTAACTCACAGCAGGAGCTGCGAATAAGCGGAGGCGGCAAAGGACGAGGTGACGATGCGGCGTCGGGAATGGTTCAGAGTCGATGTGATCGCCGTCGGCACGCTACCTCTTCATTTACCTACGGATTAGTTATGAACCTTAATAATTGTTATTTGGTGCCAAGTTTGAGCATGAATATTGTATCCGGATCTCGTTTAATACGAGATGGCTACTCATTTAAATCCGAGAATAATGGTTGTTCTATTTATATGAGAGATATGTTTTATGGTCATGCTCCGATGGTCAATGGTTTATTCTTAATGAATCTCGGCGTAGTATTACACATGTTTATAGCGTGAATACCAAAAGATGTAAAGTTAATAACGATAGTCCCACATACTTGTGGCACTTTGCCGCCTTTGGTCACATTGGTGTCAAGCGCATGAAGAAGCTCCATCTTGATGGACTTTTGGAGTCTTTAGATTATGAATCATTTGACACATGCGAACCATGCCTCATGGGCAAGATGACCAAGACTCCGTTGTCCGGAACAATGGAGCGAGCAACCAACTTGTTGGAAATCATACATACCGATGTGTGCGGTCCAATGAGCGTTGAGGCTCGTGGAGGATATCGTTATGTTCTCACTCTCACGGATGACTTGAGTAGATATGGTTATGTCTAGTTGATGAAACACAAGTCTGAGACCTTTGAAAAGTTCAAGGAATTTCAGAATGAAGTAGAGAATCAACGTGACCGAAAGATAAAATTCTTACGATCAGATCGTGGAGGAGAATATTTAAGTCACGAATTTGGTACACACTTAAGAAAATGTGGAATCGTTTCACAACTAACGCCTCCTGGAACACCTCAGCGTAACGGTGTGTCTGAACGTCATAATCGCACTCTATTGGATATGGTGCGGTCTATGATGTCTCTTACCGATTTGCCGCTATCATTTTGGGGATACGCTCTAGAGACAGCTACATTCACTTTAAATAGGGCACCGTCTAAGTCCGTTGAGATGACACCGTATGAATTATGGTTTGGGAAGAAACCTCACTGTCGTTTCTAAAAGTTTGGGGATGCGATGCTTATGTCAAGAAACTTCAACCTGAAAAGCTCGAACCCAAGTCGGAAAAATGCGTCTTCATAGGATACCCTAAAGAAACCATTGGGTATACCTTCTACTTAAGATCCGAGGGCAAGATCTTTGTTGCCAAGAACGGAACCTTTCGGAAAAGAGTTTCTCTCGAAAGAAGTAAGTGGGAGGAAAGTAGAACTCGATGAAGTACTACCTCTTGAACAGGATAGTAGTGCAGCTCAGAAAGTGTTCTGTGATGCCTACACCAATCAAGAGGAAATTAATGATGATGATCAAGGTACTTCGGATCAAGTTGCTATTGAACCTCGTAGGTCCACAAGGACACGTTCCGCACCAGAGTGGTACGGCAACCCTGTCCTGGAAATCATGTTGTTAGACAACGGTGAACCTTCGAACTATGAAGAAGCGATGGCGGCCCAGATTCCAACAAATGGCTAGAAGCCATGAAATCCGAGATAGAATCCATGTATGAAAACAAAGTGTGGACTTTGGTGACTTGCCCGATGATCGGCGGCGATAGAAAACAAATGGATCTTTAAGAAGAATACGGACGCAGATGGTAATGTCACCATCTATAAAGCTCGACTTGTCGCTAAGGGTTATCGGCAAG
Source organism: Aegilops longissima (assembly GCA_021605205.1). NCBI lineage: Eukaryota > Viridiplantae > Streptophyta > Magnoliopsida > Poales > Poaceae > Aegilops > Aegilops longissima. Next base: position 306,862,210 of record CM038681.1, on the reverse strand, counting down.
TTCAAGGGATTGACTACGATGAGACTTTCTCTCCGTGGCGAAGCTTAAGTCCGTCCGAATCATGTTAGCAATTGCCGCATACTATGATTATGAGATATGGCAGATGGACGTCAAAACAGCGTTCCTTAACGGATATCTTAAGGAAGAGCTGTATATGATGCAGCCGGAAGGTTTTTTCGATCCTAAGAACGCTAACAAAGTATTCAAGCTCCAGCGATCCATTTATGGGCTGGTGCAAGCATCTCGGAGTTGGAACATTCGCTTTGATGAGATGATCAAAGCGTTTGGGTTTATGCAGACTTATGGAGAAGCCTGCGTTTACAAGAAAGTGAGTGGGAGCTCTGTAGCATTTCTCATATTATATGTAGATGACATACTTTTGATGGGAAATGATACAGAATTCTTGGACAGCATTAAGGCCTACTTGAATAAGTGTTTTTCAATGAAGGACCTTGGAGAAGCTGCTTATATATTAAGCATCAAGATCTATAGAGATAGATCGAGACGCCTCATAGGTCTTTCACAAAGCACATACCTTGATAAGATTTTGAAGAAGTTCAAAATGGATCAGTCCAAGAAGGGTTCTTGCACTGTGTTGCAAGGTGTGAGATTGAGCTCAGCTCAATGCCCGACCACGGCAAAAGATAAAGAAGAGATGAGTGTCATCCCCTATGCCTCAGCCATAGGATCTATTATGTATGCCATGCTGTGTACTAGACCTGATGTAAACCTTGCCGTAAGTTTGGTAGGTAGGTACCAAAGTAATCCCGGCAAGGAACACTGGACAGCGGTCAAGAATATCCTGAAGTACCTGAAAAGGACAAAGGACATGTTTCTCGTTTATGGAGGTGACGAAGAGCTCGTCGTAAAGGGTTACGTCGACGCCAGCTTCGACACAGATCTGGATGACTCTAAGTCACAAACCGGATACGTGTATATGTTGAATGGTGGAGCAGTAAGCTGGTGCAGCTGCAAGCAGAGCGTCGTGGCGGGATCTACATGTGAAGCGGAGTACATGGCAGCCTCGGAGGCAGCGCATGAAGCAATCTGGGTGAAGGAGTTCATCACCGACCTAGGAGTCATACCCAATGCGTCGGGGCCGATCAAACTCTTCTGTGACAACACTGGAGCTATTGCACTTGCCAAGGAGCCCAGGTTTCACAAGAAGACCAGGCACATCAAGCGTCGCTTCAACTCCATCCGTGAAAATGTTCAGGATGGAGACATAGAAATTTGTAAAGTGCATACGGATCTGAATGTCGCAGATCCGTTGACTAAACCTCTCTCGCGGGCAAAACATGATCAACACCAGAACTCTATGGGTGTTCGATTCATCACAATGTAACTAGATTATTAACTCTAGTGCAAGTGGGAGACTGTTGGAAATATGCCCTAGAGGCAATAATAAAAGCATTATTATTATATTTCCTTGTTCATGATAATTGTCTTTTATTCATGCTACAACTGTATTATCCGGAAATCATAATACACGTGTGAAACATAGACTACAATACGTCCCTAGTAAGCCTCTAGTTGACTAGCTCGTTGGTCAACAGATAGTCATGGTTTCCTGACTATGGACATCAGATGTCATTGACAACGGGATCACGTCATTAGGAGAATGACATGATGAACAAGACCCAATCCTAAGCATAGCACAAATATCGTGTAGTTCGTTTTGCTAGAGCTTTTCCAATGTCAAGTATCTCTTCCTTAGACCGTGAGATCGTGTAACTCCCGGATACCGTAGGAATGCTTTGGGTGTACCAAACGTCACTGGCGTAATCGGGTGACTATAAAGGTGCATTACAGGTATCTCCGAAAGTGTCTCATTGGGTTGACACGGATCGAGGCAGGATTTGTCACTCCGTATGACGGAGAGGTATCACTTGGGCCCACTCGGTAATGCATCATCATAATGAGCTCAAAGTGATCAAGTGTCTGGTCACGGGATCATGCACTACGATACGAGTAAAGTGACTTGCGTAACGAGACTAAGCGAGGTATTGGGATACCGACGATCGAGTCTCGGGCAAGTAACATACCGTCGACAAAGGGAATAGCATACGGGTTGCTTGAACCCTCGACATCGTGGTTCATCCGATGACAACATCGAGGCGTGTAGGAACCAACATGGGTATCCAGATCCGCTGTTGGTTATTGACCGGAGAGCGTCTCGGTCATGTCTACATGTCTCCCGAACCCGTAGGGTCTACACACTTAAGGTTCGGTGGCGCTAGGGTTAATAGGAAGACTTGTATGTGATTACGAATGTTGTTGAGTCCGGATGAGATCCCGGACGTCACGAGGAGTTCGGAATGGTCCGGAGGTAAAGATTTATATATGGGAAGTCGTCAAGCGGACACCGGAAAAGTTTCGGGCCATATCGGTATTATGGAGGGTCCACCGGAAAGGTTCCGGAGGACCACCGGGAGGGGCCACCCCTTTCGGGGGCACTTGGGCTGCGTGGGAGGCAGCCAGCCCCTGGTGGGCTGGGCGCACCCCCTCCCCTTGGCCCATGCGCCTAGGGTTGAGGGGGAAACCCTAAGGGGGGCGCCCCCCTTGCTTGGGGGGCAAGCCCCCCTCCCCTTGGCCGCCGCCCCCCCTTCTAGATGCATCTAGAGGGGGCCGGCCCCCTCCTCCCTTCCCCTATAAATAGAGGGGTGAAGGGGAGGGCTGCAAACACCATTGAAGGCGCAGCCCTCCCTCCCCAACACCTCTCCTCCTCCGCGTAAGCTTGGCGGCCTCTGGGAGAACAGCCACTCCATCCGCATCACGCCGTCGTGCTGCCATTGGAGTTGTCTTCCTCAACCTCTCCTTCCTCCTTGCTGGATCAAGGCGAAGGAGACGCCGTAAATCCGCACGTGTGTTGAGCGCGGAGGTGTTGTCCGTTCAGCACTTGGTCATCGGTGATCGGAATCACGTTGGGAACGTCTTCATCATCACCACTCCCTCGAACGCTTCCATACTCGATCTACAAGTGGTATGTAGATGCAAACTCTCTCTCGTAACTCGTTGCTTAGATGAACTCATAGATAGATCTTGGTCAAACCGTAGGAAAATTTTAATTTTCTGCAACGTTCCCCTACAATAGGTATTCGTAATCTGAATACATAAAAACAGCAAGGTAACTAATGATAAAAGTGAGCGTAAACGGTATTGCAATGATAGGAAACAAATCCTAAGGTTCATACTTTCACTAGTGCAAGTTCTCTCAACAATAATAACATAGATAGACCATATAACAAGCCCTCAACATGCAATAAAGAGTCACTCCAAAGCCACTAATAGCGGAGAACAAACGTAGAGATTATGGTAGGATACGAAACCACCTCAAAGTAATTCTTTCGGATCAATCTATAAAAGAGTTCGTACTAGAATAACACCTTAAGACACAAATCAACCAAAACCCTAATGTCACCTAGATACTCCATTATCACCTCAAGTATCCGTGGGCATGATTATACGATATGCATCACACAATCTCAGATTCATCCAACCAGCACAAAGTACTTCAAAGAGTGCCCCAAAGTTTCTACCGTAGAGTCAAGAAAACATGTGCCAACCCCTATGCATAGGTTCATGGGCGGAATCCGCAAGTAGGTCACCAAAACATAGATAAGTGGCATGTGATATCCCATTGTCACCACAGATAAACACGGCAAGACATACATCAAGTGTTCTCAAAGTAAAGACTCAATCCAATAAGATAACTTCAAAGGGGAAACTCAATTCATCACAAGAGAGTAGAGGGGGAGAAACATCATAAGATCCAACTATAATAGCAAAGCTCACGATACATCAAGATCGTGCCATAGAGAGAAAACGAGAGAGAGAGAGAGAGAGAGAGAGAGAGAGAGAGAGAGATCAAACACATAGCTACTGGTACATACCCTCAGCCCCGAGGGTGAACTACTCCCTCCTCATCATGGATAGCGCTGGGACGGTGAAGATGGCCACCGGTGAGGGATCCCCCCTCCGGCAGGGTGCCGGAACGGGCTCCCGAGAGGTTTTGGGTGGCTACAGAGGCTTGCGGCGGCGGAACTCCCGATCTATCTTGATATTCGATGTTTTTAGGGTACGTAGGCTTATATAGGCGAAAGAAGTCGGTCGGGAGGTGCTCGAGGGGCCCACAAGACAGGGGGCGCGCCCAGTAGGGGGGGCGGCCCTATCTCCTGGCCTCCTCGAGGATCTTCTGACGTGAACTCCAAGTCTCCAGGATGATATTCTTCCCAAAAATAACGCTGCCGAAGGTTTCATTCCTTTTGGAATCCGTTTGATATTCCTTTTCCTCGAAATACTGAAATAGGCAATAAAACAACAATATGGGTTGGGCCTCCGGTTAATAGGTTAGTCCCAAAAGTAATATAAAAGTGAATAATAAAGCCCAATATTGCCCAAAACAGTAGATAATATAGCATGGAGCAATCAAAAATTATATATACGTTGAAGACGTATCAGTTGCGAACATGCATTTTGATAGAAACAGCAAACTAAACAGTAGTAAACGTTAGGGAGTATGAGCAAATTAAAAAGCAGTTGAGGATAAAGGCTTTAGAAGGACTGACTTGCATTAACAGTTAAGACCGGCTTTATAATGCCATTCTCCATGTCAAGGGAAGGATAACTCAAGAATTTCAGCACAGAACCTTCTTCATAAGCATTGCCTGTACTCTACATTTTGTAGAGAGCAATTATAGATATGATAATACTGGAAGGGATAGAGGATAATGAAGATCAGATGCAGATTGATGCTACATAATCAACTACCAATCCATGGAAGTCCAAGCATTACAGGAGAAAATGTACAGACAAGAGCAATGGGCTACACTTCTGCACCAATCCCTCAATAGGGGTAAGTACAGCGATAGACGACGTTTAGTCCTTACAAGAGGATTGCAGAGCTAAACCTCTTCAAAAGCATTGGGTTGATTCTAAATTTATGTAAGAATCGATACGGATCTTATAATGTTCACCAAATGGATGATAACGAGGCTAACATGTGCAGTGATGCTACATAATGAAACAGTTATGAAAGTAAGTATGGTCATACAGGGAAAGAGGTACTCACTAGAGCAATGCAGTGTGCAGTATAGTTGTGAGATTCTGTTGTCCCTTGAGAATGAATGTTCTTCTGCTAACAGTTTTTGTACAAGTGAGACGTTAAGGCAAATGTAGAAATGTAGTTCAAATTGTGATGTGATATCATAGGCAGTACCTTACGCTGCAGACGAGACCAATGTGTAACAAGATTATTCCACTCACTGTCTGATAAATGTAGCACCAGAAACTTTACAGAATTTCGTTTAGAGGCTTTCCATCGAAGTGCGCTTGCCTCAGTTACAAACGATACTTCATCAACGAGTGCTTCAAAAGCGCAACGAACCCTTGCTCGTCTTGACAATCCAGTTTGGTCCTTGCCTATTTACAAGAATGAAATCTTGTGTCTTCTTTCAGCAGAAACATATGCAGTAATTACCATGAATAGCATTAGTACATTACTTACGTGTAAGTTGCGGAGGAAGACTGTAAATTGTTCTATGTCCGCGGTATAATCTTTCCATGAAGGAAAGATGCGCACAAAGTTCCTGACAACAATATAAGCTTCATCTTCTAAACTGGGAAGAAATGGAACAGAGGTCCTATTTGCTGCAATTGGGGCTCTCTTAGGTTCAAAAAGGGATTTGACAACTAGATTTGGTGTGATCTTTGCTGGAATGGGGGTTTTGCATCGTAGAGCTGGTGCTATGTCAACTGGCATCATCATATTGTTTGTTGGAGTTGGGGTCTGCTAAGTTGGGGCATCAGAAATGACCAGTGTAGTAGGGCTAGAGTCTGCTAGAGTTGGGGTGTTTTGTGGGTCAGGTGATATTGCAACTACACCTAATGGGCTATTTGATTTATCAGGTGTCACTACCTTCTCCAAATACTTTGCTCGTGCTCCTCTGCGATTAGCAATCGCCCTCTTCCTTTTGAACGTCTGATACACAAGAACAACATGTGAATGGATAAATATGGTATGATGACAGATGGAATATGTACTGAAAATGGATAGGCAATGCGTATTCACATACACGGTGTGTAAACTAAGCTAATGGCAGTGCAACAAAGTAGAAGCAATGCAAAGCATCAGTTGCAAGATATGTGCGACCAATATAACCTTGGAAAGTTAGAGCAAGCAACTTGATGGGTGAATAAGATAGGGCGTCTGCCTATGACTCCTCCACTAGGGAGCTACATTGATTTAGGTCTCCCTCTAGCTCAGAATCACTATTAGGATCATATTCTGAGCATGAATCTGTAGGTGGAGAGCATTTGCCTTGCATTGCATCCAGACTTGATTTCAGTCCCTTAATGCCATGTTTGACAGCCATGGCATGGTTCTGCTTTATTCTTTTCATGCGTGCAAGCTCATAATCATTATGATGCTGTTCAGAATATGAGATTCATGAAAACATAAAAAGTAGTCAGATTATCTAAGGAATGCATTGCAGATTCAACTCAAGGAGTGTTTCCCTGTAAACCCCTGCATATGCAAAGTTCACCCCCCAATCGTGTTGACCAGACCACACATAGAAATACAAACCTCTTATGTCTCTATAACAGGCAGACACACATTTCAAAACTGAAGTAGGAACATTAGAATCATATCAAATTCGTACTTGAATAAATGAACTAAGGAATTATCAGTGGCATAATGTTTAGCTTCAAGGGTGAAGTGCTGGTAGTGCGACACAAAGCAAGTAGGCAGATTGTATTCCATGTAAAAGATCATAGTCTATGTAAAAGCTGGAAATGACACTTTCTTTCAATACAATGCAGTGTTCGTTGCCCACACATGATGGAAGATATCACGCAGAGAAATACTATTCACACATTATAGTTCAAGTATTTTAAAACAGGCTGGTCCACCCTAAAAGAATATTGACAACAAATATGACAAGGCAAGCATAGATGTAGTGAATCCGTCATTTACTTGTGAGCTTACTAGGACAAGTATGTAGAACTATAACTGCATTAAGAGACCGTCCAAAATCTGAATCAAGAAGTTTTTCTAGCACTTATTGTTTCCAACTAATCGACGTGAATAATTGGATATCATATCGAATGAGTAAGAAAGACAAGTAAAATTGTCAACAAACCTGGCCTACAGTAGTAATGTGGGTTAATGTCACTATGACCAACAATCCAAAATGACTAGTGTCTGTTCCTAGGGCCAGAATTTTGAAACCCCGCGAACTTTACAGGTACTAAAGATTACTGAAATATATCTAAACCATTAAGTGTAGGTAGCACTCAGCACAGAACAAACCCTAAGGACAGTCCTGCCTAATGAGTAATGAATCAATTAGAAAATGGGTGATAAGGAGTGGCTGCTGAGTGTTGAGGATGTATCTCAGGATAAATCGGCTTGGATAAGTGGGTGTTGCACGCCTGAGCCCTGAACGGACTAGGAAGGTAGGCACGGCGGCATGCCCGAGCAGCGGTGACGCTGTTGGGAGAGCGGCTCCTGACCTCCCATTAGTCTGGCGTCTCCTCCTAGAGTCATGTCGTCGGGGACGGCAAGTCGCCGACGATGCAGGTGGCTGGGGGCGAGTAGAGATCGGAAGCGCGCAGCAGGAGAGAGGGGAATCGAGGCCTGGGCCGACCCATAATCCTAGGGTGGGCCGCGGCCCACTATGGGCACCCTGTAGAGATACACACTCGAGCGGCGAACATGCATTTTCAAAACTGAGTTAGTAACATTTAGCTGAGCAATTAAATGACTCTATTTTAATAATATCAGATTCGTATTTGAACAACTAAGCTTGTTTAGCTTGATGGGTGGAGCAGTGCTATTATGACACGAAGCACGTAAGCTGGTCGTATAGTGATCATAAAAGGGGGAAACCCTAAGCATTTTTTTGAGCAAAAGAGGGTTTCCCCTCCGGTTTCTATTAAAGAAACCACCACGGAAACATCATGATCAATTAAACCCTAAGCATGATCAATTAAACCCTATTATGATTGTGCCATGGTAGATTTAAAGCTGCAAACTGGGGAAATGCTATTTAACATCCATTGTTTGCTTCGAACTAAGAACTAAATTCTAAGAGCTGAAAAGAAAGTATGTTAACCAAGTTACGATTTTTTTTGGTTGAGATCAAAAAGTTGAGGAGATATGAAGAAACACCTCTCTTGCGGTGCCGTGTAGGCATCAGGGGTGCGTTGGCTGTTGGTGGCGTTGAAGCAGATCTGCGACAGTAGACGGGTGCATCAGGTGATAAGTCCCGTTGCGGTGGAAGAGAAGGTCGTGTGAGCGGCCCCGACAAAGAGGACGACGACACCGATGAAGCGAGAGGATGCGATGCAAGGCTCTTGGTCCGTCGCCGTGGATGACAAACGTCCATCTCTAGCAGTGGATGACGCGGTCTTGGTAGGCGCTCTGGCATGGTGGATGTGACGCCCGGATAATTAATCTACAATAATTCCCTGCTAATGATGCCACGTCACCACGGTTACTGTTGTTAACCTCACGTTAGTTCAAAACGGATTCAAATTTCTAATTCAAAATATGGCAAACCACAAAAGTTTTCTAACATTAAAAATAAAATGTTCAAATTGGGACAATTAAATCCTAAGTAATTATGGTGGAGGATCACATTCTTATAAAATAATTAAAAGCACTAATCTAAATAAAACAGTGGCTTGAACAAATAATTAAATGCATTTTATAAAACATTAAACTATTTTATTTGGTATGAGAAATTCATGTGGTAATAGAGTATTTATAAATACTAATTTAGGGCTAGTGGTATATTTAATAAAACTAAAATAAATAGAAACTAAGTTAGAAAGGAAAAATAGATAAAAGGAAAAAGCTCAAAACAAAAGAGAACACAAAAAAAGAAACCCCCCCAAGGCCTAGGCTGGCGACCCACTTGGCCCAGCCGGCCCCTCCCTCTGGCCTAAAGGGCAAACCCTAGGCCGCCCGATCCCCACGCCCACTCGCTACCCCACTCCCCTCGCTACCTCCTCCTCTGCCCGATCTGGATCGGGGCAGACCCCCGATCCCATCGGCCCGACGCTGCCGCCGATCCTCGTCGCCCCGCTTCTACCTCGCCGACGCCACTTCCCGTCGCCGGACTTCCACACCGCCGTGACACCCGCGACGACCCCCTCCCCTGCGGCCACCATCGCACCTTCGTCGGATCTCCACCAACCCCACCGCCGCTCGCCGTCCCTGGAGCCGCCTCGACGCCGTCTGCCTCGATCCCCTTCGTCGGACGCCGCCGCTACCTCGCCGTCGATCCTCTCGACTCCGGCACCCCCTGGCTCCCCTGAGCCCCCTGCCGGCCCTCTGTGAGCCCCCCACATCCTCCCCTCTTCCCTGGAGCTCCGGCTCCCCCACTAGCTAGCCCTGCTACCGCGTCCGAGAACTCGTCGCCGCCGTTTGGCTCTCCACCGTGGCCACAGCCCGCAGGACTCACGACCGAGCTTTGCCTCGTGTTCCTGGACTCCCCAGGAACCATCTGATGCCCTTTGGTCGCCTCACCATATGCTGCAACCTTGAAACTGAGCTCGCCGAGATCCGGCCATCGCCATTGCCCATCGTCGGCATCGCTTGGGACCTCCCTCACTCCCACTCCTAGCACCGTTGGACGCGGGACTTCACGCGCGTTCGAACGCGACCAGCGACGCCCGTTTTGGTGGCCTGTAACCGATTTCCGGCGACATCCCGTGCGTCGTCGCCGTGTTTTGGTTGCAGGAGATTAAACGTCGGCGCCACCGACGTGTCCGCTTAACCCAGCCGCTTATGACGCCAGTGCCACTGGCTGCTGGGAGCTGGGACCCGCCTTCTAATTAATCACAACTTAAGTAAACTGGCTAATTAACTAACCTAAATACTCCCTGACATGTGGGGCCTAGCCCCAGAACGCTAAAAAGAGGGAATTAAAATAGATAAATAAATAATACATAAATAAGTAAATAGTAATTGAAAATAATTAAAACATCTAATTAATTAATTAATTAATTAACTTAATTAATTCTGATTAGATTAACCTAATAACTAACTAACCTAATTAACTACCGTTAATTAATTAGACAACCTATGACATGCGGGACCCACCCTTGACTTGGTGGTCAAAGGTCAAAGCTGACCGCTGATGTCATGATGACATCATAAATGCATTTAGAATTAAATTAGTTACATTAATTCTAGTAAATGATTAAATCCTTTTAAATTAATATAAAATAAACCGTAGCTCGGATGAAAATACTTTGTACATGAAAGTTGCTCGAGCGACGAGGCGAACCGGATACGCAGCCCGTTCGTCCACCACACACCCCTAACATATCAAACTCGCAACTTTCCTCCGGCTCCTCCGCCTAAAAAGCTAAACACCGGGATACTTTCCGGTTGTTTCCCCTTCACAGTATCACCTATCCTGCGTTAGATCACCTCTAGCACCGCATTTGTCATGTTATGCTTTGATGGCTCTGTTATTTATTATGTTCCCCCTCCGTTACTTTTCCGGAGACCCCGAGACCTTCGGTACCTTCGTGATCGACTACGGAGTTGGCGACCCCCTCTCTTGCCCGAGCAACCAGGCAAGCCCCCTTGATCACCAGATACCGCCTACTCTTCTCTCAGATTGCTTGCATTAGAGCGAGTGTAGCATATTCTTGCTTTCGATTAATCCTATCTTGCTGCATAGCTTTGTCCTTGCTACCCTTGTTGTTACCTTTACCGCTATCCTCTTGCTTAGTATAGGATGCTAGTGTTCCATCGGTGGCCCTACATTCTTGTCCGTCTGCCTTGCTATACTATTGGGCTGTGATCACTTCGGGAGGTGATCACGGGCATATACTATATACTTTACAATATTACATTACCTGTGATACTGTTCGGAGATGGGGGCTGAAAGGACAGGTGGCTCCCATCCCGGTAGAGGTGGGCCTGGGTTCCCGACGGCCCCCGACTGTAACTTTGTGGCGGAGCGACAGGGCAGGTTGTGACCACCTAGGAGAGAGGTGGGCCTGGCCCTAGTCGACGTTCGCGGATACTTAACACGCTTAACGAGACCTTGGTATTTGATCTGAGTTGGCTACGAGCCTATACGCACTAACCATCTACGTGGGAGTAGTTATGGGTATCCCGGCGTCGTGGTATCAGCCGAAGCACTTCGTGACATCGGCGATCGGCGGCGGCGCGGATTGGACTGAACGCTGTTAGGCTAGGTGCGCTTCGGTCACGACGCAACGCGTGCAGGTGTGCTCGAGGCGATGGGCCCGGACCCTGGCGCTTAGGTTTAGACCGCGTCTTGGCCTCTCTGTTGAGCCTAGGTGGGGCTGCGGCGTGTTGATCTTCGCGGCGGGCATGACCGGAAAGTGTCCGGCCAAATGGGATCAAGCGTGTTGGGTAAGTTGGTGCACCCTGCAGGAAGTTTAATCTATTTGAATAGCCGTGATCTTGATGCAGGGCGACTTGGAGTTGTACCTTGACCTTATGACAACTAGAACCGGATACTTAATAAAACACACCCTTCCAAGTGCGGATACAACCCGGTGGTCGCTCTCTAACAGGGCATTGAGGAGGGATCGCGGGTAGGATTATGCTATGCGATGCTACTTGGAGGACTTGATCTGCTCTCTTCTACATGTTGCAAGGCGGAGGCTGCGAAGCGTAGTCTTGACAGGATTAGAAATCCCTTCTTATTACGGCATTCTGCAGTTCGGTCCACCGATATGGCCCTTTACACATATATCCATGCATATGTAGTGTAGCTCCTTGCTTGCAGTACTTTGGATGAGTACTCACGGTTGCCTTGTTCCCCTTTTCCTCCTATCTCTACTCGATTGCTGCGACTGGGCGATGGAGCCAGGAGCGACGCCACCGTCGATGGCGACTACTACTGCGGAGGTGCCTACTACTACGTGCAGCCCCCGGCGGCGACCGGGAGTAGTTTAGGAGGATCGAGCAGGAGGCCTGCGCCTCTTCGATCTGTATCCCGGTTTGTGCTAGCCTTCTTAAAGCGGACTTGTTTAACTTATGTGCGTACTCAGATATTGTTTGCTTCCGCTGACTTCGTCTATGATCGAGCACTTGTATTCGAGCCCTCGAGGCCCTGGCTTGTATTATGATGCTTGTATGACTTATTTTATTTGTAGAGTTGTGTTGTGATATCTTCCGTGAGTCCTTGATATTGATCGTATACATTTGCGTGCATGATTAGTGTACGATTGAATCGAGGCGTCACAAGTTGGTATCGAGCCAACTGCTGTAGAATCCTTTCCAACTCCTTGGCGAAGTCGAGTCTAGACTTTACAAAACTTTTACTAACATGGCTGTGCGGCCCATGGGCCCACGTCGCCATTAGGTGGTATTAGGATCTTTTACTCCTCGACCTTTACTCGGGATTCGAACTCTCTTCTATTTCGGGTTAAGCGATTTTACTAACTCCGACTCTAGGTTCTCGTGATTACTTCCTCCGGAGAGCCCCTTATTTGGACGATAAATCGCTGCTGCGTGAAGACCCTAAAGATACTCTCCGCTGTTAACCCGAGAACTTGTGTTCATCGCGTTTGCGATTCCTTCCACCGTCAACCCTTATGGATAACTACTTGCAGTTGTTATTCTTACATTCATCGATTGGTCTTGTTATTACAAGATACCTGAAAAACTTCGTCGTTGTTTCGATAATCCTTTGTGCTTACTTGCCTTGCGTTCTTTGTCACTGAAGACCCCTACGGATAATTCTCGCACTTATCGAGTATTCGCTCATCCCCGGTTGTTGGTGTTACACAGAAGTCTTGAAATACCATTCGATCTTCCGAAATCCTCAGCAACCTATTGCTCTGGAATTTCTTGTTTGCTTTCATTATGATTAAACCCATAAGTATAGTAATCATATTGGCATCCTTTGTCACCATCATTTTTGAGTCCATTGATTCAATACGTTGTGAATGTTCGCAATCATCAGTCAAGTCCTAGGATTATCCTTCCGGCTCAGACGTCATTTTGAACATGAGCTGGTTCTCGACCAAACTATCTGTCGTCAATTGTGCCTCTGGTATATTCAATTGATCCATCCTTGATCAGAGCGTCTGCTTCTGATCCTTTGTTTTGGAAATCATAATTCCTTTGCATTTAAGCTTGAATTATTCAGATGATTCCATAACCTGTTGCATTTGCATTCCTTCCTCTTCTGGTTGAGTATCGATACTCACATCAGATCCTCTGTGGACCATCAAGTCCTTTGTTGGATTGTTATCCGACAATGTCCTTCACATTTGATCACTTTGTGAGTTCTTCCCCTGATACCTAATGCCTTTGTTAAGTTGTATCCTCTGATTGACCAACCATGCTCTGCTTCCGAGCTGGTGGTATTTACTATTGGAGCTTGTGGTATATGTTTCCATGACACCCTGACGGGTTGAACCTATGCCTTCCTTTATATGTGTGAACTCGGAAGTTTTCACGAGTCATACTCATCTGGTATTTCACCAGGTAAAACTTTCAACACTAATGCCTTTATCAAAGCGAGATGTGAATGGAAGGTTATACATTGAAGAAGTGGGAGTCGACCTTGAACTTTGTGTTCATGCCCATGGACACGATGTAGATCCTATCATGGAAACTTCTTGTAATAATAACTATTTTCTTGATAAATATCATCTGGTATCTGTGAATTGATCCTACGCAACCGTGGTTCCGACCATGTTTGTTCTCCCTTGATTCTATTTCTCAGACAAGTTAGAGTACTTGTCTTCTGCAGAGCATTACCCCAGTCCAACCTCTACTTCGATCTGTCGTTGAGTGTTACCCCCTGGTATCTCGAGATTATCATGGAACTGCATAACATCTTATGAGTTCTTCATCAAGTGATACCTTCCCACTGATTCCAATTTTTCACGGGCTCTGAATTACTAAACACTCAAAGACACCAATAACTGAACCGGGTTCGCACTACGGTTCAACAACCCTTCGGTAAGCTTCTATAAGTACGAGTTTGTACCCGATCACATCATTCCTAGCCTGATCGGCTATATCATTATCATGCTAAATTTTAACTGTGCTACCGGGTCCTTCTCCTCGGAGCACAAATTTCGACGGTGAGCTAATCTTACAATCGATCTTCCTCGTCATACCGTTTGTCCTTGGACAGCAAGCTTGATTTCAAGTTTGTGTCCTACCCATGGTTCCTATAACCTCCCGCTTCATTATTCCTTTAACTTGATGTCGTCACTGATTGATTACATCTTCATGAAATCTCTCGACAAATGTGTCGTGATCATCATCAACCTTATGAGCTCTTCCAGGATATCAATTGAGTTCATGATGAGAAATACCATCCTTGCCCCTGATGATTTGTGTTACCTTTGACCACTTATTTGCCTTCCGTTCAACACAAACTTGTTCGTCTTTTGAGTTATACCTTGAGATCCCTACTATCCAGCATTTGTTCTTCCTTACCTTGGAGTATTACCATATTTTAATATCAAGGATGTGGTGAGGATTGCTCCACCTCTTAAGAAATTCTTAGTATAGTGATACTTCTCACCATCACCATTCTTTCTTGGTCCTCAGTTGATTCCAACCGGGGTACCAACAAGTGAACTATGTTGTTTGGATTCTGCCCTTCTAGCAACCCTATTGCTTTGAAGTTAATGGTCAGCCGTTCATTCTTGGACTATTGATTATTGAATCACCATTCTGACATTGGTCGTGCAGCCCAACCCATATTTCGGGCGCACCTTTCAACCAATGTTTAATTGTGTATGTTGTCCTCGAGCATGCTTCATTATATCATTTGATCTGACAAATGCTATCTCCTTATCCACATAATTGAGGAGATGCATTTTTTTTGGATACCTCGTTGAATTATCGCTGAGTCCGTCAGCCACTTCCTCATCCTCTCCTTGGTTTAATGATGAACTCTGGTTTCGGAACTTGCTTCCATAGTTCATTGCCTGAGAATCTTGAAATGTCTTTTCGTCTATTTGTGTTGCACCTTTTCTTCTCGGACATCCTGAGTCTGAGGTATCATGACACCAATCGGATCTGAATCTCAGTCAGATATGATGGTTGGGGCAACTTTCCAAGAGTTATGATGTTGGTCCTTTGATGACCCGGTAACATGATGTCATGCCTAGCACCCCCCCCCCCCAGGTGGAGGACCTATCGTTATAATTTCTTTTGCAAGGATAACCACTCCTCCTGGAGGAAATTGTAAGACCTATTTTATAAGTTGTTCCTGATGGATCCATTGAGTATCTAAAGCCCGACCTTTGTTTGAATACCATGTCAATGCTATCTCAAAAGCTTGTCTGTGGTACTCTGGTTTTCAATAAGAACATTTGAAGCCCAATGCTAAATGTTTCTTGCTCAATTATCCAAACACCGTTGTATGGGTAATGTCACGAAATTTCTCTCGCCTACCTAAGGAGTTATCTACGTCATATCCTGTCATGGATATCATGCTCTGCTTGTCCTTGGGAAGGATATACCCCTGATATACGTGTTTAAGCACATTTTCCTTCCCGTTGATTTGTTCCAACTTTCTTGTAAACTACTTAACCGAGCAGTGGTAATCTCCTGCTTAGGTAAACACCTCGGTGTACCTTCCTGTCTGGTGTAACCCTGTTTCTACTGGTGATGACATTCCGGTAATCACCGATGGACAAGAACTTGCCTATTGGTCCGCCTCGTTCAACGAGCGGGAAAATGGTTCTCTTCGTCCCTCGCCCTTGGTATCGACGTTGTTGCCGACATAATCGACAGGCTACTCTCTGACATGCCTTGCTATCATGACCGGGCAAGATGTCCTGCTCCTATAAAAAACACTGGTGGGCCCATAACCCATGTGTCCACCGGATCGAAAACGACTCTTCTTTACAACCCAGATTCTAATGTGTCCTGTGCACGGCTTCGTATGTGATTCACGAGCTAAAATATATACCATTATTCATCCGGAATCAAACAACATGTTATTCTCATTGTTCAAACCCCCATTCCAGCTCGACTAGTCAGCGAATGATCGCCTACCAATTTGAAACTTTGGTACCATCGTATATTGCACTCAGAGAATTCTTTGAAATACAACTCGTGGGGTACCTTGTGTATTTCCTATTGAGTTCACCGTCGGATGCCCAGCCTTGTGGAGATCGTTCTTCGGAGTTTTCCCTTGGTCGCGTTCAGAGGACGATGGAGATCCTAGAGAAAGGATGACGGGTTGATCATGGTGATTTGAAGCAGAGAAATGAAGACAGCAACGAAAGGGATCAACCTCTTCGAAAGGACAACCAAGACCGAGAAGACTCGTTAGGTTTCTTGCTACCCGCACCCCCCCTACTCCCCTGCTTAAATCTCGGGACGAGATTTCTTGTAGTGAAGGAGAATTGTGACGCCCGGATAATTAAGCTACAGTAATTCCCTGCTAATGATGGCACGTCACCACAGTTACTGCTGTTAACCTCACGTTAGTTCAAAACGGATTCAAATTTCTAATTCAAAATATGGCAAACCACAAAAGTTTTCTAACATTAAAAATAAAATGTTCAAATTGGGACAATTAAATCCTAAGTAATTATGGTGGAGGATCACATTCTTATAAAATAATTAAAAGCACTAATCTAAATAAAACAGTGGCTTGAACAAATAATTAAATGCATTTTATAAAACATTAAACTATTTTATTAGGTATGAGAAATTCATGTGGTAATAGAGTATTTATAAATACTAATTTAGGGGCTAGTGGTATATTTAATAAAACTAAAATAAATAGAAACTAAGTTAGAAAGGAAAAATAGATAAAAGGAAAAAGCTCAAAACAAAAGAGAACAAAAAAAACAGAAACCCCCCAACTGGGCCAGACGGCCCAGCTGGCCGACCCACTTGGCCCAGCCGGCCCCTCCCTCTGGCCTAAAGGGCAAACCCTAGGCCGCCCCGATCCCCCACGCCCCACTCTCTCCCCCCACTCCCCTCGCTACCTCCTCCTCTGCCCGATCTGGATCGGGGCAGACCCCCGATTCCATCGGCCCGACGCCGCCGCCGATCCCCGTCGCCCCGCTTCTACCTCGCCGATGCCACTTCCCGTCGCCGGACTTCCACACCGCCGTGACACCCGCGACGACCCCCTCCCCTGCGGTCACCATCGCACCTTCGTCGGATCTCCACCAACCCCGCCGCCGCTCGCCGTCCCTGGAGCCGCCTCGACGCCGTCTGCCTCGATCCCCTTCGTCGGACGCCGCCGCTACCTCGCCGTCGATCCTCTCGATTCCGGCACCCCCTGGCTCCCCTGAGCCCCCTGCCGGCCCTCTGTGAGCCCCCATCCTCCCTCTTCCTCGAGCTCGGCTCCCCACTAGCTAGCTCCGCTACCGCGTCCGAGAACTCGTCGCCGCCGTTTGGCTCTCCACCGTGGCCACAGCCCGCAGGACTCGCGACCGAGCTTTGCCTCGTGTTCCTGGACTCCCCAGGAACCATCTGATGCCCTTTGGTCGCCTCGCCATATGCTGCAACCTTGAAACCGAGCTCACCGAGATCCGGCCATCGCCATTGCCCATCGTCGGCATCGCTTGGGACCTCCCTCACTCCCACCCCTAGCACCGTTGGACGCGGGACTTCACCCGCATTCGAACGCGACCAGCGACGCCCGTTTTGGTGGCCTGTAACCGATTTCCGGCGACATCCCGTGCGTCATCGCCGTGTTTTGGTTGCAGGCGACTAAACGTCGGCGCCACCGACGTGTCCGCTTAACCTAGCCGCTTATGATGCCAGTGCCACTGGCTGCTGGGACCCGCCTTCTAATTAATCACAACTTAAGTAAACTGGCTAATTAACTAACCTAAATACTCCCTCACATGTGGGGCCTAGCCCCAGAACGCTAAAAAAAAGGGAATTAAAATAGATAAATAAATAATACATAAATAAGTAAATAGTAATTAAAAATAATTAAAACATCTAATTAATTAATTAATTAATTAACTTAATTAATTCTGATTAGATTAACCTAATAACTAACTAACCTAATTAACTACCGTTAATTAATTAGACAGCCTATGACATGCAGGACCCACCCTTCAGCTTGACTCGTCAAAGGTCAAAGCTGACCGTTGATGTCATGATGACATCATAAATGCATTTAGAATTAAATTAGTTCTGTTAATTCTAGTAAATGATTAAATCCTTTTTAAATTAATATAAAATAAACCGTAGCTCAGATGAAAATACTTTGTACATGAAAGTTGCTCGAGCGGCGAGGCGAACCGGATCGCAACCCGTTCGTCCACCACACACCCCTAACATATCAAACTCGCAACTTTCCCTCCGGCTCCTCTGCCCGAAAACGCGAAACACCGGGATACTTTCCCGGTTGTTTCCCCCCTTCACCGGTATCACCTATCCCTGCGTTAGATCACCTCTAGCACCGCATTTGTCATGTTATGCTTTGATGGCTCTGTTATTTATTATGTTCCCCCTCCATTACTTTTCCGGTAGACCCGAGACCGCTCTTTGGTACCCTGTGATCGACTACGGAGTTGACGACCCCCTCTCTTGCCGAGCAACCAGGCAAGCCCCCCCTTTGATCACGGATAACGCCTACTCTTCTCATCATGCTTGCATTAGAGTAGTGTAGCATGTTCTTGCTTTGATTAATCCTATCTTCGCTGCATAGACTGTCCTTGCTACCTTTGTTGTTACCTTTACCTGCTATCCTACTTCTTAGTATAGGATGCTAGTGTTCCATCAGTGGCCCTACATTCTTGTCCGTCTGCCTTGCTATACTATTGGGCTGTGATCACTTCGGGAGCTGATCACGGGCATATACTATATACTTTACAATATTACATTACAGCGTGATCTTGTTAGGAGATAGGGCTGAAGGACGGTGGCTCCCATCCCGGTAGAGGTGGGTGCAGGTTCCCACGGCCCCGATTGTTACTTTGTGGCGGAGCGACAGGGCAGGTTGTGACCACCTAGGAGAGAGGTGGGCCTGGCCCTGGTCGGCGTTCGCGGATACTTAACACGCTTAACGAGACCTTGGTATTTGATCTGAGTTGGCTACGAGCCTATACGCACTAACCATCTACGTGGGAGTAGTTATGGGTATCCGGCGTCGTGGTATCGGCGGCACGCCGTGATGTCGAGAATCGGCGCGGCGGCCGGATTGACTGGAGCGCTGTTAGGCTAGGTCGCTTCGGCCGCGTCACATAGCGTCTTGGTGTGCTCGAGGCGATGGGCCCGGACCCTGCGCGCTTAGGTTTAGACCGGCGTCTGGCCTCTCTGTTGAGCCTAGGTGGGGCTGCGGCGTGTTGATCTTCCACGGCCGGGCATGACCCAGAAAGTGTGTCCGCCAAATGGGATCAAGCGTGTTGGGTAAGTTGGTGCACCCTGCGGAAGTTTAATCTATTGAATAGCCGTGATCTTGATAACAGGGCGACTTGGAGTTGTACCTTGACCTTATGACAACTAGAACCGGATACTTAATAAAACACACCCTTCCAAGTGCGGATACAACCCGGTGGTCGCTCTCTAACGGGGCATTGAGGAGGGATCGCGGGTAGGATTATGCTATGCGATGCTACTTGGAGGACTTGATCCGCTCTCTTCTACATGTTGCAAGGCGGAGGCTGCCGAGCGTAGTCTTGACAGGATTAGAAATCCCTTCTTATTACGGCATTCTGCAGTTCAGTCCATCGATATGGCCCTTTACACATATATCCATGCATATGTAGTGTAGCTCCTTGCTTGCAGTACTTTGGATGAGTACTCACGGTTGCCTTGTTCCCCTTTTCCCCTATCTCTACTCGATTGCTGCGACTGCACGATGGAGCCCAGAGCGACGCCACCGTCGATGGCGACTACTACTGGAGGTGCCTACTACTACGTGCAGCCGGCGGCGGCGACAGGAGTAGTTTAGGAGGATCGAGGCAGGAGGCCTGCGCCTCTTCGTCTGTATCCCGGTTTGTGCTAGCCTTCTTAAGGCAGACTTGTTTAACTTATGTCTGTACTCAGATATTGTTTGCTTCCGCTGACTCGTCTATGATCGAGCACTTGTATTCGAGCCCTCGAGGCCCCTGGCTTGTATTATGATGCTTGTATGACTTATTTTATTTGTAGAGTTGTGTTGTGATATCTTCCCGTGAGTCCCTGATCTTGATCGTACACATTTGCGTGCATGATTAGTGTACGATTGAATCAGGGGCGTCACAGTGGAGGACGGTGGCAATGGATGGGGTGGAGGACAGCGGCGATGGATGGGGTGGCAGATGGAGGAGGCTGGTGTGGGGATGTTGTTCTAGCGTGGACAGTGTATGAATGGGAAAATGGAGGGAGAGGTACGGGAACCATGTTTTTGGGACGCGCCTCTCTGAAATATGGGGAAGTTACAAATTTAGCCACCGTTTAAAATTTGGACGTCTCATCGGTTGGGGATAGGACGGTAATCTCGCATCTCACAAATATTTGCCCAGAGCGATTTTGGGTGAGGAGAGGGTGTTTTGGCGCCCACGGTGTATGAACGGGGCTGACAGGTAGGGCGATTGTGTCACATCTGAGTGAAGTTACAAACCTGCCCCTATTGAAAATATTTGCCTACATCAATTTCGGCCGAGTCGAGTTTGTTTTGCCACCCACCGTGTATGAATGGGGAAATGGAGGGAGAAACAGAGGTCTTTCGGACGAGCTTGAATCAACTGTGTTTTGCCGCCCTTGTTTGGCGCCCACCATGTCGGAATGGGCTCAAAGGCGGTCATGTCACGTCTTAATTGAAGTTACTAACCTAACCCTATAGAGAGCAGTGGAAATCGGGCTGATGGATTGTCCGTGTAAGGGGTAGACCGTAATTTCCATCTCCCAATCACTTGGCTTCGGGCAGCCGACATGGGAGTGGACATTTTGCCGCTTCTTTCGAATTCTGGGACAATAAGCATCCACGTTTACCCTGGCAACTAAATTCCAATCCATTTCATATTCCCATACGAATCTTTGTAAATCATTCTATGTGTTTTTATTTATCTTCAAAAGCACGACAAAAGATGTATTCCACTGTCATATATGAATATGATTTACAATGCTGATACTCGAATTCAGAAGCTAGAATCCAGTTTAAGGTGAATTTGAATATTTGGAACACTTTATGTCCAACTCAAGTGTCACAGCAGCATAATGTGTACTCCCATTTAGATATGTACACAAGTCATGTATCAAGATTCAAATACCGAGTCAATCAACCAATAGTGTACAAAACTAACAGACATATAAACACTTATAGAGTATATGGATCAATAATATCAACTAACATACATAAGCCAAGCTGCTGTATTTTTTTTTGCTAGAAGAGCATCCTTTTTTAGCGAAGCTAGTACAGCATCTTGACCCTTTCTGATGCGTGCCACTTATGGTCCATCTATACTACTATTATTGCTGAATGAAAATTCAGCCCGATTGGCATATTTGTAGGTCTGGCACAACAAATGAAATGTCTTCAAGTCTTATCAAATAATACAGACTTGTGCTCAAATAGATTACAAACCAAAAAACAAAAAACAATTATTACATGAACAAACAACACAAAGGTTATTCAACGATTGGAAAGAGCATTTCACCTATGATTTAATAAGTGGGAATATAATTTCCTTTTTTCCTTCAGGACCTTAACAATGCGGTCAGTCTCAGCTTGCTTTGTTTTGAAATCGACCAAATATTTAATGGTTGTCTTGAGTACTGCTTGTGATTGTGTTGTTTGCTTCCTCAACATGTCCACTTCATCTCTAAGTGCAGAAGAAGAATCTCTTTCTACCACTAGTTTAGCCTCTAGAGCATCAGTAGTTGGCAATTCATGATGCACGATTGGGCCAGTGCCACTGCTGTGGGATGATACAATGTCCATGGGGACCTCGCTCTTTGATCT
Source organism: Aegilops longissima (assembly GCA_021605205.1). Taxonomy (NCBI): domain Eukaryota; kingdom Viridiplantae; phylum Streptophyta; class Magnoliopsida; order Poales; family Poaceae; genus Aegilops; species Aegilops longissima. The sequence goes on along the minus strand of CM038681.1, from coordinate 306,840,314 downwards.
TGGGCTAACCTGTTTTGCCACTAAAGTTTCGATTGGATTCCAAAAAGTTGGAGTTAGCAAAACATCTCAACTTGGAGTTATAACAGCAAACCAGTTAAACAAACAAGGAATTAAAGAGTTTCAATTGGATACTGAAAAGTAGTTATTAACATCATTGTAACCGGTTGTTGCAGCAGCAAAGCAGTTAAACAAACAAGTTTTGCAAAAGGTACCTGTTATGGCATTGGAGTTTCTCCTGGATCCGGAAAAGTTGACTAGCCAGTAACGTGATTAGAGCAACCGGTTGCAGCAGCAAAGCAGTTAAACAAACAAGTTTTGCAAAAGGAACCTGTTGTGGCATTGGAGTTTCTCTTGGATCCTGAAAAGTTGACTAGTCAGTAACTTGATTAGAGCAACAAGTTACAGCAGCAAACCTATTACACAAATATATTTTTGAAAATGTACCTCCTGTGCAATTGGACTGCCAATTGGATCCTATAAACTTGAAGTTGGTCAAATGATTACAGCAACAAGTTACAGCAGCAAACCAGGTAAACAAGGAAGTTTCTGAAAACATACCTGTTGTGCCAACGGAGTTTCAGTTGGATCCTGCAAACTTGAATGTTAGCAATCAGTAAATAAAATTTTGCAAGAGCCATAAGAAACTAACATCAAACTAGTAAAACTAACCAGTTTTGGCAATGTATTTAATTACACATGAACTAGTAAAACTAATAAGTTCTTGGCAACGTATTAAAGTACCAAGTAAATTTATTGTTTACGGCAGACAAATACATCATAAATTTCTTTGAGGTAAGCAAAATGATTCCAACACATATATAAGTTAAAAAGACGGTGTCCCTCAAATAAACCTGACAATTGTCTATATATGAACATGCAAACATTACTAGTGCTACAAGTGATAACAACAAACCATTTAAACAAACAAGGTATCAGAACGTAAATTACACGTGAATTCTGTTGCTCCCTAGAAGTACATATGACCAGCTATCTACGTGCTTAAGTAGCTATTTAGGTTCAGGCAAATAGGTAATTCTTAACAGTAAGTATCAAACAAATAGATAGGCACATTCTATAATAGGATTAACAGGCTATGGCATTATGTAATCAGTAGCAAACTAAATTAAGCCAAGCAACATAATTGAACAATTTTGCAACAAGTGGCTAACTAAATTTCTGAGAAGCAAGTAACTGAACTTACGCTAGCTCTTTGTACACGCACACTTGAACTTCTTTTTCGCTTACAAGGTTCTACGAAGGAGTCCATGGGCATCAATTGCTTGGATACGCAGTCCCAATACTTCTTTCTTCCCACTCTGCATTGGTAAGGCGAAAGGTTAATCTGGTAAGATGGTGCGTCCTTGATATGTTATATGAGGACGTGTAGTCAGACTAGTTGTAGCCACACACATCACATTGGCTTTTACTGTATATTTCATGCGATTACATTTGGCATATCAAGATCTAAGCAATCTACAATAGGATGAAAAGACTGGCATCCTCCACATTATTGGCGAACTCAGTTCATAGAAACATGCAATTCAACCATTCTGTGGGTAAATCAAAAGCGCCACTGGAATATTTTTCACTACCCCAATCATACACGCAAAAAGGGGCGACGCCACCATAGGGGCTGGTATGGGCGGCCGCCTCGGGTGGCTGGAAAGTGTGCACCTAGTTTGAGTCGTCCAGGTTGGCCCAGGCTAGTTTTGTTCGTCCCAACGCACGAGCAGGCAATGTAAAAAATGAAGAAAAACGTTTCAATTTGGATGGGCCAATAACGTAACTGCAAGGCAAGCCCTATAGCAGGCTTGTGGCCCAAATGAGCGCCTCCCATATAGATCAACAGCAGGAAAAATCCCAATTTCTTCGCTCCAGCCTCTAGTCTGGTTCGCTCCTAACCTAGCCACCGCTGGACAGAACTGATACAGAACTTCCTCGCACCCTCGTTGGAGGGCGGCCACCGGGCTTCAAGAGAATGGAAAGACAAGAAGATGAAGATCCAACCCTGGGTGTAGCCTGCGTGGGAGGCATCGGCGGTAGGATGGGCATGGAATCGAGTGCAAACGGACAGTCGTAGCTTGCAAGAGTAGCATGCGCAACGAGCAGGTACATCACATCCCTGATTATATCTAATTCAACTGTTCAATTTCTGGCCAATAGTTAAACCTGACGGTGTTGTAAAACTGCTTGTATGTAGGGAATCTATGAGAAAATGAAACCAATTTCTTCTTATTTTATTACTCCCCCCATCAATACCGAACTGACTGAATCTGATGTATCTAATCAAGTTTCCGGTGCAAACATACAAGCTCATGTAGTTCTTGAGCCTGAAGTGTCTAATGAACAGACTGCTAATGAATGATTTGATGCAAACATTTTACATGCTCCTGGTGATGAACATATAGTGTCTAGTGAGGGATCTAATGCAAGCATTTTGCAAGCTCCCATTAAAGGATTTAGTGTTTAATGATGATCTGCTATGTTGAGAGAGACATAGAGATTTGCAGGCATTGATGACAAGCAAATTATAGTACATTTTCATGGCTTGAGGAAACGTCAAGGCAATCTACCAGAAAGTCCTCGTATCATGAGAATGTAGCATAAATACTTTTCTAATCTGTTTTTTGAAACTATTGGCATACTTATGCGGGATAGATATCTTGATATGCAGTTTATGACTTTGGTTATAGGTGCAATTACACTTCGATATTTTCAGCCAGAGAACTAATAATTCAAGCAGGTACAGACCATGTTAGTAGTCCTTGTACACCATGCTGCATTTTGTGTTTTTTGGTGCTTGCATCATTTAGTGTTTTATAATCTGAACTACTTTGGATCATTAGCTGGTTTTCAAAGTGCATGTAGCTTTACATTTCTCAAGTTATGTTGATTTCCGGAGTGCAAGTGCCGTCATATTTTTTTAAGTTAAATGTTTGCCCCTGGTAACTTGAATTCGTGGATCCGCCACTACACACAAATCATACACGCAGGCCAATACGAATTAAATGAAATGCAGGGACTTACGCTAACTCATTGTACAAGCTCACTCTAGCTCTGCATGCGCTTGGGATGTTCCATGTACAAGTCCATGTTACCACTTGCTTGGATGTGAAGGCCTTGTGCTCCTTGCATCCCCCTCTGCATTTTTAACATGCCGAATGGTTGATCAAAGAAGAGGAATCGACCTTGGTGCTGTACCGGAGGATAGATACTTACAAGGTTATACGGGTGTGCAGGATGTGTACCAGATCCCGTAGCACCGTCAGGCTTCGCTAAAAAATGGTTTTGCTTGTTTCAGATGATATCTCTAGAAGAAGCAAGAGTTAAAGTCAGAGTTACATAGGCGTGTAACTAAGAGAGCAGTGAAAGGATATCCAAACATCGTCGGAATAGTGCACAAGGGAGTGATGTGTGGATACCTAGTTCAGGCCAGCGTTTGGGCATGCTCGCCTAGCTAGAGTGCGGGTCATTTCAGAGCCGTTGAGGGTGATGCGTTGGCGTTGGCTGGCCACGCATGGATGCAGATCTTGAGTGGCAGCAGAGTGCTACGATGCGGTGGACGAGACCGTTGGTGAAGCCCCAACGGCCTCGTGGGTCGGAGGTGCGACGATGTGCTCAGTGAAGTAGCCCCAGTGAGGTGGGAGACGGCGTCGATGAAGCGCTTTTGATGCGATGGAAGTCGGTGTATGTGAGGCACGCGTCGGTTGCGGCGGCCGGCGTTGTCGATGGACCACCGGTGCGGTGGGCGCGGCGTAGATGAGGTAGCTCCGGTGCGGTGGTGAAGCGACCGTCGTCTTCGTCGTCGTCGTCGAGCATAGAGGTGGGGAAAGAGAGCGACATGAGGCGATTTGAACTTTGCTTGGGTTGGCGGTAATTAGGGATATGAGCAATCTGGCGCGGAAGGGACAATGGAGAAGGTAGATTTTGTAGGGCTGGAATTGGGGCGCGGATATTTCAATCTGAAACGTTGAAGCTCGAACTTATTTTGCCGTCGTTCTTTTTTTGGGGGGAGGGAGGGAGGGAGGGAGGGAGGGGGTGGGTGGCTGGGTGCTAACCGTCCGTACGACACATGCAACCACCATGACACGACCCTGGTCTGCCTGGTACGCCTACATTTGAGAATGCAAACGAATCTTATTTAATTTGCAAACGAATCTGTATGTATTACCATGCCCATGTTTTCCTTGTAAATAATTAGTCATTTTAAATGAGATACTATATATTAATTAATGAGGAGTTATTTGAAAAAAAATCGAAATGGTATCCACGCTAACGTGGATTAGAGTGTGTATCGCATAATTAGTTATTTGAATTAGAGTGTGTGTCACATAGCAATCTCCAATTCTAACGTGGATTTCGCATTTCACGGTATCCATGCTACTTTTTTAATAAAAATTCATATGTATATGATGAACACCATGGTAGTGAGAAAACTTTGGATGGATTCAGACATATGACCTACAAAATAGTACAACAATCGAGCAATGTCAACTTTTCCAAACCTAATATGGAACGAATTCAAAATAATTACCCATATGCATGGTCCTCAGTTCAAATCTTACAATGTACACGGAATTGAAACATCGGTATTAAGTCTCGTACTATTTAAATTCAAATGTTGTTTTTAGCCCCACCCACCCCCCTTGGCACACACGCTACATACTTCCTGTATCGGTCAATCTTCCTCTCCTAACCACCTTTGGAAGCTATCGGTTTCCGACACACGTTCAGTCTTTCTCTCCATGTTTCGATCTCAAACTCTCTCAACTACACAACCCCCTTTTCCACTCTGTTACCAAATGTATTTACCTCACACACCCGCCATTGCACCCCATGCCGAGCTCTCCCTCTCTCTCTCTCTCTCTCTCTCGCTAGATACGTGCATTTCCTATCTAGCCCCCCAACCTCTCGTGCGCACGCATGCACGTTGTCTATCGAGACTGTCTCACTCTTTATTCCACACGGCGGGCCACACTCGCTCAATCTCGCTCTCTTTATCTGAGTCGCGATTAACCTCGTTTTCTTTCACACACAAATGATATATCTCCTTGGTCGGCCCTCGATCGACACACTATATACTCTCTCACCCAGGTTGTCTATCTAGGTCAGTCCATCCAAGCCGCCCCCACTCTTTCGACCTGATGACGGGCTACGCTCGCTCAATCTCTCTCTCTCTCTCTCTCTCTCTCTCGCTCTCTCTCTCGCTCGCTCTCTCCCTCCCTCCCTCTCTCTCTCTCCCTTATGTCTCGATTGACCTCGCTCTTTCTCACACACAAACGATATATCTCCATGTTTGAGCCCAATTTGACATATTCATATTGTATACTCTGTCACGCACATTGTCTATCTAGGTCACTCTCTCCAACCCATCTTACTCTTTTGATCGCACGACGACCCATACTCGCTCAATCTCTCTCCCTTTATATATGTAATCGATTGACCTTGCTTCCTCCCATGAACAAAATCTATCTACATGTCTGTGACTGGATCATCTCTCAAGCTCTATCTTGCAGCCCTCACCCTTCCCAAAAGCTCAATCCGACAATATCTCTCCAGAGCATATATATATCTTTTCAATGAATGTCGGACCACACTCACTTTTTCTCTCTATCTACATGTCTCTCGATTGACCTCGCTTTCTCATGACGTATCTTCCACACATTGAAGCTACCTCTCCATCCCTCGCAAAGCCGGAGCTATTTACATTGCGAGGGGACTCCAACCTTGGATTTATTTTGTAGGCATTTATTCCGGTGGGTTTAGATTCTATTTTCATAGCATTCGGCCCACAACTACTCCGAACACCGTTGCAACCCCCGCACCTCCCCCAATTGATTTCCCTCTGGCTCGGTCATCGCTCTCTTGCACGTCCTTTCTCGCCTTCAATGTCGCACCATGGTATTATTGCAAAAAACTCCGTTGGTCTCTTTAAATATTACAAATAAGCTACAAAACTACACACCAATAGTCAACCTAGAATGGAACAAATTTCGACGCACAAATTAAAGTGCTACAAACTACACACCGAGGGGCCCACCTGTCATGAAACAAATTTGGACCCATATACAAATTAAAAAATAAAGGACGAGGATCAAACATGCGACCAGGGCCTTCAAGCCGCACGTCAATAGGCAACATACATAGAACAACAATGTTTGTTGTACCCCCCCCCCTTTGTTCATATAATGTTTTTATATTACCACAGCCGATTTAATGGATAACATGTAATATTATTTTTAGTACATTAGTGGGACCGGCTCGTTAGCACGTACTATTCGCCTTCACTTACTGTTGGGTTCCATGTGTGCTCTCTCTCTCCCCTCCCCTTCCGTGTTTAGACGCACGGGCAAACATGAAGAACTCGCGGGCGATGTTGCCATTGACCATATCTGGACGTGTTCACAAGTTACGGCACCAGTATCACGTACTAGTAGTACTAGTCAATGTGTGCGCGCAATGCACGTTAATTTGTAAGTATATTAACTGCATGTGGATATTAAGCAGGATATTATTTGCTTGTTATTATGTGATTAGCACTATTTTTGGCATGAAATTAATTGCACGCTAAACGTGTTCAGCACTCGACATTGAAGCAGTCTAGGTCGTTGGATGCGAAGGAATACATGTGGCTTGATGACGTTTTGTATTTAATTTGATACGGCTCTAGCAGAACATTCAGTCGATCAAACCATAGATTTCATTCAGTCTGACTCCGACTTCACATTCATACGACGATGGATCTAAAATAAACGGAAATGATAAACGTTCGGATTTTAAGGATGGCAACCCGAACGTTTTTCATGGCAAATTTAGATTACGTGGCGGCGGTGGGGGCATCTTGTGGTGGGAAGCGGCTCCTCTGCCGTGGTCTGTGTGTCGTCAGGCCACCGACCGACGGCGACGGCGGCGTCTTGCACTGTTGTTGGCGTACTCCTGGATGTTGGCCCTAGCTTCAAGGAATGCCACAATGTTCTGGATTTCGGTCTCCAGGAGCGAGTCAACTGGCGGGAGGAGGCGACTGGCATTGGTGCAAGGGAGCGGTCAATGGCGTCCATCCATGCCGCTGAGGGGGGCACTGGCACCCGCGCGGGGACAGGCGCTGGAAACGGCACGGCGGAGACATTCGTGTGCACGGGCACCGGCACGGGCGTGCACGTCAGTGCACGAGCAGGCGCATGCGCTGGCAGGTGCACGGGCGTGCGCGTCAATGCATGTGTAGGCGCATGCGCTGGTAGGTGCACGGGCGCGTGAAAGTCGGCGGGGATTTCGTGGAACCCAGTGCAGCGACAATGTGCAGCTCCCAGCCCATCAATGCCACTGGGATGGGCACTGGCGCAGTCGGGGCGATGGGAGCCGAAACGGGAGCGGGGACAGGCGCGGCGTCTTCTCGCAAGGCCGGTTCATGCTCGTCCCAAATCTCCTTATGTTCTTGAGACTCCGGCTGGGTGTCTTCCTCAGGAAACTGGAAGATTAAGGGCAGACCGTCGTGATGCGGCATGGCGTAAGGTTAGGTCAGGCTGGTTGGAGGTAGACGACAGGAGAATCGAAGAGGAAGAGAGAAGATGGTAGCGATACCGGGTAGTGCAGGGTTGATTTTAAACTACGGCACATGCAACATTAAAAGTTGGAGCAGTTGGGACAAAGGTGGGAGGCGAAGCCTGGTCAAAGGCTCGCCTCCCGGTGAGCCTGCGCAGCGGTCTGCTCGCACGCGTCCCTCTCAGTTGGCGCAACGGTCTGCTCACACGCCTCCCGTCGACTCACACGCTTGCTCGGACGACACCTGCCGATGAGAACCGGGACTCGTGGCGGCACGTAAACGCCCACGGCTTCAATAGTGAAAGCGTTCGCCTTAACGTGACAGGTCTTTGTTCCAAAATACCTTGGCTCTTCATTTGTGCAACTTCTCATAAGCAGCTTGTCTCAAATTGAAGAAAAAATCACGTAGGAATATTTGTGCCATATCACGTGACCATGCTCAGTTTCATGAATTTCTGGTCACTTTTGGATTTTCTGAAATTTAAAATCCAGGATTCAAAACAATATAATAACCAGCGTCATGCAATAAATTTTCAAGCGATACATCTTTCCTGTTGTATTTCTTAAGAAAGGATTTGGTCAAACATTTTGCTTAGTTAGACTTCAGACAAGTTATATATGCAGAGTAGAAGGATAATCCCTCCATACCAGTGCATTGCCTAATATGTTAATTAAGTACTAGGCACGAACAAACGGGCTCAATTTTGTGCTCATCCTGGTGTAGTACTCCTATTAGTACAAGGCAATGTAGTTGAGGGGTGACCTTGGGTAGCGGCGACGGAGGGAATTGAACCGTGCTTGGCACAGTAGGTAACGTTGTCTAGTTACTAAAGCATCCCTCCATTGTTCATCGGTAGTCATTATGGACCGGGACATGAGGGGAATTTACTAGGGCTGGAATTCTGGCCGCCAGATATTTCGACTCGAAACGCGGAGGCTCGACTGGTTGGGGTTGGCTAATGTGTGTACCACGCACGCCACCAGAAGGACACGAGTTTTTTTGAGGATCAACACGAGCCAAGGTCTGGCTGGTACGCCGTTGGGTCCGACCATTCGAGAATATGAAAGGAATCCTTTAAATTGCCGAACAAATCTATGTGTATTACAATGCCCGTATTTTCCTTGCAAATAGTAATCTCAACGTGGTAATTGATTTATGATGATTTCTTGAATTAGAGTGAGTTTGTGATATAGTGATCTAAACGTGGATTTCACATTTCATGGTATCCCTAGTAAGTTTTTCATTGCAAATTCAAATTTAAAATATGAATGGTATGGTGGTGAGAAAACTTTGTATGTATCAAGCATATGACCGCACACACACACGCACACACACACACACACCCCCACACACACACACACACACACACACGCGCGCGCGCGCGCGAACACAACAACAATCCAATAAGTATAGTGCATCAAAAATACTCCTTCTGTTCCTAAATATTAGTCTTTTGGAGATTTCAACAAGTGACTACATACGAAGCAAAATGAGTGAATCTAGACTCTAAAATATGTCTATATACATCCGTATGTGGCAGTCCATTTGAAATCTCTAAAAAGACTAAGGCCATCTTTGCTTTAGAGGAATCTTGTAGGAATTTCATAGGATAGGATTTCTATAGAAAAAATTCCTTTAGAGTCCTTTGGCTTGTAGGAATAGAATCCTATTCCTATGAAGGAATTCTTCCTATCCTCCACATTTCATGGGAAAATAGACATTAACCTAGACTTAATGGAAAAAATCCTATGATGTGAATCAAAGGGCATCTCCTTTCCTTTTCCTACTCATAGGATTTGAGATATATGTCATCTCATTTCCTATGACTTTCCTATTACTACGATTTTGCTACCCTATGAACCAAAGAAGGCCTAATATTTAGGAACGAAGGGACTAAAATGTAAGACATGCATGGTCCTCAATTCAATATTTAAAATGAACAGGAAACTGAAATATGAATATTAAGTCTAATACTACAGTACATGCAAATGTTGTGTTTAGGAGAAGCTATGTAGATTGTCGGGGGTTAACCCCTCGACCTTAGATAAAATTGTGAAGCTGTGTTTAGGATTATTTAGAATATATTTGTCCCCACCCTCCCAAACACCGATTGGTTCTGCACCCCCCCCCCCCTCCTCGGGAGAATATCATGTGCCCCCACACCTTAGATGCTATATGCTGATATGAGTTGCTTGGAGCTTGTAGATCTAAGATACAACAGCTCACAGGATGTCTTCATATTTTTACAGGAAACCTTAATGAGTTTGAGAATTGCACAAAATTTGTACAAAAACTACTCAGATGCCCTTGGATCCCATATCCAACAACCTCGAAGATCATATTCTCCTATATGTAAGAATATCATGTGCTACCACACCTTAGATGCTTTGGTGATACAAGCTCTTTGGAGCCGTTGGATTTGTGACCCAACAACTCCTGGGTGTTTCGAATGTTTTTTTTTTGTAGAAAAGCCCCCAAAGAGTTCGGCCACTGCTTACAAGCACAAAGGCTGCTCAGATGCCATTAGATCTCAGATCAAACGACCTCGAAGCTCGTATCACCATAGCATCCAAGCTGCTAGAGCACCTGATGTTTTCTCGCACGGGAGAATATGAGGCGCTCCTGCACCGTACATTCTATGGTGATACGAGTTCACGGAGATCTAACGGCTCACAGTAGGAGGTTTGAATGTCTTTGCAATATACGCCTGAGAGAGTTTGGGAATTGTGCAGAAAGTACAAGTACTACACATGTGGTATCTGATCACAGATGATACGACCTAGATGCTCGTAACCGTAGCGGCTAATTAAGCTACGGGGAGCACCTAATATGATCAAGGGGAAGCCGTTGGATCCAAGATGCAGCGGCACACACGAGGCCTGAATGTTTTATTTGCAAAAAACCCTTGGAGAGTTTGGAAATTGCGCATAATTACAAAGACTACTCTCAAGCCATTGGATCTCAGTTCCAACGATGAAAAAACTCGTATCACCATATCATCTAAGCTGCGGGGTGGATGTAATATTCTATGCCGCTGTCATTTTTGTTCGTAAACGTGTAAAATACGTGTAACTCGTGCCGTTACTTGTCTAACCACGCAAAGTGTTTGTTCAAAAAAGCCATCCTACACTGGAATATTGGAACAACACACGGGGGTCCCACTTGTCATTGATCAAATTTGTACCTAAAACTAACAAATCTGAAAGACGAGATTCGAACTGGCAACCTGGACTACAAAGCGTAAGTCGATAGGCTGAAACAACAACAGTTGTTAGCTTTGTCCCATAACTTGATTTTATACAGTATTACGTTGAGTAGAGTAGAGTAGAGGGAGTGGCTCATCAACATGTGCATGACTGTTGACCCACTTACTGGTGGGTTCCAAGTCTGCGATCTCTCTCTCCTCTCCTTTAGACGCACGAGCACACATGAAGAGCATCGCTAGCTTGCCGTGTTGTTATCTATTATATATATATAAAGTACTTTACGGGTTAACCAGAAAAAAGAGAATTAGCTAGAAATTACCACAAAAATTAGGAACATCTAGCCATTTATTTGATCTACTAACAATTTACATCGTTCGATCTAACTAAGGGAAAATTAATTACCCATCTTTGCCATTACATATCCTACTGGTAGTTATTTTCCTTTGCCATATATTATGTGTAGGCCCATGATACTGAAGACTCAAAGCAAAAGGTTCCAAAAAGAAAAAAAATACTCATCCTGAAAAAAAAAACTCAAAGATAAAGATCAAAGGAAAAAATAGACTAAATAATGAACACACGATCAGGTCTTCCCTCATCGCTTGATGTTTCCTTCCTTCCCAGGAAGGCTCCCATCCCATCCTTTCAACTAGGCGCCGCCACAACCTTTGGCCTTGCCCTCTAGCAGATCGTCGACGCTCACAGGCCTCCATCTTCTTCCCTTCTTTCTTCCTTCATCCGCGGAGTGCGGGAAGTAATCGGCGATCTGGTCCTGCGGATGGCTACCATCGAAACCATGCTTCAGAAATAGCATCGGCAGCCACGTTCAAGCGCGTACTCAGCGATCTGTCATGAGAGATAATAGATGCAGTCAAGTTGGCGGCGATGTTAGGCTAGACTCACAAGATTGCGCTGTCATGAGAGATAGTAGATGCAGTCAAGTTGGCTGCGATGTTAGGCTGGACTCACAAGATTGCCGAAGGGCAGTGCTTGCACCAGCGGATGCACAAATTGCTACCCATACAAAGGAGCCCATCAATTTCTAGGTATCCTTGCTTTCTGGCACTTAATCTCACCAAGTATCTTTTCTATTTTTTTTGGCATTTGTTCAACCGATTTCCTAATAGGTGGAGCACACAGACTAGGACCTTCGCCTGAAGGTTGTCCGTGGATGCTGCCACACTCTCCATTGTTCATTGTGCAGTTCCTATTAGAAAATTTCTAACCATATCTTGGTATCTTCGCCTGCCATTCTTACTAATATTTAGTCTAATTAGGTTTTTTGCTACTGGTGATGATTTTGCAGTAACTGATCCATGCATTACTTTGTGTTCTCTGTTGTTAGTTTGAAATAGTTGATCTGTAGCAGATTGAAAACAATTGATTTCCTATGAGATGCTGAATTGAGGGTTCCTTTTATGAAAAGTGTGCCTTATTGTGCAATTACAACTGGAGATATATATAACACGGTACACCTCCGTTTTAGAGTATCTACCTATTATATATAAAAAGTACCCCCTCAGTCCCATAATATAAAATGTTTTTTGACACTATATTAGTGTTAAAAAATTTCTTATTATGTGACGGACGGAGTACTTGACAGGGTAATCAGAATAAAGGTAATTAGCTTAGAAAATCTCACAATAATTAGAAATATGCGACCTTTAATTCGGTGTGCCTATTTCCAATCAACAATCTACAACCATTAGATGTTCGTAAACCAGATGGGAACTTTAAATCTCACAATCCCATCAAGTCTGGAACCCATGAGCTATCAAACCATCCCACGATTGATGTAAAAAAACATCCCACGATTGATGTAAAAAACACCCCACGATCAATCTAGAAGAAAAATCCCACGATCATTTAAAAAAACATCCCACAATTATAATCTCACGGCCCCAATAGGTTGAGCGACTAGACCATCCCACAATTTACGATCTCATGACCCCAACAGGTTGAGCGATTAGACCATCCCACAATAGAAACCTCATGATCCCAACAGGTTTGACCATCCATGAGCCATCAGACCATCCCACAATAAAAAGAACAGGCACAAAAAAAAGTTCAGAGATGCAATCTCTCCAAACTCTCACATTAATGTACAGAGATTTGATTGCCCAAACCAGAGCAATTACGCCTCAAGGGTTAATTGCCCTCTAGACTAGATGATATACCTTGTACATCATCTTCCTCCCGCGAACGACACTTCAAAGTCAACTTCCTCCAACCAGTGGCACTTCGGCATTGTCTTCCTCCAGCGGACACCAGCTGGCTCCATCGAGCAATCATACCACCTCAAGTAAGTACCAACTGCACGAAATTAATCAGGCCTATTAAGGATCAATACTACTTCAATTATACTCTAGGAAGTGCTCATCTAACAACATCTGACATGTTAGCTCGGAAGGTTAATTATATTGAAATAGAAAAACTATCATGTGTATTCTAGATTAAGTAATGCAATTCTATAGGTGTGGGTTCATGTCTTAATGGTGATGCCATGGATGTTGGTTCCCGTGTATTCACGTTAAGATAATATACTCTAGAAGACTAGAACCACACTCCAGGTATAACAGACAAAAATGGGATTGCTTGCTGCGATATAGAGAAACACATATGGTGCATCAGATGGTTTTCATATTCGACCAACCTCAAATTCGATAGTGGGTTTCTATCTTAGTGCCACAGCTCCGTTCTGAAACAAAAGATCAAATCAATAGTCAAAAAATATATTCATTCATAATATGGTTTCATATATCTATTCCAGTTAAAAAAAATCTTAAATTTACTTTGTGATCACATAATCACTAGAGGCCATTGCAAAATAAAATTGTGTATTTATAAAGCTGTCATGTCGTTATATACTTACTTTACTAATCAACATTTTGTTCTTATATTTTTAGGGCCTCAAGGAGTATGGCACCCAAACCGCTGAATTCATTGACTACACGAAACGACACATGGACCATCAAAGTCAAAGTCTTAGAGTCTTACAACTTTAGGACAAAATTAACTTATCAACTAATGAACGCATTAGCACTGATAAGATTTTGTGAGATAATAAGGTCCAAGTATTACATATATAATGTCTCTTCAGTTTTCCTTTTCCGAAGCTTGCTAGTGTTCTCTCTGTGTAGGGCAATGCAATCCATGCTTCTATTGGGAACAAACTGTTAATAAATAAAGCAAAAAATAAAGAGGACTCCATCTACATAATTAAGACCTTGAAAGTTTGAGAGTATGAAAACTACCGACCATTGAAGAACAATATCAAAATCAGTTTTCCTTTTTGATACAACAGGGATGGAAGTGGATAAAGAAAAAACAAAGTTTTTGGACTAACACTTCGAATTTTGCTTATAGTGATACCTTGGAGAGTAGGGTGAATACTGATAAACAGTGCTCAGGTATGACCAGACTCCAATACCAAGGAACAAGCATTGATCAATTAGATTTATAAACATGATTTTATTAGTACAGTGGAACCAATAGAGCGGGTACAAAAAAAGGGACGAGCATTCTTCGGACTTCAAACATCTGTGAGATTGGATTTGTTAATCTAAACTGTGGAAAAGATGGTGTGGCTATCAGTGTATGTATGTGTGAATTAAGCATGGAAGTGGGAAGCATCTTTAGTATCAAATGTGGCCATCGGGATCCTTGTCAGTAGTTAATGATGATAATTAGTGCTGGCAGGCATGGTTGACATGGACAACCTAATGGGAGACCTGTTATCAGGTAAACCGATACAAAAGGAGCAACTCAAGATGCTGAACTTGGTTCATTGTTCAGGGATGGTTACCACTAATAAATACTAAAATGTGCTTCATGAAATGTAGAATTATTTGATTCGAGCAGATAAAAGAGATCAAAAACATCTTTCCGGTTCATATTTATGCCTTTCCTCGATATGGCATCCGATTTGGACAATTCTTTATAGCGCTGTGATGAACTGATGATACCTATCTGAGCTCGAGCTCAGATGAGCTCTTTATCCACATCGTCAGTTCCCATGAAGATTCGTGCCAACCACCGTGCTGGTCTCTCAGATAGCGCCCCCGTATTTCTCTTTTAAGCTGCGCCTTTGGCCCACCATTGTCGGCTCAGATGTCACGGACTCCGCTTGAGCCCTGCCCGCCAGAGCGGCATCTTACGGAATAGGCCACGGCTCAGCTGCATCATTTTGTCCTTGTCTGCGGCAGAATCCGCCCCTCTCACCTCGAAAAAACACGTATGCATCAAGGGCATCTTTGGTCCACCATTTGGCTAAAAGTTATCTGTTTCACACGGATAAAGCCCAGCACCTGCTGATCGAAAATCCATATTCATCAAATACAAACTAATCAATTAACCCCTACATAGTTCAGCATTGCTCATCCTACACAGTATAGGATCGACCCAACATATAAAAAGTCTAATGCCATTCCATAAAATGCCAATGTCGGGCAACCTCCTTGGAGGTCGTTTAAGAAACAAAATCACATAAACATATTTTAAAGTTAAAAAAAATTCAGAATAAAATCATACATGTTTACATGGATGTATGCTACATGTGTGTAAATTTTGAAGATGAAATATATTATGGTGAGAGGTACACAAAAAGACAAATCATGATTTTCAAGCTGATGAACAGTGCAAACACTGTTCACTATTAGAAATGCAGGATTTTCTCTTCTTTATGTAGCTCTCGCCATAATGTATTCGATGTCGAATTTATACACATGTAGAATACATCCATATGAATGTGTAGATTTTTTCACAAATTTTAAAACTCCAAAATGTAATTTATCAAAATTTTCAATATATCCACCTACATGGAGGTCGCCCGCCAAAAGCTCGCGTCCAAAGGCATACACCTTTTTCAACACATGGCCACAAAGGAGTCCCATGTGAGCAAACCGTCCGCACTCGCAGTCAAACTCTTCACCTCCATCTCTGCACCACTTCTCCCTTCGCTCGGCCTTCAAATGTATTGCGACATAATTCTTGTGCCTCTCGATCTCTAGCACTTCTCGATCCCGCACTCATACAAGATATGGCCAAACTGTTTTAGCATGGCCCTTGTGTATATCTTGCTTGCATGTCGTTGTATAGCCAGATTAACCTCATCAGCAGCCTCCCAGTATATGAACATAGCAGCCGATGTAACAAAGTTATGTACTAAATAATATCTACTTGTGATGAAGCATCAAAACCACATGCAGAAAAGAGAGATAAGCACATAAGCACCACTTACAATTCTTGTCATCTTAGCACATAACACACCTTTGAAATATGACTTTGCCCTTGTGTACACTCTCAAAGAGCCGAGTGATGTATGGATGTGTCCAGTCTCCATTTCTCGAGCACCGGATGCCACCCTTCCTCGATTTCATCCACGGTCAACACATGATTCACAACGTTGTGGAATTCTGCTCTAAATTCAAAAAGCATTGGTCATTAAACAATCCCAACATTTTACCTCCACAACATCTACTCCAACAAAGTTAAGAATTCAGGATGCACTGTCGAGCAGTCCTTGATGCCACGCCTCCCATCATCCGTAAAAATTCTGCAAATACCCACTCGAAGCTTGCTCGTGTCTAATCACGCACCAATACACCGAAAAGATCACGCTACTGGAAATGATTGTTCACTCCTACGGAAAGCACAAATGGCATGTCATACTGATTAGTACAATAGGTGGTGCCAAATGTCACTACATCTCCAAACAATGAATCTTGGCTTGCTGCTCCTGTTTGCCCACATTAAGTTTTTTATTCTACTCGCTTGGACACAATATATGAAACGTGGATCCTTAGATCACAATCATGCAAACACCTCCATGGTTTTCCGTACATCGTCATCAGCTTGTTCTTTGCTTATTATCTTTCCGCACATGTGCTCTTAGCGACCACTTAGTGAATGGCACATTCTCCACCAATCCAAAAAGCTCCCGATAATACGGTACATATTTGCAAGGTTCATGTTGTTCGCCTTGGCTATTTTATCAAGTATTGGCCATACACATCTATATAAGTGTGTGATGGCGGTGTATTGTCTCACAAAATTATGGGACAGCAAGCGGTTGTTCCGTTCTCTATGCTCAGCAATGTACCACGGTTGTGCTAAGAAGTCTTGTAAGCGTTAGGCACTCGTACCTTCAAGATCTCGTGTTCTTCTCTCGGCTTTACCCTGCCACAAATCCACAAAACATCAAATATTGCTAGATTTGTATATCTATGGTTACCAAGTCCGTAACACAACTCGAAACTTATTGACATCCCTTGTAAAGGGATTATTTATCCACACCGATCCTCACCCGATGAAATTACTATGATCAATAACATCCTCATTTCCTTCAAAAAATGCTAACGTCCTGTCAATGACACTGCACATTCCTACTCTTGTAATGCAAACTCCTTGAGAGTGCTTGTGTATTTCGGATGCAGGACTCGACACCACATTTTGCAGTTGTACTAACATGTTTCAAAAACCATCTACTTCCACATGTAAGATTATTATACTTATATTTCGAAGTCTCTAATGATTACGTATATAGTCAAGACATCATATTTCCTTTGGATGCAACTTTGTGGCTGACACCACAAGCCTGTACTACTCGTAACATGCAAGAACTGAATACATTTGCAACAACCAGCCCAATCGAGTCCTTTTTTAACCAAGTCCGAACTAACCTGTATTTCTAACCACAAAGAACAAAATCAAAGGCATGAGGCTGCACTCATGTGATCATGTATACTGGCCCCAGTGTTCAATTATTCGGATAAGCGATCAGAGAGCCATGAAATTCAGATAGTACATCTATTGCAAAAACCAGCCCAAATGAATCTGTTTTTAAATTAAGAAGTCTATGTGTCTAACCACGAGAACGAAATCACAGCCACAAGTCCGCAACTCGCATTCAAGTCTAGTGGTGCCAATAACCAATTATTCAGGTCAGCAGATAAAAGAGTCATGAAATTCAGGTAGTACAACAAGAAAAACAATAAAGCACTAACTTATCCAATCGAGGAACAAACCATTTTGACCATTGATGCTTGTGGCGAGCTCTCAAGTCTCTCGCCAGAGGTAAATCTACTGCACAGATTTGACCGCCTGTGCTCATGGCAGGCTGACAAATCGATTGGGATTTGACCGTCACTCCTCCACCGCGAAGACTTTGCTCGTCGCGGCCTTCGGCAGCGGATCCGTTGAGATTACACTCTCTCCCACCTCCTCCAGTAGGGGGAATCTGGTTGGGCATGAGCACGCTGAGAAAGAGAATGGAGCCGTACGGAACCTTGGAGGATGCAATCTCCTACTACCTGAAGGAGAGTCGACCTGACTGCCACATCCTGCTCCTCTAGCATACCGGCTCCCGTCGGCGCCATCCGCACAGGGCCGTCACCAAGCTCTCTCCTACTTCCTCAAGGACACTGGATCTGATTCAAGTCAAAACCAAATCTAAGACACCAAAGCCATGCGAGTAAGATTTGCGACGAAACCGCCAGGCAAACAGAGATCTACGTACCTGCCCATTGGCTGCATCGGAAACTCCATGCTGGATCACCGCCACCGCCCCTTCTCTCTCCGCCGGAGACCCCTGTTTCCAAACGAGCACCGCTCTAGGCAGATAACACTCTGGATCCTGCGTTCAATTTTTCTGCCTGTTCCCACAGGACGGAAAAGTAAACTTCCCAGGGCCACGGATCAGACGGGGACGCGCGATTCTGATCCGCCAACCTGCGCGTTAACTCTGGCCCACCACCCAACCTGCGGCGTATGTATTTGTGTACAGTGTCCATTTTTCTAGCGACCCTCCAACGCCCATATAAACAAATGGGCTCAGATCCATATCGCTATTGAACGTCCAGGATAACGAGCTCATTTGAGCTCGGGACCAATTACTCCACGTCCGGTCTCTATGCTTTATAATGTTGTGATGATAGGTCTCTATACTGTTGTGATAGAGCTAAAGGAAATTACTCTGAACAGAACATCCACTAATCCAATGGAACTGATATATTACCAGGATATATTATTGTCATCTTTTTTTTATCATTCTAGCTACCAAACATCTGTGATACATGACAAGTATGAAGGAAATCTGGGATTAGATTAGCATGTACGTACACTTCCCTGACCGAAATTCAGTTAATTTCGAGAGACTGAAATTCAATGTTGATTTACCATATACAAACACAATGTTTGCTTACAAAAGGAAAGGAGCAATTGCAGAGTCGCGAAAAGGAAAAATTCTAAAAGATAAAGATGGTAATATGATAGAGTCGCTAAAAGAAGAAATGGGGACCTGCAGTTCGAATTGAAGAATGTTGCTGCAGTAGAGGATGTGAATGATGTGTTGAGCTGCCTCGCGCAGAAATAGTGGCGATGCATTTGGTTTGCGTGCTTGGGGAAGAAAATGTCTCCAGCTCCCTCATACTAAAGCTGGATCCAAGAGGCTGCGGGCCTGCAGGAGACGAAATCCGTGACAAAATCACTACACAGACGCCATCATAAATCCAGCCCCATTTACCAGTTTAGGAGACGGAGGAGGCGTACGAGGGGCCAAACCAGCCGCCGTCGATGGTCATCCTGTGGCAGCACCAGCTCCAGTGGTGGCTTGAGGTGAGGAGGAGCAACCTCAATACAGCGGATCAAGAGAGCAAGCAGATGAGAGCTATCCAGCAAAACCAATTTTTGTGTGACAAGAGAAAATAAGGAAATGAAAAAGGGAATGAGTGGAGAAAAGAAAAACGGAGAAGCCGAGAATACTACAGAATGGGGAAAGTGAAGGATCATACTAGTGGGACCCATGAAGCTAATGACGTTCTGTACATGCATACAGTGAGAGCAAACTATGTGACGTGAAAATATAAGCCACCCTTTGTACTACTGACTACACGTGTATGAAGGCAACGACCTACCAACAAAATTTCTTATGGATAAGTATATAGAAATAGATAAACTAAATCTTTTAACTATACAAAAACACTAAATATAAAATGTGATAATCTTGCACAGTGTGAGCAAATTAACCTACGATTATACAAAATAATGAAAATGTTAAATTTATGATTACAAAAAATAAGAACATGATAAAATGTCGAAAAATACAAATGTAATTTGACTAATGCAACTGATTATGAATCTATAGTATGGCATGTATAATTAGTAAGTAAATCATCAACGGACAACACATGTATATATACATTAGTAAAAACCCAAATATGCCAAAGACATGGGAAAGGTCTTATAGTTAAAAATGTCATTACATTCTGTTTCAATTTTTAGTGAACAAATCAAATAATATATTCTCACACTTAATTTAATGAGATCCCACTTGCCTAGTTATAACTAAAAAAAGCTTGAAAAATAGAAGAATCTCCTAGAACAAGAGACATTGTGGCTGGTCGAGACGGAGCTAACCACACCAATCCTCCGTGCCACGTTAGCATGACGAAGCTGTGTGGCTAGTGGGCTGTTTTCAACTGACTGGCTGGGTCTCAAGGTCGAACCATAGGTACTACATCTGATACAGTATATTTTTACACACACATTTTTTCCTCCATGCCGAGACGTGGCACACCCTACCGCGCGGTTTCGGGGTCATCCCGGGTGGTGCACGCATATATTCTTCCTTGCCGAGACGTGGGACACCCTACCACGCGTTTTCTGGTTCCTCCTCGGTCGTAGCGCCGAAGCAAGCAAATTAGTCGTTAAATCACAAAAGACCACCTTCCCCGCCAAGTACATCAGTGAAGCACCATGGCTAGCTAGTTGGGCTAGTGCGACCGATTAGCTAGGCCGCCGCCACATTTGATTTTTCACCCCTTTTTTATCTCCTTGCTGGTAGGTAAATTTAAATATCCACCGCGGCGTTGCTCTGGTGTTTGGGTGCGGCAGGATTTTTAAATTTTTGATTGACGGGAGCAGGCGCGGCAGCAATTTAGTCACGATGGCTCCGCCTGTAAACCAACTGCTCGCTGATGTGAAAAGTCGTCCACTAGTGTTTTCCCACGGTGAAAACCAAAAGATTCACCCCGCTCCTCGGCTGGCTCCCTCCACCTTCCCGTAGATTGCATTGCCTTTCAGCCGTTTCGCCCCCTTTGCTTCCTCTCCCCATTGCTTCTACCTGGTGCCATGGCGATGCAACAGATCATGGAGTCTGAGATGAGTCACCTGACACAGGAGCTCCAGGCCAAGGATGCGGAGCTCAGGGCCAAGGACGTGGAGCTCCGTGAGCTCAAGGAGGAGAGGAGTTCCATGCTCCTCCGTTATGTGCGAGAGTCCACGGAGCTTCAAAAGCGACAGGCGTCCACCACAAAGATGCTCGAGGCGTCGGTGGTGTTGCTGCAGAAAGCGGGAGATGCGATAGGCCGTCAGGGGAGCTGGCTGGAGTGAGAGCGGGTCGATCGTGACGAGGTCCAGGATCGCCTCAGCCACTTGGTGGATGAAGTTTCCACGCACATGTTGTGGCTGCGCGATTCCTACCGTCGTGCCAGCACGACCATGCCAGCCATCGAGCTAAACTCGTTCGACCACCCCGTCGACTTCAACGAGCTGCGGCTTCCTGACCTGGTCTCCATCTTCACCTATATCTTCGAGGAGCTGAGCCGTCTCCGCGTGATGGTGGAGGTAGAGCTGGACAAGGAGGGGTTGCGGGCTGCTGTCGCTGTTGCCGGGTGAATCCTCTCTGGGCTCCGTCACCAGAATCCATTCGTGCCATTGGACGCCGTCTTTGACGAGCTAGCTCCTGTCGACCGGGAGTGGGCTCTGCGGGTGGTTGCACCCTGCATCACCAACGCCGTGCGCCTCGAGAAGCAGAGGGACTTCAGTGGTGTTTATGCGTCCTCTACATGGGCATGTCCATGTCTCGGCGCAACATGACCGTTGGATCAAACTTAGACGGTGCAGATCGGTCACTGTAGCACAAAGCGTGTGGGTGTGTTTAGTTGCATTCTCATCTCAATATAGTTGTTCCCTCTTCGTGTATTTGTGTTAACCTACTAGTGTGGACTCATGCATCCTTCATGCACTCTGCCAAACACCCAAAAGTGGGTCGAGAAGGGAACTTTTGCTCCCATCCCATGCACCCTTCATACACCCTGCCTAACACTGATTCGTGCTTCATATGGTTCATGTTTCGTGGAGTACTATAGAACCGTATACTCTCCATGCGTTGTAGACCTAGTTCTGTTAACATCGATGTCACCGTTCATTCTCGACCGCAATGTCGAAAAAGCGGTACTATGTTACATTACTGTTTATATAGTTGACATGCGCAAAACATCATTTGTTATCGTCATATCTTCCTACACTAGCAACAAGATTATGTAGTACTGACGTATGAACCACTGCACATGCCTAGTAGTAGGAGCACTGTGTATGTTCAAGTTGTTGGGGAACGTTGCAGAAAATTAAAATTTTTCCTACGGTTTCACCAAGATCCATCTATGAGTTCATCTAAGCAACGAGTTATGGGAGTGAGTTTGCATCTACATACCACTTGTAGATCGCGTGCGGAAGCTTTCGAGGGGATGGTGATGATGGAGTCGTACTCGGATCACCGATGACCAAAGCGCTGAACGGACAGCACCTCCGCGTTCAACACACGTGCAGTGCGGGCAATGTCTCCTCCGTCTTGATCCAGCAAGGAGGAAGGAGAGGTTGAGGAAGATGGCTCCAACAGCAGCGCGACGGCGTGATGATGAAGGAGTGACAATTCTCGCAGGCTTCGCCAAGCGCACACGGAGAAGGAGAGGTGTTGGGGAGGGAGGGCTGCGCCTTCAATTGTGTGTTGCAGCCCTCCCTCACCCCTCTATTTATAGGGAAGGAGGAGGGCGGCCCCCTCTAGATGCATCTAGAGGGGTGGGTGGGCGGCGGCCAAGGGGAGGGGGGCTTGCCCCCCAAGCAAGGGGGGCGCCCCCCTTAGGGTTCCCCCCTCCACCCTAGGCGCATGGCCCAAGGGGAGGGGGTGCGCCCAGCCCACTAGGGGCTGGCTGCCTCCCACGCAGCCCAAGTGGCCCCCCGAAAGGGGTGGCCCCTCCCGGTGGTCCTACGGAACCTTTCCGGTGGCCCCTCCATAATACCGATATGACCGAAACTTTTCGGTGTCCGTTTGACAACTTCCATATATAAATCTTTACCTCCGGACCATTCCGGAACTCCTCGTGACGTCAGGGATCTCATCCGGACTCGAACAACATTCGTAATCACATACAAGTCTTCCTATTAACCCTAGCGTCACCGAACCTTAAGTGTGTAGACCCTACGGGTTCGGAGACATCGAACATGACCGAGGCGCTCTCGGTCAATAACCAACAACGGATCTGGATACCCATGTTGGCTCCCACATGCTCCTCGATGATGTCATCGGATGAACCACGATGTCGAGGATTCAAGCAACCCGTATACTATTCCCTTTGTCGACGGTATGTTACTTGCCCGAGACTCGATCGTCGGTATCCCAATACCTCGTTCAGTCTCGTTACGGCAAGTCACTTTACTCGTACCGTAATGCATGATCCCGTGACGGACACTTGATCACTTTGAGCTCATTATGATGATGCATTACCGAGTGGGCCCGGTGATACCTCTCCGTCATACGTAGTGACAAATCCTGTCTCGATCCGTGTCAACCCAAGACACTTTCGGAGATACCGTAATGCACCTTTATAGTCACCCGAGCCACGTTGTGACGTTTGGTACACCCAAAGCATTCCTACGGTATCCGGAGTTACACGATCTCAAGGTCTAAGGAAGAGATACTCGACATTGGAAAAGCTCTAGCAAAAGCGAACTACGATCTTGTGCTATGCTTAGGATTGGGTCTTGTCCATCACGTCATTCTCCTAATGACGTGATCCCGTTGTCAATGACATCGATGTCCATAGTCGAAACCATGACTATCTCGTCGACCAACGAGCTAGTCAACTAGAGGCTCACTAGGACGTATTGTGGTCTATGTATTCACACGTGTATCACGATTTCCGGATGATACTGATTATAGCATGAATAAAAGACAATTATCATGAACAAGGAAATATAATAATAATGCTTTTATTATTGCCTCTAGGGCATATTTCCAACAGTCTCCCACTTGCACTAGAGTCAATAATCTAGTTTACATTGTGATGAATCGAACACCCATAGAGTTCGGTGTTGATCATGTTTTGCCCATGAAGAAGAGGTTTAGTCAGCGGATCTGCGACATTCAGATCCGTATGCACTTTACAAATTTCTCGTCTCCATCTGAACATTTTCACGGATGGAGTTGAAGCGACGCTTGATGTGCCTGGTCTTCTTGTGAAACCTGGGCTCCTTGGCAAGTGCAATAGCTCGGTGTTGTCACGAAGAGTTTGATCGGCCCCGACGCATTGGGTATGACTCCTAGGTCGGTGATGAACTCCTTCACCCAAATTGCTTCATGCGCTGCCTCCGAGGCTGCCATGTACTCCGCTTCACATGTAGATCTCGCCACGACGCTCGCTTGCGGCTGCACCAGCCATTGCTCCACCATTCAACATATACACGTATCCGGTTTGTGACTTAGAGTCATCAGATCTGTGTCGAAGCTAAGCGTCGGCGTAACCCTTCTGACGAGCTCTTCGTCACCTCCATAAAGCGAAACATGTCCTTTGTCCTTTTCGGTACTTTAGGATATTTTGACCGCTGTCCAGTGTTCCTTGCGGGATTACTTTGGTACCTTCCTACCAAACTTACGACAAGGTTTACATCAGGTCTGGTACACAAACATGGCATACATAATAGATCCTATGGCTGAGGCATAGGGATGACACTCATCTCTTCTTTATCTTTTGTCGTGGTCGGGCATTGTCTGAGCTCAATCTCACACCTTGCAATACAGCAAGAAACCCTTCTTGGACTGATCCATTTTGAACTTCTTCAAAATCTTATCAAGGTATGTGCTTTGTGAAAGACCTATGAGGCGTCTCGATCTATCTCTATAGATCTTGATGCCTAATATATAAGCAGCTTCTCCAAGGTCCTTCATTGAAAAACACTTGTTCAAGTAGGCCTTAATGCTGTCCAAGAATTCTATATCATTTCCCATCAGAAGTATGTCATCTACATATAATATGAGAAATGCTACAGAGCTCCCACTCACTTTCTTGTAAACACAGGCTTCTCCATAAGTCTGCATAAACCCAAACGCTTTGATCATCTCATCAAAGCGAATGTTCCAACTCCGAGATGCTTGCACCAGCCCATAAATGGATCGCTGGAGCTTGCATACTTTGTCAACGTTCTTAGGATCGACAAAACCTTCCAGCTGCATCATATACAGCTCTTCCTTAAGATAACCGTTAAGGAACGCTGTTTTGACGTCCATCTGCCATATCTCATAATCATAGTATGCGGCAATTGCTAACATGATTCGGACGGACTTAAGCTTCGCTACGGGAGAGAAAGTCTCATCGTAGTCAATTCCTTGAACTTGCCGATAACCCTTAGCGACAAGTCGAGCTTTATAGATGGTGACATTACCATCCGCGTCCGTCTTCTTCTTAAAGATCCATTTGTTTTCTATCGCTCGCCGATCATCGGGCAAGTCAGTCAAAGTCCACACTTTGTTTTCATACATGGATTCTATCTCGGATTTCATGGCTTCTAGCCATTTGTTGGAATCTGGGTCCGCCATCGCTTCTTCATAGTTCGAAGGTTCACCGTTGTCTAACAACATGATTTCCAGGACAGGGTTGCCGTACCACTCTGGTGCGGAACGTGTCCTTGTGGACCTCTGAAGTTCAAGAGCAACTTGATTCAAGTACCTTGATCATCATCATTAATTTCCTCTTGGTTGGTGTAGGCATCATAGGAACATTTTCTGAGCTGCACTACTATCATGTTCAAGAGGTAGTACTTCATCGAGTTCTACTTTCCTCCCACTTACTTCTTTCGAGAGAAACTCTTTTTCCAGAAAGGATCCGTTCTTGGCAACAAAGATCTTGCCCTCGGATCTTAAGTAGAAGGTATACCAAATGGTTTCTTTAGGGTATCCTATGAAGACGCATTTTTCCGACTTGGGTTCGAGCTTTTCAGGTTGAAGTTTCTTGACATAAGCATCGCATCCCCAAACTTTTAGAAACGATGACTTAGGTTTCTTCCCAAACCATAATTCATACGGTGTCGTCTCAACGGACTTAGGCGGTGCCCTATTTAAAGTGAATGTAGCTGTCTCTAGAGCGTATCTCCAAAATGATAGCGGTAAATCAGTAAGAGACATCATAGACCGCACCATATCCAATAGAGTGCGACACGACGTTCGGACACACCGTTCTGTTGAGGTGTTCCAGCGGCGTTAGTTGTGAAACGATTCCACATTTTCTTAAGTGTGTACCAAATTCGTGACTTAAATATTCTCCTCCATGATCTGATCGTAAGAATTTTATCTTTCGGTCACGTTGATTCTCTACTTCATTCTGAAATTCCTTGAACTTTTCAAAGGTCTCAGACTTGTGTTTCATCAAGTAGACATACCCATATCTACTCAAGTCATCTGTGAGAGTGAGAACATAACGATATCCTCCGCGAGCCTCAACGCTCATTGGACCGCACACATCGGTATGTATGATTTCCAACAAGTTGGTTGCTCGCTCCATTGTTCCGGAGAACAGAGTCTTGGTCATCTTGCCCATGAGGCATGGTTCGCATATGTCAAATGATTCATAATCTAAAGACTCCAAAAGTCCATCAGCATGGAGCTTCTTCATGCACTTGACACCAATGTGACCAAGGCGGCAGTGCCACAAGTATGTGGGACTATCGTTATCAACTTTACATCTTTTGGTATTCACGCTATGAACATGTGTAATACTACGCTCGAGATTCATTAAGAATAAACCATTGACCATCGGAGCATGACCATAAAACATATCTCTCATATAAATAGAACAACCACTATTCTCGGATTTAAATGAGTAGCCATCTCGCATTAAACGAGATCCGGATACAATATTCATGCTCAAACTTGGCACCAAATAACAATTATTAAGGTTCATAACTAATCCGTAGGTAAATGAAGAGGTAGCGTGTCGACGGCGATCACATCGACTCTGGAACCATTCCCGACGCGCATCGTCACCTCGTCCTTTGCCGTCTCCGCTTATTCCGCAGCTCTGCTGTGAGTTACAAATATGAGCAACGGCACGGTATCAAATACCGGGAGTTACTACGAGTAATGGTAAGGTACACATCAATTACATGTATATCAAATATACCTTTGGTGTTGCCGGCCTTCTTGTCCGCTAAGTATTTGGGGCAGTTCCGCTTCAAATGACCCTTCCCTTGCAATAAAAGCACTCGGTCTCGTGCTTGGGTCCATTCTTTGACTTCTTCCGGCAACTTGCTTGCGGGCGCGGCAACCTCCTTGCCGTCCTTCTTGAAGTTCTTCTTGCCTTTGCCCTTCTTGAACTTAGTGGTCTTATTGACCATCAACACTTGATGTTCTTTCTTGATTTCAACCTCGGCTGACTTCAGCATAGAGAATACTTCAGAATGGTCTTTACCATCCCCTGCATATTGTAGTTCATCACAAAGCTCTTGTAGCTTGGTGGCAGCGATCGGAGGATTCATCAATGACCGCCTCATCGGGGAGGTTAATATTCATTTGGGTCATACGGTTGTGCTACCGGACATCTTGAGAATGTGCTCACTTGATGAACTATTTTCCTCCATCTTACAACTATAGAACTTGTCGGAGATGTCATATCTCTCGACCCGGCGTGAGCTTGGAAAACCAGTTTCAGCTCCTCGAACATCTCATATGCTCCGTGATGCTCAAAACGCTTTTGGAGCCCGGTTCTAAGCTGTAAAGCATGCCACACTGAACGAGGGAGTAATCATCAAGACGAGACTGCCAAGCATTCATAATGTCTTGGTTCTCGGGACGGAGCGTCACCTAGCGGTCCTTCTAGGACATATTGTTTCTGGCAGCTATGAGGATGATCCTCAAGTTCGGACCCATCCGTATAGTTCTTTGCCGTCATCTTTCAGCTTGGTTTCTCTAGGAACGCGTTGAAGTTCAAGTTGACATGAGAGTTGGCCATTTGATCTACAAGACATATCATTCAAAAGTTTTAGACTAAGTTCATGATAATTAAGTTCATCTAATCAAATTATTTCAATGAACTCCCACTCAGATTAGACATCCCTCTAGTCATCTAAGTGTTACACGATCCGAGTCGACTAAGCCGTGTCCGATCATCACGTGAGACGGACTAGTCATCGTCGGTGAACATTCTCATGTTGATCGTATCTTCTATACGACTGGTGTTCAACCTTTAGGTCTCCGTGTTCCGAGGCCATGTCTGTACATGCTAGGCTCGTCAAGTTAACCCTAAGTGTTTTGCGTGTGTAAATCTGTCTTACACCCGTTGTATGTGAACGTAAGAATCCATCACACCCGATCATCACGTGGTGCTTAGAAGCGACGAACTTTAGCAACGGTGCACAGTTAGGGGAGAACACTTCTTGAAATTGTTGTAAGGATCATCTTATTTACTACCGTCATTCTAAGTAAACAAGATGTATAAACATAATAAACATCACATGCAATTATATAGTAGTGACATGATATGGCCAATATCATAAAGCTCCATTGATCTCCATCTTCGGGCTCCATGATCATCTTGTCACCGCATGACACCATGATCTCCATCATCATGATCTCCATCATCGTGTCTCCATGAAGTTGTCACGCCAACGACTACTTCTACTTCTATGGCTAACGCGTTTAGCAATAAAGTAAAGTAATTTACATGGCGTTCTTCAATGACACGCAGGTCATACAAAATAAAGACAACTCCTATGGCTCCTGCCGGTTGTCATACTCATCGACATGCAAGTCGTGATTCCTATTACAAGAACATGATCTCATACATCACAATATGTCATTCATCATTCATCACAACTTGGCCATATCACATCACATGACAATTGCTGCAAAAACAAGTTAGACGTCCTCTAATTGTTGTTTCATCCTTTACGTGGCTGCAATTGGGTTCTAGCAAGAACGTTTTCTTACCTACGAATAACCACAACGTGATCTTGTCAACTTCTATTTACCCTTCATAAGGACCCTTTTCATCGAATCCGCTCCAACTAAAGTAGGAGAGACAGACACCCGCCAGCCACCTTATGCAACTAGTGCATGTTAGTCGGTGGAACCGGTCTCACGTAAGCGCACGTGTAAGGTTGGTCGGGCCGCTTCATCCCACAATACCGCGGAAGCAAGATAAGACTAGTAGCGGCAAGTAAGTTGACAAGATCCACGCCCACAACTAAATTGTGTTCTACTCGTGCAATAGAGAACTACGATAGACCTAGCTCATGATGCCTTTGTTGGGGAGCGTTGCAGAAAATTAAAATTTTCCTACGGTTTCACCAAGATCCATCTATGAGTTCATCTAAGCAACGAGTTATGGGAGTGAGTTTGCATCTACATACCACTTGTAGATCGCGTGCGGAAGCTTTCGAGGGGATGGTGATGATGGAGTCGTACTCGGATCACCGATGACCAAAGCGCTGAACGGACAGCACCTCCGCGTTCAACACACGTACGGTACGGGCAACGTCTCCTCCGTCTTGATCCAGCAAGGAGGAAGGAGAGGTTGAGGAAGATGGCTCCAACAGCAGCACGACGGCGTGATGATGAAGGAGTGACAATTCTCCGGCAGGTCTTCGCCAAGCGCACACGGAGAAGGAGAGGTGTTGGGGAGGGGAGGGGCTGCACCTTCAATTGTGTGTTGCAACCCTCCCCTCACCCCTCTATTTATAGGGGAAGGAGGAGGGCGCCCCTCTAGATGCATCTAGAGGGGGGGGCCAAGGGAGGGGCTTGCCCCCAAGCAGGGCGCCCCTTAGGGTTCCCCCCCTCCACCCTAGGCGCATGGCCCAAGGGGAGGGGGTGCGCCCAGCCCACTAGGGGCTGGCTGCCTCCCACGCAGCCCAAGTGGCCCCCCGAAAGGGGTGGCCCCTCCCGGTGGTCCTCCGGAACCTTTCCGGTGGCCCTCGATAATACCGATATGACCAAACTTTTCCGTGTCCGCTTGACAACTTCCCATATATAAATCTTTACCTCCGGACCATTACGGAACTCCTTCGTGACGTCCGGATCTCATCCGGACTCAACAACATTCGTAATCACATACAAGTCTTCCTATTAACCCTAGCGCCACCGAACCTTAGTGTGTAGACCCTACGGGTTCGGAGACATGCGACATGACCGAGACGCTCTCGGTCAATAACCAACAGCGGATCTGGATACCCATGTTGGCTCCCACATGCTCCTCGATGATGTCATCGGATGAACCACGATGTCGAGGATTCAAGCAATCCCGTATACTATTCCCTTTGTCAGACGGTATGTTACTTGCCCGAGACTCGATCGTCGGTATCCCAATACCTCGTTCAGTCTCGTTACCGGCAAGTCACTTTACTCATACCGTAATGCATGATCCCGTGACCAGACACTTGATCACTTTGAGCTCATTATGATGATGCATTACCGAGTGGGCCCAGTGATACCTCTCCGTCATACGGAGTGACAAATCCCTGTCTCGATCCGTGTCAACCCAACAGACACTTTCGGAGATACCTGTAATGCACCTTTATAGTCACCCAGTTACGTTGTGATGTTTGGTACACCCAAAGCATTCCTACGGTATCCGGGAGTTACACGATCTCAAGGTCTAGGGAAGAGATACTCGACATTGGAAAAGCTCTAGCAAAACGAACTACACGATCTTGTGCTATGCTTAGGATTGGGTCTTGTCCATCACGTCATTCTCCTAATGACGTGATCCCGTTGTCAATGACATCTGATGTCCATAGTCAGGAAACCATGACTATCCGTCGACCAACGAGCTAGTCAACTAGAGGCTCACTAGGGACGTATTGTGGTCTATGTATTCACACGTGTATCACGATTTCCGGATGATACAGTTATAGCATGAATAAAAGACAATTATCATGAACAAGGAAATATAATAATAATGCTTTTATTATTGCCTCTAGGGCATATTTCCAACACAAGTGGCTGCTGTGTTTCGCACTACTCCGTTGTAAGAGTGTGTCGGTGTACTAAAGTAGGGGCACTCCTTTGTACCCCTTTACTTGTGCGCGGATAGTCAGAGCCACACCCACAGCCACGCTAAGCAGGGCACAGGGGGGAAACGGGGAAGAAGCCAAAGCACAGGACGGACAAGGCAACGCCAAGGCCAGAAACACAAGACAACAAAGGGGCGAGGAGGAGTCCCCCGGGCAAGACCCTTGCCGGGGCAGCCTTCGTGGCCCCGGCAAGAGCCTTGCCAGGACAACTTGCCCAACACCAACAGAGCGAGCCACCCTTGAGCCCACGGGTTCCAACCCAACCAACTACGTTGGGGCCATGGCTCGGGAGGCACCTCCGTGGTGGCATGCAGATCTTTGTCAAGACCATAAATATGAGATCAGATGAGTTTCAGAAGACGACGACCTTTGGCAAGATCCCCGCCAAGGAAATCCACAAGACCCCCGGCAAGCGACTTGCCGGGGACGACTGCGACGCCATGGCAAGACCCTTGCCGGGCCCTCGGCAAGGCCCTTGCCGAGAGGCGCCAGTAGGGCCACTTCCAGGCCCGCACCAGCCAAGGCTCCACCACCATTCACATGTAGCTGCCAGCCCAACTAGCTGGGCAGGCACCTGCGTGGCAATATGCAGCTTCTAGGCCAAATCAGCAAGCACCTGCATGGTGGCATGCAGATCTTCATGAAGGCCCTACCACCACGCCACCTCAGCTGCCTGCCTGCCTACATGGCACTGCATGCAGCACTTGCTTGGGCGCGTGTCGAAGCGAGGCCGGGCGGCCACGGACGGGACGGGCCTCGTTCCCGTCCCCGATAAAGCTAATGGACACCTAAGTAGCGCATTTAATGCGCTTTGTACCGTAATGCCGGGCGATAAGCTCGCGCACTGTATGCCTTTCCACCTCCTGTGTCCCACTGTGGCAACCCCTTTTTGACTATGAAAGGAGGCCCGAGGCATACTGGAGAGGGATTCGACTTTTTGAAGCTACACAGCCTCCGTAGCTAGTTGGAAAGCTCAAGAACACTGAATACATCCACCAAAGCGGGACTAGGATTTTACCCATCCTCACGGCCAGAACCTGGGTAAACGATCCTTGTGCTGACTCCTGGACCTGCTCTTCTCACAACCCCGCGCTCGCCGACCGTAGAAGGGATTCCAGTGATCCCATAGGCGTTGTTCCCACCGACATCTTTGGCGCGCCAGGTAGGGGTCACAAGTGTGAGAATCTGGTTTAGCGGCCGGCTTGACAGTTTCTCATGGGCACGGCTTCTAGAGAAGAAGATGGCCAAGAAAACGACGCCGCCTGCAAGCGCGATGGACGCCGGTGCAGCGGCAGGAAAGCTAAGTCATACGAAAAATTAAGCGATTTCCTTTTTATATATGAGGTTGTTGTCCTTAAAGGTCCTGCCCTATGTATGAAAGCCTGCACGCAAAGGGGCCCTTCCGCAATCGGCAACGCCATTGTTCTGTTACGAGTCCCCTCAATAGCTCAAGCGGCCGCGTCGAGAGTGGCAGAGTAGCCTTCCGCAATTGGCAACGCTCTCGATTCTGACTCGAGTCAAGCTCGACAGTTCGAGCGGCCGCGTTGAGAGCGGTAAGGTGGTTTGCTCGGCAGCAAGCACACCCGGCAGGCCATTGGGGATCCGTCCTCAAGGTGCCGCCCTAGGTTTACGCGCTGGCAAGCCTACCCGTTTAATGTAGGGTAAACATACTAAGGGAGGATCGACCAGGAAGATAACATGCATCGTACCAAATGTACTGCAGAGTTATATTACATCCATTGTTGCTGCGGTTCTAAATAAAGATAGAAATTGTCTTGGTCGTGAACCTGCAGCAGTGATGAGAAACGGGGTGCCTAATCCCGGCGCTGGCCCTCCACCCTCTCGATTCCGCCGATGTAGCTGATGATGGGCTTGATACGCTCCTTGTGCGCCGTGAGGTGTAACGCCCCGGATTCGATGCGCCAGGTGTCTGCCAGTTATTCGCCGTCGTTGCCATGTCATTTGCTTGCGTGTTGCACTTTGCCATGTCATCATATGCATTTCATATCATGGCATCATGTGCATCGCATTTGCATACGTGTTCGTCTCATGCATTCGAGCATTTTCCCCGTTGTCCGTTTTGCAATCCGGCACTCCTATGTCCCCCGGCGCCCCCTTTTACCTCTTTTCGTGTGCGGGTGTTAAACTTTCTCGGAATGGACCGAGGTTTGTCAAGCGGCCTTGGTATAGCACCGGTAGACCGCCTGTCAAGTTTCGTGTCATTCGGAGGTCGTTTGATACTCCAACGGTTAACCGGGTAACCGTACAAGCCTCTTTCTCTTTGCAGCCCAACACCCTTCCAAAGTGGCCCAAAACCCACCTAACTCCCCTCCATGCTCTCGGTCGTTCGATCATGATAGCGTGGCTGAAAACCGCACCTCATTTGGAGTCTCCTAGCTCCCTCTACCTATAAATATGTCTTCTCCCCCGAAATTCGCGGTCTAACCCTAGCCTCCTTCAACCCCGCGCCGCCGGACACGTCCAACTTCGCCGGACGTGTCCACCGGCCACGTCGCCGCGCCCAATCACGGTCTGCCACGTCCGCACCGCCGCCCTCTCTCCTCCTCCTGCCGCCACCTGGGGCCCAGATCCGCCCGCCCGGGCCGAACTGGTCAAGACTGGCCCATCCTGCGCGCGCCGAGCTCCCGGGCCGCATCGCGCGCGCTTCCCGTCGCCGGCCTTTGCACCCACCCGCCGCCAAGTCTGCGCGCGCGCCGCCACCGGGCGCCTCCGTCGCCTCCCGCCGAGCTCTCCGCCCGCCGCCGCCAAGTCCCGCCTCGGGCTTCCGCCTCCCGCTCGCCCGCCTCCTCTTCGCTCTGGCGCCGACCTCCTCCACCAAGCCTCCGCCGGAGCCGCGCCCTCGCCGGAGCGCTGCCTCCTGGCGCCTCTTTGCCTTCGCCCGGCCTCCTCCGGCCAGATCCGGGCCGGAGCCGCCCGGATCCGGTCGCCCTCGTCAGCCCCGGCCTCCCCTTCGTCTTCTCCGGCCACCTCCGGCGAGATTCCGGCGAGATCCGGCCCTGCATCGGAATCTGTGCAAGGTTGACTTTCCCCCCTCCGTTTTTCTCTAAGTCCCCGAGTATTTCAGTATTTTTATGCATTTTCATCGCATCATAACTCTGCATCCGTAGCTCCGTTTTGGGCGTGTAATATGTCAAATTGTTCGTCTCGACGAGTACATCATTTCATTCCATTGCATCATATTCATTTGAGCTCATCTTGATGCCCGAAATGCTGTTAGAAGAGGGCTATGTGATGTTAGTTTCAGATTCTTATCAGAACATGCACTTTTGTCATTTTTGCCATGATTGATGTGTGCACCCTATGAACTTGAGTCCTACATGTGTTTTGTAATATGCCATGCCATCTTTACAGGGGTGTATGCCATGTATTTTTTTGATCTCTGTGGTGACTAGCACAAGCATGCAAACTAGGCTTCATGATGTTGCTGATTTCAGCCCTGTTCTGCTGATATTTTTATGCCATGTAAACTTGATGCTACCGAGAGATCCATGCTTATTTTGAGATACTTCAGTAAGGATGTTTTGAACATATGGTTATTCTCTATCCATCCATGCCCTTGTTTGCAATTATGGAGCACCCTAGCTTGTCTCAATCGAGCTCTACTTTTGCTATAAAATGTTCCTGGCAGATTGTTTACATGTTATTCAATTTTGCCAAGGTTGTTGTAGTTGATCCGTGTATGCTATGATGTTGTTCTTGCCATGTATAGCTTCTATGCCATGTCTTCTTACTGTGAGTTGCCTTGCCATGCCATGTATTGCTCTGTGGTGAGTGGTTCAAGCTCACCAACATGCCTACTTGTTATCTGTTTATGCCATGCTCCAGTTTTTCACTAAGTCTGAATCTGTTTATGTTTTTGCTATGTTCACATGCTTGCAATTGTATTTTATTATCCCTTTTGGCTCGTGGTCAGTAAGGGACATTTGTTCTATGAGATTAGTAGATTCATTCCATGCCTTTGTTTGCCATGATAAGTTCCTGTAACATGTTGTTTCATAGCTCTAAACATTGCAACCTGATGTTATATTCTGCTAAGTCTGAAACTGTTATTATTTGCAATCTTGCCATGTCATTTTGAGCATGTTCTAGTGATTTCTGGAGATAGCTCAGTGTTCATGTTTTGTCATTCTTTACCTGTACATCATGCCCATGCCTTTTGTTATTACGTTGAGGTCCTGTAGCATGTTGTTTTGATGCTTGCAATATGCCTAGTTGCTGTTTTGGACAGATTGTTGTTATGCCTTGTATGGTGTGTATGTGTTGAACCGTTGCTCCGTTTTGAGTGTGCTCTATATGAAACTTGCTTTATTTTGCATGTAGTTTCATATTTTCATGTTGCATCCTTGTTTTGAGGTGTTTGCTTGTTGTTTGTATGCATTTTGCATCAATGCCATGTTTAACTTGTTGTGCTCATATCTTCTAGGCCGTAGCTCCGAATTAAATGAACTTTATATGTAACTTGACTAGAATTTCGTGAAGATCATCGTGGTGCATCTTAACTTGCTGTTTAACAACTTGAACTTAAGGTTTATTCAGATCTGGACCAATTTCGAAATATGCATATGAGGACTTACCGGAATTGTTCTATGTTGTTTCCGGCCTCATTTAACTTGCCTTGATGTGTTGCTCTTGTTTGCATCATCTCTTGCCATGAGTAGCTCCATGTAGCCTTGTCATGCATCATGCTTGTTGTGCATCATGCCTTGTTCATGTGTGGTGTGTTTACCATGTTGTGTGTTTCTTCTTGTTAGTTCCTGTTTCGTTGCGATCGTGAGGATTCGTTCGTCTACGCTTGGTTCGTCTTCATGGCTTCATCTTCTTCATGGACTCATTCTTCTTCCTAGCGGGATTTCAGGCAAGATGACCGCTACCCTAGATCTCACTACTATCATTGCTATGCTAGTTTCTTCGTTCTATCGCTATGCTGCGCTACCTATCACTTGCTGCTCAAGTCTCCCTAATTGCCATGAACCTCTAACCCGTTGTCACCCTTCCTAGCAAACCGTTGTTTGGCTATGTTACCGCTTTGCTCAGCCCCTCTTATAGCGTTGTTAGTTGCAGGTGAAGATAAAGTTTGTTCCTTGTTGGAACATGGAGATGTTATTCCTTGTTGGAACATGTTTACTTGTTGGGATATCACAATATATCTTATTTAATTAATGCATCTATATACTTGGTAAAGGGTGGAAGGCTCGGCCTTATGCCTGGTGTTTTGTTCCACCCTTGCCGCCCTAGTTTCCGTCATATTGGTATTATGTTCCCGGATTTTGCGCCCCTAACGCGGTCGGGTGATTTATGGGACCCCTAGACAGTTCGCTTTGAATAAGACTCCTCCAAGAAGGCCCAACATTGGTTTTACCATTTGCCTCACCTAGCCCTTTTTCCCTTGGGTTTCCGGAGCCCAAGGGTCATCTTATTTTACCCTCGGGCCAGTGCTCGTCGTGAGTGCTGGTCCAAACTGTCGACCACGGTGGTACCAGGGCAACTCTGGGTTCGCCTATCGGAAGTTTGGACAATCCGGTGTGCCCTGAGACCGAGATATGTGCAGCTCCTATCAGGATTTGTCGGCACATCCGGGCGGCTTTGCTGGTCTTGTTTTATTGCTATCGAAATGTCTTGTAGCCGGGATTCCGACACTGATCGGGTCTTCCCGGGGAGAAGGAATATCCTTCGTTGATCGCGAGAGCTTATCATGGGCTAAGTTGGGACACCCCTGCTGGGTATAAACTTTCGAGAGCCGTGCCCGCGGTTATGTGGCAGATGGAAATTTGTTAATATCCGGTTGTAGTAAACTTGAAGCAAACTCTTCTAAAATACACCAACCGTGTGCGTAATCGTGAGTGTCTCTTTTCGGGGTTGATCGAGAGGAGAACACGGTTTCGGGTTATGTCGACGTAAGTAGGAGTTCAGGATCACTTCTTGATCATTACTAGTTGACGACCGTTCCTTTGTTTCTCTTCTCGCTCTCATTTGTGTATGTTAGCCACCATATATGCTTAGTCGCTGCTGCAACCTCACCACTTTACCCCTTCCTTTCCCT
Source organism: Aegilops longissima (assembly GCA_021605205.1). Lineage (NCBI taxonomy): Eukaryota > Viridiplantae > Streptophyta > Magnoliopsida > Poales > Poaceae > Aegilops > Aegilops longissima. The sequence goes on along the minus strand of CM038681.1, from coordinate 306,803,392 downwards.
TTAAGCTTTGCTAGTCTTGATACCCATGGTAATGGGATTGCTGAGTCCTCGTGGCTCACAGATTACTACACCAACAGTTGCAGGTACCGGTTTCGCGATGATCATGACGCGAGAGTGATGTTTGCTTGTTTGGAGTTCTTCTTCTGCTTCTTCTTCGATCAGGGGATAGTTTCCAGGTCGGCAGCCTGGGCTAGCAGGGTGGATGTCGTTTGTGCTTCTGTTTATGTTTCATCCGTAGTCGGATGTTGATCTTGTATATGATGTTGATGTATTCTTGTGGCATTTGTGCCTTATGTATGTATCCCCATCTATTATGTAATGTTGATGTAATGATATCCACCTTGCAAAAGCGTTTCAATATGCGGGTCTATCCTTGGTGGGACCTTCGAGTTCCTTTTGGATAGGGTCGCATATTGGGCATGACATGAGGTCAGCACCCTCCGGCAAGCTCTCCATCATGATGTCGAAGTCGAGGTCAGGGTTCCAGTACGCCACCTTGGTGAGGACCTTGGTCATGGCACCCTGGCAAAGCCTCCGGGACTTGTCGGCCAGAGAGGCCGCCCGATCGGAGTGGAGCTGCTCTAGGGTCCCGAGGACACCCTCGAAGAATAGGGTCAGCCTGGCGTTGGAGGTCGTGCTGCGATCCGGGACGTACCTTTGGCATACCCATGGTGGCCAGTTGCATGGTGATCCTGCCGGCGACGTCCTCGAGGCGGCTGATCCAGCGATTCTCGCCATCCGCAAAATCCTTATGGTTGGCGGCTTCGTTCTTCCGCTGCAACTTCTCGGCCCCCAGATCCTTGGTCAAGGTCTCCTCCCGAGCCCTGGCCTCTGAGAGCATCCCCTCAAGACCCTCCGGCTTCAGCTTCAGGTCTTTGATGGAGTTGTTGGCCTCGGAGAGTTTCCCGGCCCTACTGACGGTCGCGCCCTGCGCCTCCGTTAGGGCACCGTTGAGCGTGTCCTTCTCTTTGGACAGATTCAGGGCCTAGTCCTTCAGCTCGTCCCGCTCCACCTCCAGCTCCTTCACCCTGCCGGCATGAACCAGAGACTGGGCATCGAGTGCCTCTTTGTGCCTCTGCTCCAGCTCCCAGGTCCGCTGCGCGACAAGCTTCTCCACCTCTTCATCCTTGCCGCGGAGCATTGCGGCAAGCTTCTCCTCACGCGCGGCAAGGTCCTCCTCCTGGGAGTTCAGCGCGGCCTGGTGTTGGGCTCGAGCGGCCTCAGCTGCAGCGGCCAAGCTCTCCGCCGTCTCCTGGGCCTTCTCGATGTCGGCCTGCTTCATGGTGAGCTCCACGTCACGCTTGGCCAGCTTGACCTGGGCGGCCTTCAGCTCCTCGCAAGCTTGGCGGAACCAAGTCTGCGTCTCGGCGACGCGTATGAGGTCCACCTCCGCCTTTTCCACCGTTGCCGCCCTGGACTTGGCCTTGTTCAGGCGAGCGCGGTGGAGCGCCTGGAGCTTCCGAAAGTTGGCTCCCATGGCCTGGAGTAGCCGCTCCTCCTGAGAACCATCGCCACCGGTGCTCGGCTCGTCAACGACCTCGAGCCCTGCGGTGGCAAGCACCTCCTCGTCAAACACCTCGCCCTCAACGGGCGCCCTGGAGCTCGATGACCCTGGGAGGTGGATGAAAAGGTCGTCGCTCACCCTCAGGTACCTGCCGGAGCCAGAGGCAGTAGAGGAGGAAGGTTGGTCATCAACCACCTCCTCCTTGGCAGCGCCCTTGCCGGCCTCCCCGGCAGGCCCCTTGCTGGGCTCCCCGGCAGACCCCTTGGCGGCGTCCTCCGCAGCGCCCTTGGCGGCCTCCTCGGCAGCGATCTTCTCGGCCTCCGCCGCGACATCCTTGTCGACGTCCTCGATGACGGTGTCGTTGTCCTCTGGGACCACCAAAGGGGGATCTAGACACCGGGAAGGGGATGAGGCGAGGCCAAGACCAGGGGTCGGAAAGAAGAAAAAGCAAACAGAAACGCAAGGCGAGTGGCTTACCCGTGCCGGGATGGGAAGCAGAGGTCCCCTCCCCGCCATCATTTGCCGCCGAGGCAAAGCCACTAGCGCCCCAGTTCGCCTCCTCCTCCTCCGTGTGCATGGGCTCAGTGCTTGGTGCCCTTGCCGGGGAAGCCCCTCGGGGCGGCGTTGTCGATGGGGGCGGCGTGTTGGGGGTATCCCTCTGTGGATCCTCCTGCTACTGTTCTCCTCCTACGATCACGGCAAGGTCAGCGCCAACTGATCATACCCCCAACACACGTTGGCGAAGGGCAAGTGATGAACTCACGCTGGGGGCTGGGCCGGGGGCTGCTGTCCGGACTGCTCAACACCACCAGCGGTGTGCCGGAAGCGCTTGCCGGGGGCTGGATGCTCGTCGAGGTCCTGGCCCTCTTCACCCTCTGGGCCAGCGTCTCCACATCCCTGCAAAAATGAAAATAATTCAAGATAAGCAGCACAGTTTGAGGAAACAAAGATGATAGGAGGGGGGAAGGGAACAAGAAGCTTACTCCTCCTCCTCCTCCTCCTCCTCCTCCTCCTCTGCTGCCTTCCTCTTCCTACTAGGGCTAAGGGACCCGAAGTTGAAGGTGACCTCTGCGTCGTCATCTGCCGGAGGAGGAGAAGCTGATGGAGTCTGAGGGCGTTTGGACGAAGAAGAGGCGGTTGCTCTCTTCTTCGCCACCACGGCCATCACCGACATCTTCGCCGCCGCGGCCCTTGTCTGGCGCCCGGACCCCTCCTGGGCTTGCCGCGGTTGTACGGCCCTGCCGTGCCGGATCTGCTCACCAGAGTTGGCCTGCCGCAAGACTCACCCTCTCCCCGTGGCCGGAGGGTCGACAGCCTCGGCCTCCTCCTCCGACGACTCGTTGACCACATCTTCGATTAGAGGAGCCCCGGTACCGGCGCTGCTGGCCTCCCCAGTGGCCTCCGCCCACTGGGCGAGCTCCTTCTCCTCTGCTTCCGCCGCGGCCTTGTCCTCCATGCTGCCAGCGCTGCCGGCCTCCGTGGTGAGCTCCGCCTCCGCCGCCCTGGCGGCGATGCAGCCCAGCTCCACCAGGGTGGTGTCCTGGACGAGCCGTGGCTCGACGGTGACGTACCCCTCGTGCAAGGTGTCGAAGAACTCCCGCACTTGAATTTCCTCCGGCTCGACCTAGCTCGGGTCAAGACCATGCACGTTGAAGTCCGGCATCATGGCGATGATGTCGGTCCGGCGAGAGTTGTTGCTCAGCGGGACCACTCCTGCCGACAACTTAAACAAGGGCCCCTTGGCAACCTTGCGGGCCTTCGCAGCGGCCCTCACAGCCTTGCCGGACCGCTCGACCTCGCCATTGCGGTTCAAGTTGAGCTGGTAGAGCCGTTGGCAAGATGGGCGTGCCTCATCACCGTGAGGTTATGGTCGAGGCCGGGGCGGAGCCTCATGATGTCGGCGGCATTCGTGAAAAGCAAGGCCGGCCTCCCCTTGTTGTGTAGCAGAGCGATTTGGCAGCTGATGAAATTCGCCCCGATCAGAAGGGTGAGACCCGGCCTCGGTGAGGCAAAGAATCCTGGCGGTGGCGACCGTGAGCTTCGCATCGTCGGCATCAACATCGCTCTAGTCGCTCCGCTGAACCGGCGGCGCCTGGCGAACCCGGCAAAAATCTTGTGGATCATCCTCCTCAGTCCAGCACCACCGGCCCCACCATTCTTCCCACCTCTCCTTCTGAGCGCCCTCCGGGTATGCCCCCTTGGACCGTGGGATCCAAGCGACACAACCGGGAATGGCGCCCCCCCGGTTGGATCCGAGGGGAGAAGTAGTGGCGGAAGAGCGCCGTGTTGGGATGCACCCCGGCGAAACCCTCGCAGAGGTGCGCAAAGAGAGCCATGCACGCCGGGGCATTTGGAGTAAAATCCAGAAGGTGGAAGCCGTAGGTGTGCATGACGTCGTTGAAGAAATCAGAGAAGTAACCGACGAAGAATGGATACCGATTTGGGGTGGCCTCGGCGCAATTGGCGGTGATGGCATGCGTGGCTGGATGCCTCGTCGTCCCCCCCTGTCTTGCACCCCTACAGGGGCTTGAAGCAGTCCCAGAGTTCAAACACGTCTACTGTCGAGGGGAAGTAGGCGAGCTGCGTCCGTCACCCCGCCTGCTCACTCTCCGGCGGCTCCGTCGCCCCAGCATCTTTGGCCACTCCCTTGCCCTTGGTGGATTTGGGAGCCATGGCGGCTGCAAGAAGCGAAGGGCGGAGGACAGCGAGTACGCATTGGCAAAGGGCAGAGGCAAAAGCTTGCAAAGGAAGGAGAAGGAGGCAGCGGCTCTGAGATTGGAGGAGACGCAGGAAGGCGGGTAAAGTGAGCAGCACACCCGTGGTTATCCCTTTTTATGGGGAAGGCGCGGACCGCCTCCTTTCCCATTAATTGTGACGTGACGCATTTGTGCAGGAACCGCATCGCGCTTGACCCCCACGTCACGCACGACCCCCCACGTCGGACGTTCAACGCGGGTCGTGGGGAAGCGCAATGGATGAAAAATTACTGCGGTAAAAAGCCCGCCCCGACTGCCCGCGCACCGTTCTGGGCCTGGCCCAACAACGTGTCACGCTTATGTGTGGCCCAGGCCCGGGGGCTCCTGTCGGTGTACTAAAGTAGGGGCACTCCTTTGTACCCCTTTACTTGTGCGCGGACAGTCAGAGCTGCACCCTCGGCCACGCTAAGCAGGGCAAAGGGGGGAAACCGGGAAGAAGCCAAAGCACAGGACGGCCAAGGCAACGCCAAGGCCAGAAACACAAGACAACAAAGGGGTGAGGAGGAGTCCCCCCGGCAAGGCCCTTGTTGGTGCGGCCACCGCGGCCCCGGCAAGATCCTTGCCGGGGCAACTTGCCCAACACCAATAGAGCGACCCACCCTTGAGCCCACGGGTTCCAACCCAACCAACTATGTTGGGGCCAGGGCTCGGGAGGCACCTCCGTGGTGGCATGCAGATCTTTGTCAAGACCATAAATATATGAGATCAGATGATGATCAAAAGACGACGACCTTTGGCCAGATCCCCGCCAAGGAAATCCACAAGACCCCCGGCAAGCGTCTTGCCAGGGACGACTGCGACGCCATGGCAAGACCCTTGTCGGCCCCTCGGCAAGGCCCTTGCCGAGAGGCGCCAGCAGGGCCACTGCCAGGCCCGCACCAGCCAAGGCTCCACCACCATTCGCATGTAGCTGTCAGCCCAACCAGCTGGGCAGGCACCTGCGTGGCAATATGCAACTTCTAGGCCAAATCAGCAAGCACCTGTGTGGTGGCATGCAGATCTTCATGAAGGCCCTACCACCGCACCACCTCAGCTGCCTGCCTACCTACATGGTGCTGCATGCATCGCTGGCTTGGGCGCGCGTCGAAGTGAGGCGGGGCGGCGACGGACGAGACGGGCCTCGTTCCCGTCCCCGATAAAGCTAATGGACACCTAAGTAGCACATTTAATGCGCTTTGTCCCGTAATACCGGGCGATAAGCTCGTGCAATGTATGCCTTTCCACCTCCTGTGTGCCACTGTGGCAACCCCTTTTCGACTATAAAAGGAGGCCCGAGGCATACTGGAGAGGGATTCGGCTTTTTGAACCTACACAGCCTCCGTAGCTAGTTGAAAAGCTCAAGAACACTAAATACATCCACCAAAGCAGGACTAGGGTTTTACGCATCCTCGCGGCCCGAAACTGGGTAAACGATCCTTGTGCTGGCTCCTGGACCTGCTCTTCTCACAACCCCACGCCCGCCGACCGTAGAAGGGATTCCAGTGATCCCATAGGTGTCGTTCCCACCGACAATTTTGGCGCGCCAGGTAGGGGTCGCAGTTGTGAGAATGTGGTTTAGCGGCCGGCTTGGCAGTTTCTCGTGGCCACGGCTTCCAGAGAAGAAGACGGCCAAGAAAACGCCGCCGCCTGCAAGCGCGAAGGACGCCGGTGTGGCGACAGGAAAGCTAAGTCATACGAAACTTTAAGAGATTTCTTTTTTATATACTAGCAAAAATGCCCGTGCGTTGCAACGGGAGAGAAAATTAACGTAGGTTCATAAAGAAGTCCATCATTACAGCATTCGTACGTCATCAGCAGCAAACATGCGCATGCCAAAGTTTTTAAGGAAAGCATTATCAGTTGTGCCTTAGTCAGTAAAGAAGCTTTAACATCAGTGCTAAGGAACACTTTTTTTTCATAATCCTAAAAACTACTATCTCGCTTAGGGTTTGTCATGCGTACCTCACAAATCTCGGCAATTAAGGAAGGGAGATAGTGATTGGAAGGAATATCTTGCTTTTCTTAAAAAACTATATTAGAAAAAAATGTTGCATGAATGAAACGTGCAACAACTTTTGTCTTTCTATTGAGAAGCGATAATCCTACATCCACTTAAAGCTACGAAGACCTCTTACGTAACCTTCCTTCAAACTTCTCTGCCCCCCCTGATTCCCCCTGATTTTCAGGTGGGTGGGGCCCTTTCCTCCCCCTTCTCCAATCATAAATAGCCAGGTCGCTGATTAAGTAAACTACGTAACATGCTCTACGTAGGTGTAGCATCGCTCATTGAGAAGGGTCTTTGTATCTCATGCAAGAGCCACAGCCCACAATGCCATTTAAATATCTCTCTTTTTCCTTTATCATTCTCATGCAGCCTCCAATCTCCTTTCTTTATATCATGCAACAGCCACAACCCACAATCACATTTAAAGCTCTCCCTCTCTACATCTTTCTCTGTCTTCTTTGATCTGGTGTCCTTCGACCTATGTCATATAGCCTCAACAATCTCTTTTCTTTATGTCATGCAACCCCCAATCCAATCTAATTTAATTAATGAGAACCTTCTTTCCTGCACAAAGCATGCATGACTTGCAGATTACCGTTTGTTTCTTGTTTCTCCATGTTTATACAGACAACTTGCACACGTACATAAGTTGGTCAAATTTTATGTAAAAAGGCAAGGCGACATTCTTTCTTTTGTAAACAAACCTCTTTCTCCCATAGTCATGAGCTAGCATAGTTGTCGGAGTTGTTTCGTTGTCTATGGGCTGATCGTGAGACCGACCCACCATGCAGACGGAACAACTTACGATGCCACAAGTCGATGGATGAAATTTTGACGTACAAACGGAAGGTGGAGGAACATAGGAAAATGGCCCGGGCGTTGCAGCGAGATAAAATTCATTGCACTCCAGCACTCCTAATTCTCTAAAAGTAATAATAAGTATAGTCCAATATCGCTAACATTAAGAAGAATTGTTCTTTGACGACCATCTTTCTAGAAAGTCTAAGAAATGTGTTCGTTGTTTCTTTTCTTTTCACGGGAAAAATATAGCATTGTTAGACTTGTGGGTGGTCCTTTGCTAATGAGTAAACACAAGAATGAGGGATAATTGGCTATAGTCCAATTCAATGTACATAGTATTATTTCTCCGCAAAAATATATATATGTAGTACTGTTGAAGTTATCAAGATAAGCTAACCCACCCGTTAATGCATTAGTTAAGGGATTTCATTGAATTCTGATACCCGACCCGAATATTGATAGAAATTCCCATAATAGATCCTTTAAATATTGATAAGGTATTATCAATTATATGGGCAGGGAGGACCCCCCCTGTAAAAATAATAATAATAATAATAATAATAATAATAATAATAATAATAATAATAAAAAATAAAAAAAATAAGCAATGTCTAATATTTAAACAAGTTAAATTAAATGAATAAGCAGTGTTGAATATTTAAGCAGCCTTGGCATGTATGTACGCATACACTGACACAAGGATTCCTAAGGAAGAGCTACCTATCTGAAGGCATGAAGAAGTGCATCGCTGGCAAGCGAAGAAGAAAAGAAGAGCCAGCCAATTATTCACCGAGAGACAATGTCACGTGAAGAAAGCAAATATTCCTGAAGATTGAAGCTTGTCGGCACTTTCTCACATTTTTCTATATTATTAGAAGGACACGTGTGTACCCTAGTAGGACATATGTGCATACTACCGTGTGTAAAATAAGTGAAGGAAGGCTCCTGAAGGCCTCCCTTGCAGCCACTCCTCGCGGCTATAAAAGGAGACGCTGGGCTCAAGAAGAGAGGACACAACACACAAGAGACGGGAGAGCACGAAGCACTCAGAGCATCGAGACTCTCCACCAGAGCACCAAATCCTTCTAGTTTAGCCACCACCACTACTAGTAGAATAGCCAAGAAGGCGCTTAGTTCGCCAAGACTTTGAAGGTAATTTTCTAGTTGTGTGTAATCCCTTCGGGGCATCCCGAAAGGGAAAGCCATATGTAAATTATGTTGTTGAAATGATGTAGTTTCTTGGTTTCACTTGGTATTTTTACTTATGAATTTATGGGACGAGTTCTTATGCTAGGGATCCTATAGGAGAAACCTCTGCGTGTGTAGTTCTCTGTGTAGCCCAGGCGTCGTTTGAATGAGAACCTTGTGGCAGAGAAAGTGTTCCCTTCGGGTGGAACTGCCTGGGAAGACGATAGGAATTTACCCCATAAATTTGCAATTAAAACTGCTAAGTGAACGTAACTAGCTACATCTGATGCAACATAATGAAAAATATGGTGAGTACCGAGTAGGATTTTACACCTCTGCGCACACCGTCGGACGAATTGTTGGCCTCGCCAGCCTCTAAATAGATCCTGCATTAAATATATAATCAAGTTAGAACGTGAAGGTAATCATATTGAATTAAATATTGCTGTGAACAGTGGAATACTATTTCAAATAGTGTATTCAATAGTGGAGCACTATTGTGAATAGTGCCCTACCTAGTGAATAGTAAATACTATTCAAGATAAAAGCATACCTGTCTACCACTTCTACCTAATCCCAAATTAACCTAATCAAAATCTAATCACATATTAAGCTAATAAATTTAATCTCCCTATATTGTTGGTATCAGGTCCAGCGTTTAATCATTGAAAGGTTAAAATATTTAAACTTAGAAGTTAAGCGCAGTAAAGTAAAAATACTAAGGAAAATCTAAATATAAGGTGTAGAGTAAATCCTTCGAAGAGCATATCGGCATTCATCTCATAGCCGATTAAATACAGTCATCGATTTGATATATAACTTTTACATATCTTGGGGAAAAGACAAGATAACTTAGACCAAAAATTTGAAAGTTTATTCAAAGAATACCAAAACTTGCGGATAAGTATTCAGGTTTGAATAATAAAATTGATCTAGCTTTACATAAGCTAGAGGAAGCAAAAGCAAGACAGAATACAGTTTGCAAGAATAACGATTATATTAAAGAGGAAGTGTTGGCAATAGGCCGTTACTTAAGTAAAGGCAAAGAGTCACTCCCACGACCGATACAAGACAAGATATACTTGAAATTAAAAAGTTGGTGCAAGAGGTTAAAACTTTGATTATCTCATAATTTTATGACTGAATATACTCAAGCATTAAACGAAGTAGCAAAATACTGTCACCTCCGTCGGATTCTCCGATCACGACTCCCCAAAGGAAGATTCCAAAGTAATAATAAGACAAAATAACACAATCATCCAACTACTAATTCAAGTATTAGATAAGCTAAAAGTGTTCAAAGCAACAAAGAAATTGTGTTGTCATCATCTGGAATAGTTGCCTCTACTAGAAATATTAATTCAGAAAAATGGACGTATCTAAAGGCTTCCTTAGAAGAGACAAAACCCTCCAATTAGTAAGGCAAGATTCAAGACCTCCGCCATGAAGCATAGATTATCATGCAAAGCTGATGATATTGATAGCATTGAAGAAGTTATAGATATACAAAGAGATCTAGAAAGATATCAAAAGATACCCTGAGAAAAATAAAGCCGCAGCAAGTATACCACATGGGTATGTTTGAAAGTAAAAGTGGTCTATATAGAATATCCAGAGAAGTAGAATTAAGTGTGTTAACACACCCAGTAGATTTAAGAATTGTAAGCAAAAATATTGAAAATGAACTAAAATATTGTGGTTATAAATATATTCATCAAGGCATGTATATCATAGGAGTCAAAGGTATGACAAGGAAGAAATTAGGTGCGAAGGTTTTGATAACTTTATTAGATAGAAGATGGGAATCAGTAGACAAAGCAGCATTAGGATTTTTGGAAGGAGACATGAATGAAAATAGATTAATAACCTATATAGCTCCAGACCTAATGATGCCTGTAAAAGAATTTATTGAAGAAAATGAGTTTTGGTTTCCAAACTAAAGGTTATGAAGATTTTAAAGGAACAAATTTGCTAGTAAGCATAGAATTTATAGGAAGGCTCACTAATAGAAGTAGCTCCAGATATAGAGTGAATGTGAATGACGTAATTGATAGCATGCAATCAAAAGGTATTAAATTTATGAATCCTCTTAAAATTGGCTCTGAAGAAAGAGCAGGAGAAGAATGGAAGATAGGAGATCTAATAGAGAAAAAGGAATTAAAGCAACCTGAAAATTACATAAGCTATCAAAATTATGAAGGAAGTAGCAGTATTCGATTTATGAACTATAAAGCTGCTTCAATAGAAGACTCTGAATCATTTATGTCGAATCAGAAATTAATGATGATAAGAATAAAGGTATATCTGAATGTATGGAAAAGGCTAATTTAGATGACGAAATAATTCATTGGGAAAAGAAGCTAAAGCATATTGAATGGGAATATAGTCATTCTATGACAAAAGATTGGCCAAAATTAGAGAAAGATAACTATTTATCATTAGAGAAATTGCAAGGTTAAAGAAACTAAAAACCATAAAATGCCTGCCACTTGTAGTTCAAGCATGGAAGATAAAATTATAGCATCCATGAGAAAGAAAAGCAAATGCTATTATTAATAAAAATTCTATCAATAATAATAATAATAAAGATAAGAATATTATTCAAAAGAAGAAATTGTTAGTGAAGAAGAGCAATGGGATATCAATAATAAGTTATTATTAGAAAGTTATGAGGAAGAGGAGGAATTAATAAAAGAAATGTGGTTAGAAGATGAAAGGTATGATGATTCAGAACAAAATAGTGATTTCTATAACTCACTAGATGATGTGGGACTACATAATTTAGACAATGCAATGGAAGCCATGGAAGTAGAAAGTAGTGGTAAAAGAAGAAGGGATATGGAGAATCATTTGTAAAAGAGAAGGAGAAAGAGAGAGACCTACCGGACAGCTAGACAATGGCCTCCAGAAAAAGATGATTATCAGCCTACATATATCCCAGGACAATATAGATACATGGGTACTAAAAGAAGAGATTTTGAAAAACCAGTGCAATTCCAAAATTATAAAAATGATGGTGCTATATTAAACCTAGCAGCTCATGATCCAATAGATTGGCCGAATATAATTAGCATATGGAAAGGTTTAATAGTACAAAAATATATACAAAATCAGTATAGCATAGGCACTAAGGTAGAAGATATGTTAACATATCTTGAAACATTTTTAGGAGAATCTGTAAAAGTTCTTTGGGAACAATGGTAGAATCATACCCTAGTCAATATGAAGAATTAAAAAGGCAGGAAGTAACCCTAATAACTGCGAATGTTATCTCAAATATGATCATAGCAGAAGATCCAGAATTAGGACATACCTCATTGCAAAATGAAAGGTTAAGAGAAATAGAAAAATTAACATTAACTAGCTGGAAAGGTATTAAAGAATTTTCCCAGCATTATTTGTATAATGCTACTACTGCTAAACAAGGTTTTAATGTAGGCGTAGTAGAAAGATATTTTAATAAGTTGCCCGACCCCTAGGGTCAATAATATTTGAAGAATATAAAAGGAAACGGCGGGAAACGTGGTAAATATATCTCAAGCTGTAACATTTGTTTTCAAACAATTAAGAAAGGTGTGTACTAGTATTCAAGCCCAAAGATCTATGAAGAAATCAGATTATAATTTTGTAATAATATTGTCCAAATACCACTTACATATGGAGAAGAAAGGCATAGGAAAAACGAATATTATAAACCACAAAGGAGAGATAATAGAAATTTTAGAACAAAGAAAAGATATTTCTTAAGAAGATCAGACAATAGAGCCCCATTCTTGCATAAAAGAAATGTAAGAAGATACAATCCTAAGAAAACCTATGATAAAACATGTAGGTGTTTCATATGTAACTCACCAGATCATCTAAGTAGAACTTGCCCTAATAAAGACCAGAAAAGATACTCCAGCAAATATGAAGAACAAGAGAGAGTGTTAATTATAGATAGCGTTAATGAAAATATATTAGTATGTGATGATGAAATAAAGGACGATGAGTCAATATATTCAATTATAGAAACAGATGAAGTAGAAAATGAGGCTCGAATATGAATCAAGTGAAGATGAAATAGACCTAATAGATGATTTAGCGGTTTAAAATTGAAATGATGAACCAAGTAGATTGTGAACATGATTGGATTAGAGGAAAAGGTGATTATAACATAAAATGTGCTTTTCAGATATATTACCCAAGCCAAGATAATAGGTTCACTTGTAGCTTGTGTTTAAAACAAGCATGTGCCTCATGTCTAAAAGCCAATAATCAAAAATGGAGACAAGAGATAGAATTGGAACCGAAGAGCGAATATTATCCAGTAGGGTTAGAAATTTAGAAAATAGAATAAATAAGCTAGAAGCAGAGCTAGAAAAACTTAAAGATGAGTTAAAAAATAGTAAAGAGGAAAATGATAATGTTCCAAAAACACAGAAATGAAAGAGCAAATGATAACAGTAAGGGATAAAAAGGAGACAAATTAATACAATTGAAAGATGCAATTACTAGTTTTGGAAACAAATATATTGTTCGATTACCATTCAAAGAAGTGTTAGGAATAAGGATCCCAGTTAAGATTGTTCGAAGCCAAATATTTCATATAAAATACTGGCACTATTAGATACTGGTTGCACTAAAATATCATCCATGATAAATATTTTATGAGATGTCCCGAAATAGTTGAAACTATAGATGATAATAAAGCTGAAGTATCTACCGATATGTCAGAATAAAGAAGATCCATAATCAGCTAGCATATAATATTGAAGCTTACATAAATGGCACAAAATATATAATAGATGAAATTAAAATAAGAGATTTGTCAGTAATAAATGATGACATGATAATAGGGTTAAGATTTTTACAACAATCTTTAGAGACCACAATCATACATGAAGAGGGGGTAACATTTATCAATTATCAAGATAATGTTCCATACATATCTGAAGTACGAAAACAAAGAAAGTCCTTGCAAAATGTAGAAATATCTAATTTAGATGATGAATATAGCACAAGTCCAGATCCCCTTGAATTCTGTAAAGACGAAGAACTTAGTGAGACCATAGAAGAATATCATATAGAAAATACATGTACAGAATGCATTGGGTTGCAATCATTCTCTCCAAATTGGTATAGAGATATAAAATCTAAAAAGGATATAGATAAGATTGTGCAAAGACTAGAAAGCATACAAATTATTGGAGAAATACCAATGAAGCATTGGGATAAGAACTCTATAGTTTGCAAAATAAATATCATAAATCCATATTATATAATTAAGTCAGGACCAATATAAGCTACTCCTAAAGATATCGAAGAGTTCAAAATGCATATTGAAGAGTTATTAAAGTTAAAAGCTATAAGAGAAAGCAGAAGCCCTCATCGATCTGCTGCTTTTATAGTTAGAAATCATGCTGAAGAAGTTAGAGGAATGAGGAAAGGATTATTCGCCAACAAGGATGAATATCTCTTCTTTGGAGAAGAAAATAGGCTGAAAATGTTTCAGCCAAATACATTCAATTTTAAGCCAAAATCCCATATTAAGCTCGATGAAGCCCAAAGATGCATATTGGATAACTTTTGGTTCCAATATGCTCGTAAAAGAGAGGAACAAGGATATTTTTTATCAATTCTCAACAGTTTGGCTGAATATTTTAACGAATTAAACAAAAATGTGCCAAAGCCAGCAAAGGTTGAAATACCAAAAGGAGAAACTCTATATCTTATATTCGATGGAAATAAACCTGGCATATATTTGGAATGGGAAAATATTATGATTGAAAAATAGATGCAAAAAGAAATGGAGGAGATTTAACATTCAAAAGATATTACAGTATAGATGAGGCCTTACTTTGGGCAAGAAAGGTATTAGGACCAGATTATTATATTGACCCAAAGGCTAAAGACTATATCCAAATGAAAAGAGGCATACCTGCTTCACCAACTCCCACAAAGGGGAGGCATCAAGCTCAAAAATATAAAGAAGGAAGAATCCTAAAATATAAGACATACCAAGAATGCCTTCTAAAGGGCTTGACCCTTTAGAAAGTGAATACATGGATCAAGAAATGGATAAAAGGTTTGAAGAATTTTCAAAGACAATAAAGAAAGAATTAAAGGAGGAAATATTAAAAGAATTAAGGCAAGAAATGGATGAAAATTTGAAGAAATAAAGAAACAATGTGATGAAAATTTGATTTCAATCTGTTAAATGATGAGGATCATATGGACATAGCAGGGCATGGGCAGCGGCCTGAATAAAGCCCAAATTGCATATATTGATATTGCTATCAATTATTGGTAGCGGAGGACCTATACCCGACCCGAATATTGATAGAAATTCCCATAATAGATCCTTTAAATATTGATAAGGTATTATCAATTATATGGGCAGGGAGGACGCACCCCCTGTAAATAGAAAATAATAATAAAAAAAATAAAAATAAAAAAAATAAGCAATGTCTAATATTTAAACAAGTTAAATTAAATTTAAATTAAATGAATAAGCAGTGTTGAATATTCAAGCAGCCTTGGCATGTATGTACGCATACACTGACACAAGGATTCCTAAGGAAGAGCTACCTATCTGAAGGCATGAAGAAGTGCATCGCTGGCAAGCGAAGAAGAAAAGAAGAGCCAGCCAATTATTCACCGAGAGACAATGCCACGTGAAGAAAGCAAATATTCCTGAAGATTGAAGCTTGTCGGCACTTTCTCACATTTTTCTATATTATTAGAAGGACACGTGTGTACCCTAGTAGGACATATGTGCATACTACCGTGTGTAAAATAAGTGAAGGAACGCTCCCGAAGGCCTCCCTTGCAGCCACCCCTCGCGGCTATAAAAGGAGACGCTGGGCTCAAGAAGAGAGGACACAACACACAAGAGACGGGAGAGCACGAAGCACTCAGAGCATCGAGACTCTCCACCAGAGCACCAAATCCTTCTAGTTTAGCCACCACCACTACTAGTAGAATAGCCAAGAAGGCGCTTAGTTCGCCAAGACTTTGAAGGTAATTTTCTAGTTGTGTGTAATCCCTTCGGGGCATCCCGAAAGGGAAAGCCATATGTAAATTATGTTGTTGAAATGATGTAGTTTCTTGGTTTCACTTGATATTTTTACTTATGAATTTATGGGACGAGTTCTTATGCTAGGGATCCTATAGGAGAAACCTCTGCGTGTGTAGTTCTCTGTGTAGCCCAGGCGTCGTTTGAATGAGAACCTTGTGGTCCGAGAGAAGTGTTCCTTGGGTGGAACTGCCTGGGAAGACGATAGGAATTTACCCCATAAATTTGCAATTAAAACTGCTAAGTGAACGTAACTAGCTACATCGATGCAACATAATGAAAAATATGGTGAGTACCGAGTAGGATTTTACACCTCTGCGCACACCGTCGGACTAATTGTTGGCCTCGCCAGCCTCTAAATAGATCCTGCATTAAATATATAATCAAGTTAGAACGTGAAGGTAATCATATTGAATTAAATATTGCTGTGAACAGTGGAATACTATTTCAAATAGTGTATTCAATAGTGGAGCACTATTGTGAATAGTGCCCTACCTAGTGAATAGTAAATACTATTCAAGATAAAAAGCATACCTGTCTACCACTTCTACCTAATCCCAAATTAACCTAATCAAAATCTAATCACATATTAAGCTAATAAATTTAATCTCCCTATATTGTTGGTATCAGGTCCAGCGTTTAATCATTGAAAGGTTAAAATATTTAAACTTAGAAGTTAAGCAGTAAAGTAAAAAATACTAAGGAAAATCTAAATATAAGGTGTAGAGTAAATCCTTCGAAGAGCATATCGGCATTCATCTCATAGCCGTTAAATACGATCGTCGATTTGATATATAACTTTTACATATCTTGGGGAAAAGACAAGATAACTTAGACCAAAAATTTGAAAGTTTATTCAAAGAATACCAAAAACTTATGGATAAGTATTCAGGTTTGAATAATAAAATTGATCTAGCTTTACATAAGCTAGAGGAAGCAAAAGCAAGACAGAATACAGTTTGCAAGAATAACGATTATATTAAAGAGGAAGTGTTGGCAATAGGCCGTTACTTAAGTAAAGGCAAAGAGTCACTCCCACGACCGATACAAGACAAGATATACTTGAAATTAAAAGTTGGTGCAAGAGGTTAAAACTTTGATTATCTCATAATTTTATGACTGAATATACTCAAGCATTAAACGAAGTAGCAAAATACTGTCACCTCCTGTCGGATTCTCCGATCACGACTCCCCAAATGAAGATTCCAAAGTAATAATAAGACAAAATAACACAATCATCCAACTACTAATTCAAGTATTAGATAAGCTAAAAAGTGTTTAAAGCAACAAAGAAATTGTGTTGTCATCATCTGGAATAGTTGCCTCTACTAGAAATATTAATTCAGAAAAATGGACGTATCTAAAGGCTTCCTTAGAAGAGACAAAACCCTCCAATTAGTAAGGCAAGATTCAAGACCTCTGGCCATGAAGCATAGATTATCATGCAAAGCTGATGATATTGATAGCATTGAAGAAGTTATAGATATACAAAGAGATCTAGAAAGATATCAAAAGATACCTGAGAAAAATAAAGCCATGACAAGTATACCACATGGGTATGTTTGAAAGTAAAAGTGGTCTATATAGAATATCCAGAGAAGTAGAATTAAGTGTGTTAACACACCCAGTAGATTTAAGAATTGTAAGCAAAAATATTGAAAATGAACTAAAATATTGTGGTTATAAATATATTCATCAAGGCATGTATATCATAGGAGTCAAAGGTATGACAAGGAAGAAATTAGGTGCGAAGGTTTTGATAACTTTATTAGATAGAAGATGGGAATCAGTAGACAAAGCAGCATTAGGATTTTGGAAGGAGACATGAATGAAAATAGATTAATAACCTATATAGCTCCAGACCTAATGATGCCTGTAAAAGAATTTATTGAAAAATGAGTTTTGGTTTCCAAACTAAAGGTTATGAAGATTTTAAAGGAACAAATTTGCTAGTAAGCATAGAATTTATAGGAAGGCTCACTAATAGAAGTAGCTCCAGATATAGAGTGAATGTGAATGACGTAATTGATAGCATGCAATCAAAAGGTATTAAATTTATGAATCCTCTTAAAATTGGCTCTGAAGAAAGAGCAGGAGAAGAATGGAAGATAGGAGATCTAATAGAGAAAAAGGAATTAAAGCAACCTGAAAATTACATAAGCTATCAAAATTGTGAAGGAAGTAGCAGTATTCGATTTATGAACTATAAAGCTGCTTCAATAGAAGACTCTGAATCATTTATGTCAGAATCAGAAATTAATGATGATAAGAATAAAGGTATATCTGAATGTATGGAAAAGGCTAATTTAGATGACGAAATAATTCATTGGGAAAAGAAGCTAAAGCATATTGAATGGGAATATAGTCATTCTATGACAAAAGATTGGCCAAAAATTAGAGAAAGATAACTATTTATCATTAGAGAAATTGCAAGGTTAAAGAAACTAAAAAACCATAAAATGCCTGCCACTTGTAGTTCAAGCATGGAAGATAAAATTATAGCATCCGCAGAAAGAAAAGCAAATGCTATTATTAATAAAAATTCTATCAATAATAATAATAATAAAGATAAGAATATTATTCAAAAAGAAGAAATTGTTAGTGAAGAAGAGCAATGGGATATCAATAATAAGTTATTATTAGAAAGTTATGAGGAAGAGGAGGAATTAATAAAAGAAATGTGGTTAGAAGATGAAAGGTATGATGATTCAGAACAAAATAGTGATTTCTATAACTCACTAGATGATGTGGGACTACATAATTTAGACAATGCAATGGAAGCCATGGAAGTAGAAAGTAGTGGTAAAAGAAGAAGGGATATGGATAATCATCTGTAAAAAGAGAAGGAGAAAGAGAGAGACCTACCAGGACAGCTAGACAATGGCCTCGAGAAAAAGATGATTATCAACCTACATATATCCCAGGACAATATAGATACATGGGTACTAAAAGAAGAGATTTTGAAAACCAGTGCAATTCCAAAATTATAAAATGATGGTGCTATATTAAACCTAGCAGCTCATGATCCAATAGATTGGCGAATATAATTAGCATATGGAAAGGTTTAATAGTACAAAAATATATACAAAATCAGTATAGCATAGGCACTAAGGTAGAAGATATGTTAACATATCTTGAAACATTTTTAGGAGAATCTGTAAAAGTTCTTTGGGAACAATGGGTAGAATCATACCCTAGTCAATATGAAGAATTAAAAAGGGCAGGAAGTAACCCTAATAACTTTGCGAATGTTATCTCAAATATGATCATAGCAGAAGATCCAGAATTAGGACATACCTCATTGCAAAATGAAAGGTTAAGAGAAATAGAAAAATTAACATTAACTAGCTGGAAAGGTATTAAAGAATTTTCCCAGCATTATTTGTATAATGCTACTACTGCTAAACAAGGTTTTAATGTAGGCGTAGTAGAAAGATATTTTAATAAGTTGCACGACCCCTAGGGTCAATAATATTTGAAGAATATAAAAGGAAACGGCGGGAAACGTGGTAAATATATCTCAAGCTGTAACATTTGTTTTCAAACAATTAAGAAAGGTGTGTACTAGTATTCAAGCCCAAAGATCTATGAAGAAATCAGATTATAATTTTGTAATAATATTGTCCAAATACCACTTACATATGGAGAATAAAGGCATAGGAAAAACAAATATTATAAACCACAAAGGAGAGATAATAGAAATTTTAGAACAAAGAAAAGATATTTCTTAAGAAGGTCAGACAATAGAGCCCCATTCTTGCACAAAAGAAATGTAAGAAGATATAATCCCAAGAAAACCTATGATAAAACATGTAGGTGTTTCATATGTAACTCTCCTGATCATCTAAGTAGAACTTGCCCTAATAAAGACCAGAAAAGATACTCCATCAAATATGAAGAACAAGAGAGAGTGTTAATTATAGATAGCGTTAATGAAAATATATTAGTATGTGATGATGAAATAAAGGACGATGAGTCAATATATTCAATTATAGAAACAGATGAAGTAGAAAATGAGGCTCCGAATATGAATCAAGTGAAGATGAAATAGACCTAATAGATGATTTAGCGGTTTAAAAATTGAAATGATGAACCAAGTAGATTGTGAACATGATTGGATTAGAGGAAAAGGTGATTATAACATAAAATGTGCTTTCAGTATATATTACCCAAGCCAAGATAATAGGTTCACTTGTAGCTTGTGTTTAAAACAAGCATGTGCCTCATGTCTAAAAGCCAATAATAAAAATGGAGACAAGAGATAGAATTGGAACCGAAGAGCGAATATTATCCAGTAGGGTTAGAAATTTAGAAAATAGAATAAATAAGCTAGAAGCAGAGCTAGAAAAACTTAAAGATGAGTTAGAAAATAGTAAAGAGGAAAATGATAATGTTCCAAAAACACAGAAATGAAAGAGCAAATGATAACAGTAAGGGATAAAAAGGAGACAAATTAATACAATTGAAAGATGCAATTACTAGTTTTGGAAACAAATATATTGTTCGATTACCATTCAAAGAAGTGTTAGGAATAAGGATCCCAGTTAAGATTGTTCGAAGCCAAATATTTCATATAAAATACTGGCACTATTAGATACTGGTTGCACTAAGAATATCATACATGATAAATATTTTATGAGATGTCCCAAATAGTTGAAACTATAGATGATAATAAAGCTGAAGTATCTACCGATATGTCAGGAATAAAGAAGATCCATAATCAGCTAGCATATAATATTGAAGCTTACATAAATGGCACAAAATATATAAT
Organism: Aegilops longissima; assembly: GCA_021605205.1. Taxonomy (NCBI): domain Eukaryota; kingdom Viridiplantae; phylum Streptophyta; class Magnoliopsida; order Poales; family Poaceae; genus Aegilops; species Aegilops longissima. The sequence continues at coordinate 306,783,331 of CM038681.1, read as the reverse complement.
AGATGAAATTACAATAAGAGATTTGTCAGTAATAAATGATGACATGATAATAGGGTTAAGATTTTTACAACAATCTTTACAGACCACAATCATACATGAAGAGGGGGTAACATTTATCCCTTATCAAGATAATGTTCCATACATATCTGAAGTGCGAAAACAAAGAAAGTCCTTGCAAAATGTAGAAATATCTAATTTAGATGATGAATATAGCACAAGTCCAGATCCCCTTGAATTCTGTAAAGACGAAGAACTTAGTGAGACCATAGAAGAATATCATATAGAAAATACATGTACAGAATGCATTGGGTTGCAATCATTCTCTCCAAATTGGTATAGAGATATAAAATCTAAAAAGGATATAGATAAGATTGTGCAAAGACTAGAAAGCATACAAATTATTGGAGAAATACCAATGAAGCATTGGGATAAGAACTCTATAGTTTGCAAAATAAATATCATAAATCCAGATTATATAATTAAGTCAGGACCAATAGAAGCTACTCCTAAAGATATCAAGAGTTCAAAATGCATATTGAAGAGTTATTAAAGTTAAAAGCTATAAGAGAAAGCGAAGCCCTCATCGATCTGCTGCTTTTATAGTTAGAAATCATCTGAAGAAGTTAGAGGTAAATCTAGAATGGTAATTAACTTTAAAAGGCTTAATGATAATACAGTTGACGATGCATACAATATACCCAATAAGCAGGAATGGATTAACAGAATACAAGGAAGTAAATATTTCTCCAAATTCGATTTAAAGGAAGGATTTTGGCAAGTAAAAATGGCTGAAGAATCTATTCCATGGACAGCATTTACTTGTCCACAAGGCCATTATGAATGGCTAGTAATGCCATTAGGCCTAAAGAATGCACCTGCACTATTTCAAAGAAAGATGCAAAATATATTTAATGAGAATCAAGCATTTATATTAGTATACGTAGATGATTTGTTAGTATTCTCAAAATCATACAAAGAGCATATAGCCCATCTTGAAGTGTTCTTTCGAAAGGTAGAACAAAATGGGCTCATACTATCCAAAAAGAAGATGGAAATCTGCAAAGAAAAAATAAATTTCCTTGGTCATGAAATAGGAGAAGGAAAGATATATCTACAAGAACATATTGCAAAGAAAATACTAGAGTTTCCTGATAATATGAGTGATAAAAAGGTTTTACAACAGTTATTAGGAATTGTAAACTATGCGCCATACTATATAGATAACTTAGCAAAGCTAGCAGGACCTTTATATGCTAAATTAAGAAAAATGGTCAAAGATACTTCAATTCGAAGATATAAAATTAGTAAAGGCCATCAAGGAAAAGGTCAAGAATTTAAAACCCTAGAATTGCCTCTAGAAGACAATTATTTTATAATTGAGACAGATGCATCTAAGGTAGGATGGGGTGCGATACTAAAACAAAAGCCCAATAAATACTCTCCAAAGGCAGACGAAAAAATATGCAGATATGCTTCAGGAAGTTACAAATTAAAGACGGTAAATAATATTGATAGAGAAATTCTTGCAGTGGTAAATGCAATAAATGCATTTAGGTTATATCTAGGATTTAAAGAATTTACAGATCTGAACAGATTGTGAAGCCATATGCCGATATTACAATAAAATTAATAGTAAGAAAAGCTCAACCAGAAGATGGGTCTTATTTGAAGACACCATAGCTGGGAATGGTTATAAAGTTATTTTGAGCATATTAAAGGAAGGATAATACCTTACGACATATTTTCTCGTGCATCAAATTTGCAGGAATGAGGAAAGGATTATTCGCCAACAAGGATGAATATCTCTTCTTTGGAGAAGAAAATAGGCTGAAAATGTTTCAGCCAAATACATTCAATTTTAAGCCAAAATCCCATATTAAGCTCGATGAAGCCCAAAGATGCATATTGGATAACTTTTGGTTCCAATATGCTCGTAAAAGAGAGGAACAAGGATATTTTTTATCAATTCTCAACAGTTTGGCTGAATATTTTAACGAATTAAACAAAAATGTGCCAAAGCCAGCAAAGGTTGAAATACCAAAAGGAGAAACTCTATATCTTATATTCGATGGAAATAAACCTGGCATATATTTGGAATGGGAAAATATTATGATTGAAAAATAGATGCAAAAAGAAATGGAGGAGATTTAACATTCAAAAGATATTACAGTATAGATGAGGCCTTACTTTGGGCAAGAAAGGTATTAGGACCAGATTATTATATTGACCCAAAGGCTAAAGACTATATCCAAATGAAAAGAGGCATACCTGCTTCACCAACTCCCACAAAGGGGAGGCATCAAGCTCAAAAATATAAAGAAGGAAGAATCCCAAAATATAAGACATACCAAGAATGCCTTCTAAAGGGCTTGACCCTTTAGACAGTGAATACATGGATCAAGAAATGAATAAAAGGTTTGAAGAATTTTCAAAGACAATAAAGAAAGAATTAAAGGAGGAAATATTAAAAGAATTAAGGCAAGAAATGGATGAAAATTTGAAGAAATAAAGAAAGAATGTGATGAAAATTTGATTTCAATCTGTTAAATGATGAGGATCATATGGACATAGCAGGGCATGGGTAGCGGCCTGAATAAAGCCCAAATTGCATATATTGATATTGCTATCAATTATTGGCGCGGAGGACCTATACCGACCGAATATTGATAGAAATTCCATAATAGATCCTTTGAATATTGATAAGGTATTATCAATTATATGGGCAGGAGGACCCCCCCTGTAAAATAATAATAATAATAATAATAATAATAATAATAATAAAATAAAAATAAAAAAAATAAGCAATGTCTAATATTTAAACAAGTTAAATTAAATTTAAATTAAATGAATAAGCAGTGTTGAATATTTAAGCAGCCTTGGCATGTATGTACGCATACACTGACACAAGGATTCCTAAGGAAGAGCTACCTATCTGAAGGCATGAAGAAGTGCATCTCTGGCAAGCGAAGAAGAAAAGAAGAGCCAGCCAATTATTCATCGAGAGACAATGCCACGTGAAGAAAGCAAATATTCCTGAAGATTGAAGCTTGTCGGCACTCTCTCACATTTTTCTATATTATTAGAAGGACACGTGTGTACCCTAGTAGGACACGTGTGCATACTACCGTGTGTAAAATAAGTGAAGGAAGGCTCCCGAAGGCCTCCTTTGCAGCCACCCCTCGCGGCTATAAAAGGACACGCTGGGCTCAAGAAGAAAGGACACAACCCACAAGAGACGGGAGAGCACGAAGCACTTAGAGCATCGAGACTCTCCACGAGAGCTCCAAATCCTTCTAGTTTAGCCACCACCACTACTAGTAGAATAGCCAAGAAGGCGCTTAGTTCGCCAAGAGTTTGAAGGTAATTTTCTAGTTGTGTGTAATCCCTTCGGGGCATCCCGAAAGGGAAAGCCATATGTAAATTATGTTGTTGAAATGATGTAGTTTCTTGGTTTCACTTGGTATTTTTACTTATGAATTTATGGGACGAGTTCTTATGCTAGGGATCCTATAGGAGAAACCTCTGCGTGTGTAGTTCTCTGTGTAGCCCAGAGCGGCGTTTGAATGAGAACCTTGTGTCAGAGAGAAGTGTTCCTTGGGTGGAACTGCCTGGGAAGACGATAGGAATTTACCCCATAAATTTGCAATTAAAACTGCTAAGTGAACGTAACTAGCTACATCTGATGCAACATAATGAAAAATATGGTGAGTACCGAGTAGGATTTTACACCTCTGCGCACACCGTCGGACGAATTGTTGGCCTCGCCAGCCTCTAAATAGATCCTGCATTAAATATATAATCAAGTTAGAACGTGAAGGTAATCATATTGAATTAAATATTGCTGTGAACAGTGGAATACTATTTCAAATAGTGTATTCAATAGTGGAGCACTATTGTGAATAGTGCCGTACCTAGTGAATAGTAAATACTATTCAAGATAAAAAGCATACCTGTCTACCACTTCTACCTAATCCCAAATTAACCTAATCAAAATCTAATCACATATTAAGCAAATAAATTTAATATCCCTATATTGTTGGTATCAGAATTGATAGAAATTTAATAGATAGGTTCCGGGACAACTCGTTCGCAGGAAGCTCCCTCAAGTTGGTTCTTCGATGGCTGTTCGATCTGCTGGATTTGGTCAACAGAGCTGCCAGGGCCGTCAGATCCTTAGTTCATTTTTTACTACGCTGTAGTTTTTCCAGCCCGATGACTGGTGGGTTCAGCATGCGTCGTTATTGGCCGGGTGAGTTTCGGTTGGGTGAACCTTTCCTCGCGTGCCGCGCGTCGTGCGTCGCCTGCCTCGTCTGCAGTTGGTCGTACCATCGTGCTGCTGGGCGAGCGTCGTGCAGATGGGCATGCACGTTCGCTTCTGCTGTGTAGGTGTATGGCCGGTGGGGATCATTTTCTGCTGGTCCCATGTGTCTGTCTGTTGTTTTAGGTAGGGTGAGGGATTGTGTCTCTTCGACCATTGGAGAGAGGGGCCTGGCAGCCTGGTTGACTCCTCTTCGTCCAATGCCCTCTGGCGCCGCGCACGACGTGCGTTCCTGCAGCCACCAAAACCTAGCAGCGCCTGAAAAAAATCACCTCCACCGCCGCACCCTCTCCTCTCCTCCTCTCTCTTCCGCCTCCCTCCACCTTCCCGGCTCTCCACCACACATCGGTAGTAAGATGGCGGCAGCGCCGGCAGCGAGCATGGGAGCGACAGTAGCGCATGGACGCCATGAGCTAGCCAAGGTGGTCGATGGTGAGGAACGGCTGCGCTCAACGTCGTCCTCCAACCCATTCTTCCCAACCACCCATGGCTGCCGGCGCAACCAAATCGGCCATGGCAAGGAAGGCCGAGATCTGGTACGGTGCGCCTTGTCCTCGCCTTCCTCTTCCACCCCCAGTCCCCCACCGACTACCACCAAGCACGGAGATAGATGCGGCTGCGCAGTGGAAGTGGCTCATCTCTCCTCTTCATCTCATGGATGATAGCATCGGCTGCAGCTTGAGGTGTGGAAGGGGACTTCCTCAAGAATCTTGCCGATGTGCTCCTCTCTTTGCCGCTTACTTCCTTAATCACTCATTAGTACACATGACGTGTGCATATCTGATGATGAAGGAAAGCATTACCAAAATCCCCTGATCGAACGGGATTCGGCCATAATGGCCGGGAAAAGAAGCCTGGCACCTGGCCTAAGCGTCGGCGTTGTAGATGCCTTGAAGAAGATCAAGGTGATTTTTTCTCCCTCGTGTTCAGCTTTGTTCTCTCATTTTGATGCTATTATTTGTTATTGATGTAAACATGAGGAAGATAAGATATTACGACAAAGCTAAATGAGATTTGTGATGAAAAATATATATCATTTCTTTGTTTAGTTACAGATCTTGATTGAACTATTGATTCTTTATTGTTTTCCTTTCCTAAAGGAAGATGCTGAGTCATGTAACATCTTCAAAGAAGAGAAAATCTGCATTTCATTCGTGTGCTTTCAGTTATGGTGGATTTGTGTTTTCAGAAATGAGGCAACCGTACATGTACATATTCACAGATATTTCCTTTATCACACTTCCAGCAGACACGAGTTCTCGTGTTTTTAGAGCTTCATGGAAACAGGATTCTGTGCTGGCCACTTGGTCTATTTCTTTGCAGTTATATTTCCTTTATCACTCCCCACTTCCTCAGCAGTCATGAGTTCTTGTGATGGGGTTTTTCATCCCGACCTATTAGGAATTTATTACTGGATTGTAGAGGGGTCCTTGTTCAGGTCAGCTACCCTGGCATTGTTTCCACTTCTTGTTTTGTACTTAAATTCAGCTGCCCATTTTGGATTTGACTTGAATATTGCGTTTCGATGCCTGCAATATCCCATATGAAATTCTACAATTTGTTTTAGCTTCTGTAGTTTTCTATTCATTATCCCTAGCCATTGTGATGTGTATGTTGATATTGCTTCATGGATAGCGGGATTTAATATCGCTTGCTTCTCAGTCTTCTCCATGCTCGATATGCGTAGGCCAAAAAGGCGGAGACGAGTCGTGGATCCTATTGGCTATGGCTGCTGGTTGCAGACAGGATTTAAGCACAGGAATCGCAAAAGCTGTGCCCCAGGAGGCCAGTGACCCCCATGTGGCCAGCGACTGAAGGCCAGATTCATTTTCGTGGAAGGTAACCTGCTTGACAGTAAATTAGTGTCACATTGGTAGTTGCTGATCTTTTAAAATTTGATTAACTAATTTGGGTGCTAACAGATTCTATAGTTGTCTGTTGTTTCTTATTTGCAGGCTATCTTTAGCTTGGACGAAAATGAATGGACGAGCTTCAATCTGACGAGGAGAAAGCAATCTTGTTCAGTTTTAATCAGAACAGATGGACAACCATGTAAAAGGTAAAGATGTTTATGGAAGAATAAACACCACTCAGACTAGCGAGTTCCAATTTGTTTTTTGTAGTGGGCATTAGCAAAATATAAATGTGAATATGACAGTACATATTTTATGATATTTGACTGTATGTCATCACCTAAATTTATACTAATCCAGCGGAATAACCCAACAACCATTTAGATTATGCTTCTTTCAACCAAATTAATTATTGGCATGTATATTTATTAAGATCAATAATGTCGTGTATTTTACTTTTAAGTATAAACGAACAGTAAAATATGAGATAGTGGCCTCCTACTAGGATAATAACAGCAAAAAAGATCAATGCAATGCACATATCTGAGGATTTTTATCCGCAGGTTGGAATTTTGTACATTGATACGATGTATAAGAAAGAAATGATTTATTTACTTATTGGAGATTGGCCTTTTAGTATAGTACTGGTTTCCAGCAAAAAAAAGTATATGATTGTGATACTTCAAGATATTCATGAAAACAAGTATTTGATATGTTCACATCTATATAACTACATGCTCATGTGTGTTTCATCTTTTTCATGATCAAATAAAGATATATGTGTGGTTTATGATATGTGCCGAGCATGTTTTGGTAGGATATTTTCTATGGTAATGTTGAAATAAGGATATATTGCTTTTAAGAAAGGAGCACTATGAAGTATTGAAGCGAGCTGAATAATGTAGAAAATATCACAGAATGAAACATTAGCTGGTGTCATCCAAACACCATTCTGTACCTTCAGCAGTAATGTATCATTCGCTTTGCTTGGTCAACCTTGCAACTAAATCTGTAAGATGACTTTGAAGTTTACTTTGTGTCTAAAAAAAAAACCATCCATTTTTTATTGATGAGACAACAGTTGTTTTATGTCTATGTGTCTTTTTATTGTTCTTATATGTTACAGGTTCAAAGGAGAGCATTGTTTCACGGAAGCATGGGATAACACCCGCGCCAGCGACCAGTGAAGAAAGGGGCTCATGAACAAGATGAAAAAAAATTCAACCATCTTTTGTTTATATGGAAAGACGCTTTTGTTAAATCAATCTTATCAACTTTAGTCTGTGTTATTGTATTCTATCTCTTCTATTAGATCCAAATTATTGTATGATGTAATTGACCACTCTTACTACTCTTACTAAGAACTGGGCACCGTGATTAATGTTATCATTATTTTAAGTAAGCTTTGTTATGTCACTTGAGTGTGTTGGATCTTCTAATTGCTGACTCATTGCTAAGTATTTTTTCGCAAGCAACTCTTAATTCAAAATCATATTTTCCTAAATTAAGCTAAAAAAACATGGTTTGAAAAGTTCAATGTTTCTAAGCATTGATTTTATCAGTTTGCAAACGACTTAAAATATTTCTATATTGATTCATAACACTTCACAAAAGAGTATACATCAACGTCGTATGCTAAAAAAAAAGAGAAACGTAATCTCTTTTAGTTCTTAATTTGAATGCTTCCTTCATGCCATTTGGCGTGACAAGTCATTTATGCTATCAAATTAAAATGTGTACATGCATCTCATTATAGACAACACAATACCGATTGTATCATACTAAAGGGTATTAGAATTGTTATATAGATTTTGTTTCAAACAGAACTCTATGTTACCAAATTTAAATGTGTATATACATCTATTGTAGACAGCAAGCTCCCGTTTTCCTCGACTAAGAGAGATTAAATTTGTTGCCATATGTTCTTGCCCGTAACAAAATCAACTAAACCATGAATTTCTTTTCATTGCTAACATGGAATCAGCAGGTCAACTAAACAATGAATTTCTTTTCTTCGCTAACATGGAATCAGCAAGTCATTGCACCATTTGGCGCAACGGGTCCACTAGTATATATATATATATATATATTATGCAGGCCCATGTTGTAATTCGAGGTACTCACCATGTATAATAGGCAACGTGTATCTTAATTTGCCAAGGACGCTCCTAGTATTTGTTGCGCACATAATCTCATTTTAATTTAAACTCACCACCCGTTCATTAGAAGGCATGGACTGCTGGGAATTGCATGGGAATGTTGTCTTGACCGGTCGGCTTGTGCCTGCTTTATTTCCCTGGACTGTTTTCTTTCTTTCTTTCTCTCACCAGAGTAAATGTACACATACAAGGCAACCTGTTAATATTCACATCAGGTACCTTGGTTTGTTGGTTGCGAAATATCCCTAGCATCCTTGTGGTTGCCAGTTCGAGAACCCGTAGAGCACCCAATCTTTTACTCTTTTTTTTGCCGGACGAACACCAATTTTTTTTGCCGGACGAACACCAATCTTTTACCTTTTTTTTGCCAGCAGCGGGCGAACGAAAACTGGCACGGGTGAATTGTTTTTCTCAGACGGACGAAGAACATCTGGCCCCACCGTTAACCAAAAAAAGTGGAGAAACAATCCTCCTTTTAATATTAGGTAAAGATGAGGTTGTTGTCCTCGAAGGTCCTGCCCTATGTATGAAAGCCTGCACGCAAAGGGGCCCTTCCGCAATCGGCAACGCCCTTGTTCAGTTTCGAGTCCGCTCAACAGCTTAAGCGGCCACGTCGAGAGTGGCAGGGTAACCTTCCGCAGTTGGCAACGCTCTCAATTCTGACTCGAGTCAAGCTCGACAGTTCAAGCGGCCGCGTTGAGAGCGGTAAGGTGGTTCGCTCAGCATCAAGCACACTCGGCAGGCCATTGGGGATTGGTCCTCAAGGTGCCTCCCTGGGTTTACGCGCCGGTAAGCCTACCCGTTTAAGGTAGATATGTTTTATTTCTTTTGCAGCAATTTTACGATGCAGGTTTTGCCATGTGACATTCATCACAGAATAAACCGTTTGGTTTGCTCTACAATGGAAATGTTTGCAGGTTTCACTTATTATATCATGTCAGTAACGAAGGCACTGTCCATCACTTATATTACTGGAAAAAATTGGATCAGTCTGTTATCTTAGTAGAAGCTGAATCCCTATGATGAACTGCCGTTTCGTTCAACAAACACGCCACAATTAGTCCTACTCGCGTTTAAAAGAAATGAAGAAAAAGACTAGATCACGGTCACGGAGCCTAGTCAAGTTAGAAAGATGTTCATAGCAGACTAGGCATGATCGCCGCTGTCTCGCACATCGTTACCACCTTCAGCAACTGATCGAGCACCGGGAGTTACTCTAGCACCGACAGCGGCAGCAACTCAGTCTGGTCCAGCTGAGGATTGGGCACCGACCGCGTTAGCGGATCAGTCTGATCTACCGGAGGATCGGGCATCAACACCGGCACCTGCTCCGACATCGGCATCAGTTCTACAAGGAGCACTGTCTCCGGCAGCAGCAGCGGCACTACCAGTCGCACCGGCACGGGCACCAGCAACGGCTTCGGCACCTGCACCAACACTTGCACTTGCATCTGCTCCGGCCCGTGCAACGGCAACGGAACCAGCAGTTGCACCGGCAACAGACTGGGCTGCAGTTCGACTTCATATACCAAAGTCCTTACAAAAACTGACATGTGCTTCGTTCTTTTTCTTTCCATGTTGTTTCACATGATTCACTGTGTTGATCTAACTGTTTGTGTATGCCTTCTTGTTTGAAAATAGAGAATTCCTTGAGCAACGAGGGAGTCGTTCAACAATCCGGGCGACCGTGGCCAAGTTTCTATTACCATGCGCAGCCTTGGTGTGAATGAACCTGCTCAATATACCGTAAGTACAAAGGATGGCCGCGTGATGATTGATGCTAAAGGATGGTCAAGGTTCAAATCTAAATCATATCTTGTGGTAGGGGATGATGTCAAAATTGAACTTTCTCACAAAGGAGAGCTGGTCCAAATCAACTTTGAAATTCTTCAGTAGCCGCACGCAACTGTCGAACTGATTTATCCTCCGAGAGATTTTGATGTAATAATCTGGCATGGTGAAACAAGTGTCCTGTGTGTATAAGTAGTACGACAGTATTATTTATCACATGGTATATCGTTGATAGAATTGCAACTCTGATTGCTGGTTAGGAACTATCGTTCGATTTCAGTTTAACAACTGTCGTGCATTATTCAATTTTGTGCATTCGCCTTGCGACAACATCTAAAACCAGCGCCATACCGATCGCTTGCAATATGAAAAGCGCTGAGGTAGAACACATGGGCCCCGAAACATGCAGGCCCACTGGCCTGTGGCCCAAAGTCCAGAACCGTGAGCCTGTCTGAGCATTATATTCTCAGCTGAACCCCCATAATGCCTGTGCGTTGCATGTAACATAAAGATGCATTTGTATGAGTATTTTATCTTGTGAGAGAAAGGGATGAACGAGGGAAGGACTTATTTGCAAATGTAGAGAGGTGTGTGGGTGCCTTTTTGCAAAATTTCCATAGTGTCCTTCTATCCGTCAGATATAAATCGGACGGCTTATATTGTAGGATGGCAGGCACACCATCATCACCAACTCGTCTATACTCTGTTAAAAAAACTCTATTTTTTATAATTACATATGTTATATATATTGCCCTTGATTTTTCTTATGTATAAAGTTGTGATATAAAAGATTTTTATATTTCTTTACAGAGGGGGTATCTCTCTGTCAAAAATATATTTATGTGTAACTAGTTACTCCTATCTTTCTACTTCCTTTCGCTGATATGTGGGGCATACGACAACGGGGTCCATGTGCCATATGCACCAAATTAGAGTGCACAACTGCACGGTAGACACACCCCGGTTGTAGCGCCGCAGTAATGCCCAATGAGCCATCAAATCACAAAAAACCCCACCTTTCCAGCTTTAGTAGTAAGCTGGACGGACGAAGCGGCAATATTTCCGTGGGCCTGAATCCCCTTCTCCCTTGTCTGCTTGTTCAGAGAAAACCCCCGCTCGGCGATTGCATAGGTTTTCTCATGGAGAACCTGGTACAAATTCTTCATCCATCCCCGATAAATCCAAGTCCCTTGGTCGCGAGTAACCCTAGGATGGCAGCCGCCGCCGTTGATGCATTTTCTTCCTACTGAATCTAGTGTGTTTCATTTGCAGTGCCCAAAGTGCGAGGACCCTACAGGTTCCTGCGCCCTCGGCGAGACGTCACACTTGTTCCTTCTCATCCTAACACAAGATTTTAAAACGTGCACAGTATGTTCCTAGAATCCTCTTTTCTACCCGGGAGGGTGGGGTTTTTTGAACATGCTATCGACTAATTTGGAAATTTGGATTGCTATATTTGGATAAAAGGTACTAGTACCATGGTCAACACTAACGTGAAGGACGAAATTATTTCTAGATTTGGATAGGGAATACATTGTGTTCTCATATTATTTTTCCTCCAATGCATTTCTTGCTCTGCCAGAACACATGTACTCAAGATGCTCGGCCTTGCCATAACTGAATACACTAGTTTAATGGTCACAGCGAAGACAAGCCATGGATATAAGTTTCGAGTTGGGTTCATGAACCAAGAAGATCGCTGCTTTTTTTATGTCCGAACTTGGATAAACTTTCTCAAGTGTTACAGACTGAAAGTTGGCGCACGAATGTTGATAGAAATACCAGAACCTGGTCTCATCTTCACTGCGATCTTCCACCCCGACGTTGTTCCAATTGTTCATCCATGTTAGTTTTGTATTTGGTTCTTGCTTGTTGCCTCGATTACTTCTTAATCCACCTATTCTGTCTAACTAATCACAATTTAACTTTAGAAGTAGCAACGAAACTCTCACGAAGATGCTACTTCTAACTAATATTTTCTTATAATTGGTGGCACGTGTAGGTTTTTTCAGAGTTAAGCAGGCTACTCGTTTGTTATTTTGTAAGAACTCGGCTGCTACTGATGGCACTGAAGTTGACTGAGACGACATCCACAAGTTCCTACAATTTATTGATCGTCTTGAGGTCCATGTGGGGTGTTTCAATGGTGCAAGGCCACGTGGGATATGTGTGCCACTGCTGCACTCGTTGAACAGGTCCAACTGTGTCGAGAAACTTATGGTATGAGCTGTTTTATGTTATATATGTTGTTCATAAACTCTTGCTTATACACAGTTTTACAGCTGTGATCTTCTTGAAACAGAAACCGCCTAGTTCTATTGTTCCTATACAGATGCCTGACCATGGTCAGGTCAGATTTGCGCTTGGTCACAACATGATGTTTATGTCGACCTACACCATTCCCCTTGGAGGTGAAAAGATACTTATTCATGGGTGGTCTCAAATAATGAAGGCCCGGCCATCTTGGAGAATAGGACAGAAGATTATGTTCCTGCTTGTCCATGGCTCTAAAGCGAATATAAGTTTATTGACCACATTGCGAGATGAAGCCGCTTTCAGAGGTTGTGGATGCGCGGGGAGGCGCCCGGGCCTTGTCCTGGGGCTTGGCGGCCTCACCCTTGGTTAACTGTAGGAAAAGTAGCACTGTTCAAGGCGTGTTTTGTACGGTTGAACCTGTATAAGTACTCATACTGCTTTCAGCTATGGTTGTTCAGTGCCCCTGCAGGTTTCAGTTAAGGTTGTTAAGTACTCCTGCTACTTTTACAGTCTGTCATGTTTCTTCAGTCCTGTCTTCCTCCAGCCGCCAAAACCAAACCAGCGCTGGCGGGGCTGCCTGCTTCACCTCCCACGGCTGGCTGCGCCTCAGCGCATGCATCGCCACCCCACCGTCTCCTAAATCGTTAATGAAGACGTCTGAGGCCTCGCTGTCGTCCTATGCGTGCTTTGGTGTGCTTGCCGCGGCGCTGCCCTCTCGCTTTGTCAACATGGTCAACAAACAACAAGAATCGGCAGAGGACTGTACGTGGAGAGGATGATAGTAGGGGCCCACCATATCCATGGCCAAACACAAGGAAGTTCCTCATTTTTGTTATATATACTCCATTGTTAGCGTATGGAAAAAGAAAATGCTTCCTCCTAGTGGTTTCCTGACATCTGGGACCGACGACATTGCCAGCGTATATAGTCAATAGACAAGAGAACAACACAAGATCGGCTGACACCTGGGACCTAGCTGCTCGAGCAGTATTTTTTTTTGTTATTGTTGAGACGGAGCGGGATTTCAACTGGGTTGTGGCCCATCTAGCCCAGGCTTATATTTTATGTCAAAATCAGCCCAGTTTTTCTCGAAGAATACCCAGTCCGGGCCTACTTATATTTCTACGCCCTGATGGGCTGCTCTTTCAAGACACCTGCAAATCTTGAAAGTAATATGAAATGGGTTGTAAATATAAAAACAGATGACAAATTGGCAATTACTTTATAATTTCTGATTTTTTTCACATTTTGAAATTCCTATTTCACTCTGCTTTAACCTAATTTAGATATATCTACAAAGTACTTTAAATCTGGCTCGACATTTAGGTATTTAAAATAGTTTGGAACCCACAGAAATTTCTGAATTTTCTTTAAATTTTTAACCCTAGCCCTGGCCAACAAAAGAAAATGGACTACAATAAATTGCGTAAGAAGTTGCAATGAGCTATATATAAATTATTAAAAAATTAGGGAATGGTCTGACTTGTGGGCCTATTAAGTTGACGCGTATGCACGATTTTTTACTTATTATATACTCAACAAACGATTCTAGCAGACGTAACCGTTGGATACGGCCATCGTGTTTCTTCAATCTCCGATCTTCTTGCTCCAGCCGCCAAATCCAGCGCCGGCGGGACCGCCTGCTCCCGCCTCCCGTGGCCGGCTGTGCTGCCGCGCAGGCCTCGCCGCCCCCTACTACTCCCACCGCTGGCCAGGCCATCCCTCTACTCACCCACATCCCTCCACTGCTGTGGCTTCCCCGCCTCCGGGTCATTCCCTTCCTGGGTCTCGCCGTCGTCCATCGCGCTGGTATTCTTGGCACGGCGTGGTCAACGTTGTCAACAAACGACAACGTCGGAAGAGGGATGTACATGGAGAGGCTGATAGTTGGGACCCACATGGTCCATGGCCCCACGCAAGCAAGTACCTCCTTATTACGCCAAAGAGAATGAATACTCCCGCTGACAGCTCGGACCCACCAGCTATATCTTCGCATGCAAGGAAGTGCCTCCTTATTATTCACAAAAAATGAATACTCCCCCTGCTAGCTGGGACCCACCATAGTGAGAGGCTGACTTGTGGGCCTACTAAGTTGACGCGGACGGAGGGCTTTGTGAACTTAGTCAATATGAACGATTCTAGCTCCAGTGACCGTACGATGTCAATCCAACGATCTTAGTGCTTCTTCAACCTCTGGTCTTCTTGCTCCAGCCGCCCAAAGCAGCGCCGGTCGTGCCGCATGCTCCTGCCTCCCATGGCCGGCTGTGATGCCCCGGAGGCCTCACCGCCCCCTACTACTCCCATCACTGGCCAGGCCATGCGGTGAAGGAAGGCTCACACCGAAGCCGAACCAGTGAACCCTCGTACTCCTCTCCGCATGGGCTTCCAGTGCCGCGTCTTCCCCGGCTCCGCATCGACCCCTTCCTAGGCCTCGCTGTCGTCCACCGCCCTGGTGCTCTCGGCGCGGCGTGGTCAACGTGGTCAAGGAACGACTTCCATCAGAGGATTACTATACGTGGAGAGGCTGACAGCTGTGTCCACGGCCGCAGCAAGAAAGTGCCTCCTTATTACGCGGAAAATAATGATTCCTCCACCTACCAGCAGGGACCCACCGGACAGGCCACCGTATTTCATGAAAAAAATGATTCGCCCCCCTGACTGCTGGGACCCACCAGCAACATCTTCGCACACAAGGAAGTGCCTCACAATTGGGACCCACCTGGTCGAAGCGCACGTAGCATTGTCATTCTGGTCGCGAACGTGTACGTACATACGATCGGTCTGTCTGCAGGCTGCAGCGATGAACCATGGTCAAGTAAGGAAGGGAACGTGTCGTAGTAGAGGCGTGCACGGAGCATGTACACATACGTACAACAGCCATGGTGCAAGAAAGTAAATACGACCACGTACGTACATATGGGCGGGGTCTCGAACGCCTACTCGCGCATACGTACGGCCAGGGCTCGTGTACATGGCTGGGTCGAAACGAAGAAACTGCATCGTCGTCATGTTCATGGGGAGCCAACCGGCTGGGTCGGATCAGAATGCGTCGTCGTGTTCATCGGGAGCCAACTGGCTTGGACGGAACAGCTGAAACAAGGCCTGGCGTACCGCAGAACGGAGGAAACCGCCTTGTGTTCGACTGGCAACGGTTGAAACATGATCCTGTTCATCGGGAGGGGTCTAGCGTACCGCAAGACGGAGGAAACGGACTTCTCTTGGTCGAAACGGGGTCCTATTGATCGGGAGGGGTGTGGCGTACCGTAAAACGGAGGAAACGGACTAGTGTTGGAGCGCTACGATCGAAACGGGGGTCTTGTTCATCGGGAGGGGTGTGGCGTACCGCAAAACGGGACTCCACGGGATACTGTTCATCTCCACCGTCGACAGCCTCCACGGGCTACTGTTCATCAACCGTCGACCTCCTCCGGCCTCCACCTGCGACTGTTCATCCACGGGCTCCTGTTCATCCATCATCCACCGCACGCTCCTCCACCGGCTACTGTTCAACCAACCCTCTCCAAGGGGTCCTGTTCAACCACCCCTCCATGGGCTACTATTCATCCAGCCCTCCACCGGCTACTGTTCAACCGGCCCTCCACGAGGGTCCTGTTCATCCAGCCCTCCACGGGGTCCTGTTCATCCACCCCCAACCGGCTCGATCGATCGGGGTCCTGTTCATCCAGCAGCAATGGCCTCTACTACCATGGGGTCCTGTTCATCCACCCCCCAACAATGCTCGCTGTTCATCCAGGGAAGGAGGCAGCAGGGTTTGATCGGCTTCAGTTAGCAGCAGTAGCGACAGAATCACTCAGGTTCAGTTAATAGCAAGGGATCGATCGATCGCTTGGGTTCAGTAACGCTTAGCCTGCAGTGCAATCACTTGGGTTTAGTTAGAGCCCAACGCCTCGCTCGGGTTCAGTTAGAGCCCAACGCCTCACACACATGCGCGTACATATGAGAGAAACGCGCATCGCTCGGCCCCAGACCACCCACCGTAACCGGGAACTCCCCCGATATTTTCCTCGCCCTCGCTTCTACCATGGTTTTTTCCATCATGGACGGCCCAAAGAATGTCATGCAACTGCTTCTCTGGCCCACCCAGGACAAAAAGCCCATTTTCTGTCATGATTTTTTGTCATAGAAGTAGGAGCCCACCACATCTATGGTGATATCTTGGTACCATTTTATCTGATGTGATATCAAGTCATGCATAAAATAAGTCGGAGAAGATTCAAATAATATTCATAGATAAGCTGATAATAAATCCACAATTCATCCGATCTCGGCAAACACACCGCAAATGAGTATCACATCAGATAGATCTGCATGAACATCGAGGAGAACATGATTGAGAATCAAAGAGAGAGAAGAAGCCATCTAGCTACTAGCTATGGACCCATGTCTGTGGTAAACTAGTCACACTTCATCGGAAGGGCAATAGAGTTGATGTAGAAATCCTCCGTGATTGAATCCCCCTCCGGCAGGGTGCCGAAAAAGGTCCCTAGATGGGATCTCACGGGTACAGAAGGTTGCGGCGGTGGAAAATTGTTTTCATGGATTCCTCTGGTGGTTTGGGGATATTTGGGAATATATAGGCGAAAGAATTAGGTCAGGAGGATCACGACGGGCCCACAAGGGTGGGGGCGCGCCCTCCGTCCTTGTGGCCACCTCGTGGCTCCTCCGACTTCATCTCCAAGTCTCCGGGGTGTCTTCTTGTCCAAGGAAAATCATCACTAAGGTTTTATTCCGTTTGGTATTCCCTTTCTGCGAAACTCAAAAACAAGGAAAAAACAGGAACTGGCACTGGGCCCTAGGTTAATAGGTTAGTCCCAAAAATAATATAAAATAGCATACTAATGCATATAAAACATCCAAACCGGATAATATAATAGCATGGAACAATCAAAATATATAGATACGTTGGAGACGTATCAATCCCCAAAGGGACAGCTTAAACTGACAAGTTGAGCCGGGTCAGAAAACAAAATTGACCTACATTAGCCTTCAAGTGTCAAGGATATTTTTCGTAATGTGCTTGGGATTTGTACCATTTTTATTTCAGTAAGATGTGAATCTTGATCTGTCATATCTAACCTTTATCCTTAGGAGGCTTTATCTCTTAAGGATGCAGAGGTGGGCGACTTAGCCAAGAGGATTAAACATCAAGAAGCTGAGACTGTGAAAACATAATCAAAATTTCAGACTGCCATGAAGGAGAATGAGAAGCTCAAGGCCAACTTTGCTACTAAGAGAGCCACCTTGGAAACTGGAAAAGAAAACTTGATAAAACATGCACAGGACGTAGAAGCCCAATTTAAAATGATTGCTGAAGACCTGGCTGGCTTAAAGGGACATATTACTCATATGGCAGCCGCCATCTTTGGTAAGAGTTGATATCCATTACCAATTCTGCAGTGACAATATTCTAAGCCGCCAAGCACTTCTCAATCCCTATATAAACCAACTTACTTTGATATTCCATGTACAGGCCCCAAAAGCGCGAACCTCGGACAAGACATGCTAGTGAAGTTGAAGGCCATCCACTCTTTTACAGAACAGCTATACAGTAGTGCTCTTCGTAGTCTGGTGGCCTTGGGAGGCAATAGAAAACCACCAAGTCATATCAAAGCCGTGTTGTACCACTTGTCAACTATCACGAAAAAAATTGAAGATAAAAAATTATCAGCCGCTTGTGCTGGAGCCCTTGTCGCCCTTGCCCGTGCTAAAGCATGGGCATCAAAACTTGACTCAGAGGAAATAGCCACCGGGTGCCCCAAGTTCAGGGATGATAAATCGTCGTTTGAAGAAAAAGACTTCAACCATTCAATTCGGGAGATGCGGCCCGTGCCCTGCAAGCTGGTGGAAGAGTTGAATCTGAACAACTACATGGTGGCTTATGTTGAGAACAACAAGAAGAAACCGCTGCCGGCTTACAACCCTGTCAATCTCATTCCTTCTTGGCGTAGAATACTTTTGCTACTAACATTGATCAATCTGTAATTCTCAATGACGAAGCCTGTTTGGAAGTGTTAACCGGCATCGATTGGACGTCACCTGACATCCAGATGGGCGAAGAAGGAGAGCCCGAGCGGGATGACCCGGAGTCATCAACCCGCCGCGGCGAACATAAGTGATACCAGGCGGCTCTCAAATCAAGGCATAGACATCTTGTGCTGAAAAGTACTTTGCTCCAGCTATGCAGGTCCATGGTGGCCTTGTAATTGGCTAGATGTGAAAACAATGGTCTGTCATGCCATCGTGCATGTTAGCTTTTAACTGTTAAACCGCCAATTTGATTTTTATGACCCGCCGTTGTGCTTTCTCATAATATCATCATTCATGTGAGCCACATCAATATTTTCATATTTCCTGCACACAAGTTAAACATTATATGCCCTAACAGTTTAAGCCAAGGCGGGTAACAAACCCTAATATAATAGTCTTTGAATTTTTTTACAGAAAGACTAGAGGAAAGGTCATCTAAGCCAAAATATTCTAGTGACTTAAAGTCTAAAGCCAGGGTGGGCTATCCAACCCCAAATATTTATATAATTATTGAAAGATATACCTGTAGATTGACATCATGGTGATATCTTGAGAATTATTATCCATAGCGGGTATCAACCCGAAGTCATGAAATATCATGATTTTGATTGATCAAGGCAAAAATATCCTGGCGACTTAAAGTCCGCTATCAGGGCGGGTTACCGAACCCAAAAATGCTCAAATACGAGTCATATAATCAAGGCTGCATGGCCCGGAGCATAAAAACCGAAATCTAGCAGAAAAAGCTTAGAAGGATACAAATACAAAATGTTCAGAAGAAAAGCAATTCCGAAAAAATCCAAGTGCTCTGATAGGCTGCACAGCCTTAAAATTATCTTGTCGGCCCATCAATGCACAGCCAGACTGGCTATCAAAGCCATGTGCTTTCATAGGCCGCACAACCTTAGACTTAATCCTCGCTCACCGTAAGCCGGCCCACACGTGACAAACGAGTTCAGGGTCTTGAAAAAGATTGACTGTTAAGAGTACGGCGGGTCACTAAGGATTACCTGGCAGAGTAACATCATGCAAACAGGCAGGACAAACTCGGGATTCGGCATCCACGCCTGGTCAAGAGGGTATGAAAGCTAAACCCGGTGGGTTGGAAGCCCCCAAGTGACCTGATGAACAAATAGTAAAGAATTAAATGCTTAGAAATGAAACGATAGAGGCCCTGAATTATTAGAGATGCTAGATTTATTATATTTATCATAATATATACATTTATAAAAGTATGTATAACAATAAGAGCCGGTGGCTCAAGTGTAATAAGGCCGAAGATGAGCGATGTTCCAGGGCCGGCGGGTCTCCTCCTCCAACTTACGCGAATCCTTGTGTTCTCGTATATCAATGAGGTAGTATGAACCATTGTTCAGGATCTTGCTGACCACAAAAGGTCCTTCCCAAGCTGGGGATAGCTTATGCATATCTGTTTGATCTTGGATTAAATGGAGTACCAAGTCGCCTTCTTGAAAGGTTCGGGTTTTAACTCTGCAGCGACGTAGATCTTACTGATAGATCGCCGAACGAGCCGCCGCAAGGTCACACTCCTCATCCAACACATCAAGTGCATCTTGACATGCTATCTCATTAGCAGCTTCAACATAGGCCACCACATGAGCCGAGTCATGACGGATATCACTTGGAAGAACCGCCTCTACCCCCTAGACCATAAAGAAAGGCATATAGCCTGTTCACTAGTTGGGGGTGGTGTTGATACTCCAAAGTACTAAAGGTAATTCCTCGACCCAACAACCCGACGTTCTCTACAAGGGAACCATGTGTCGTGCTTTTATGCCCTCTCAGCTTGGCCATTAGACTGTGGATGAGCCACTGATGAGACGTCAAGACGAATATGCTCCTATTGACAGAACTCTCTCATTGCACCCTTAGACAGATTAGTGCTAATATCAGTTAAGATACTATGAGGGTAACCAAAACGGAAGATTACTTTCTTTATGAATTGAATCGTCATTGCTGCATCACATTTGCTGAGCGGCTTTGCCTCAACCCATTTGGTAAATTTATCAACCGCCACCAAGAGGTGGGTTTTCTTGTCCTTTGACCTCTTGAAAGGACCAACCATATCAAGCCCCCATACTGTAAACGGCCAAGTAATTAGAATCATCCTCAATTATTGAGCCGGCATGTGAGCCCGTCGAGAGAATTTCTGACAATCGTCACACTTATTGACAAGATCCTCTGCATTAGCATGAGCCGCTGACCAATAAAAACCATGATGGAATGCTTTAGCCACCAGAGATTTAGAGCCAGCATGATGACCACAATCACCTTCATGGGTTTCCCTTAAAATTTCACGGCCCTCCTCAGGAGAAACTCAACACTGGAACACACCCGTGACACTGCAGCGGTGTAACTCGCCATTGACATTAGTCATTGACTTAGATCGCCGTGTTATCTGTGTGGCCAAAGTTTCATCCTCAGGTAACTCGCCCGTGTCATATAAGCCAAGTATGGAACTGTCCAATCAGGAATAGCATGGAGAGACGCCACCAACTGCGCCTCCGGGTCAGGAATAGCAAGATCCTCTTCTGACGGTAATTTGATGGAAGGATTATTCAACACGTCAGGAAATACATTGGGAGGTACCGACTTACGTTGAGACCCGAGTCGGCTCAATGCGCAGCCACCTCATTCTTCCTCCTATGAAGGTGCTCCACCTGATAACCTTTGAAATGACCAGCGGTACTGTCAACCGCCCAGTGATAAGCCGCCATGAGCGGGTCTTTGGAATCCCAAGTGCCCGATACCTGCTGAGCCACCAAATCTGACCCAGGTTAAATTCATCTCCTTGGCCATCCAAAGCCCGTGGAGCAGAGCCTCATATTCTGCCGCATCGTTAGTATAGGGAAACATCAACCTTAAAACACAACAAAATTTATCACCTCATGGGGAAGTCAAAATAACTCCAGCCCTTGATCCTTCTAATTGTCTGGACCCATCAAAATGAATATTCCAATATGTGTTGTCAGGCCTCTCCTCCGGCGTCAGTAATTTCGTCCAATCATTGATGAAATCCACAAGAGCCTGAGATTTGATAGGTGTCCTTGGCACATACTTCAAACCATGAGGTCCAAGCTCAATGGCCCATTTAGCCACTCGACCTGTAGCCTCTCTGTTTTGAATAATATCCCCCAAAGGAGCAGAACTGACCACTGTAATGGGATGGCCAAGAAAATAGTGCTTCAGCTTGCGACTAGCCATGAACACCCCATATACCAGCTTCTGCCAATGTGGGTATCATTGTTTAGACTCAATTAACACCTCACTGACATAATAAGCCGGCCTCTGCATTTGGTACTCCTTACCCGTCTCTTTTCGTTCCACTACAATCGCCACACTGATAGCTCTACTGTTAGCCACCACGTATAAAAGCAAGGGTTCTTTATCAATGGGAGCCGCAAGGACGGTGTCTCAGCTAGCTGCTTCTTGAGTGCCTCAAAGAACTCATTAGCCGCGTCACCCCAAACAAAATGGTATGTTTTTTTCATCATCTGATATAGGGAAGTGCCTTCTCTCCTAGGCGGCTTATGAACCGGCTTAAGGCGGCGATACGACCCGCTAGGAGCTGGATGTCAATGATACACACCGGCTTAGCCAATGAAGTAATCTCCTTAATCTTCTCCAGGATAGCTTCAATATCTTGCTCGGAGACCAGAAAACCCGAAAGCTTGCGTGCTGGCACACCAAAAACACATTTGGCTGGGTTAAGCATCATCTTGTAGACCCGGAGATTGTCAAAGGTTTCTTTCAAATCATCCAATAGAGTCTCCTTCTTCCTGGACTTTACAAGAATATCATCCGCATAAGCATGAACATTGCACCCAATCTAATCATGAAAACAGTTGTGGACACAATGTTGATACGTCGCCTGCGCACTTTTTATCCCAAAAGGCATAGACACATAGCAGAAATCTCCAAAAGGTGTGATAAAAGCCGTCTTCTCTTAGTCTTTAACTACCATCTTGATCTGGTGATAACCAGAATAAGCATCCAAGAAACTCAAACGTTCACAACCCGCCGTGGCATCTATGATCTGATCAATACAGGGAAGAGCAAAAGGATCAGCTGGACAGGCCTTATTGAGGTCTGTATATTCCACACACATACGCCAAGTGCCATTTTTCTTAAGTACCAGCACCGGGTTAGCCAACCACTCAGGGTGAAAAACTTCAACGATGAACCCGGCCGCCAAGAGCCGGGCCACCTCTTCACCAATGGCCTTACGCTGCTCTTCATTAAAACGGCCAAGGAATTGCTTGACTGCTTTAAACTTAGGATCGATATTGAGAGTGTGCTCAGCGAGTTTTCTCTGTACACCCGGCATGTCTGAAGGCTTCCATGCAAAGATCTCCCGATTCTCACGGATGAACTCGATGAGCGTGCTTTCCTATTTCGGATCCATGCTAGTACTGATAGTGAACTGTTGGGATGAGCCGCCAGGGACAAAGTCAACCTGTTTGGTGTCATTCGCCGACTTAAATTTCAACAAAGGGTCTTGTTCTGTGGTAGGCTTCTCCAAAGGGGTCATATCACCTGGGTCAACATTATCTGTATAAAACTTAAGCTCCTCCATGTCACAAGTGGACTCAACATAGGAAACATCTCCTTCTTCCCACTCCAAGGCAATCTTTTCTATTGCCATGGACTGTAATGGTACCCTTACGTCCTGACATCTTAAGCTGCAGATAGACATAACAAGGCCGTGCCATAAACTTGGCATAAGCCAGCTGTTGGTGCAACAACCCCGTGTCCGTTGCCCAGACTATGCATAGGCCTAAGGAAAAGTTTGCAGCACACAAGATCAAACCAAGCATGAAGGGGTCAGCTCTTTGAAGAATCAGAGAGCTAGTCGAGAAGACCAAGTCAAGCCAGAGAGACAAGATGTCACTAAGGGAAAAACCTCCCTTGTGGGAAGGTGAGCCTGGCGGGGTTGGGGTTACCCTGGAAGCAAGACTCCAGATTGTCCCGGAAAGCCTGCCGGGGCTTGCGGAGGCAAACTACTCCACCGCACCACCTCACAGCGACGCACGTCATCGATCGGTGTGGTGTCAAGCCCCTAAGTGACTAAGAGGTTGTTTCCTGCCACATGGCAGGCACTTCCTATAGAAAACACCACCAAATGACACCGTCCTGAGACGTGTCAAGCAAGCAGGCACGAAGCTGGTGAAACGGCCCGGCAAGGCTTACCGGGCACGCTATGATGTGACACTGAGGAGTGCATTTATTGCACTCTGTCCGCCTGCAGAGTTAGGTATGATAGCACTGTTTGCTATCTAATCAGTATGTAAAGACTGATTTGCCACTGTGGTGACCCATTTATCTATAAAAGGAGGCCCATTTATTTGTGCTCTGTCCGCCTGCAGAGTTAGATATGAGAGGATTCGGACCCTCGCATATTCATATGCGTGTAGCCACTCTCGCCCCGAGGCAATCCTGCCGGGCAAGAGCACCGTGTCTCCACCATTATCCACCATGAATCCACCAAAGCAGCAGTAGGGTTTTATGCCTCACGGCAGCCTGGACCTGGGTAAAACTGCCCGTGTGATCCTCCCGCCGAACCAGAAGGAGCTCATGGCCCCATAGGTGGTTGTGGTTTCCCACGACATTGTTGGCGCGCCAGGTAGGGGGGTCACTTGCGTGAACCCGAGAGCGTAAGCAGCGCGTTACCTTCATCGCCATTTTTGTCATCAACGGCTCCATCGACTATGGAGCCCAAGAAGAAGTCCGGTGCTGCAGCTCACCCGTCCACCTCGAAGGCCCTGCTGCCCGCGACCGCCGATGTCGCTGGGACTACGGTGATGCATGGAGGTGTGGACGCTGTGGGGGACGTGGTCGACGCAGGTGGCGTTGTTACCGCCTCCCCCGCGGCCAAGGCAGAAGCGGGAGGCATCGGAGAAGGACAGCACCAACAACATCCCGGCGACCACGCTCCACGAGGTACGGGTAGAGAGATTATTCCTTCTGTCCCTCCCTGCCTAGCTGAGGGGAATAGCCACGGCGGTGCCGATCGCCCTGAGGCGAATCGCAATCCTCTGGGCGCCCCGCCATGGGCGCGGTCGTAGGACATGCACCGCCCCCGGAGTAAACTGGCCCAGCCAATGCTCCGAACGGGGTCATTGGTCCACGCGCGCCACCACCTCGTCACCACACCATCCAAGTGATTGTCTCCCAGCAGCGAAAGGTCGACGCCGCCACTGCCGGCATCGTTAGGAGCCGGGCAACGTTGCGATCTACATCATCCTCACCTATGCCAAGTACCACCTCGGAGGTCATGGCGTGGGCCCTGCTGTTGCTAAGATATCCATTGGCAGCCGACCAGATGGATGAGTGGAGAGCCACCATTCAGAGCCTGATTGGCTTTGCCAAGGCTGTAGGCTCCCAGCGAGCTGTCCCACCACGGCCTGCCCAGACGACGAAGGCGGCCCATGCTGTTGGCTGTGTGAAAGGGGCCACCCCCACGATGCAATCCCCATCGCAGCAACCAGCACGAGGGCCACGCGACCAAGATCTTGATGATGTCTCGATGGCTTCATCCGATCCTCGAGCATGTCAAGGCCGACGGCGAGCCCCAAAGGACAGGCAGATCGAGGGCACGCACGTCACCATCGAGCGACACCATGACAACCACCACCAGTCCAATGGGCGCGACAGCCCCAACGTCGATGATCCTGCACTTGGTGGAAGTGGGTACCTACCTTTCGAGGCTGGCTGCCCTGCCTTCACCCGTGAGCTGTGGCAAGTCCATTGGCTATCCGCTCGCATGTTCAAGCCAGAAATACCAGAGAAGTATGATGCGATACTGAACCCGACATAGTTCTTGAGCATCTACACCATCGCTGTTCAAGCTGCTGGGGGAAGAGATGAGAAGGTTTTTGCCAACTACTTCTCTTTGGCACTCAAGCCGAACGTGAGGTCTTGGCTCATGCACCTACCGGAGAACTCCATCTCGACCTGGATTGACCTATGCCATGAGTTCGTTTGTGCCTTCACGGGCGGCCATCAAGAACCAGGGCGGCCCAGTGATTTGCATCTTCTCCTGCAGAAGGAAGGAGAGACTCTGCGGAAGTACATCCAGAGGTTTAGCCGAGTCCACAGAAATATTCCAGATATGCACCCGGCAGCTGTGATAGTTGCGTTCCAGTCCAACATGCACAACTGTGAAGGAGCTTTACACCTTGGTGGACAAGTGTGCTCGGGTGGAGGAGAGGAGGAAACTCCCTCGAGAAGAAGATGGCGTCGACACTGACTCAGAGGATGACGACAAGACCACTAGTCAGAAGAACAAGAACAAGAAGCGCAACAAGAGGCACAGAGATAAGACAGTGATGACCGTTGAGGGATCGGGCACACCTAGTACCGGCAAGAAGGCTAAGGCCAAAGCTCCTAGCAAGGAATTTGCCATGTGCACTAATTGCCGAGAGGCTGTGGCTGCCGAGAAGGATGGGAAAGGTGATGGGCCGTACTGCAAGATTCATCGGAACAAGGGCCACGATCTCCAGGAATGTCATCAGGTTGAACAGACCGTCAAGAAGCAGAGGGCTGAGTATGCGAAGCATGATAAAGAAAAAGGTCAAAATGGCGCTGGCGGGAAGGGCCGAGGTGGTGAAGCAAATTGCCCCGGCAAGGCTCCTTGGAACCAAGGAAAACTCGCCAGGGGCCAAGAGAAGGAAGATTGCAATGATGAAAGTGATGGAGGGGATGAATGTAACACCCCGGACACATCCGCTGGTGGTCGTTACTCCTGGAGGGATCTAGACTGGCCCCACAGATCAATACTAGTCTTTTCTGCGCACTTTGTCCTCACTCGTGCACACTCGAGAGCAACTTCCCGGTCGGTCACCCATCCTGAAACTATTTCGAGCTGAGCACACTTAACTTTGGAGTTCTGTCCGAATGGGCTCCAGGAAAAGAAGGAATTCCTTATTGATATGAGTAGTCTATCATCCCTATTAAGCCAGGCTATCACAATGAAGAGGAAACCAGCGAGCAGGAATTCCAGAAGGCCACTGACGCCCTGTGCATTGACAGGGGTGCATCTCTGCACTCCTCTCACCGCCAACTTAAACAGTGGGCACGTGAGGTCAATACCATGGACCCAACGGCAGACTCTCGGAGGCCGCTCAATTGGTCACGCACGCCCATCATCTTTGACAAACAGGACCACCCTGACCGCACCACCGCAGTAGGGTGCTTGCCGTTGTTGGTCTCACTGACAATCCGCAACCTCAAAGTCACAAAGATGTTGGTTGACGGCGGGGCCGTGTTGAATCTGATTTCCCCAAAGGTCATCAGCAAACTTCAGATAGCAGAGGAAGAGCTCAAGGTCACGGGCACGTTTCAAGGAATCAACCCTGGCAGGAGTCGTCCTAAGGGAAAGATCACGTTGCCAGTGATGTTTGTGGTAGATTTGAATCACCAGACTGAGAAGTTGTGTTTGATGTGGTCGACCTCCCCCTGCCGTACAACAGGATCCTTGGACACCCAACTCTGGCAAAATTCATGGTGGCATCCCACTATGCCTAAAACAACTTGAAGATGCCAGGGCCGGTGGGCATCATTTCCATACTGTCAGACAAGAAGGATGCAATTATTTGTGTGGATAAGATGTACCGGGATGCAGTCGCGGTAGAGGCCGCTGAAGCCACAGTTCCCACCAAGGAAAGCTAAGGAAAGAAGAAGGCTAGCAGGGACGCTAGTAAGGAATCCGGGAAGCTTACCTCTTCAGAGTATGCTGCGCCTATTGATGACTTGTCGGAGAGTGCCAATAGCAAGAGATCCGTGGATGTTGCACTCCATGTGAAAAAGGTCCCGACAGGGCTGGCTGGCGCTTATGGTAATTTCACTATCAGTGCCACCCTTGATGAAAAATAGGAAAGCACGCTCATTGCCTTCCTGCAAGAAAATATCGATGTGTTTGCCTGGCAACCATCTGATATCCCTGGTGTTCCTAGGGAGGTAATCGAGCACCACCTTGCTGTCTACCCACATGCCCGACCCGTCAAGCAGATGGTCTGAAAGCAAGCCTTGGAACGGTGGTAGTTCATTGCCGAGGAAATCAAGAAACTTGAGGCAGCTGGTTTGGCAAGAGGAGTACTACATCCAACGTGGTTGCAAACCCAGTGGTCGTGCCCAAAGCTAATGGGAAATGGAGGCTTTGCATAGATTTCACGGATCTGAACAAGGAATGCCCGAAGGACCCATTTCCCTTTCCGCACATTGATTAGATTGTGGATTCCACTTCCGGATGTGATTTGCTCTCCTTTCTGGATGCATACTCTAGATAGCATCAAATCTTTATGTCCAAGGAAGGCGAAGAGAAGACCTCATTCATCACCCCATGTGGCACATACTGCTTCGTGCGAATGCGTTTCGGGTTGAAGAGTGCCGGGTCCACTTTTGCAAGAGCAGTCCAGATTGGTTTTGAATCACAGTTGCACAGGAACATTGAAGCTTAGATGGATGATATTGTGGTCAAGACTAAGGACAGATCGACCCTCATCCAGGACTTAGAAGAAACGTTTGCTAATCTGCGCAAGATCAACTTGAAGCTGAACCCGGAGAAGTGTCTGTTTGGCGTTCCCTCTGACAAGGTACTTGGTTTCTTTGTGTCCCACCGCGGGATAGAGGCCAACCCCGATAAGATCAAGGCTATCAAGCAGATTCAGGCACACAAGGCAGTTAAGGATGTGAGGAGTTTGACAGGATGTGTTGCCGCGCTTAGCAGGTTCATCTCCAAGTCTGCCGAGCGTGCCTTGCCTTTCTTCAAAATTTTGAAGAAGGCAGGACCCACGAAGTGGACTCCGGAAGCAGACGCATCACTGCAAGATTTGAAGACCTACTTGTCTTCTGTGCCCACTTTGGTTGCTCCCAAATCACAAGAGCCATTGCGCTATACTTGGCGGCAACTAATCAAGTGGTTACTGCAGCACTAGTGGCACAGCGGGAAGTGGAAGAGGCAGCAGCCTCAGCCAGTGTCCCTACCGGGGGAGAGAGTGAGCACAACCCGACAAGGCCAGATATGGATCAAGACAAAGAAGAGCACAACAGCGGAGGAAACCCTAGGGACGAGGCAAGGAAGAAAGTGGTGCATTGCCCAGTGTACTTCGTCAGCTCCCTATTGCAGGGGGCAAGATCCAGGTACTCTGGTGTGCAAAAGTTAATTTTTGGCCTTGTCATGGCCTCTAGGATACCGCGCCACTACTTCCAAGCCCACGAGGTCACGGTTGTCACCCGATTCCCTTTGCAAAGGATACTCCGAAACCCTGAGGCTTCCGGCAGAATAGCGGAGTGGGCATTGGAGTTATCCAGCTTTGTCCTGAAGTTTGAAAGCACATCAGCAATTCAGAGTAGGGCATTGGTAGAGTTTATTGCAGAATGGACGCCAACCCGGATGAAGAGGTACTGGAGACTATTATTCCCGACAAGGAATCACCCCAAGGATGGATCATGTATTCCGATGGTGCCTTCTCCCTATAAGGTGCGGCGGCTGGCGTGCTTCTCGTTGCTCCGACTGGAGAGCGGCAGAAGTGTGTTGTCCTGATGCATTTTCCCTGGGAGGAGGCGACCAACAATACTATAGAGTATGAGGGGCTCCTTGCCGGGCTCGGGATTGCAACAGAATTGGGGATCAAGAAGCTGATCATTCAAGGAGATTCACAACTTGTGGTGAGACAAGTCAACAAGGATTACCAAAGTCCATTGATGGAAGCATACGTTGAGGAAGTGAAAAGACTAAAGGAGCGCTTTGACTGATTTCAAACAGAGCACATACCCTGTGCGAAAAACAACATTGCTAATCGTCTGTCGAAGTACGTTGCGCAGAAGCTTCCTATGGAACCAGGAACTTTTGGTCTCCATCTTACTCAGCCCTCCGTATCCCCGGAAACAATGGCCTGGAAGAGGAGGAAACTAGACTCCGGCAAGCCTCTCCCGGTAGAGCCTCCAGGGGCTCCCGACAGAGAGCTTGATGGGAACAACTCCCTGTCAGCTGCTGAGCTACCCCCTCCCTCCAGACCACCGGTCCTCATAGTCGAGGGGTCCGCTCCCACGAAGGAGGAGGTGCCGCTAGTCCTCGTTGCCGAGCCCCAAGCTCTAACTTGGGCAAGGCACATTGTCCATTTCCTCCAAACCGGAGACCTTCCCAAAGAGCAAGAAGAGGCTGAAAGGGTAGCCCGGAGGGCCAGTATGTATCAGTTTGTCGATGACACACTATATAGAAGAAGGCCCAGCGGTGTGAAATTGAAGTGCATTTGCCGAGAAGAGGGAAAGGAACTGCTGGCAGAAATACACAAAGGTATGTGCGGCTCCCACATTTGATCAAGGGATTTAGTTGGGAAAGCATGCCAACAAGGATATTATTGGCCCACAGCCCTCCAAGATGCGGTCGAGCTAGTCACTAAATGTGAAGCCTGCTAGTTCCATGCCAAGAACATCCATCTGCCTGCCCAAGCACTTCAGACTATCCCTTTGTCATGGTCGGTCTGGGGGCTCGATATCCTCGGCCCTTTCCCCGAGCTTTCGGGGCTGTTGATTTGTTATTCGTTGCAAACGACAAGTTTAGAAAGTGGACGGAACTAGAAGCCATGAGGAAGGTGACTGCTCAGTCAGCTATCAAGTTCTTGAAAGGATTGGTGTGCCGCTTCGGGTCCCTGCCCAGATCATCACTGATAACGGCACCCAATTCACGAGCCACACCTTCATGTAATATGTTCATGCCCTCAGAAGCAAGATCTCATTTGCTTCTGTTGCACATCCCAGAAGCAATGGACAAGCTGAGAGGGCGAACACTGAAGTGTTGCGAGGACTCAAGACAAGAACATTTGATAAGCACCAGAAGTGCGACAGGCGATAGATCGATGAGCTGCCGGTGGTTCTTTGGTCCCTCAGAACGACACCAAATCAAGATACCGGGCAGACTCCCTTCTCCCTACTCTATGGGGCAGAAGCAGTTATCCCCACGGAACTCATTTAAGCGTCAATGCTACGGGGATGGTCACTTGCGCGGGCGCGGGGATGGGAGCTGGGACGGGAGCGAGGGCAGCAACCGCCGTCGTCGGTGTCCTGGGAATGGGGGTACCCAGACTTGCCTACCTGTGGCCCAGGGCACGGCTCCATCAACGGCCTGGTATGGCCCATCTTCAGGAGCAACCACTCAAGACCCTCGCGAGGTGCCGAGCCTCGCGAGGCGGACGACACCAAGACCTCCTCAGGGGCGGCCTCACTAGGCTAGCTCCTGAGGAGCGAAGATATCTATGCAAGGGGCACCTCGCGAGGTGCGTGTGACGTGAGCTGTGACGATCAAGGCCAGGCCGGCGCCAGCGGGCGTAGAGTACCAGTTGCCTCTTTGGTGCTAAAGGGGCAAGCGCAGGAGAGGAGTCCCGAGGCATCAGGCAAATGTTTCCATATCAGTGCAATGAGACCAAGACTAGAAGGACGACAGGACGGAGTTCACCATGGAGCCCATGGCGGCGTCACCACCAGAGCTTTTGGCAGGCGAAGACCAACTTTTGTCAGGATAGCTTGTACTACTTGTCTCCCTTCAAACTTGGCTGTTGTGGGATCCCTTCCCGCCTAATATTTGGGAAGAGGACCAGGGCCTCTATAATAGGACTAGCCACCACCATAGTCCGGGATCGGCTCATCTTGGATTGGACTCATTCCACCAAGGCCAATTCACCAGCTCACCGAGCTCTAGAACACCTCACCTCAGGAGGCTGTTCTTACCTTGTACTATTCATTCTCAGCCAACAAGGCAATCCACCACACCACACTGGAGTAGGGTATTACACCACCACGGTGGCCTGAACCAGTATAAACTCTCGTGTCCCTTGTTCTTTGGGTTGGTCGAGCTAGGCCCCAACAGCCTGCGGCCTCGTTTGACGCGTGGCGATTTATTGGACGTGGGCGTCTCCGCTTCCCCATGCTACCTCGGCAACTGCCCAACTTGACGAGTCCCTGCAACATGCAGAGGAAAATCGTCATTACCTGTGATCGTGTGTATCGCCGGTTGGCCTTCTCCCACTATAAATAAGGAGGGGGGCGGAGCCCCCGTCGCTCATCTCTTACTGCTCCGCTCGCTTCTTATCCCTTTATTCATTGCTCGTAGCGACACCCATGGTGCTGATTCGGAGGTTCTCGGCCGTAGAGAAGGGAAAAACCCTCCGCGACGAGCCCGGGCCACTTCCGCCGAAGAAGAGGCCGGCCCACCGCCACGACGTAGTCGTGAGGTCGGAGGTGTTGAGGCCTTGGTGCAAGCGGTCTCCTCCCGGGTATCCGCTGCCTCTGTACGACTAAGCAGAGGGCTCCGGAGGGAAAGGCGCGAGCGGCGCCGCCCACGCCGTGGCCGTGGTCGCCGCACCGTGGTGATGCACGCCGTCGCCCCAGGAGCCCACGCCGCGGACTCTTCGCGCGAACTCGTGATGCGGGTGGCAATGCCTCCACGCACTTGAATTTACTTTCCGCAGTTCTTCTCCGTCGAGATGCCGCCGAGGGGCCCCTCGAGCTTTGGCTGCAGTACGCCGACTACGATGCCCCGACGACTGTAGCGGAGGTCGAAGCCGTCTCCCCAGGAAAGATCTTACTGACCCGTGGCTGGGGCGAGGTTGCTCGAGTCTGACGCTCGGAAGGTGCCTCGCCATCCATTTTGAGTACGATGGTGCCTCCACCATGTTATTCAAGGTCTTCGACGAGGAAGGCCGCCGCCTGGAGTACTGCCCCGGAGGGGGGGGGGGGTCATCGGGACGGTGTAGCGGCCATCGCCGAGCCTGCCACCGGCTTCTCCAGCAACTCTTCTAGCAGTAGCGGCGGCACTTGGGAGTCCAGCGACTCCCCTGAGCCCTACGAGAACTCGGAGATGAGCGACGACAGCTACGTGCCCCCCGAGCTCTCGCCGCGCCCAGAGCAAGGCCGCAGCGTCCGGCTGCCACCGTCGCTGATCTGGATGGGGTTGACGCTGGCCTCCCGTGGCACACTGTTGATGATGGCGCCGACCACGCTGGAGTGTGTAGATAGTGCTCCTAGAAACTTCCTTCTTTTGTTCCCTGCATGGAATCAAGATGGACCCCGCGGGGGCGTGTAAAGGGTCTATAACGTCTTTTGTTGATATTATCCTGTTTCGGCTCGGTCTCCCCTTTCCAACCCCATGGCAGCTTGGTGCTCTACGCCGACAGATCCCGGTCCCCAGGTAGGCTGCAGCCGTCGCTGGTATGCCAGGTCGCCATGCCGTGGTCAAGGCCAGGAGGTGAGCGGCCCGAGGTCCAGTAAGAGCTCCTGAGCCGCAATGCTCAAGAGGTCCCCTTTAGCGCGCAAGCAGCCACCGAGAGGTAGGAAACGGAGGCGACGTTGCTATAACAAGGCTGCGACAAGTGAGAATCCTATGCCATAGTGCTTGGTCGACCCGCGCGCGAAACCTATCTTGGCAGTCCAGAGTTGGTTCCTTGTGCTGCACCAGACTTGTGCGTCGACGGCTGTAGTGTAGCTAGGTTGGGCCCATGCAAGCCTTCCCCTCTTCTCCCCGCTCTTCTATGTGCTCTACGTCCTCAGATCCCGGCCCTCGAGCGAGCTCAGCCGCCGCTGGTATGCCAGGTCGCGGTGTCGTGGTCAAGGCCAGGGGGGTGAGGGCTGGAGAGCCAGTAAGAGCTCCTGGGTCGCGATGATCAGGAGCCCCCCTTTTAATGCACAAGAGAATTGCATGGGAGAAGAGGGAGCCCGTTGTACCGCCTGCTATTGTCCTCAGGAGGTTCCTGCAGGTTAGCGCGAGGAGGGATACAAATTGCCACTACGATTGCCAGTCTGCCACTGGTCGCTCCACAAGAAGATGAAGGCACTGAGAGCCTGGTGAGGTGACGTGCGCGAGGCATGCCGCAAGTCGCAGCTCGACCACTCAGATTTGTCAGCGTTGCAGGGAAAGACCCGAGCACAAGCGCCGTGCCTAGCCTCCTTACGCGAGGGATCCTGAAGAAAGACGATCGGCGCATGACTTCCGTGGTGGGTGATAATCAGCAAGTAATAACCATAGATAGCTTATGCATGGAAAGAGAACTAGCTTAGGTAAATGCAAGAACGATACATGCCACTGGGTGGGACCAGAGAGGCCTGGGGATGATGCAGCCCGAGGGGCACCCCCAACAGAGTATGCTAAAGACGTTAAAGGATACATGCCGCAGGGACATGCCCACGCTGCCTGGGAATGATGCAGCCCGGGGGCGCTCCCAGCGAAATAAACATGGAAAATGTCACCTGGTTCCGTTGTCGAAGGGATGTTGGGGTAGCCGAAGATGCATGGCGAAGGGGTCGCTCCTCATGAGCCACCCGGGCCCTGAGCCTCGGCAGGCTCTGGGGGTCCAGGCGGTTCCTTGAGGACTGTCTCCATCTCCGCCAGGACCGCATGATGCATGGCCTTCTGGGTCGCCAGGACGCTCCGCAGGTTGCGCTAGAAGGTGGCCACCATGCTCGACAGGCCGAATGGCATGCGAACATAGCTGTGAGGTGGGCCCTTGCAACGTCCCACGCGCGAAGGCCAGAAGCGCTCCTGAGATGCGGCCCTGTTGAGCCTTGGGATGTCGATGCAGACGCGCAGCCGGCCATCCATGCCTGGATGGGGAGGTGCGCCAGGTGGGCGGCGGTCGGCATCACTCCTGAGTGGTCTTGGCGATGAACTCCTGAGCGCCGGGCACTCCTTGCCCAGCGTCCCCCTGAGGAAGACGTGTTGCAAAGCACACCTCCACGTGGTGCCTGAGCGCCTCCCTCATGATGTTGGCTAGGTCTGAGGCCCTCTAGAAGAGAGGCCCCGAGCCCTTCCCGAGGAGGGCGCCGGGTGCGCCTTCCTATGCGAAGGAGGGAGGTGGCCCAAGCGCGGGTGCCAGTCCTGATGTGGCACCGCTCCCCTGAGCCCCTGTACGGAGTAGTTGCTTCTTCTTCTTGGGGGTGGCCTCAGGAGGGTACGCGCCCTTGCTATCAGCGTCTTCGATTGCCACGGCTTGGAAGGCGCACTGGAGGGAGCACACCGCATCTCTTTCTTTTCAAGGGACTGTGATGATCCCGCCGCTTCCGAGCATCTTGAGGACGTTGTAGCCGTGGTGGGTCACTGCCATGAACTTGGCCAGGGCCGGATACCCGGGAATGGCATTGTACGACAGACGGATGTGAGCAACGTCAAAGTCGATGAGCTCGGTGCGGTAGTTGTCGCGCTGTCCGAAGGTGACAGGGAGGCGGACTTGCCCTATCGGGGTGGTGGAGCCGTCAGTCACTCCCGAGAAGGTCTTGGTGAGCTGAAGCTGACCGTATGGCACTTGGAGGTTGTCGAATGTCTCGATGGATGGGACGTTAAGCCCTAAGCTGCCGTCAATGAGGGTCTTGGTGACATGTATGTTGCTGATGACGGGTGAGCAGAGCATCGGGAGGTCGCCAGCAGTGGCCGCGCACTTGAGCTGGTCTGCCGAGCTGAAAGTGATGGCGCACTTGGACCACCTGAGCGGGCGCGTGGCCTCAAGCCTGGGAAGGGCTGCGTTCATCTCGCGAGCAAACTGCTTGAAGATATGCTAAGATGCTGGGGCCTGAGCTCCGCCCAAGATGCAGGCGATAGCACGCGGTTCTTGGAAGCCCCCAGCCCCCTCGTCCTGATGGTGGTCGTCATTCCTTCTTGGTGGCGGCAGTAGTGGAGGAAGACCAGCGTTGCCCTGAGGGCGGTCCTCGCGAGGCTGATCCCTCCAGACGCCCTCACGAGGCTGGTCCTACCAGTGGTCCTCGCGAGGCCGGTCGCGCCACTCCTGGCTGGGGCCGTGATCATCCCAGTGTCCTCCACCTTGTCCTCCTCCTCGGCCATAGCCCCGGTCGTTGTGGTCGGGGCGTCGACCGAAGCGTCCATCCTGAATGGCCCTGAGCTCTTGACAGTCGTTGTTGTTGTGGCTATGTACGTTGTGGAAGGCACAGGATGGTCGGCTACTTTTGGACGACTCGGGATGGTCACGGCCATGCTTCGTATCTGGCTCCGCTGCGAGGACGACCACTCCCTTGCACTTCTGATAGAGGCAGAGGTGTCCCGTCTTTCGATGAGATAGTGTCTATCATTTAGGATGAAGTCGACTTTGACGATCCGACTACGAACGTGCGAGGACGTCGCGCCTTAGCAATCACTAAACCAACTCCGAGAGGTTATTGACCATGCCGGAGCACGATCAACCTGGCCACGAAGGTCTGTTTCCTGCAGGCAAACGAAGAACAAGCAAGAAACTAAGATTGCAATCTGGATATTGCGAATATAAGAGGAAAGCTTTATTGATCAAGGCGGGGTTCTGTGACGCCTTTGTCTGGTTGTTCAACACAAAAGAAGTACGCGAAGTTGCAGCTATGGCAAACTTCTAATCTAAACAAAACCCAAAGTCTAAACGACGCCATAAGGGCTGTATATATGGAGGAAGAGGGGGGAATTTCGTGGCCCTTGAGGGAGGGGTCCGAAACCAACCCTAACTCTTGTTTCCCCACACATACGGACTCTAAAAACAGCCTATACTTAAGTATTTCGAAATTACATGGGCCTGGCCCAATAATAAGGTGACGCAACACATAGAATAGCCTCTGGACGAAATTTATGAAGTGGCATCTTGTATATTTCGTCCAAGGCTTCATGCACTCCTTATGGTGGCTTCAAAGTCCTGAAATCATCACTTGTAACTCCGTTCTTGTTCCCCTTGCGCATGCCATCATCTCCAGGCTTGGTCTTGCTCTAGTGTTCATCCCTCTTCTCCATGCTAGGCCCTTCATTTGTAAGCAAAACAAATGTATCCAATTTAGGCAGCATCATATTCTCATGAACAATTACCAAGAAACGAAAGTACCTGATAATTTAATTGGCGTGCGCAAGCTCTAGTAATTGGTCCAGTATATGTAGTAGTAGGGGATGTGGGTGTAACAATGGTATTGATGTCCTCATCATCCTCCCCTTCTTGAAATGAAGTCGTCCTCGACGGAACCTCATCTTCCTCACCCAAATAAGGCTTCAAATCTGCAATGTTAAAAGTGGGACTAACCCCAAAATCTGCAGGTAGCCCAAGTTTATATGCATTATCATTTATTTTCTCTAACACCTTAAAAGGACCATCAGCACATGGCATTAGCTTTGATTTGCGCAAATTAGGAAATCTATCCTTACGCAAATGTAACCAAACAAGATCTCCAGGTGCAAACACAACATGTTTTCTACTCTTATCTCCAGCAAGTTTATATTTAGCATTCATACGCTCAATGTTTTCCTTAGTTAACTCATGCATTTTTAAAATCAATTCAGCACGTTCTTTAGCATCAAAATTAACCTTCGCCGAAGATGGAAGAGGCAACAAATCATTAGGTGCACGAGGTAGGAAACCATACACAATTTCAAAAGGGCACAACTTAGTAGTAGAATGCAATGAACGATTATAAGCAAATTCAATATGAAGCAAGCATTCTTCCCACATTTTCTAATTATTCTTCAAAACAGCCCTAAGCATAGTAGACAATGTTCTATTGACTACTTCAGTTTGACCATCAGTTTGGGGTGACAAGTAGTACTAAAAAGCAGTTTAGTCCCCAACTTAGCCCATAAACATCTCCAAAAGTGGCTAAGAAATTTAGTATCACGATCTGAAACAATAGTATTTGGCACACCATGCAAGCGAATAATTTCACGAAAGAACAAATCAGCAACATTAACAGCATCATCACTTTTATGACATGGTATAAAGTGTGCCATTTTCGAGAATCTATCCACGACAACAAATATGCTATCCCTCCCCTTCTTTGTTCGAGGTAAACCTAAAACAAAGTCCATAGATATATCCTCCCAAGGAACACTAGGTACAGGCAAAGGCATATATAAACCATCAGGATTGAGTCGTGAGTTAGCTTTTTGACATGTAGTGCAGCGAGCAACAAATCGCTCAACATCCCATCTCATCTTTGGCCAAAAGAAATATGTAGCAAGTATGTCCTCCGTCTTCTTCACGCCAAAGTGTCCCATTAGTCCTCCTCCATGCGCCTCCTGCAGCAACAAAAGATGAACGGAGCTAGCTGGAATGCATAGCTTGTTAGCACGAAACATAAATCCATCGTTAACGATGAACTTGTTCCATGTTCTACCTTCTTTACAATTCTGCAATGCATCTTTAAATTCAGCATCATGCACATATTGATCTTTGATGGTCTCCAAACCAAATATTTTAAAGTCAAGTTGTGAAAGCATAGTATAACGACGAGACAATGCATCAACAATAACATTTTCTTTACCCTTCTTGTGTTTAATGACATAAGGGAAAGTCTCAATGAATTCAACCCATTTAGCATGTCTACGGTTCAATTTTGCTTGACTCTTAATGTGTTTCAAAGATTCACGATCAGAATGTATAACAAATTCTTTGCGCCATAAATAATGTTGCCATGTTTCTAAAGTCCGAACAAGAGCATATAATTCTTTATCATAAGTAGAATAGTTCAGACTAGGCCAACTCAATTTTTCAGAAAAGTATGCAACAGGTTTGCCATCTTGTAATAACACACCTCCTAATCCAATTCCACTAGCATCACATTCAAGCTCAAAAGTCCTATTAAAATCAGGAAGTTGTAGTAAAGGAGCTTGTGTCAACTTATCTTTCAATACCGTGAAGGCTTCTTCCTGTGCGGTACCCCAAACAAAAGGCACATCCTTCTTTGTAAGCTCGTTGAGAGGTGCAGCAATGGTACTAAAATCTCTCACAAAACGCCTATAGAAACCAGCGAGTCCAAGTAAACTCCGCACTTGTGTGACCGTCTTGGGCTGTGGCCAACTCTCAATAGCTTCAATCTTGGCTTTATCAACTTCAATTCCCTGTGGAGTAAGAACATAGCCAAGAAAACATACTCGGTCGGTGGAAAAGGTGCACTTCCCAAGGTTACCAAACAAACATGCATCACATAGAGCAATAAAAACAGCACGTAAATGTTCCAAATGTTCTTCCAAAGATTTGCTATAAATTAGTATATCATCAAAATAGACTACCACAAATCGTCCAATGAAAGCACGTAAAACTTCGTTCATTAGTCTCACAAAAGTACTAGGTGCATTAGTTAACCCAAAAGGCATGACTAACCACTCATATAAACCAAACTTAGTTTTAAATGTTGTTTTCCATTCATCTCCCAATTTCGTACGAATTTGATGGTATCCACTACGCAAATCAACTTTGGACAATATTGTAGAGCCACTCAATTCATCAAGCATATCATCTAGCCTAGGAATAGGATGACGATAACGAATAGTAATATTATTAATGCCTCTACAATCAACACACATACGAGACGTACCATCCTTTTTAGGCACTAGTATAATAGGAACAGCACAAGGACTAAGAGATTCGCGATATAACCTTTGTCGAGCAGCTCACTGTACTTGACGATAATCTCCTTCGTCTCCTCCTGGATTGGTACGGTATGGTGCACGGTTGGTAGCGATGCACCGGAATTAAGTCAATTTGATGCTCAATCCCTCGAATAGGTGGTAATCCCAAATGGCACGCCTTGTGGGAAGGCGTCGTGAACTGCTGCAAAATGTTAGTGACAGCAGGGGCAAAGAGGAAGGCACGTCCTCGAATGAAAATAATGCCTCTTTGCACACAAAAGCATAGCAAACAGATTTGCTAAAATCTAGCCCATCAATATCAGATTTGGTGGCAAGTAAACATGCACTTTTCAATTTAATTTCAGAAGCAACACCAGATGGTTTATTATTAGGCTTCATTTGTTGCTCAAATTCTTTTGCCACAATCTGATTTTCACTCTTATTTTTCTCCTGTTTTGCTTTATTAGCTCTATGAATATCATCTTTCAAAATGGAATCAGGAGTCATAGGAAGCAAAGTAATATTTGTATCCTTATGAACAAGAGTATACTGATTGTTTCTACCATGGTGTACGGAATTTTTATCAAATTGCCATGGTCTACCAAGTAATAAGGAACATGCTTGCATAGGTACGACATCACAATCAACATAATCAGCATATGTTGAGATACTAAAATGCACCCGAACAATACGTGTTACCTTAACCTTGTCGTTGTTGTTGAACCATTGGATGTAGTAAGGATGTGGATGTGGTATTGTGGTGAGAGATAGCTTCTCCACCATCGCCATTCTAGCCAAGTTGTTGCAGCTCCCTCCATCTATGATGACGCGAATAGAACGTTCCTTCACAACTCCCTTTGTATGGAACAAATTATGCCTCTGATTTTGTTCAGCTTTGTAACCTGCACACTCAAAACACGTTGAGCAACTAAACATTCATACCACAAGATCTTCAAGAGCCATGTATTGCGCCTCATGATCGAATCATCTCCACCGTGTTCTTCATGTGTAATAAGAGCCAAAGTCTCCTCATCATAGTCACTAGCGGACTCATACCCACCATCCTCAGTAGCAATCATCACACGCTGAGATTTGCATTCTCTCTCAAAATGTCCTCTTCCCTTACAACGACGACAAATAATATCACTTATGTGCCCTGTTGATGCCATGGAAGAAGAAGAGCTCTGTGCAGGCCCGACAGGTGTGCTCTTGGCAGATAGTGGTGGTTGTGCCTGCTTTCTTGTATCACGGTTGGAGGTGGCACCTGAAGTAGATGATGGTGTCGTGGAAGTAGATGATGCACGTGGTGTCCATGATGAAGGTCGACCTGCAGAAAAGTTAGTTCGCGCCAATGCCTGTCGATCCTGCACTTCACGTTCAGCTTTACAAGCAAGATGGAATAAACGAGTGATATTATTATAATCCTTATACTCTAGAATGGTCTGAATCTCTCTATTTAATCCACCCATAAAACATGCAAGCATAGCTTCATTCTCCTCAACAATACCACTTCTAATCAAGCCAGTTTGTAATTCCTGATAATATTCTTCTACAAAATTTTTTCCTTGTCTTAAGCGCTGCAATTTTTGAAGTAATTCACGTTGATAATATGGTGGAACGCAACGAGTACGCATAGCAGTTTTCAAAGCATCCCAAGTAGCTAGAACATGATATAATCTACAATGTTCAGACCACCAAACACATGCAAAGCTAGTGAAAGCACAAACAGCGGCAGGAACACGTCTCTCCTTAGGATATTGTAAACATGTAAATCGTTGTTCAGTTTCTAACTCCCAATTAAGATATATATCAGGAACATATCTACCCTCAAATGGTGGAATATTCAATTTCAGTTTAGGCAGATGGTCATGATCTCGTGCCTGAGGGGGAGCCCTAACATTTCCATTATTTTCATGTGGACTACCTGGTGGTTGTGGTGCTGGTGGTTGCACGTAGTTCTGATTTTGATCAACTTCATACTCGTAATCTCCCACATAATCATCCTCCTCCGCATCAGCAGCAGGAGCCACACAAGTATCAACAACAACACCAACAGTTTGGCCAAGCGCAAGAGGGACACGGCTCGCTCGGCGGAGGGCCGTTTCACGACGTGGAGGTAGTCGTTGTTGTTGTTGTTGTAGAGGTGCGTTAGGTGCAGCCCGTGGTGGTGGTGGAAGATGCGCGAGCAATTCATTAAACTTGTTATCGAGCTTTGTTTCGAACGTCTTCTCCATGGCATCTATCTTCTCCATGGCCTCTTCAAATCTGTTTAGCACATCTTGCACCTGTCCACTCATCATTTGCTGAATTTATCATGCAACTCCTTATTCGTCATGTTCTCCCAGTCAGTCTCGTCGGCTTGTGATCCTGGCATGGTTAGCAGCAATAGAAACACACAAGAATATGATCCTACAGACTACTAACAAGAGGTGGTGGTGGGTGTCACAAATCCGTCAAGCAAATCTCAAATTCTTACCAGTTCTTACCAAAGAAGAAGCGGTGATCGGCAACCGTTGTAGTCAAAACTCTCAAAGCTTGGATAGAGCGATTACCAGGGAGAGTCAAACGCACGACGTAGATGTATGTGGAGCTGGGAAGGCTTATAATATGGTAGCAAAAAGGGTCAGCAATAATCAACTCAGAGATGCAAAGTTGAATAAACGCTCAACGACGGTACTGTGCTGGTCCTAGGCTAGACCGTACTAGAGACGCGAGCCTAGAACACTAACAAAATCATCGCGCTGCACGTAAACAAGGGAGGAGCACACTCTGAATTTTTTTTTCTTTTTTTTCACTTTTTTTGCACTTTTTTTCCTCTTTTTTGTTTTGCTCCGCAACAATTTTTTTCGAAAAAGTCTACAAATGGCCTAAAAACTACCTAGCCAGAATTTTCCAGGCATCAAATTTTTCTTCTGCGGATGGCTCGGAAGTTTGGGAGTCCTACTCTGTCACGACTCAGAGTATCGCGTGATCTGGAAATCGAGAACAAAGCAACAATTACTGGACTCGGACTAGGACTAGTGGCGGAGATGAATCTGGTGGAAACTCGGACTGGTGGCGGTTATTTGCAGGGCGAATGGA
Organism: Aegilops longissima; assembly: GCA_021605205.1. Classification (NCBI taxonomy): domain Eukaryota; kingdom Viridiplantae; phylum Streptophyta; class Magnoliopsida; order Poales; family Poaceae; genus Aegilops; species Aegilops longissima. The sequence goes on along the minus strand of CM038681.1, from coordinate 306,741,454 downwards.
ACACGGACTGGTGGCAAATCTATGATGGAGGTGGACTCGGATTAGCGTGATGACGGTGGATATGTGGTATATGGTAGCTGCGATGACGATGGTGGTATATGGCAGCGGTGATGACGATGGTGGTATATGGCAGCGGTGATGATGATGGTGGTATATGGCAGCGGTGATGATGATGGTGGTATATGGCAGCGGTGATGACAAAGGTGGTATATGGCAGCGGTGATGACGATGGTGCGGCGGCGGCGTGACAACTTGTGAACATAACTCGAAACTCTAAAGTACTAGACGGTAGGACCAGCAACTTGACACGACGATGCAACCGAAAATTCAACAAAGAAAATACAGAAAAGATTATGCAAAGGCTCAGATTGGTTCGGAAAAGATGAACTAACCCTAATTTTTTTTGGCTTTTTCGTGGACTATAGGTATGAAGAACATACTTGATCTAAACTACAAAAAACTGTAAAATCTCACCAAGCAACCTGGAAATCTGATACCACTTGATAGAGGCAAAGGTGTCCCGTCTTTCGATGAGATAGTGGCTATCGCTTAGGATGAAGTCAACTTTGACGATCCGACTACGAACGTGCGAGGACGTCGCGCCTTAGCAATCATTAAACCAACTCCGAGAGGTTATTGACCACGCCGAAGCACGATCAACCTGACCACGAAGGTTTGTTTCCTGCAGGCAAACGAAGAACAAGCAAGAAACTAAGATTGCAATCTGGATATTGCGAATATAACAGGAAAGCTTTATTGATCAAGGTGGGGTTCTGTGAAGCCTTTGTCTGGTCCTTGAACACAAACGAAGTACGCGAAGTTGCAGCTATGGCGAACTTTTAATTTAAACAAAACCCAAAGTCTAAACGACGCCATAAGGGCAGTATATATGGAGGAATAGGGGGAATTTCGTGGCCCTTGAGGGAGGGGTCCGAAACCAACCCTAACTCTTGTTTCCCCACACATACGGACTCTAAAAACTGCCTATACTTAAGTATTTCAAAATTACATGGGCCTGGCCCAATAATAAGGTGACGCAGCACCTAGAATAGCCTCTAGACGAAACTTATGAAGTGGCATCTTGCATATTTCGTCCAAGGCTTCATGCACTCCTTATGGTGGCTTCAAAGTCCTGAAATCATCACTTGTAACTCCGTTCTTGTTCCCCTTGCGCATGACATCATCTCCAGGCTTGGTCTTGCTCCAGTGTTCATCCCTCTTCTCCATGCTAGGCCCTTCATTTGTAAGCAAAACAAATGTATCCAATTTAGGCAGCATCATATTCTCATGAACATTAGAATCATTACCAAGAAACGAAAGTACCTGATAATTTAATTGGCGCGCGCAAGCTCTAGTAATTGGTCCAGTATATGTAGTAGTAGGGGATGTGGGTGTAACAATGGTACTGATGTCCTCATCATCCTCCCCTTCTTGAAATGAAGTCGTCCTCGATGGAACCTCATCTTCCTCACCCAAATAAGGCTTCAAATCTGCAATGTTAAAAGTGGGACTAACCCCAAAATCTGCAGGTAGCTCAAGTTTATATGCATTATCATTTATTTTCTCTAACACCTTAAAAGGACCATCAAGATGTGGTATTAGCTTTGATTTGCGCAAATTAGAAATCTATCCTCACATAAATGTAACCAAACAAGATCTCCGTGTGCAAACACAACATGTTTTCTACCCTTATCTCCAACAAGTTTATATTTAGCATTCATACGCTCAATGTTTTCCTTAGTTAACTCATGCATTTTTAAAATCAATTCAGCACGTTCTTTAGCATCAAAATTAAACTTCTCCGAAGATGGAAGAGGCAACAAATCAATAGGTGCACGAGGTAGGAAACCATACATAATTTCAAAAGGGCGCATCTTAGTAGTAGAATGCAATGAACGATTATAAGCAAATTCAATATGAGGCAAGCATTCTTCCCACATTTTCTTATTATTCTTCAAAACAGCCCTAAGCATAGTAGACAATGTTCTATTGACTACTTCAGTTTGACCATCAGTTTGGGGGTGACAAGTAGTACTAAAAAGCAGTTTAGTCCCCAACTTAGCCCATAACATCTCCAAAAGTGGCTAAGAAATTTAGTATCACGATCTGAAACAATAGTATTTGGCACACCATGCAAGCGAATAATTTCACGAAAGAACAAATCAGCAACATTAACAACATCATTGCTTTTATGACATGGTATAAAGTGTGCCATTTTAGAGAATCTATCCACGACAACAAATATGCTATCCCTCCCCTTCTTTGTTCGAGGTAAACCTAAAACAAAGTCCATAGATATATCCTCCCAAGGAACACTAGGTACAGGCAAAGGCATATATAAACCATGAGGATTGAGGCGTGACTTAGCTTTTTGACATGTAGTGCAGTGAGCAACAAAAGGCTCAACATCCCATCTCATCTTTGGCCAAAAGAAATGTGTAGCAAGTATGTCCTCCGTCTTCTTCACGCCAAAGTGTCCCATTAGTCCTCCTCCATGCGCCTCCTGCAACATCAAAAGATGAACGGAGCTAGCTGGAATGCATAGCTTGTTAGCACGAAACATAAATCCATCGTTAACTATTTAACTTGTTCCATGTTCTACCTTCTTTACAATTCTGCAATGCATCTTTAAATTCAGCATCATGCACATATTGATCTTTGATGGTCTCCAAACCAAATATTTTCAAGTCAAGTTGTGAAAGCATAGTATAACGACGAGACAATGCATCAACAATAACATTTTCTTTACCCTTCTTGTGTTTAATGACATAAGGGAAAGTCTTAATGAATTCAACCCATTTAGCATGTCTACGGTTCAGTTTTGCTTGACTTCTATTGTGTTTCAAAGATTCAGGATCAGAATGTATAGCAAATTCTTTGCGCCATAAATAATGTTGCCATGTTTCTAAAGTCCGAACAAGAGCGTATAATTCTTTATCATAAGTAGAATAGTTCAGACTAGGCCCACTCAATTTTTCAGAAAAGTATGCAACAGGTTTGCCATCTTGTAATAACACACCTCCTAATCCAATTCCACTAGCATCACATTCAAGCTCAAAAGTCTTATTAAAATCAGGAAGTTGGAGTAAAGGAGCATGTGTCAACTTATCTTTCAATACCGTGAAGGCTTCTTCCTGTGCGGTACCCCAAACAAAAGGCACATCCTTCTTTGTAAGCTCGTTGAGAGGTGCAGCAATGGTGCTAAAATCTCTCACAAAACGCCTATAGAAACCAGCGAGTCCAAGTAAACTCCGCACTTGTGTGACCGTCTTGGGCTGCGGCCAACTCTCAATAGCTTCAATCTTGGCTTTATCAACTTCAATTCCCTGTGGAGTAACAACATAGCCAAGAAAAGATACTCGGTCGGTGGAAAAGGTGTACTTCCCAAGGTTACCAAACAAACGTGCATCACGTAGAGCAATAAAAATAGCACGTAAATGTTCCAAATGTTCTTCCAAAGATTTGCTATAAATCAGTATATCATCAAAATAGACTACCACAAATCGTCCAATGAAAGCACGTAAAACTTCGTTCATTAGTCTCACGAAAGTACTAGGTGCATTAGTTAACCCAAAAGGCATGACTAACCACTCATATAAACTAGTTTTAAATGCTGTTTTCCATTCATCTCCCAATTTCATACGAATTTGATGGTATCCACTACGCAAATCAAATTTGGACAATATTGTAGAGCCACTCAATTCATCAAGCATATCATCTAGCCTAGGAATAGGATGATGATAACGAATAGTAATATTATTAATGCCTCTACAATCAACACACATACGTGACGTACCATCCTTTTTAGGCACTAGTATAATAGGAACAACACAAGGACTAAGTGATTCGCGTACATAACCTTTGTCGAGCAGCTCCTGTACTTGACGCATAATCTCCTTCGTCTCCTCTGGATTGGTACGGTATGGTGCACGGTTGGGTAGCGATGCACCGGGAATTAAGTCAATTTGATGCTGAATCCCTCGAATAGGTGGTAATCCCTGTGGCACGTCTTGTTGGAAGACGTCAGCGAACTCCTGCAAAATGTTAGTGACAGTAGGGGGCAAAGAGGAAGGCACGTCCTCGAATAAAAATAATGCCTCTTTGCACACAAAAGCATAGCAAACAGATTTGCTAAAATCTAGCTCATCAATATCAGATTTGGTGGCAAGTAAACATGCACTTTTCAATTTAATTTCAGAAGCAACACCAGATGGTTTATTATTAGGCTTCATTTGTTGCTCAAATTCTTTTGCCACAATCTGATTTTCACTCTTATTTTTCTCCTGTTTTGCTTTATTAGCTCTATGAATATCATCTTTCAAAATGGAATCAGGAGTCATAGGAAGCAAAGTAATATTTGTATCCTTATGAACAAGAGTATACTGATTGTTTCTACCATGGTGTACGGAATTTTTATCAAATTGCCATGGTCTACCAAGTAATAAGGAACATGCTTGCATAGGTACGACATCACAATCAACATAATCAGCATATGTAGAGATACTAAAATGCACCCGAACAGTACGTGTTACCTTAACCTTGCCGCTGTTGTTGAACCATTGGATGTAGTAAGGATGTGGATGTGGTCTTGTGGAGAGAGATAGCTTCTCCACCATCGCCATTCTAGCCAAGTTGTTGCAGCTCCCTCCATCTATAATGACGCGAATAGAACGTTCCTTCACAACTCCCTTTGTATGGAACAAATTATGCCTCTGAGTTTGCTCAGCTTGTGTAACCTGCACACTCAAAACACGTTGAGCAACTAAACATTCATACCTGTCAAGATCTTCAAGAGCCATGTATTGCGCCTCATGATCGTAATCATCTCCACCGTGTTCTTCATGTGTAATAAGAGCCAAAGTCTCCTCATCATAGTCACTAGCGGACTCATACCCACCATCCTCGTGAGCAATCATCACACGCTGAGATTTGCATTCTCTCAGAAATGTCCTCTTCCCTTACAACGCATTTACAAATAATATCACTTGTGTGCCCTGTTGATGCCATGGAAGAGGAAGAGCTCTGCAGGCCCGACAGTGTGCTCTTGGCAGATAGTGGTGGTTGTGCCTGCTTTCTTGTATCACGGTTGGAGGTGGCACTGAAGGAGGTGATGGTGCAAAGGAAGTAGATGATGCACGTGGTGTCCATGATGAAGGTCGACCTGCAGAAAAGTTAGTTCGCGCCAATGCCCGTCGATCCCAAGACTTCACGCTCAGCTTTACAAGCAAGATGGAATAAACGAGTGATATTATTATAATCCTTATAATCTAGAATGGTCTGAATCTCTCTATTTAATCCACCCATAAAACATGCAAGAATAGATTCATTCTCCTCAACAATACCACTTCTAATCAAGCCAGTTTGTAATTCCTGATAATATTCTTCTACATAATTTTTTCCTTGTCTTAAGCGCTTCAATTTTTGAAGTAATTCACGTTGATAATATGGTGGAACCCAACGAGTACGCATAGCAGTTTTCAAAGCATCCCAAGTATCTAGAACATGATATAATCTACAATGTTCAGACCACCAACCACATGCAAAGCTAGTGAAAGCACAAACAGCGGCAGGAACACGTCTCTCCTCAGGATATTGTAAACATGTAAATCGTTGTTTAGTTTCTAACTCCCAAGTAAGATATATATCAGGAACATATCTACCCTGAAATGGTGGAATATTCAATTTCAGTTTAGGGAAATGGTCATGCACTACTGGAATCAGCTACTTTGCCATCTCCCAGATCTTTGTCGTCCGCTAGCGGACGGCAAAGAAGCTGTTTGCCATCAGCTACCGAAAACCAGACGGCAAAGAAACGGCAGACGGCAAAGAACCTCTTTGCCATGCGCCATTTCATTGCCGTCCGCCAGCTGACGGCAAAGAATCTTTGTCGTCAGCCAGCTGACGGCAAAGAGGGAGGTGGCCCCCACCCACCCGCCCATTTTAAAAAAACTTAACACCCCCACCTCTTTGCCGTCTGCTAGCAGACGACAAAGAGAGATAACGGCGGACAACAAAGAGTGGCGGACGGCAAAGAGCCGAGTAACTAACGTACGCCAGCCCCCGCCCGTTAATCTCCCTTCTATTCCTCTCTCCTCCCCGACGCCCCGCCCTAGCTAGATCCACCGCCGCCCCCGCCGCCCGGCGCCGCCCCCGCCCCCGCACCCTTGGCCTGTCGCGCCACCACCCTCCGCCTCCTCCCACCCGCCGACGCCTGTCGCCCACCACCCTCCGCCACCCGCCAGCGCCCGCCGCCGCCGCCGGCGCCGCCCCCCCGCCGCCGCCGCCGCCCCGCAACCTTGGCCTGTCGCCCCACCACCCTCCGCCCCACCCCACCCCGCCGACGCCTGTCGCCCGCCACCCGCCGCGCCGCCGCCGGTTTCCCCCGCCGACCGTCCCATTGTTCGGTGAGGGACTACTACTTTTTTTCTTCTGTTTTTCATTTTTTTGCTGTTTAATTGTTAGTGCTAGATTGTGTTAGTGTTAGTGTTAGAAAAGAATTAGAAGAAGTAGAAGAAGTAGAAGTAGTAGAAAGATGAAAAAAGAAGAAGAAAAGAAGTAGAAGAAGTAGAAGAAGAAGAAAAGAAGAAACGAAAAGAAGTAAAAAAGTAGAAAAAAGATGAAAGAAGAAGAAGAAGAAAGGAAAGAAGAAGAAGAAGAGAAAGAAAGAAGAAGAATGATAGAAGGAAACACCCCGACCCCCTGACACCCCTGACCCCCTGACCCCTGACCCCGACCCCGACACCCCGACCCCGACACCACACCCCGACAATGACACGACACCCAGACACCCCGACACCCGACCCCCCGAGGCCAACAGGGTCTTATATTTGTCAATTATTAGTTAGGTAATATATTTTTCGATTTTGTTATGAAAAACATCATATATAATTGTGTTGATCGGGTTGATTTAAATGTGCAGTTGTTTCACCGCTGCGAGGTTTGGTGTTCGACGACCTCGCCGTGCATTTGACGAGCTCTGCCCCTTCGTTTGTGGGTGAGCACAAATGACATGTCCTCCTCCCCCATTAATTATTTGCTCTGTTCCGTGTTCATGCCGATGAAACTTGATAGCTAGCTATATATGTGTCTTGAATCATCAAGATGCATAACCAATATGTGTCTCCTGCTTGAAAGCGTCTATAGTTATAAATATGCATGCATTTGCATATTTATAACCTTGATTCTTTCAATTGTCCAACGCTATCCATGGATAGCCAGTATGTGTAGATTGGTTTCGTTTTCCCATATGCTTTGCTCGATCCGACGATAAATTTGTCGCTGCCTCCCCGTTGTTCTCTCGGTACACATCCTCTCGCTTATTGCGTAGACGTATCGAGAACAGCGGGAGGTGCTGCCAAATTTTGCGCCGGATCCGAGCATAGCATGGGAAAATGAACCCAATTTACACATACTGGGTGGATTAGGACCTATCATTACCTATTAGAGTGTAGGTTGCATGGACGTAATAAAATTGACAAAGTAGATCAACTGATGAATATATACATGGTGAATTATATATATAATTGCTGTGTGTCCAGAGCTACGAAAGTCAAGATGAGTGATCGTGCGTGGATGTATACCGTCACACCGGTCGTAACAAATGGAGCGCTGAATGGTTCACAAAACCAAGGGTTTGTGCAAGCCGATTTGCAAATGGCCGAGGAAAACTTGGTGCCCCTGCTTCGGCGCGGCAATTGGGAAAAGAGGACAGAGGCTGAAATGGGTAAACACCGCGAAGAATGGTTTTATACCCGATTATACGGTGTGGACATTTCATGGTGAGTCTGCCCAACGTGACCGAGCTGAGGTGGATCATCGTCGCACCGACGAGAATGGTACCGGGACGGAAAATATGGTGCAAGACTATGATGATGCTCGGGATTCGGACGAGAAGATGGAGGAATCTGCAAAGGCCTTCAATGAAATGTTGGAGTCTTCAAAACGTCCGCTCCACGAGCACACTAAGCTTTGTCAGTTAGATGCCATCTCACAAGTAATGGCTTTGAAGGCTTAGTTCAACTTGGGCAGAGAATGCTATGACGCAATTATGACAGTATTTGGACGCTTTCTACCCAAAGGCCATGTAATGCCTGCAAACCTGTACCAGTCGGACAAAATCCTCCGTGAACTGAAGATGCCCTATGAGAAGATACATGCCTGTGAGAAAGGATGTGCCTTATTTAGGCTTGACTATGCGGACTTGAATATTGTCCCATTTGCAAGTCTTCCAGGTATATTGTGGTAGACAACGGTATGGGTGAGAAGACACAGACCAAAATCCTTATTAGTGTTCTTCGGTATATGCCAATCGTACCAAGACTTCAACGTCTTTTCATGGTCGAAGAGACGGCCAGACAGATGACATGGCACAAAACAGGCAAAAGAACCGAACTAGATGCAGATGGGAATGTGATGATGGTACACACATCGGATGGTGTTGCGTGGAAAAAGTTTGATGAATTGCATGCTGACAAAGCGGCAGATCCGAGGCATCCTCGAGTCAGCATCAGCACCGATGGGTTCGATGTGTTTGGTATGACGGCAGCCCAATACAGCTTGTTGGCCCGTATTTGTCTTTCCACTCAATCTCCCGGACAGATTATGCAAAGAAAGAACATTTTCCGACGTTGATAATTCCAGGCCCAACTATCCGGGGAAAATATGAATGTGTACATGCAACCGCTTAAGGACTAATTGCAAGAAGCACAGGATAATGGGTTCAAGACATACGACGCCTATAGCAAACGAAACTTCATAATGCGTGTTCCGTAGATGTACTCGACGATGACTTGCCGGGCGATGCGCTATTCGCTGGCTGGTGTGTGCATGGAAGGTTCCCGTGCCCTACATGCAAGGGAGTTCTTGAGTTTCATTGGCTTCAGGCCGGTGGCAAGTTTTCTTGCTTCGACATGCATAGACAGTTCCTCGGATCCTCGCCATAAGTTCAGGAAAGACAAGAAGAACTTCATTAGAGGTAGAGTTGTAAAAACTCTGCACCACTTGCGCTGACAGCCAATGCACCTGGATCGCTTAAACGCCTCGAGCAGATCCAGAGCGCCTGTGGTACTTCAAGGGTATAATTCGAGCACGCTCGACTCACAAAACATGCTTATGGGATCTGCCTTACTTCAAAGACCTCCTTGCCCACACAACATCAACGTGATGCACACTGAGAAGAATATCGCCGAGGCACTTTTTGGTACATTGTTCGCATAGATGGGAAGTCAAAGGATAATACTAAGGCTAGAGTCGATCCGAGGCGCTATGTGATAGGCCGTTACAAAACATGAAAGAACCGAAAGGAAAGCAGAACTGGACGAAGCCAAAGGCATGGTTCAATCTTGGAAGGCCAGCTATGAGGGAAATTATCTTGTGGGTGAAAATGCAGTTGATGTTCCCCGATGGGTATGCAGCGAATCTAAATAGGGGAGTGAGTCTTGATAAATTGAAGATATTTGGTCTCAAGAGTCATGATTGGCACATATGGATTGAGCGGGTAATGCCGGTGATGTTGCGTGGCTTCATCCCTGAGGATTAATGGCTAGTACTGGCAGAACTCAGCTATTTCTTCCGTGTTCTTTGTGCGAAAGAACTATCGCCTGGCGTGCTAGAAGAAATGGAAGAGTTGGCGCCAGAGTTGATCTGCAAGTTAGAGAAGATCTTTCCACCGGGCTTCTTTAATCCAATGCAGCATTTGATTTTACATCTCCCGACCGAGGCAAGATTGGGGGGGCCCGTGCAAAATCGTTGGTGCTACCCAACTGAGAGGATGCAGAAGATGCTTCAAGAAAAATGTAAAAACAAATGTAGAATTGAAGCGTCTATGGCTGAGGCATTCATCACTAAGGAGGCGGCAAACTTTGTGACAGCACACTACGAAACCAAAAATCGTCATTTGTATAATCCGAAGCCTCGGTACAATGCTGACGAGCCTAAAAAGGGTGGATCCAACCTCAGCCTATTCAAAGGGAATCTCGCACCAGCCAGTGTTTCAAATCCAGTATCTTTGGATAACGAAGAATGGCGTACCATTTTGTTGTATATCTTCAACAACCTGATAGAAGTGCGGCCGTACATCGAGTAAGTTCTCGGTACATTGTTTCGCAGCTTCTATTTCCTTTGAACTGCTCTTATTCCTGGATATTTCATACAGTCGATACGTCGCCCTATTCTCGTATGGAGCGGTGATCCAAAAGGATTCCGTCGAAGAGTATGAGCTTCTCGCAAAGCAAGGAGGCAGCTATCCCGGTTTCATCTCTTGGTTCAAACAAACGGTAAATTCTATTAGACAATTTCATTTCATTCGCTAATTTGTGCGTAATGCAACAATCCTTTCATATTAAACTTGTAGGCTAATTCAGAGGCTATGGACGCCGAATTGAGACAAGTCGCTAATGGTTTTGACTATAAGGTCCGTTCATTTGACAAATACGACATCAACGGGTATCGTTTTTGTACCTATGGCAAAGAGCTATGTAGCGACCTGAGCCAAAATCGGTCAAGTCTCTGTGTCTGTACCATCCCAAGATCATGCTGGCACTCACAGTACATTGATGAAATAATCAAAGTTCAATCACACCTGAATTTATTACACGATTCTCATATCGAGTCTTTATTACAATAGAATAAATTGGCCAAGGCCAACTCATGAGAAATAAACTAAGTAAAGCCGCGAAGCGTAGAAGAATAGCGAGTCCATCCTACTCCAAAGGGCAATCGCCAAGCGCGGATCGTAGCCTCAATCCTGATCGGAATACTCCTCTGCAACATAAGACGTTGCAGCCGTGTAGGTCAGCATTTTGAATATGCCGGCAAGTCATGAAGAGATAACAATAATAAAATTACTAATACTATATGCAATTTGGCTGTGGGGCTCTAAGTTTCATCATTTTGCGAAAAGCCAGTTTTTCCCTACAACAGTGGACTTGCTTGTAAATACTACAAAATTGTTGGTAATTATTGAGATGGTTCCACCAACCAATGTATCATTCCCAATTATTAATTAACCCCCTCAATTAATTTGTTAATTTCAATGTTGAGATTTCCGAATACTTCCAAGTTCCAGAGGCTCAAATTGTCCGTAACCGGGGACACGGCTAATCGATTAGATCTTTTCTCTGCAGAGGTTTGTGCACTTTACCCGCAAGAATCGTTCCCTCCTTTTAAGTCTTCGCACTTCATGGTGTTTGAAGATGGGACGAACGAAACAGGGTCTTCGAAGATTTCTTCCGCCACCGCCGTACCCATCCAATCCTACCGCTCTTCTACATCTCGTAGCACCGTCCGCCAGAGTCACAACTAGGGTTGACCAAGCCGAGCCCATAATGGCTTGCGGCTGCATGTAAGCTTCCGGTCAATGGGGTATACATCCGCCTCTTCGTGGCTTGGTGAAGCTTTCGCAAGATGTCATGGCACTTCTCCATGCATCCCGCCAACCACTGGGTTCTCCAGGTGCCCGTCAACCGTCCTCCACCCAAAGAGTGAATTTCAAGTCCATCTTGAGCTTGAAGTTCATGGGGTTGTCATCATCTTGACTCTCACATCTCCCTTATGAATTCACTCAACCAACCCCGTCTACGAGCATAGCAAAATAAACTACTTCGTCCCGGGTCATGGTAACAAGGGGAATTGGTTCATCCTACCTCATGATACTACACAAGAACATAACTTCAAAATTTCAACTACTGCATGCATGGTGGGGAGGTATAATTCTAATGCAATAGAAATCATAGATATTGTAAAGAACATGATCAATGACTTGCCTTGCTGACGATCTTCGAAAGCTAGGGACTCGTGGTAGCAAGCTTCGCACTCCGGAAATTCTACCGAGGCAAACAACAATCATAATAAGCATACAATCATATGATCACTTACATAACAGCATAGTAACATAACACACACAACAATTGAATCAAAACCCAAAGAAAAACTCAAAGAAATCCAACTCAAAGTTTTCACCATATCCAACAACAATCGAGAAATAGTTTTGTACTACAAAATTTTTCTTAACAGAACCTAAGCATGAGTTTATGCTACCTAACAGAAAAAAATTCATCATGCAACTAGGAGCAAAAAGAATCACCTTAAAAGCTATTATAAAACTCCTATTAGGCCTAAAACAATCCTAGCAAGAGAAAATAAAATAAAAGTTTTATTTATTATAAATAAAAGTTCATGCTCTAAAGTTACAGAAACTAACCTAGAATAATCTATCACATAGGAGAAATAAAATTATTTGCTAATTAAAACAATAGGAAAACAGTAGCTAAGTAAATAAATAGGAATAATATGATTCTGGTTAAAACTATTTTTTTATTAATTTCTAAAATGCCCAAATAAATTCCTACGGTTAGGCAATGTCAAAACAAAGTTGTGACAAAAGAATCACTAAAAATAATATTCCTAACTCATTTTACAGCAGAATTACTATTCTGTCTAAATCTAAAATAAAGCAATTTGAAATAATGTTAACATGACTAATTATATTTTCTACGGAAACTATAAGAAATTTGAAAACCAACAAAAAAAGAATCACTTAAAAATATTAAGTAGATTAAAAGAAATGAATTTTTCAAATCTGAAACTATTCTGTTAAAAACAGAAACGAAAAAATAAAATTAAAACGAAAAATCGGCGCTAATGGGCCTATCCAGCACCCTGGGCGTAATATAGCTAAATCGGGCCCTAGGGATTAAACCGAGTCGGCCGGTTCAACTAAACCCTAACTAAAACCGGAACTAACCGGAACTGAACCGGTTTATTTGAAATAAACCTACCCCTTCGGGGGGGATCTAATCTACACCCTCCGCGCTAGATCGAACGGCGGAGGGGAGTCCGGCGACTCACCGTGGCCGGCAGCTCGGGCGGCGACGGTGCGGGGGTCTCCGGTGCTCGGGGACGACGGCGAAGGCCTCCGGCGGGTTCAGCGGAGCAAGGGGAGCTCGGGGGTGGGGTCGGGTGAGCTCGGGGTGGCCGGGCGGTCGGGCGAGGCTAATGGCGGCGGCTCGGGTGCTCGCGGGTTTTGCTTGAGGGAGAGCGTCGGGTGGGGCGAGGGGAAACGGGCGAGGGGGGGGTATAAATAGGGGGGCGACTTGGCGAGGGGAAAGATCGGGAGGAGATCGGGAGGATCCCGGGATCTCGGGATCCCATGAGCGGGCGGCGATCGGTGCGGGTCTTGCAAGGGGGAAGAAGGTGGGGGCCACCCGTCGGTGAGAGAGGGAGCGGCTGGTCGGGCGGGCGACGGTCTGGAGCTGTTTGCTCGGGCGCTCGGTTGGCTCGGCGTGGGCCGGCTCGGCCGCTATCTGGCCTGGTGGTGGGTGGGCCTCGGCTGGCCGGGCGGGCTGGCTGGCTGGCGCCTGGGTCCTTTCCCTTTTCTAATTTTTTTTTGAATTTAGAGAGAGAGAGAAAACATAATAAATATAAATATTTTATATAGGACATATATATATCAAAATGATCGGGGAATATTCCTATAATTTGAACATTTTCCAGGCAAAATCCAAACTTTATAAAAATCATTTTTTCTAAAATTCCAAATAAAACTCAAATTTGAATTCAAACTTTTGGCAATGTTTTTCCTCCGATATTGTTGGAGTGTCATGTTTACTCCTCTCATACTTTTTCTCAAGTATTTATCGAGGCATAGTTTTGAAATAACTTCCATCGCCAAATTTTGAATTCAAATGCCAACAACTCCAAAACTTCAAACTTCAAATGCCACTCAAATTCAAACAACATGCATAGATGCTTAGCTATAATTATAAAACATTCCAAATAGGAAATTTGGGATGTTACAAACCTACCATTTTAAGATGAATCTCCCTCGAGATTCGGGTTGGCTAGCAAATAGGTGCGGTGGTCACGAAGGAGGTCTTCTTCTCGCCCTGTGTGGCTTCTTCTTCGAGTGGTGACTCCACAAAGACCTTGCAAAACTTGATGATCTTGCTGCGGGTGACTCTGTTCGCAGTCTCGAGAATTCGGACGGGTTTCTCCTTATAAGTCAGATCACTGTCGAGCTGTATGGCCTCTAGGGGCACTGTGTCTCTCAACGGAATATCGGCCATGTCGGCATGACATTTCTTGGTGAGAAACATGAAAGACATCATGAACTCCGGACAATCCTTCCGCAATTCCAACTTGTAAGCAACTTCTCCACGACGTTCGAGGATTTTGTAGGGGCCAATGAATCGGGGTGCTAACTTTCCTTTGACACCGAACCTCTTGATTCCACGAAGTGGGGACACACGAAGGTATGCTCGGTCTCCCGCTTCGTAAGTTACTTCCTTGCGTTTACTGTTGGCATAACTCTTCTGCCTCGACTGAGCTATCTTGAGCCTATCTTGAATCAGCTTGACTTTCTCTTTGGAATCTCTGATAAGATCGGAACCGAAAAGTGTTCGATCTCCAACACCATCCCACAACAATGGTGTTCTGCACCTCCTTCCGTATAGAGCTTCGAAGGGGCCATCTTCGATCGGTCTCGATAACTGTTGTTGTATGAGAACTCTGCGTATGGCAAATTATCATCCCATCTAGACCCATAGTCTAGCACACAAGCTCTCAACATGTCCTCCGTAATCTGGTTGACTCTCTCGGTCCGTCCATCTGCTCTGCGGATGAAAAGCTGATCAACTCCAGCCTCGCACTCCAAAGTTTCATGTAACTCGATTCCAAAACTTTGAGGTAAATTGTGTTCCTCTATCGACACGATACTCCTCGGAACTCCATGCGGACATACGATCCTGGTCATGTATATCTTGGCTAACTTAGCACTGGTATAGGTAGTCTTCACGGAATGAAGTGAGCTACCTTGGTCAATCGATCAACCACTACCCAAATAGAATCATAACCTGAACGGGTCCGGTAATCCCGTGATAAAATCCATTCCAAGTTTTTCCCATTTCCACTCGGGAATCGGCAAAGGTTGAAGTAACCCTGCTGGCTTCGATGTTCCGCCTTTACTCGTTGGCAAACATCGACATCGCTACGTACTCGGCAATATCCTTCTTCATTCCTGTCCACCAGAAACTTTCCTTCAAATCCAGGTACATCTTGGTGTTACCGGGGTGAATCAAGTACGGTGAATCATGAGCCTCTTGAAGAATTAACTTTCCGAGTTCGGGATCATTGGGTACATAAATACGATCCTCGAACCATATAGCTCCGTATTCATCCTTACGAAATCCTTTAGCTTTTCCTTCATTCATCTTTTTCTTTATCTCATCAATTTCCTTGTCCGACTTCGGGCTTCACGAATCCTTTCGCCAAAGTGGACTGAACTTCCAGAGTTGCAACATATCCTCTCGAACTATCTCCGATCGGAGATCTACGAGGTTATCGACTAACTCCGGGTAATCCTCCCGCTACAAGAGTATTCACATAACTCTTACGGCTCAAAGCATCTGCTACAACATTAGCCTTACCCGGTGGTAATGCAATATCATGTCATAGTCCTTGATTAACTCTAGCCATCTCCTCGCCTCGAGGTTCAACTCTTTCTGCGTGAAAATATACTTCAAGCTCTTATGATCTGTGTAAACATCACAACGGTCTCCGATGAGGAAATGTCTCTGTGTCTTGAGTGCATGCACTACGGCTGCTAACTCCAAATCATGTGTGGCATAATTCATCTCGTGAGGTCGAGCTGTCCGGAGGTATAAGCTACAACTTTTCCTTCCTGCATGAGTACTCCTCCGAGTCCCCGACGAGAAGCGCCACAATATACCCGTAATCCTTGTGTATGTCCGCAAAATCAGATCGGGCGGTAACCAAACGTTTCTTCAATTCCTCGAAACCGGCTTCACAATCCTCGGTCCAAATGTACTTGGCATCCTTCTTCAACAGCTCGGTCATGGGCTTGGCAATCTTCGAGAAATTCTCAATAAACCTCCGATAATATCCTGCGAGTCCGAGAAAACTGCGGATCTCCTTGATCGAGGTGGGCGAACGCCAATCGGTGATCGATTCAACCTTGGCGGGATCAACTGCTATTCCTTCTCCTGAAATAACATGTCCGAGGAATCCAACTTCCTTCAGCCAAAATTCACATTTGCTGAACTTGGCATACAATCGATGTTCTCAAGTTTCTCCGAACTAGACGCAAATGTTCCTTATGCTCTTCCTCGCTCTTGGAGAAAATCAGTATATCATCGATGAACACCACGACAAACTTGTCCAGATATTCCATAAATACCTTGTTCATCAAATTCATGAAGTATGCAGGGCATTAGTCAATCCCAATGACATGACGGTATACTCATATAAACCATACCGTGGTGAATGCTGTTTTGGGTATATCCTTTTCACGGATCTTCAATCGATGATACCTCGATCGAAGATCGATCTTGGAGAATACCTTGGCTCCAACTAGCTGATCAAATAGATCATTAATCATTGGCGAGGGTACTTGTTCTTGATGGTCACGTCGCTCAACGAACAATAATCCACAACCATTCTCGTGGTTCCATCCTTCTTCTCTACCAAGAGAACTGGGCTCCCCAAGGTGACGAGCTTGGCGAATATATCCCTTCTCCAATAGCTCATTAATTTGATTCTTGATCTCCTTCAAATCATTCGGGGCATCCGATAGGGTCTCTTGGATATTGGGGCTGTGCCGCAATAACTCAATCAGAAATTCAATGTCCTCGTCCGTGGCATTCTGGTAATTCCTCCGAAACACATCGGGAAAATCTTGCACCATCGGCACTTCCTCTGAACAACTCCCGTGAGGGAATTCACCGATTCTTCATCCGCTATGCTCGGATACATACTTGATCCTCTTCGCTCCGGGGTGGTGAGCAGAATCGACTTTTGGGCATAGTCTATGTTTCCTTCAAACTTGTCAACCAATCCATGCCTAGGATTACATCCAAGGTCCGGGTTTCCAATACTATGAGGTCTGCGGGAAATTTATGGTTTCCGATGTTGAGGGTTGCATGACAGCCTAAGCCTGCCATCATTTCTCCTCCTGCGGAACTGACGTGAAGAGGGCTTCTAAGGGTTTTAGTGGGCAACCCGTACTTTTCCACAACTACCCTTGATATGAATGAATGCGTTGCACCAGAATCAAAGAGTACCAATAGTGAACGTGAATTCAATAAAAACTTACCAACCACGTTGTTCCGGCTGATCATAGACGTCCTCCACGTCAATGTGGTTCACCTGAGCACGAGGGAAAGGGTTGGGCTTCTTCGCTGAGCTTCCATTGCCGTTTCCATTCCTCTGCTTGGCCTTCGGGCAGTGGGTGGCATAGTGCCCTGTTTTCTGGCGCTTGAAACAGGTGATGTGACTCAGATCCTTCGGAGCCGGGGCAGGACGATGCTGGTTACCATTGCCGTTTCCATTGCCATTTCCATTGCCTGACTTGTTGTCCTGGTTGCGGTTGTTCCCATTTCCTCCATGGTTATGTCCTCCATGGTTGTGATGGGTATGCCCTCCTGAGTATGGGGCATAACGGGCTTCGCTGAGCTCCGAGTTGTATTTCCCGACCATACTTCCGCTATGCTATCAATCTGCTGCTGCTTGCCTTCAAGTATGGTGGCCTTGTCTACCAGCTCGGTAGTTGGTGAAGGTAGCCACCATAAGCTGCATACCCAGCTCGTCATTGAGTCCCTCGAGAAAATTTTCCTGCTTATGCATCATCGTGGCCACATCATCGGGGCATAGCGAGCTAACTTGTTGAACTCATCCACGCATCGCCCACAAGACGGTTCCCTGGCGTAAGTTGCGGAACTCACGCTTCTTCAGACTCATGGCTCCAGCTGAAACATGAGCGGTGCGGAAAATTTGCTGGAACTGATCCCACGTGATGGTGGCGATGGGATAAGTGGCGGTGTAGTTCTCCCACCAAGAAGTTGCAGGTCGATCAAGTTGATGTGCGCAAAGCGCACCTTCTCTCGCATCGGTGCATCCAAAAAGTGACTAACTCCTTCCGACCTTGCGGAGCTAATCATCGGCCACAATCGGCTCGGTCTGCTAGAGAACACTGGCGGATTCAGCCTTAGGAATCGAGTCAAGTTGTCAACAGGGGTGGTGGCGGTGGATTGTTGTTGTTGTTGTTGTTCGGTTCGAATGAGCATCTCGCATGAGGGCATTCTCGCTGCTGGATCAGCTGGGTGAGCTCCGCGGAAGTTGAGACCGGGTCACGTCTCGGAGGCATCTGGTGTTTTGGAGTGGATGAGAAAATTAGAATAGAACAATGGTCTAATGAGAAAATAACACTACCCATATGAATGCACAATCATAATCACACCAATCATTTATTCAATCCACTCAAACATGGTTCAATCTCGATTACAAATGCTCACGACTAATTGAAAATAACGGCCTAACTGATCGACGAAAATAAAATAACATGGCGGTCGACTAAATGTCTTCATCAATTATCCTTGCGTCCTCTGGTGCGATGTCCTCCGGTGTGGCGTCCTCTGATGCGGCGCCTCCTCTTGCGGCTTTCTCCAGTGGAGCTCCCTTCATAATCCTGATCATTGCTCACGAGAGGTCCGTCATCTCCACTCGGAAAAAGGTCCTCTCCCAAGTCCATCTTTTCCTCTAATGCGGCAACATTCATCTTCAGGGTGTCGACTCTCTCCATGAAGTCCGTGATTTCTTCCTCATGGTCAAGGAAGTCTGTGTGCGCCTTCTCCTCCAGTTCCAGTTCAATGAACAACAGCCTCCTGTGTACCATCGAGTTACGGCGAGTCTGGATCTCCCGTTTCCTGAGGAGACACTCCAAGTCTTGGACATATGAGAGAATGGAGTCGTCCTCTACGGTACGGATGATATCTCCATTCCTAGCTCTGCGAGAAACCATGGCGAGGTCTGATGGATCGAGCTCGGCCCTGTACTCTTCTCGGAGATGTCCAAGTGCACGATAAATCGCCATGTCTCTTCCGAGGATCCAGTTGAAGTCGGTAAACTCAAAGTCAATAGACTCTGTATGTCCTCCGAACGTTCTCCCTGGAATGTGCACCTCGATCCTATAGCGGGTATCCGTCGGAAGTGCATTGGTAGGCTTCCCGGTGATCGAGGGCAGAGCAATCTTCAGCTTCTTCACGATCTAGACCAGCTTCCTGCCGAAAGGCATCGTCTCATCTGGCTGGCAAAACTCCGTAGCAAAACTGGGGTGAACTCGCGCCATCTAGAATGTTGAAAATCGGAGAGAAGTCGAAATGAACAGGGAGAATTACGGAATGATAAGGATATAAAATAAATAGTCTCTTCCTATGGCTTTCCGATCCTAGGGGTTACGCCCCACGGTCAGCGTGTGCTCGATACCATCTCAGAGCGACCCGACCCAAAATCGGTCATGTCTCGTGTCTGCATTCATCCCAAGATCATGGCACTCACAAAGACATTGATGAAATAATCAAAGTTCAATCACACCTGAATTTATTACACGATTCTCATATCGAGTCTTTATTACAATAGAATAAATTCGCCAAGGCCAACTCATGAGAAATAAACTAAGTAAAGCTGCGAAGCGAGAAGAATAGCGAGTCCATCCGACTCAAAGGGCAATCGCCAAGCGCGGATCGTAGCCTCAATCCTCGATCGAATACTCCTCCGCAACATAAGACGTTGCAGCCGTGTAGGTCAGCATTTTGAATATGCCGCAAGTCATGAAGAGATAACAATAATAAAATTACTAATACTATATGCAATTTGGCTGTGGGGCTCTAAGTTTCATCATTTTGCTAAAAGCCGCTTTTTCCCTACAACAAAGGACTTGCTTGTAAATACTACAAAATTGTTGGTAATTATTGAGATGGTTCCACCAACCAATGTCTCATTCCCAATTATTAATTAACCCCATCAATTAATTTGTTAATTTCAATGTTGAGATTTCCGAATACTTCCAAGTTCCAGAGGCTCAAATTGTCCAGAATCGGGACACGGCTAATCGATTAGATCTTTTCTCCGCAGAGGTTTGTGCACTTTACCCGCAAGAATCGCTCCTCCTTTTAAGTCTTCGCACTTCATGGTGTTTGAAGACGGACGAACGTAAACAGGGTGTTCCAAGAGTTCTTCCGCCACCGCCGTACCCATCCAATCCTACCGTTCTTCTACATCTCGTAGCACCGTCCGCCAGAGTCACAACTAGGGTTGACCAAGCCGAGCCCATAATGGCTTGCGGCTGCATGTAAGCTTCCGGTCAATGGGGTATACATCCGTCTCTTCGTGGCTGGGTGAAGCTTCCGCAAGATGTCATGGCACTTCTCCATGCATCCCGCCAACCACTGGGTTCTCGTGGTGCCCGTCAACAAATCCTCCACCCAAAGAGTGAATTTCAAAGTCCATCTTGAGCTTGAAGTTCATGGGGTTGTCATCATCTTGACTCTCACATCTCCCTTATGAATTCACTCAACCAACCCCGCTCACGAGCATAGCAAAATAAACTACTTCGTCCCGGGTCATGGTAACAAGGGGAATTGGTTCATCCTACCTCATGATACTGCACAAGAACATAACGTCAAAATTTCAACTACTGCATGCATGGTGGGGAGGTATAATTCCAATGCAATAGAAATCATAGGTATTGTAAAGAACATGATCAATGACTTGCCTTGCTGACGATCTTCGAAAGCTAGGGACTCGTGGTAGCAAGCTTCGCACTCCGCAAATTCTACCGAGGCAAACAACAATCATAATAAGCATACAATCATATGATCACTTACATAACAATATAGTAACATAACACACACAACAATTGAATCAAAACCCAAAGAAAAACTCAAAGAAATCCAACTCAAAGTTTTCACCATATCCAACAACAATCGAGAAATAGTTTTGTACTACAAAATTTTTCTTAACAGAACCTAAGCATGAGTTTATGCTACCTAACAGAAAAGAATTCATCATGCAACTAGGAGCAAAAAGAATCACCTTAAAAGCTATTATAAAACTCCTATTAGGCCTAAAACAATCCTAGCAAGAGAAAATAAAATAAAAGTTTTATTTATTATAAATAAAAGTTCATGCTCTAAAGTTACGTAAACTAACCTAGAATAATCTATCACATAGGAGAAATAAAATTATTTGCTAATTAAAACAATAGGAAAACATTAGCTAAGTAAATAAATAGGAATAACATGATTCTGGTTAAAACTATTTTTTATTAATTTCTAAAATGCCCAAATAAATTCCTACGGTTAGGCAATGTCAAAACAAAGTTGTGACAAAAGAATCACTAAAAATAATATTCCTAACTCATTTTATAGCAGGATTACTATTCTATCTAAATATAAAATAAAGCAATTTGAAATAATGTTAACATGACTAATTATATTTTCTACAGAAACTATAAGAAATTTGCAAACCAACAAAAAAAGAATCACTTAAAAATATTAAGTAGGTTAAAAGATATGAAATTTTCAAATCTGAAACTATTCTGTTAAAAACAGAAACGAAAAAATAAAATTAAAACGAAAAATCGGCGCTAATGGGCCTATCGAGCGCCCTGGGCGTAATATAGCTAAATCGGGCCCTAGGGATTAAACCGAGTCGGCCGGTTCAACTAAACCCTAACTAAAACTGGAACTAACCGGAACTGAACCGGTTTATTTGAATAAACCTACCCCTTGAGGCGGGGATCTAATCTACACCTCCGCTAGATCGAACGGCGAGGGGAGTCCGCGACCACCGTGGTGGCGACGGCGACGGCAGCTCGGGCGGCGACGGCAAGGGGTCTCCGGTGCTCGGGACGACGGCGAGAGCCTCTCCGTGGGTTCAGCCGAGCAAGGGAGCTCGGGGTGGGGTCGGGTGATCGGGCGGGTCGGGCGAGGCTAATGGCGCGGCAATGGCGGCTCGGTGCTCGGTGGGGTTTTGGCGAGGGAGAGCGTCGGGTGAGGGGGCGAGGGGGGAAACGGGGCGAAGGGGAGGGGTATAAATAGGGGGGCGACTTGGGCGAGGGGAAAGATCGCGGGAGGAGATCGGGAGGATCCCGGGGATCTCGGGATCCCGAGCGGCGGCGATCCGGTCTGGGTCTTCGCAAGGGGAAGAAGGGGTGGGGCCACCCGTCGGTGAGAGAGAGAGGAGCTGGCGTCGGGCGGGCGACGGTGCGGAGCCGTTCGGCTCGGGCGCCTCGGTTGGCTCGGCGTGGCCGGCTCGGCTGCTATTGGGCCTGGTGGTGGGTGGGCCTCGGCTGGCCGGGTCGGGCTGGCTGGCTGGGGCGCTGGGTCCTTTCCTTTTCTAATTTTTTTTGAATTTAGAGAGAGAGAAAAAATAATAAATATAAATATTTTATATAGGACATATATATATCAAAATGATCGGGGAATATTCCTATAATTTGAACATTTTCCAGGCAAAATCCAAACTTTATAAAAATCATTTTTTTCTAAAATTCCAAATAAAACTCAAATTTGAATTCAAACTTTTTGGCAATGTTTTTCCTCTGATATTTTTGGAGTGTCATGTTTACTCCTCTCATACTTTTTCTCAAGTATTTATCACGCATAGTTTTTGAAATAACTTCCACTGCCAAATTTTGAATTCAAATGCCAACAACTCCAAAACTTCTGAAACTTCAAATGCCACTCAGATTCAAACAACATGCATAGTTGCTTAGCTATAATTGTAAAACATTCCAAATAGGAAATTTGGGATGTTACAAGCTATCTATGGCCGACCGAAAGTCTACAAATTGTTGTGTATCTGCTATCGGCGAAGGAGGTACCGAGTATTATGGGAGAGTTGAAGCAATTTATGAACTTCTGTTCTATGGTGAAAACCCACCGAATGTCGTAGTCTTCAAATGTTATTGGTTTCAGCCGGAGGAGAGTAGAAGGACTCATGAACATATAGGGCTAGTTGAAATCAACCAAAGCACCCATTTAGATGTTCCCGATGTCTATATTACGCTCAACAAAGCGACTCCAAGTATTCTATCTACCTGGGCCTGCCAAACTAATCCAAATCTGAAAGGTTGGGATGTCATTTATGAAGTGCCGCCACGTGCTAGACTATCTCCCCAAAGGAAGAGGATTATGAACCTCACATTAACCTGCATACATATGATGGAGAATTCTTCCAAGAGACACGTCTTTCCAAAAGCGTTTCAAGAACGGTATACTTCACCCCAAAACATTGAAGTAGACAAATGATGAAGTGAATCCCACATCACCCGGAGGAGGAACAAGAAGAGCGGAACAAGAAGAGGTTCTGCAATGACGACCTCTCAATGCTTGACCGACACGTAAAGGTGGCCTTCCACATGTTGATGCCATCTTGAACCCTATGATTCCGTCATTGATTATAGTGATGATGATGATTATGCATTTATTGATGATCTCGACGAGATTATTGATGATACGGTGAGTTTAATTTGAATGGACGTTACTTGCTAGTCTTAACATTTGAGTGTCATCATGCTAACGAAACATTGTAAATGATCTTTGGTGCAGCGAACTCCACACAAGCATCACACGATCCTTCTCCACCATCGGCATGAGCCAGCCCGCTCCCACACCTCCATGAGCAAGGTAAGTTTTCTAGTTTTTGCTTAACAAATGCATAAAGACCTAGACTTAGCTTTGTTTCATCCAATATGCTTACCTTAATGACCTACAGTTAGCTTCTTTTCCTGCAAAACGACTTAATAAGCTTACTGACCTCCAAAACCAGCCATTTTACCTAAGTTAGCTCTAAAACGATCTATAATTAGCTTTGTTTCCTCCAAAATGACCTAAGTTAGTTATAATATGCTTAGTTAACTAGGTTTGCTCAATAATGACATGTACTTACCTTACTTATGTAAAAAAACGACATAATTAGCTTAGTTAGATCATAAACGATCCATTTTACCTACGTTAGCTCTAAAATGATGCATTTTACCTAAGTTAGCTCATAAACGATCCATTTCACCTAAGTTACCTCACAAACGATGGCGTGCTTCTTCTTCTAGTCACCTTTTCCTAACTTTCTTATTTGCCATTTTGCAGATTTCATTCACTTCTCGGAAGCTAGCTTGCTATGATGGAGTGCTTGTTTTTTATTTCATTCTCTTCTAGTATTCTTCTAGCTTGCTACGATGGAACTTGCTATCTTGATGAAACTTTGCATTCTAATATGTATGTGCAACTTCCTAATGGTTGCAACTTATGTGTATGTGCAACTTGCTATATATGTATGTACGATGAAACTTATGTGTGTTAAATAATACGTGAAATATATCTTTATATGT
The DNA here is from genome assembly GCA_021605205.1 of Aegilops longissima. Taxonomy (NCBI): domain Eukaryota; kingdom Viridiplantae; phylum Streptophyta; class Magnoliopsida; order Poales; family Poaceae; genus Aegilops; species Aegilops longissima. The sequence goes on along the minus strand of CM038681.1, from coordinate 306,717,273 downwards.
CATATATATTTCTTTGTGAAAATTGTTGGATTTAAAAAACAGGGAAAAAGCCAATATACGGGCTCTTTGCAAATCGCCACCGACGGCAAAGGGCTCTTTTGCCATCAGCAGACAGCAAAGAGGCCACGTGGCGAGCAACTATGCTTCCTCGGAGGTGACCAATTTGGTCGGTTTGCCTCTGATGGTGACGGCAAAGGCCTTACGAAGTTTGCCGTCAGTGGCCGACGGCAAAGGCTTGCCGTTAACCACCTAACAGAAGTAACACCGCATTTATTGCCGTCTGCATTCTTTGCCGTCGGCTGCTGATGGCAAAGGCTCCTTTGCCATCAGCCGCCCGAAGCAGACGGCAACATAACTCTTAGCCGTCCCGTACTTTGCCGTCCACTTTTGCCGTCCACCGCGGACGGCAAAGGCCTTTGCCGTCCACCATCCATGCCTTTGCCGTCCGCCGTGGCAGATGGCAAAGTAGTTGATTCCTATAGTGATGATCTCGTACCTGAGGGGGAGCCCTAACATTGCCATTATTTTCATGTGAACGACCTGGTGGTTGTGGTGCTGGTGGTTGCACGTAGTTCTGATTTTGATCAACTTCATACTCGTAATCTCCCACATAATCATCCTCCTCCGCATCAGCAGCAGGAGCCACACAAGTATCAACAATAGCACCAACAGTTTTGCCAAGCGCAAGAGGGACACGACTCGATCGGCGGAGGGTTGTTTCACGACGTGGAGGTAGTCGTTGTTGTTGTTGTTGTTGTTGTTGTTGTAGAGGTGCGTTAGGTGCAGCCCATGGTGGTGGTGGAAGACGCGCGAGCAATTCATTAAACTTGTTATCGAGCTTTGTTTCGAACGTCTTCTCCATGGCATCTATCTTCTCCATGGCCTCTTCAAATCTGTTTAGCACATCTTGCACTGTCCACTCATCATTTGCGAATTTATCATGCAACTCCTTATTAATCATGTTCTCCCGATCGATCACGCCGACTTGTGATCTGGCATGGTTAGCAGCAATAGAAACACACAAGAATATGATCCTCTGGACTACTAACAAGAGGTGGTGGTGGGTGTCACAAATCCGTCAAGCAAATCTCAAATTCTTACCAGTTCTTACCAAAGAAGAAAGCGGTGATCGGCAACCGTTGTAGTCAAAATTCTCAAAGCTTGATAGAGCGATTACGGGGAGAGTCAAACGCACGGCGTAGATGTATGTGGAGCTGGGAAGGCTTATAATATGGTAGCAAAAAGGGTCAGCAATAATCAACTCAGAGATGCAAAGTTGAATAAACGCTCAACGACGGTACTGTGCTGGTCCTAGGCTAGACCGTACTAGAGACGTGAGCCTAGAACACTAACAAAATCATGGCGCTGCACGTAAACAAGGGAGGAGCACACTCTGAATATTTTTCTTTTTTTTCACTTTTTTTTGCACTTTTTTCCTCTTTTTTGTTTTGCTCCGCAACAATTTTTTTTCGAAAAAGTCTACAAATGGCCTAAAAACTACCTAGCCAGAATTTTCCAGATTTCAAAATTTTCTTCTGCGGATGGCTCAGAAGTTTGGGAGTCCTACTCTGTCACGACTCGGAGTATCGCGTGATCTGGAAATCGAGAACAAAGCAACAATTACTGGACTCGGACTAGGACTAGTGGCGGAGATGAATCTGGTGGAAACTCGGACTGGTGGTGGTTATTTGCAGGGCGATGGAACACAGACTGGTGGCAAATCTATGATGGAGGTGGACTCAGATTAGCGTGATGGCGGTGGATATGTGGTATATGGTAGAGGCGATGACGATGGTGGTATATGGCAGCGGTGATGACGATGGTGGTATATGGCAGCGGTGATGATGATGGTCGTATATGGCAGCGGTGATGATGATGGTGGTATATGGCAGCGGTGATGAGAAAGGTGGTATATGGAAGCGGTGATGACGATGGTGCGGCGGCAACATAACAACTTGTGAACATAACTCGAAACTCTAAAGTACTAGACGCTAGGACCAGCAACTTGACACGACGATGCAACCGAAAATTCAACAAAGCAAATCCAGAAAAGATTATGCAAAGGCTCAGATTGGTTCGGAAAAGATGAACTAACCCTAATTTTTTTTGGCTTTTTCGTGGACTATAGGTATGATGAACAGACTTGATCTAAACTACAAAAAACTGTAAAATCTCACCAAGCAACCTGGAAATCTGATACCACTTGATAGAGGCAAAGGTGTCCCGTCTTTCGATGAGATAGTGGCTATCGTTTAGGATGAAGTCGACTTTGACGATCCGACCACGAACGTGCGAGGACGTCGCGCCTTAGTAATCATTAAACCAACTCCAGAGGTTATTGACCACGCCGGAGCATGATCAACCTGGCCACGAAGGTCTGTTTCCTGCAGGCAAACGAAGAACAAGCAAGAAACTAAGATTGCAATCTAGATATTGCGAATATAAGAGGAAAGTTTTATTGATCAAGGTGGGGTTCTGTGACGCCTTTGTCTGGTCGTTGAACACAAACGAAGTACACAAAGTTGCAGCTATGGCGAACTTTTAATTTAAACAAAACCCAAAGTCTAAACGACGTCATAAGGGCAGTATATATGGTGGAATAGGGGGGAATTTCGTGGCCCTTGAGGGAGGGGTCCGAAACCAACCCTAACTCTTGTTTCCCCACACATACGGACTCTAAAAACAGCCTATACTTAAGTATTTCGAAATTACATGGGCATGGCCCAATAATAAGGTGACGCAGCACCTAGAATAGCCTCTAGACGAAATTTATGAAGTGGCATCCTGCATATTTCGTCCAAGGCTTCATGCACTCCTTATGGTGGCTTCAAAGTCCTGAAATCATCACTTGTAACTCCGTTCTTGTTCCCCTTGCGCATGCCATCATCTCCAGGCTTGGTCTTGCTCCAATGTTCATCCCTCTTCTCCATGCTAGGCCCTTCATTTGTAAGCAACACAAATGTATCCAATTTAGGCAGCATCATATTCTCATGAACATTAGAATCATTACCAAGAAACGAAATTACCTGATAATTTAATTGGCGTGCGCGAGCTCTAGTAATTGGTCCAGTATATGTAGCAGTAGGGGCTGTGGGTGTAACAATGGTATTGATGTCCTCATCAACTTCACATCCTTGGACTTCACTTTCTTCTCCTCCGGGTCGGTAGCTGGGAGCTCGAGGAGGGAAAGGCGTCCCTCCTTGGCTCTCGCGCACTTGGTTGCCATGTTGAATAGCTCTAGAGCCATGAATAACTCCTGTTGGATGGCGAGTTCCTCCTTCATCTTGACGTCACGAACACCAACAGAAAACGCGGAAATGATGGCCTCATGCGTCACCTTGGGGATCTTGAGACGAACGATGTTGAAGCACTGGATGTGCTTCTCCAAGGTCTCTCCTGGGTGATGCGTGATACGGCGCAGGTCACCCGCGGCCGGAGGGCGGTCGCGAGTGCCCTGGAAGTTGGCGACAAAGCGGTCGTGCATCTCATCCTAGGAGGAGATCGAGTCCGGGGGTAGGTTCATGAGCCATGAGCGAGCACCATCCTTGAGAGCCACGGGGAACCAATTCATCATGACTTTCTTGTCGCAGTTGGCCGCCTCGATGCTCAGCTCATAGAGCTGCAAGAACTCCGCAGGGTCGGGGGTGCCGTCGTAGCGAGGAGGTAGGTCCGGCTTGAACTTGCCCAGCCAGACAATGCTATGCAGCTTCGGAGTGAAGGCGCGACAGCCTGCTGCGGCCATCGGGGCCCTTTGCTGATGCGGAGCTTGCCCCTAATGTCCGCGCGCTGCCACTGCACGCGGCACGCGGCACGCGGTCTTGTCGTGGTGGCGCTGGGAGCGCGGGAGCATTCTCTTGCGGCCGGGGAACTTCTTGGCAGCTTCATTCTTCTCGCGTGGGCGCCCGACGTGATGGGTCACGCCGGAGGGCCGCGTGCCTTGGCGCCAAAGCGCTATCTTGGTAAGGAGGTGGTGGAGGTGCTCCATGAGCTACATCGCCCGCAGCTGGCGGAGGGCAAGGCAGCGAGAGGGAGGGTGCGGGGGAGCCCCCAGCAGCGCTGACGAGCTCGGCGATGCGGTCCAACAAGTCCTCGTAGAGGACGCTGACCGGGCGGTAACGTAGGAGCTCGCGTGCCATGATCAGCACGGCCTGCACGTCCATGGGAGCGCGACGAGCGTGAGACGATGAGCCGGCTGGGGTCAGCGATGTAGTGGCGGTATGGCCATCCCGTCGCACTGAGGGGTGCAGCGAGGACGCTTGTTGCTTGTTTCTCGCCGGACCGGTGGCGGCGTTGGCGGCGGGTGACGGGGAACGACAGGGAGGCCCGCCGACAGGGGCTGTTTGAGGGACACGGGCGGCGAGGGCAGCCCGGCGCTCAGCACGGGCTCGATGCGCGTCCGCCATGGATGCGATGGAGCGATGGGACGCGGATCGGCGGGAGGAAGGCTTCGGCGTAGCCCTACCTGGCATGCCAAATGTCGGATTTCGGGTTCCGGCAAAACCCTTGAGGTTCGAACAATGGGGTGCGCACAAAGATCTCTCCTCCCCCTAGCACTCTCTCTCACCGCGATCTCAAAGCTTCAGCGCGTCGAACTCACAGAACAAAAGGACACAATATTTATACTAGTTCGAGCCACCAATGTGGTGTAATACCCTACTCCAGTGTGGTGTGGTGGATTGCCTCTTGGGCCAAGGAAGAACTAGTACAGGGGAAGAACATCCTCCTGAGTAGAGGCACTTTTGTGCTCGGTGAACTTGTGTGATTGAGGATGATCTGATGGCTTCGGATCAATTGCCTCTCTTTGGATCCGTTGCCTCCCTTCTGATCCGTTGCCTCCCTCAGTGGTGGCTATCCCTATTTATAGAGGCCCTGGTCCTCTTCCCAAAAGTTGGCAGGAATGATGCCACAATGGCCTAATTTGAAGGGAGACAACTAGTAAAAGTTATCCTGACTAAAGGTGGTCTTCGTCTGCCAAAGGCTCTGGTGGTGACACCGTCCTGGGCTCCACGGTGACCACTGTCCTGTCGTCCTGCTGGTTCTGGTCTCGTTGCACCGATATGGAAACCTTTGCCTGATGCATCGGGACTCCTCGCATGCACTTGCCTCTTCAGCACCAAAGAGAAAACGAGGACATTGCGTGCAGCCGCCCGCCTGGCCCCGGTGATCATGGCTTGCGTCACAGGATCCTCGCGAGGTGCCCCTTGCCTTGATCTCTCTGCCCCTTGCGAGCCAGCCTGGTGAGGCCGCCCCCGAGTAGGTATTGCATCGTCCTCCTCGCGAGGCTTGGCCGGGTCTTGAGTGTTTGTTGGTGAAGATGGGCTGTACAAGGCTGCTGGTGGAGCCACGCCGTGGGCCGCAGGCAGGCAAGTCTGGGGACCCCCATTCCCCGGACACCGGGCGAGTTCGGCAATAACGGCTACGAGGCCTACGACACAGGAACAAAGAAGAAAGGGGGTTTCACTAGGGGCGTGTGCTCACGGTGAGGCGGTAGTGGAGGACAGCGAGCTCGGGGAGGCTTGACGGCGTCAGAGTCGAAGAAGAACGTCGGCGGATCCCGAGGTTGAAAATGAGGTCGGGATGGCATTGCAGGGGTTGTCCAGCGCCGTGGAGAGGCAAGGGGTGGACGGTGGCCGCGGGATCGAAGCGGGCGCGGTGACGACCTCGTCAGCCTCCTCTCCAGATCGATGGAGAGGGAGAGGTGGAGAAGGGAAGAAAAGGGGCAAGTGCGAGAGTGGATGGAGATGGGGGAGGAGCCCGCGGGGGCAAGTGGGGGGGGGGATGGGATCGAGGGGTCGGGGCGTGGCGTCCTTTTCCCCTCCCGGCGTCGGCGCCGGCGAGGTGGTCCGAGGCGACCTGCCCCTGTAGCGACTCGGTCGCACGAACAGGAGAGAGGGGAGGAACCGGGGATGGTGGGCTGGCCTGGCGGTCCAGCAGGGCCTAGGCCCAGTGGGGAAAGGGGGGGGGGGTTCCTTTTATCTATTTTTATTTCTTTTATTTTCTGTTAAAAGGATAGCTTACTGTTTTGGATAGAATCAAGGCATCAAATGATTTTTGTTGAATGTGAAACTTAGCAAATAATTCGGGCTCAACATTGTGGTGTTTCCTAAAAAGTTTCAGGGCCAATGGAATTGTTCGAGCATTTTTAGAAATTGAAAAGCTCATTTAATACGATGTTGGACCACTTTATGTTTTCCCAGGTATTAAATGGTGAGTCAAATGAAGTTGGTATCATCAAGAAGATGATCAGGGGAATTTATAGAATTACTTGAACATTTTAGTTTTACAGCTAGAAGAAATAATTCATTTGACTTTATTTTAAATTATGAATTTAAACCGATTTGAATCTAAGCAAGATTAACAACAGTAATAGTGATGACGTGGCCTCATTAGTAGAGGATTACTGGAGCTTAATTATCCAGGCGTCACACAGACTCTGGGGGCGCCCGTCTCTAGCGCACCCGCGGGGGGTTCATGGGCCCCGGAGCCCCCTGCTGCCCTTGCTGCTGGAGCGGCGCCAGTCCAGGCGCTAGTTCCACCTCCTCCCCAAGCCCTCAAACTCGCGGACCATGGCTCCTCTGCCATGCCCAACGCTTTGGAGGAGGCCAATGTCGTGCTGGACCGGCTCCGGACTCATCTTCAGGGTGCCGACCAGCACGTGGCGACGGGGCATTTGGGGCTGCTCTCGGGGAGGCTCTAGGCCGAATCGTCCGTCAGGACGGCCTGGGGCCAGGCCGAGGCTGCTGTCGTGGAGGGCAGGAAGGAGGCCGGCGAGGCCAAGTAGCTCGCGATGCAGCGCTAACCGACGCAATGACTACCAAGGAGCGCTGCCCGAGCTGAAGGCCCTCCGTGAAGAGCAGGCCGCCTGCACCCGTTGGCTTGAGGAGCAGGAGGAGGAGCTCAAGGCCCTGGAGACTGCGCTCGTCGATCGCGACGCTGAGCTAGAGTAGGCGGCCTAGGAATAGGCTGCGGAATGGAGCCTTCTGGGGAAGTTGAAGCGAGAGACGGAGATGGCTCAGTCATCCCACACCAAGGTCTTCTTTGAGGAGAAGGCCTGGCTGGAGGCCATGGAGAAATCCCTTGCCACGGCTGAGAAGGCGGCCGCCGCGGGGCACGACGCCTTCGTCTCCCTCGAGTTGAGGTCCCACACGGCACTTTAGACCCTTTATGGAGAAGGGTACAAGGAACCGCTGGCGATTCCGGAGGAGGGCCCCGCCAGGCTACTCCCCCAGCTCGCCACGTCGCTTGAGGGCATCGTCGCCGGAGTGGGCACCATGGTGGAGGGGGAGTCTCACGCGCTTTTTGCCTCGGCCGCGACGTGCATCTGCAGCCACCTCCACCTTAGGGTCCCAAGCTTCGACCTTGGCATGCTGTTCGAACATGTTACCCCTGAGTTCCACGATGCTGCCGCAGAGGCCGCGGGGAAGCAGGTGGAGGCCCTGCTACATTAGTTCCTCTACATCGACCCCAGTATTGCGACCACCGGAGCCAGTGGCGAAGACGGCAGCGACGTTGTCGACGACGGGCCCCCCAATCGAGCGACGGCGGCGTACAAGGCTAAAGAAGAGGTTCGAAGGTGGCGCTTCCTCCCGGTTCAACCCTGCGACATTTACCGTGCCTCGTGGAGGCATGAGAACTTCTGCTTTGAGCTTTAAGACATAATATGTTTTGTAATAATTTGCTAGGACTTCACGATTTACTTTCTGTTTGCTTTAGTGTTCTGCATCTGCAGGGCCCGGCCCCTCGCATACCTCAGCCGCCGTTGGGGCGTCCAGATCACCAGGACAAGACCAAGGGGTGAGGGGCTACGTGACCAGTGAGTCCCCTAAGTCGCAATGCTCAGGGGTCCCCCTTGACGTACGAACAACCCTCATGAAGGAGACGGCAGTGTCGTTTTGAGCGTTCCGCGTCGGCAGGGCCTGGCCCCTCGCATACCTCAGCCACCATTGGGGCGACCGGATCACCAGGACGAGACCAAGGGGTGAGGGGCTACGCGACCAGTGAGCCCCCTGAGTCGCAATGCTCAGGGTTCCCCCTTGACGTACGAACAGCTCACCATACCTTTCCTTGCTAGGCTTTCGCTTGGGAGGGATGCGAGAAGACCATGTCCGAGGGACCTGGCGAGGTGGCATATGCCAGGCGTGACCTGAGCGTATCCCCCGTGCCCAGCCCCCTCGCGCGACTGAAAGCACAAGTGCTCCCTGGGTGATTTTGGTAATTAATGTCAACATATCTCTTGTTGGACTAACACTTTTACAAAGTATGTTTCAGACAAGTTCAACAAATGAAGTGGCATGGACTGAAGGATGTGGAACCCCTTCAAGATGCTAAGGACAAAGGATTGGCTCAAGCTTCAAGTACAAGACTCTTCATTTTATATTTTAGTGATCCAAGTTCACATTGAGTCTATAGGAAAAGCCAATACTATCAAGAGGGGATGAGGTGTTGCTTAATGACTTGCTTGCTCAAAGTGCTTAGTGATATGCTCCAAAGCCCTCATGTACTTCCTCACATCCACATATGACCTAAACCAAAAGTCTAACTCGGCCCCACCGATTCTTTCTATCCGGCGCAACCAAGTTCAGAAGTCATAGCCACTGCCACAAACCCTAGGCAAATCGGTCTCACCGATAGGGATCTCGGTCTTACCGAGATGGGATTGTAATCTCTCTGTGTATGTCCATTACCAAAATCGGTCTCACCGAGTTTGAGCAATCGGTACTACCGAGATTACAACACAAACTCTCAGGTTAGCTTATTACCAAAAACGGTCCCACCGAGTTTGTGTGATCGGTCTCACCGAGTTTGCCTGACCAACTCTCTGGTTAGCTTATTAACAAAATTGGCCCCACCAAGTTCGTGTAATCGATCTCACCGAGATTACGTTATGCCCTAACCCTAACCATATCGGTCCTACCGAGTTGCTTGTTGGTCCCACCGAAAATCCTAACGATCACTAGATTTGCTGAATCGGTCCGACCGAGTTTAACAATTCGGTCCCACCGAGTTTGGTAAGTTGTGTGTAACGGTTAGATTTTGTGTGGAGGCTATATATACCCCTCCATCCACTCTTCCTTCGTGGAGAGAGCCATCAGAACGAACCTACACTTCCAATACACATTTTCTGAGAGAGAACCACCTACCCTTGTGTTGAGGCCAAGATATTCCATTCCTACCATATGAATCTTGATCTCTAGCCTTCCCCAAGTTGCTTTCCACTCAAATCTTCTTTCCACCAAATCCAAATCCTGTGAGAGAGAGTTGAGTGTTGGTGAGACTATCTTTTGAAGCACAAGAGCAAGGAGTTCATCATCAACACACCATTTGTTAATTATTGGAGAGTGGTGTCTCCTAGAATGGCTATGTGTCACTTGGGAGCCTCCGACAAGATTGTGGAGTTGAACCAAGGAGTTTGTAAGGGCAAGGATATTGCCTACTTCGTGAAGATCTACCGCTAGTGAGGCAAGTCCTTCGTGGGCGACGGCAATGGTGGAATAGACAAGGTTGCTTCTTCGTGGACCCTTCGTGGGTGGAGCCCTCCGTGGACTCGCGCAATCGTTACCCTTCGTGGGTTGAAGTCTCCATCAACGTGGATGTACGATAGCACCACCTATCAGAACCACGACAAAAACATCTGTGTCTCCAATTGCGTTTGAATCCTCCAAACCCTTCCCTTTACATTCTCGCAAGTAGCATGCTTTACTTTCCGCTGCTCATACACTCTTTGCATGCTTGCTTGAATTATGTATTGTGATTATTAATCTTGTGCCAAAACTCCACTTGAACTTAAAGAAGTTAAAAACTGCAACTTTTGGTACTTAGTGTCTAATCACCCCCCCTCTAGACACCTCTTCTCGATCCTTTCAATTGGTATCAGAGCTTTGGTCTCCATTGCCTTGGTTTAAACACCTTTGGAGGAAGATGGATGTGTCTACTTTACGGAGTCTTAGACATAGAGTGCCTATTCTTGATGGAGAATATTTTCATGACTGGAAAAATAAAATGCTTGAGATTTTCAATGAATATCATTTGAACAAGTACATTGCTAGCCCTTGTGCACCTCATATTGATCCCTTGCATCCCACACCCGAAGAGGATCTTGACATGATTCGCAATCTTAGAACCATCAATCTTATCATAAGAGGATTGCCCAAAAACTTGATTGCTAGTTTGCCTACTCTTGATTGTGACTATACCATATGGAAATTTCTTGAGAAACGATTTCCAGATTATTCCTTGAAAAATTTAGGTGAAATTCTCCATAAGTCTATTGCCTTGAGTAAGATGAATTCAAGTGATCCTAGCTTTGGTGATTGTCTATTTGAGCTTACCAATCTCATGCGTGCTATAGGAAATGTTGGGATCATTAGCGATATCATTTCCGAAGCTATTAGAATCCATAAAGACAATCATAGAAATGATCATTTGTCTAATGAATTACCCTCTCTAGGAATTGATCAATCACAAGACGATGTTGAACATGGATACTATGATGAGGATGATGATAGTGAATATGATCTTGACGATGCAATGAGACACCTTGGTCTTATGGCAAATCTTCGCGGCTACATGGCTGGAGGAAAGGAATGGGTCCTTGATAGTGGATGTACTGATCACATGACCGGAGATAAAGACATGTTCCGTGAGATTGCTGAAAATGACGGCCCTCGAAAATATGTCACTTTTGGTGATAATTCAAAGGGTAAGGTGGTTGGCCTTGGTAAGGTGGCCATCTCACATGATAGCTCCATACAAAATGTCATGCTCGTTGAATCTCTTGGCTACAACTTACTTTCAGTATCTAGGCTTGCTGATTTCGGTTTCAATGTCCTATTTACTGAAGTAGATTGCCAAGTGTTTCGTAGAGATAATCATAAAATGGTGTTTACCGGTGTATGTAGAGGTGATCTCTACATTGTTGATTTCACTAAAAAGGCTGAACCTAGAACTTGCTTTATTGCTAAATCTTCTAAAGGCTGGTTGCGGCATAGAAGACTAGGTCATGTTGGCATGCGAAACCTTGACAAGCTTATTAAAGGAAATCATATCCTTGGCGTTAACGATGTCATATTTGATAAGTATAGACTTTGCAGTGCTTGTCAAGCAGGTAAACAGGTTGGAGGAAGGCATCCCATGAAGAACATCATGACCACAAGGAGGCCAGTCGAGCTACTTCACATGGATCTTTTCGGTCCCAACGCTTACAGAAGTCTCGGTGGAAATTCTTTTGGTCTAGTTATAGTTGATGATTTTTCAAGATTTACGTGGGTGTTCTTTCTCAATGATAAATCGCAGGTCCAAAATATCTTCAAAAACTTTGCTAGGAAGGCCCAAAATCAATTTGACGTGAAGTCAAGAAGGTTTGAAGCGACAATGGAACGGAGTTCAAGAACGCAAATGTGGATACCTTTCTTGACGAAGAAGGGATTTCACACGAGTTCTCAGCTACATACACACCTAAAAAAATGGAGTTGTTGAGAGGAAGAACCAGGCTCTTATAGAGATGGCAAGAACGATGCTTGATGAGTACAAGACGCCAAAGCACTTCTGGGCGGAAGAGGTTGAGACAGCTTGTCATGCAACAAATTGCTTGTATCTTCACAAGCTACTCGGCAAGACGACATACGAGCTCCTCACCGGTAATAGACCCCTAGTTGGATACTTTCGAGTATTCGGCTCAAAGTGCTACATTCTTGATAAGCATCATTGTTCTAAATTTGCCCCTAAGTATCATGAAGGTTTCCTACTTGGCTATGGCTCAAACTCTCACACATACCGTGTCTACAACAATTTCACCTGAAAGGTTGAAGAAACGGTAGATGTGAAGTTTGATGAATCTAACGGCTCGCAAGTAGAGCAATTGCCAATTGATGTAGGAGACTAAGATCCCTCAGAAGCAATCCAAGACTTGTCTATTGGCAAGATTTGTCCAACGGAGGTGAAGAAGAGTACCTCGTCCGTCCAAGTGGAAGCTTCGACCTCACGACAAGGTGAACCAAGAGTTGATACGGAAGCATCGACAAGTGGGACACACCAAGATGAAGAAAACGAGGAAGTGCACCAAGACGAACGCCAACAACCTCCTTCTCCACCAAGACAAGAGAACGACAATGCCAACAATGAAGAAGGCCAAGAAGAATAACAAGATGAAGAAGATGTTCAACCAAGACCCAAGCAAAAGCTTTCGCGAGTTCGAGCAAGAATTTCCAAAGACCATCCCGTCGAGCAAATCTACAAAGATATCCTAACCGGGAGAATCACTCGCTTTAAAACTCGTTTAGCTAACTTTTGTGAACATTACTCATTCATCTCTAGCATTGAACCTATGAAGGTTGAAGAAGCATTGGAAGATCCGGACTGGATAAAGGCTATGCATGAAGAGCTACACAACTTTGAGAGAAATCAAGTGTGGACATTGGTTGAGAAGCCCGACAACAACCACAACATCATCTGTACCAAATGGGTGTTTCGCAACAAGCAAGATGAAGATGGACAAGTGGTTCGCAACAAAGCACGTCTCGTCACCCAAGGCGACACACAAGTCGAAGGTATGGACTATGGTGAGACATATGCTCCCGTTGCTAGACTTGAGTCCATTCGCATATTACTTGCTTATGCTAATCACCATGATATCACCTTGTACCAAATGGACATCAAAAGTGCTTTTCTAAATGGTGAAATTGAGGAGGAAGTTTATGTTAAGCAACCTCCCAGCTTTGTCAATCCTAAGAAACCTGATCATGTCTACAAACTTCACAAAGCCCGTTATGGTCTTAAACAAGCTCCTAGAGCATGGTATAAATGCTTGACCAAGTTCCTTATTGAAAAAGGATTTGAAATTGGTAAAATTGATTCTACTCTTTTTACAAAAAGGGTTAATGGGGAACTATTTGTGTGCCAAATTTATGTCGATGATATTATATTTGGTTCTACTAACCCTCATTTTAGTGAAAAGTTTGGGAAGCTAATGTCGGAGAAGTCTGAGATGTCTATGATGAGTGAACTCAAATTCTTTCTTGGTTTGCAAATCAAGCAAACTAAGGAAGGTACCTTTGTCTCTCAAACGAAGTATACCAAGGACTTATTCAAGAAATTCAATATGCAAGAATGCAAAGGTATGACCACACCCATGCCTACTAGTGGACATCTTGATTTGACCAAAGATGGTGAACTGGTTGATCAAAAGGTTTATCGCTCTATGATTGGTTTATTGTTATATCTATGTGCATCACGTCCCGATATCATGCTAAGTGTGTGCATGTGTGCACGATATTAAGCTGCTCCTAAGGAATGTCATCTTAAGGCCGTGAAAAGGATAGTGATATACTTAATCCATACACCAAACTTGGCATTTGGTATCCTAAGAGGTCTTCTTTCGATCTTGTTGGCTACTCCGACTCGGACTATGCCGGAGACAAGGTTGATAGAAAGTCCACTTCGGGCACTTGTCAATTTCTTGGTAGATCTCTTGTGTCTTGGTCTTCCAAGAAACAAAACTCGGTATCCTTATCCATCGCCTAAGCGGAATACATTGCCGCTGGTTGATGTTGTGCTCAATTACTTTGGATGACCCAAACTCTTAAAGATTATGGGATATATGTGAAACATGTTCCATTACTATGTGACAATGAAAGTGCTATCAAGATTGCTCACAATCCCGTGCAACACTCTCGAACTAAGCATATTGAAGTTCATCATCACTTCATTCGAGATCACGTTGCTAAGGGTGACATTAATCTTGAGCATGTTCGCACCGACAAGAAATTAGCGGACATATTCACTAAACCACTTGATGAGAAAGTGTTTTGTAGGTTAAGAGGTGAATTGAACATCATAGATGCTTCAAACTTGGAGTAGGAACTCCATTGGATACATGCAAGACTTGAGCTTATTACTACTCCTTGACATTCCTCTTATGATGATCATCTAATGTCCTGGATATATTTGCATCTTGCATGTTATCTAACCCTTGTAGGTACTTGGATGAATCTAAATCTATGAGATCGCAACTCACTCACATCTTGAGCAATCTCTACATCACCAAGTCTCTACACAATGGTGGTTGAAGACAAGGAAGCACCAAAACCATTCAAACATATCCTTTGAAAAATTCTATGTTGAGTTTCATGATTGTCAAGTGCTCTTCCTTGCAAAAACTAACCCATGTAGGTAGATGAACTTAAATTCCTAGTGGTTCTCCCAACTCTTGATGAGCTACATCAACCTTGAGCAACCCACAAGTTCAACTACATGATCACGATCAACACCACCACCCAAGGTATGTTATTCCATCTTAGAGAAGCTTTACTCCAAGTCATGAGTCAAAGCAACTCGACAAGATGTGAATACATCAAGATGCTTAAATGAAAAATGGCAACCCCATTTTTGAGCTTAAACGATGAGTATGACCTATGATCAAGTGATCTCACTTGACTCCTAAGTCAATATACTCTAACATAGGTGACTTTGTCGCCGACCATCTCTGGATGAAGTTTTCTTGTGTTTTCTTTTCTGTGCCCTTGCATTTGTCTCATACATATTTGTTTTCCCCTTTTTCAAAAAAAAACTTCATCTAGATTTCCTTTCTTTTCTTTTCTTTTCGTTTCTATTTGTTCTGCATTCCCTGGATCCAATTCATTGCAAATCTTTCAGTTAATTCCTTGCAAATCCTTGTGAGATCTTACTTGTCGAGTGAGCTGAGATGACAAGTGCTTTTCTCTGTGATGAACTCAATCCCACCAGTTTCTTGTTTTCGGTCTAACCGAAGTTGTTCGGTGCAACTGAAGCATCCAACTCGTTGCCACCGATTTCACTACAGGAAATTTTTTTGCCATTTATTCCTGCTTTACTCTTGATCCAGCTCCACTCAATGAATCTTGTCCTCTACAAGCATCACATTTACCTTAGTGCTTTGTGCTGTGAATCAAGGACTAAACCCATTCACGACAAATTCCAGAAGAACCTTCTTGGAAATTGATGTCAAAGGGGGAGAAAGAGATCACATCAAAGCTTAATCAGATCTCTAGGGGAGGGAATACTCAAGGAAAGAGTAATCTTCAAGGATCCCAGATGCTTGGTGTTCAAGAGGAGAGATGCCACATGTCTTCTTGAGGGGAAAGACATGTTCATATGTGCTTATTTGCATTAGCTCTGTTCATTTGTTTCTTTGAGCTCTGATTTTCTATTCCCTATCTTCTCCCAGTATCCCATGCTAGATTCAGGGGGAGCAAGACATCTAAGGGAAGAAATTTCTTAAATTCATCGCACATCTTTACCTTTGGGGACATGTCAATATCTATTGTGGTACTCAGTACTCACTCTCTACATGTCATCCCAGTCTTGGTACTCTTGTGGTTTCTTTTGTTTGCTCTGGCTAGTAGGTGTATCTGTGTTATCTAACCTTGTTTACGCAGGTTCATTCCATCCTAAGCCAACTCAAGACCACAAGTTAAGTATATGCATCACAATCATGTCTATGAGGAATTCTTGCTGACGTACATATTGTTTGCAAGAAGGACTCATGAGCATGAAGGTACATTTCCCACATTCACATCTTTTGATCTGATGCATATAGCCAAGATACATGTAACACATTACCTACTCTGTCATGGTTATGCTCTCACAGGCTTCAATATTCCATATTCACATGATTGCATACATGTAGGGGGAGCCTATGCATGTTACATGCCTTTCCAAAGCTTTACTTGCTATTCTCTATATCTTTATATAAAGCTTTGATGTATGTTGCCATCAATTACCAAAAAGGGGGAGATTGAAAGCACAAGTGCTCCCTGGGTGATTTTGGTAATTAATGTCAACATATCTCTTGTTTGACTAACACTTTTACCTAGTATGTTTCAGACAAGTTCAACAAATGAAGTGGCATGGACTAAAGGATGTGGAACCCCTTCAAGATGCTAAGGACAAATGATTGGCTCAAACTTCAAGTACAAGACTCTACATTTTATATTTTAGTGATCCAAGATCACATTGAGTCTATAGGAAAGGCCAATACTATCAAGAGGGGATGAGGTGTTTCTTAATGGCTTGCTTGCTCAAAGTGCTTAGTGATATGCTCCAAAGCCCTCAGCTACTTTCTCACATCCACATATGACCTAAAACAAAAGTCTAACTCCGCCCCACCGATTCTTTCTATCCGGCGCCACCTAGTTCAGATGTCATAACCACTGCCACAAACCCTAGGCAAATCGGTCTCACCGATAGGGATCTCGGTCTTACCGAGATGGGATTGTAATATCTCTGCGTATGTCCATTGCCAAAATCGGTATCACCGAGTTTGAGCAACGGTACTACTGAGATTACAACGAAACTCTATGGTTAGCTTATTACCAAAATCGGTCGCACCGAGTTTGTGCGATCGTCTCACCGTGTTTGCCTGACCAACTCTCTGGTTAGCTTATTAAAAAAATCGGTCCCACCGAGTTTGTGTAATCGGTCTCACCGAGATTAGGTTATGCCCTAACCCTAACCATATCGGTCCTACCGAGTTGCATGTTGGTCCCACCAAAAATCCTAACGGTCACTAGATTTGCTGAATCGGTCCGACCGAGTTTAACAATTCGGTCCCACCAAGTTTGGTAAGTTGTGTGCAACGGCTAGATTTTGTGTGGAGGCTATATATACCCCTCCACCCACTCTTCATTCGTGGAGAGAGCCATCACAACGAACCTACACTTCCAATACACATTTTCTGAGAGAGAACCACCTACCCTTGTGTTGAGGCCAAGATATTCCATTCCTACCATATGAATCTTCATATCTAGCGTTCCCCAAGTTGCTTTCCACTCAAATCTTCTTTCCACCAAATCCAAATCCTGTGAGAGAGAGTTGAGTGTTGGGGAGACTATCATTTGAAGCACAAGAGCAAGGAGTTCATCATCAACACACCATTTGTTACTTCTTAGAGAGTGGTGTCTCCTAGATTGGCTAGGTGACACTTGGGAGCCTCCGACAAGATTGTGGAGTTGAACCAAGGAGTTTGTAAGGGCAAGGAGATTGCCTACTTCGTGAAGATGTACCGCTAGTGAGGCAAGTCCTTCGTGGGCGACGACCATGGTGGGATAGACAAGGTTGCTTCTTCGTGGACCCTTCGTGGGTGGAGCCCTCCGTGGACTCGCACAAGTGTTACCCTTCGTGGGTTGAAGTCTCCATCAACGTGGATGTACGATAGCACCACCTATTGGAACCACGACAAAAACATCCGTGTCTCCAATTGCGTTTGAATCCTCCAAACCCTTCCCTTTACATTCTCGCAAGTTGCATGCTTTACTTTCCGCTACTCATACACTTTTTGCATGCTTGCTTGAATTATGTATTATGATTGTTAATCTTGTGGCAAAAGTCCACTTGAACTTAAAGAATTTAAAAATTGCAACTTTTGGTACTTAATGTCTAATCACCCCCCTCTAGACACCTCTTCTCGATCCTTTCAGCGTCCCTTCCGAGGGAAGTGGTGCGATGAGGCCGAGTAGCGAGCCTGGTGGCTCTCCTGAGGTTACTACGACCACTAGGGTGCCCTTAGTTGTTTTTTTTGACACTTGAAACAGTAGGAGAGGCTCCTACTGTATGTATTAATTAAGTGACAAAAAGTCTTACAGAGTTATAACCTTACATCCATAGCCATGTTGTAACTAAGGGGGAGGGGTAAAAACTATAAAAAGGGAACAAAAGAATAAATTTAAATACTATTTACAAAAGAGGACAAAAGGGTTGAAGTTTCTCTCCCACTCAGAACGTAAGAAGGAAAGGTCATCTCTCAACCTAGCTGCATGTGATGATTTCAAAGGTGAAATCCTCCAAGTGTTTGTTGTTTCTCTCTTTCCATATGCTCCACGCAGCCTGCATTTAAGATGTCCATGAACATCGGCCTATTCCACGAAGTTTTCGCGTGCTCAATCCATTGAAGTCTTGTACCATGTGTTATCCAATTAATATTAATATGTGACCAACACTCTTGGCTAAATGGACAGGTGAAGAAAAGGTGCTCCAAAGTTTCGTCAATAGGAGAAGTACACAGCAAACAAGTGTGGTTGTCACCAATGCTGTAGTGTCCCCTCCTGAGCATGTTTCGTGTGTTTAGTCTATCAGAGAGGAGAAGCCAGCCGAACACTTTTATTTTCATGGTGACCTTAGATTTCCACAGCCACTTGTATGTTTAGTGAGCTCTTATTTCTCTGAAGTAATATGAGTAATATTGGATCGCAGTGTAGTCTCATTTACCCCAAATGCATGTCCATTTATCCTTTCCGTGGTCCAAGGTAATCGGAGTCAGCAATTGCTGGAGGTCCATCAGCTCTGCATGTGCCTGCGCAGAAAGTGGAAGATGGAAGGTTTCCCCCAACGTGTCAGCCATTAATAGTGCCTGGACAGATATATCTTCATTTTTGGTGTACGAAAAGGCCCTGGGGTGGCTAGAGGCCAGAATATCATCCATCCAAAGATCTTTCCAAAGTAATGTGGTGCAGCCATCCTGAATTGTGACTTTGGTGATCCCCCTATAAACTGGCATGAGCTTTGTGATGTCTCTCCACCAGAAGGAACCACATGCATCCGTTGCATGTGGGATTTTCGATGTGTAGTAGGTGTTCCAGATTAATTCCACCCAAGGTAAATCCCAATGATTGTAGAACTTGTGAAGATATTTAAGCAATAGGGCATCACTTTGTGTTCTGAGGTCCAATATACCCGTTCCCCCACACTCGTTAGGTTTACAAATCATGCTCCAAGCAGCCAGAGAGTTAGATGTTTCCCCCTGTTCCGTCTTTTTAGTCCAGAGACATTTCCTTCTGATCTTGTCCAAGAGCTCAATAATGGAAATGGGAATCTTGAGAGTGCATAGAGCAAAGATCGTGAGCGAAGTGATCACTGAGTTTACTAGAGAAAGCTTTGCTCCATACGAAATCATGTTAAGGGTAGCAGTTAGACAGCGCTCCACTTTGCAAACCAAAGGCATTAGATCCTGAACAGATGGTCGTGTGGTCCCCAAAGGCAGCCCAAGGTAAGTGAAAGGCATTTTGCCACCATGCAACCAAGATTTGTGCAATGTTTATCGAGAGACTCATCACAGCTTGATTGGGATGAGAGTGGATTTTGGAAGTTTATTTTAAGGCCAATGGAAGTTGCATAATCTGACAAAAACTGCTTGATCGTGGCCGCTTGAGATTCACAAGCCGGTAGTACCAGAATTGTGTCATCGGCGTATTGAATGACCGGGTAGTATTTTTGAGTTGCACATGGGAATGGTAGCTGAATATGGCCCTGAGAAAAAGCATCATTACTGACAGCTTGAAGTAGGTCGGCGGCCAGCATGAAAATCAGGGGAGATAGTGGGTCTCCTTGTCGAACCCCCGTTTTGCAATGGAATTGTCTCCCTGGAACGCCATTTAAAAGGACCGAAGATTTACCAGAGGCCAAAATTGTTTGGATCCAGTTTAGCCATTTGTCGTTAAACCCCATGTGTCTCATAATCTCCAACATTGGCTCATGCTCAATAGTGTCAAATGCCTTAGCAAAATCAAGTTTAAGGAGGACGATTGGTTTCTTTGATGTTTGACATTGATAAATGTACTCAAATGCCCACGCCAGACAGTGCTGTATAGATTTGCCCTTCAAAAAACCATATTGATTTTGATGCATGATTTTTAGGATGATCTTTTGGAGACAGTTGGCAAGAAGTTTCGTAATGATCTTAAGACAACAATTGAGTAGCGTGATTGGTCTGTAATCATTGACTGAAGCAGGTGCATTAATTTTTGGGATCAAAGTAATGAAGCCCTCATTAATACTCTCCAGATTTAAGTTGCCCTCATGAAATTGATTGCACAGAAGATAAAGTCTTCTTTAATCACGTGCCAACAAGATTTGAGAAAGTGGCTAGTGAAACCATCTGGACCCGGAGCCCTATCCGCAGGCATGTATTTAATGACATCGTCAATTTCCTGGTGAGTGAAAGGCATAGTTAGTTGGTCCAAATCTTCAACCTTCTTGATTATTCTGGCTAAATCAAACTTCATCTCATGTTGCTGAGAAGACCCAAGCCGTTTTTTGAAAGCTTGAAAGATAACTGATTCTTTGCCCACATGATCTTCAACACAATATCCATCATCTGTGGTAAGAGAAGCAATGTTATTTCTCCTATATCTTTCTGAGGCCATCGCTTGAAAAAAATTTGGTTGCTCGTCGCCAAATTTGACCCATCTAATAGTACATCTTTTCCTCAAATATTCTTTCTGATAATTAAGAAGCCTCAGAATATGATGTTTGAGTATGCGACGAAAATTTGTTTCTGGAGTGGTGAGACGCCTTTTATTTTCAAGTTCATCAAGTTCGAAGAGAGCCCTGTTGGAGTTTTCAATGGCAATAGACAGTTTAGAAATACCTATACTCCAAATTTTCAGATCACGCCTCAGGTGTTTAAATTTGCGGGAGATAACAATGGCCATGTTGGTCGAGGGAATTGGTTTGGCCCAAGAATTATAAACCGTGTCCAAAAAGCCAGGATGATATACCCAATACAATTCGAACCTGAAAAGCTTTGATCGAGGAATGTTTGTCTCAATGCAAACCACACAAGGGATGTGATCTGAAACTGGCCGGCCAAGAGGTTTTACTAGGGTTTTTGGGTAAGTAGAAGTCCAGTTGGTGCTCGTGAAAAACCAGTCAATTTGTTCTAGAAGGTGGTTCACCTGCATATTACTCCAGGTGTAAGCTCGACCTTTGATGGGCAGTTCCACTAGATTTTGATTCCTGATGAAATCATTGAAGGTGATCATATCCCCAATATTTCCCCCTGGCTTATTACGATTGTCTGGGCCACGAATGAAATTAAAATCCCCTAAAAGGAGCCAATCTTCATTGTTAGGGATATTAAGGTCTAGCAGCCATTGTATGAAGTCCCTACGTTCATCAATTTGACATGGGCCATACACATTCACAAGGGTCCAAGACTGTGCTGATTGAGTGGATTGGAAGCGGGTCACTAAAGCAAAGTCCCTGGAGGCTACAACCATGGCAGAGAAAATTGAGCTATTCCAAATTGTGGCAATTCCACCCGAAGCACCGCGGGCCGGAATAAATTCAAATTTATCAAAACGGCGTGGACAGCAAGACTTAATAAAGTTATTATCAAAAGAGTGCTTCTTAGTTTCCTGCAGACAAACCACAGCACAGCCACTAGCCGTAATGGCATTAAATAGAGCAAGTTGCTTAGGTTCAGAATTTAAACCACAGACGTTCCAACAAAGAACATTCCAGTTCACCAAAAGTACAATGGATAAAAGAGAAAGGACTAAGCATTGGATGAGGATGAAAGAGCATCCTCTGTAACTTCATTGAGCACCTCTTCAGAGAGCTCGGCAGCAGGAATAACACATTTGACTATGCCAACAAGTTGAAGCGTGGCAATGGGGGTGGGCGGCGGAACAGCAGAACTGTCATCCTCGTCAGAACGGGCCCTGGTCTGCAGAGCTGACGGATTGATCCTGGGCTTGACCTTGGAAGATCTTGGCTTGCTGTCAGTAATGGCTGGGACTTTGAAACCGTCATATTTGTTCGACCTGGCACTACGACGAAGAGAAACAGCTGACACAGGAATGGTAAGTTTCCCTTTGCGTATTATGTCATCAGAATTTGGCCCCGTTCCACCAAGGGCACTTGTAGAGCTATTTCCATCAATAACCAGGGTACCAGTAGTAGGACCCTCAGATGGCTCATTTCCAAAGAGCTGTGGAGATTCCAAAGGAATCTCATCCCCAGAGCCAGGAGCATTTTCCACATCTGGACCAACAGGAGCCAGTTGCACCACCATTGTGTTTAAATCAGGTGTGTCCGGGAGCTCTTCAATTTGCAGAGAGGAGGAGGCAAACTCCCTTGTCTGTTTTGTTGCTGTCATTGATACAAGGTTATTCTCAACAGTGATCACTGCTTTAACCTGAACCCAATCATTCTGGAACCCAAAACCAGAGCTCCAAGGGCCATAGGAGGCTACTAAAGGCATGATGGTCGTACTCAGGAAGGAGTTGAGTCTAATGAAAGAGAAACCTTGATTAATGAGCATTGATGAAATCACATTACCGTGTCCAGTCATAGCAAACTGGAGTCCATGCTGTGTGAGAGAGACCACAACTTCAAGAGAGTTAGCTGGAGCAGCAGGGTGGTCCATTGTGGTAATATGGTCAGAGGATGTGGCCATATCAGAACTCTCTCCGTCCACCAACGAGTGAAACATGTTCGCAGGAACCATAACATAACTGTCTGACACTGTCGCACTGGAGTCAGAGCTGCCAAAAACCGTAATTGAATCATTCCAGGTCGTACCTGGGCTATCCAGCAGGTTATTGGTAGGCACAATCCCATCTTGGACGTGGAGGCCCTCCTGAGCAAGCCATGCCTGGAAATTATACATAGCTGGAGGAGGAGATGGAGGCCATTGTCCCCAGTTTGCCTGAAAGTGAACCTCATTGCCCTGATTGTCTGCATTTGCATTGGCAGCATTGGCAGCATTTGCATTTATCTGCGCATTCTGAGCCATCCAATTGTTTAGCTGTGAATGATAAAGTTGTTCTGCTGTGAGTCCCTCCCCATGGAGAGGGTGAGGAATAGTGCCCTTAGTTGTTCATTCACCATTGCGGAACATGGTGCTTCCGCTCTTGCACGGGCATAGCCGCTCCTCGACCGTGTCGTCCGATAGCACGGAGCATGGGGCTTCCACTGGTACGTGGGTGGGAGCTCCCTCTGAGGGGCGACTCCGGGGCGTGTATAGCCCTGTCCAGGCACGTGGCTTGCACGGCAAGACTGTAGGAGGTGTGTATGGGCACTCATGAGCTAGCGTGGGACTCATGAGGCCCTACCCTCAAGGCGGGTTGCGCCTAAATTTTGGTTCAGAACATTTTTGAGGGTCCTGCGAGTTGGTCAGGTAGCTTGCATTGAGTGAATCTCCGAAGGATAACGCATGAGAAGGCCAAATACCAATGACTCCAGGAGGTGACGTGAATGGGGCCGGCCCGCCAGACAGAGCTCAGCCGTTGGTTTTGTCGATGCTTCACGGATGGACCCGAGCACAGACACTGTGTCCAGTCTTCTCTTGTGAAGATCCTGAAGAAAGACAACCGGCACGCGGCTCCTGCGACGGCGAGGCACCGGGTCGTGCGTCCTAACTCATCTGCTCTTGATTAGCTCATGCGAGGACGAGGCACCAAGGACCATGGGAGGTGACGTGCACGGGAGCTGCCCCGCGAGATAGAGCTCAGCCACTTTGGTTTAGCGACGTTGCAGGGATGAACCCGAGCACAGACGCCATTCCCGTCCTTAATCATGAGGCGGTCGCGGGCGGATTTGTGATGGCGTACGACGTTCATGGCAGGAAAGCACTGTACAGGCAGGTGATAACATAAAGCAACTCATGAGAGGGTAAGGCCAGCTCTGAAATATGCGCAAAATGATAGACGCTGCAGGGACGGACCCATACAGCTTGGGTGCAATGCAGCCTGTGGGGCACCCCAAATCTGAACGAACCAAAAAGTGTCACCTAGCAACGTCGCTGAAGAAGTGTTGGAGTAGCTGAGGACGCGTGCCACAAAAGCTGCTCCTCATGAGGCATCCGGCTCCTGAGCCTCGCGAGGCTCAAGAGGTTCAGGAGGCTTGCGAGGGTCCAACGCCTCCTCTGATAGGATCGCCTGGCGCCTGGCCTCGTGAGTCTCCAGGACGGCCCGCATGTGGCGCTACTGCAGGCAGCCGTGTTCAACAGGCCAAATGGCATGCGAAGATGGTTGCAGAGCAGCCCCCACTCCTTCTGAAACGAGACAGCCAGAAGAGCTCCTGAGACGCGGCTCTATTGAGCCCTGGGACGTTGATGCAGACGCGTAGCTCGCCGCCCACGTCAGGGCACGGAGCTACGCTGGGTGGTGCGGGGCAACGCTTGCCTCACATGGCTCTTGCCTCCTGAAGCTCCTCGATCGCCTTGGTGATGAACTCCTGAGCACCTGGCGTCTCGCGCCCTGCGCTCTTCTCGCGGAAGCACGCGTCGAAGCACGCCTCCACATGGTGCCGGAAAGCCGCCCTCGTTACGCTGGCCAGGCCTGAGGCCCCCTAGAGGAGAGCCCCCGAGCCCAACCTAAGAGGGGTGCTGGGCGCGCCTTCCTTTGTGAGAGGGGAAGGCGCCCCATCAATGGGCGTGGGTCCGGAGGCATGATCGTCGGACACCCCATCCTCCTAAGATCCTCAGCAGATCAGGTGCTTCTTCTTATTGGGAATGACCTCTGTGGGTAGTTGGTGCTCTCGACATATGGAGTCTCAACCGCCGCAGCCTGATAGGCGCACTCGAGGGAGCACACTGCATCCTTTCGATCGTAGGCAATCATGGTGATGTCGCCGCTTCCTGGCATCTTGAGGACATTGCAACCGCGGTGAGTCGCGACCATGAACTTGGCCAGGGCCGGATACCCAAGGTGAGAGGGAGGTGGATCTACCCTATGGGGATGGTGGGCGATTTTGAAGTCGAAGAACTCAGTGTGGTAGTTGCCGTGCTTGCCGAATGTAGCGACCAGACCTCAAACAGTCTGATCTCTGTGCTTCAGTGTCATCCCTGGATTAGTAATGCTGACACGCACAATATTTGAAGGGTTTATAACAGAGTAGCAATCACACACTTATTACATCGAATGTCTCAAAAGAGAACTTATTACAATAAATATGGCTTATGGCCATCTAATAACGATAACAGCGGAAGGCTTGGAAGACAAGCGAGTCCATCAACTCCAACGGCATCACTGAGTATAGAACCACGGCCTACGGCACCTTACTTGTCATCTGAAAAGTCTGCAACATGAACGTTGCAGACCGAAAACGGGTCAGCACATGGAATATGTTGGCAATGTAACACACAGAGAGCAAAATGAAAAGAGTAATGCTATACGACATGCATATATGGCTGGTGGAAAGCTTTATGGTTACAGTTTTGCGAAAAGCCAATTTTCCCCTACTACAAAGGAATAAATTTTATTTAACTATCATGGTGGTTGTTAAACATTGAGAAGGATGACACCCTCTCAATCCCAATTAAACATCATCATTAAACCCAACAATATTAATTAAAGTAACATGTTGAGATTCACATGATAATCCAAGTACTAGATACTCAAAACGTCCATAACCGGGGACACGGCTAACCATGATTAGTTTATACACTCTGCAGAGGTTTGCGCACTTTTCCCCACAAGACTCGATCTCCTCCGTTGTGATTCTCGCACTACATGGTGTTTAAGAAATGGATGACCGAGACATAGTCTTTTAGAAGCGTTTGCACCTTACGATCGGGTAGACAGTACCAACCTACATCCCCAACATCTGCTAGTCTACCACTATAAGAGTTCACACTACTTAGTCAACTATGCTAGAGCCCATAGTAGCTTGTGGCTGCACACGGAAGTTTCTAGCATGAATAATCTCATGATCCCTTTGAGCCTAGGTGGCGGTCCATAAAGAAAAACAGCAATCGTTGGAATACCCAGGTGCCTCAATCCACCCACATGTGTGTTTAAGTTGCCACCTTAAATAAACCATTAAATTACAATCTCACATCTGTCATGGATACACTCACCCAATCCACGCCTACTGGCATAGCATGGCATAATAAGCAAACGTAGAGGTAACTCCCAAGGGTTTGATAATCAAATAGGCAATAGGTACTACCTCATCTACTTCCCAAAACCCACAATTTAAATAAGATCCTAACCATGCAATTGTTTGAGGATTTGATCTAATGCATAAAACTGGGTAGTAAAAAGGTATGATCAAAGTGTTACTTGCCTTGCTGATGATCCGTGAAACATAGAGATTCGAAGTAGCAAGCGGCGCACTCCGGGTACTCTATCGCAAACAAACAAGCATACAATAAGTACTCATCTAATGCACGGGTAAAACTCAAATAAGAGATCTAACCAGAAAGTTCAACTTAAGAACTCCGGTCTACATGAAGAATCAAAACAAACGAAGCAACAAAAGTCAAACGGCGAAAGAAACAAGCTTCATTTACTAATCTGGAATTAAGTTAAATTTTACAGAAGCAAAAACTTGTTTGAGTTGGTTAAACGGAAAGAGGGTTTCGAGATGAAACTCTAGGCGCTTGAATCGCCTCATACCGATAAACGAGCGAAAAATTATACTAAAACGAAAATCGGGTCAGAAATCGCGATAAGAAATAATCGCGGAAAATTCGAGAAAAAGAAAAACGGATGAACAGGCTAACGATAGAACGTTCGCTGTCTGCGAAAGAAAAAAAAACGAAAACTATTCGTTAAAACGAATGTACGGACGAACGTCCGCTAAATAAACTAAACCGAAAAAAACCAATCTATTCTAAAAACAGATCTAGGGTTTTATTTTTATTTAAAAAAGAACAAAAAACCAAACGGAAAACCAAACGGTTTTCGAGGAAACCGCCATGGCGGGCGGTGGTCAACCTCGGCGGGCGGCAAGGGGGCGGCGGGTCGGCGGGACGGGCGGCGGGTCCCGTGGTCGGCGGGCGGCGGCTCGGTCGGGCGGCGCAGACGGTCTTGGCGGCGGCTCGGTTCGGCGGGCGGACATTGGCAATGGCGGTTTCAAGCATGGGTCGGCAAGGCAGCCACGGCATGGCAGTAATGGCCGGGCTAGGGTTACGGTTTTGGTGTGGGCGGCTTTAATGACAGCTCGGGCGGCGCCTTATAAAGGCCCGACCGGGCGGATTCCTGGCCGAACACGGCCCAAAGTCGGTTCGCGTTTTAAAAAAACATTACGCGTTTAAAAACAAATAAAAGAAATACTAAACGGACTCTAAAAATCCCGAAATAAATTTTCCCCGACTTCTAAAATCAAGCCGGACAAGGTGAACATTTAATTGGGGCCTAAATGCAATTTTGGAAAATGCATTTTTTCCTAAATTCAAATAAAACAGCGATAAAATCCAAAATAAAATCTTATTTGATTTTTTTATTAAATCCACAATATTCCCTTATTTTGGAAAGTCATTTTATTCCCTCTCTCTTATTTTTATAATTGGAAAATTGAAGATAAAATAAATAAAATCAAATGATCCTATTTTCAAAATTTGAGAAAACTCAAATATGAAAATAACGAAATCCCCAACTCTCTCCGTGGGTCCTTGAGTTGCGTAGAATTTCTAGGATCAAACCAAAATGCAACAAAATATGATATGCAATGATGATCTAGTGTATGACATTCCAAATTGAAAATTTGGGATGTTACAAACCTACCCCCCTTAAGATGAATCTCGCCCTCGAGATTCGGGTTGGCTAGAAAATAGGTGAGGGTAGTCCTTCAGCAGATCTTCCTCTCGCTCCCTGGTGGCTTCATCCTCGGTATGATGGCTCCACTGAACTTTGCAAAACTTGATACCCTTGCTGTGGGTGACTCGGCTGGCATACTCGAGAATTTTGACTGGTTTCTCCTCATAGGTCAAATCACTATCCAACTGAATCGCTTCCAGTGGCACCGTATCTCTTAGCGGTATATCAGCCATCTCCGTGTGGCACTTCTTCAACTGGGAAACGTGGAACACATCGTGAACTCCTAACAATTCTTCGGGCAACTCCAACTTGCATGCAACTTCTCCCATACGCTCCAAAACTTTGTATGGTCCCACAAAACATGGCGATAATTTTCCCTTAACTCCAAAGCGCTTAACTCGTCGAAGTGGAGATACACGAAGATAAAGTATGTCTCCTTGCGTTTAGAATCTGCATAGCTCTTCTGCCTGGACTGGGCTACCTTGAGCCTATCACGAATCAACTTCACCTCTTGTTCGGACTCCTTAATCCAATCCGGTCCAAACAACTGGCGGTCTCCAACTTCATCCCACAACAATGGTGTTCTACACCTCCTTCCGTACAAAGCTTCGAAAGGGGCCATCTTCAGACTGGATTGATAAGTGTTGTTGTAAGAAAACTCTGCACATGGCAAATTATCGTCCCAACTAGATCCATAATCTAGCGCACAATCTCTCAACATGTCCTCCAAAATCTGATTGACTCTCTCAGTCTGTCCATCTGTCTGCGGATGAAAGGCTGATCAACTCTAGCCTCGGTACCCAAAGTTTCGTAATCGATTCCGTAACTTTGAGGTAAACCGGGTTCCTCTATCTCGATACAATGATCCTCGGAAATCCATGCGCACATACGATTCTCGGTCATGTATATCTTTGCCAACTTAGCACCGGTGTAAGTGGTCTTCACCGATGAAATGAGCTACCTTCACAAACGATCGACTACAACCCATATCGAGTCATAGCCTGAACGTGTCCTAGGCAATCCCGTGATAAAATCCATGCCTAGTTTATCCCACTTCCATTCGGGTATCGGCAATGGTTGTAGCAATCCTGCTGGCTTTTGATGCTCTGCCTTCACTCTTTGACATACATCACAAACTGCTACATACTCTGCAATATCCTTCATCATTCCAGTCCACCAGAAAGTATCCTTCAAATCCAAATACATATTGGTATTTCCTGGGTGAATCAAATATTGCGAATCATGAGCCTCTTGCAGAATCAACTTCCTGATATCCGGATCATTAGGCACATAAACACGGTCCGCAACCCATACGGAATCGTGCTCATCCTCACGAAATCCTTTAGCTTTTCCTTTAGCCATCTTCTCCTTTATCTTGCCAATCTCCTTGTCTGTTTTCTGAGCTTCTCTGGTCTTATTCATCAAAGTAGACTAAATCTCTAATGCTGCAACATAGCCTCTCGGAACTATTTCCAAATATAACTCGCGAAGATCCTCGGCTAACTCCTTCGGTAACTCTCCGGTCATGAGTGTGTTGACATGGCTCTTGCTGCTCAACGCATCAGCTACTACGCTAGCCTTTCCGGGGTGATAATGTAATCTCATATCATAATCCTTTATGAGCTCCAACCATCTCCTTTGCCTGAGATTCAACTCCTTCCGCGTGAAGATGTATTTCAAACTTTTGTGATCCGTGTACACCTCACAGTGGTTTCCGATGAGAAAATGTCTCCACGTCTTCAACGCATGCACTACGGCTGCTAACTCCAAATCATGCATAGCATAATTCAATTCATGGGGTTTAAGTTGTCATGAGGCATATGAAACAACTCTTCCCTCCTGCATAAGCACTACTCCAAGTCCTCTACGAGAAGCATCGCAGTAAACTTCATAATCCTTGCGCTGATCTGGCAGAATCAACACTGGTGATGTAACCAAACGCTTTCTTCAACTCCGAAACCGCCTCACATTCCTCAAATCCAATTGAACATGGTGTCCTTCTTCAACAACTCCGTCATGGGCTTTGCAATCTTCGAGAAATTCTCAATGAACCTCCAGTAGTATCCTCGCGAGTCCAAGAAAACTCCGGATCTCTCCAATTGTTGTTAGCTTCCCGTTTGTCACAAAGGACAACCTTGGTGGGATCTACTGCTATTCCTTCTCCGAATATAACATGTCCAAGGAATCCAACTTCTTTCAACCAAAACTCACATTTGCTGAACTTGGCATATAACTGATGTTCTCTGAGCTTCTCAAGTACCAAACGCAAGTGCTCCTTATGCTCCTCTTCATTGTTCGAGTATCCAAAATATCATCAATGAACACCACGACGAACTTATCCAAAAACTCCATAAGCACCTTGTTCATCATGTTCATGAAATAGGCAGGTGCGTTAGTCAGACCAAATGACATAATGGTATACTCATACAGCCCGTACCTTGTGGTAAAAGCCGTCTTAGGTATATCCTGCTCTCTAATCTTCAACTGATGGTATCCTGATCGCAAATTGATCTTGGAAAATAATTTAGCTCCTTGCAATTGGTCAAACAAATCATTGATCATCGGCAACGGGTACTTGTTCTTCATTGTCACTTCATTCAATCCTCGATAATCAACAACCATCCTCAATGATCCATCCTTCTTCTCCACTAGAAGTACTGGCGATCCCCAAGGTGAAGAACTTGGGCGAATAAAGCCTTTATCCAGTAACTACTTAATCTGCTTCTTAATTTCCTCCAAATCTTGTGCGAGCATCCAGTACGGTCTCTTAGATATCGGCCCTGTGCCTGGCAAAAGTTCAATCAAAAACTCAATGTCTCTATCCGGTGGCATGCATGGCAACTCCTCTGGAAATACGTCAGGGAAATCCTTCACCACTGGTACTTCCTCCTGCACAACTCCTGATAAGGAATTTACTTGAGTCCTCTTCGGCACGTGCCGAGATACATACTTAATCCTTCTTCCTTCTGGTGTCGTAAGCAAAATCGTCTTACTAGTGCATTCAATGTTCCCTCCATACTTCGATAACCACTCCATGCCTAATATCACATCCAATCCTTCCGATTCCCATACTATTAGGTCCGAGGGAAACACGTAGTTACCAATCCTTAATGGTAACCGATCACACCATAAACTAGCCATATACTCGGCTCCAGGCGAGGTTACTAACATGGGTGACCTAAGGGCTTGGGTTGGCAGTTTATACTTATCCACGAATCCCCTTGATATGTATGAATGCGATGCACCAGTATCAAAAAGAACGAGTGAAGTAAATGACTTAACCAAAAACTTACCTATTAATGCATCTGGGTGAGCTTCAACCTCTTCCACGTTAACGTGGTTCACATGTCCCCTATTGAAAGGGTTCGGCTTCTTCCTTGAGCTTCCATTTCCATTTCCATTATGGGTTTCAGGACATTCATTGGCATAATGTCAAGTCTTCTAACACTTATAGCAAGTGACTTGGCTCAGGTCTCTCTTGGCCGGGGTTGATTGGTTGGTACGGTTCTGGCCGTTGCTTCCTCCATTCCCATTACCATTCTTGGGTCCACTATGGTTGTGCGAACTCCCTCCTCCATGGGTATGCTGAGAATGTCCTCCCGATTTCGGGGTAAAACGTGGCTTCTGCTGAGCTCCAGAATTGTACTTCCCTTGCCCATACTTCCTCTTGCGATTTTCAATCTGTTGCTGCTTCCCTCAATCATGAGAGCACGATCTAGCAACTCCTGGTAGTTGTTGAAGCTTGCTACCATCAACTGCATGCTCAGCTCATCATTCAGTCCTTCCAGAAACTTCTCCTGCTTAGCTGCATCCGTTGCAACGTCATCTGGTGCATAACGTGCTAACTTACTAAAGTCATCCACATACTGGCCAACTGTCCGTCCTCCTTGGCGCAAGTTGCGAAACTCACGCTTCTTCGTGGTCGTAGCTCCTGCTGAAACATGGGCAGTACGGAGAGCCTGCTGAAACTGATCCCATGTGACCGTGTCGATAGGATAAGTGGCTGTGAAATTCTCCCACCATGATGCTGCGGGTCCTTCAAGTTGATGTGCGGCAAAACGCACCTTTTCCGCATCTGTGCATCCTGCAATGGTCAACTCCCTTCCTGTCTTGTGGAGCCAATCATCTGCAACTATCGGCTTGGTGCTACTGGAAAACACCGACGGATTCAGTCTAAGGAAACGGGTTAAGTGATCAACAGGTGGTGGAGGTGGTGGGTTGTTGTTGTTGTTGTTGTTGTTGTTGTTGTTGTTGTTGTTGTTGTTCCCCTGGTTATGATTCTGGACCAGCAACTGCATAAATGCATTCTGCTGCTGGATCAACTGGGTGAGCTCCGGTGGGAAAGCAAATCCATTGTCACGTCTCGGAGGCATCTGAGGGTTTTAGAAAAGATGAGAATATAGAATAGAATGAGGTCTAGAGAGAAAACACTACCCATATGCACATGACACAAATGCAAACAAAATCAGTTCATTCAATTCAAACAAGGGCATACAACGGTCTATCTATCGTTATAAAGGTGCTCGGACTATACTAGGTACATAGGGAAATACTACTACTGTTATAGTGGTCGACTAGAAAAACTGCTCTGATGAAGACTCCATGATATCCGCTCCAGCTTCATCAACATAGTCATCATCGCTGTCGTCTGGGTCCGAGTCGGTGTCATTGATGATGATATAGTTCTCCGGGCAAGTGGAATCATTATCTTGTCCTCCTGGCGTGGGGTCTCCCATGAAAACTCCTAGCTTCCTGGTCAGGTCGTCATTCTTCTCCACTAATACTTTGATTTCCTCCATATAATCTTCACGTGTAGCCTTGAGTTCTTCCTGCAGTTCCATGATCTTGGTCAAGGCCTTCTGCAGATCTATCATGCCTGCGCACATCTGGTTCTCCTGGCGTCGAATGTGCTGGTTTAACTCCTGGATAAAAGCTGCGATTGATCTATCCTTCCTTGTGCTGATCATCTCCCATTGCTCATCTCGGCGCCCACAAATCTGGTAAATAGTATCCTTGAGATCCTGGTGGTAAACTTCTCCAATGCGTCCCATTGTGATGTGGGTGGCCATGCTCTTTCCTATACTCCAGGTTGGTGCATCAAAGGAAAACTCTATAGGCTCAGTGACGGGCATGAACGTCCTTCCTGGAACTTGAACTTGAATCATCCAGCGCTCCTCTTCGGGTAAAGTGGCGTTGTAGGTCCCGGTGAAGCTTGGTACTCTGCTGTTCAGGTATCTAGTGACTTCCTTCAAGTGGCGTCCAAAGGGTGTATCTTCATACGGTTGGGTGAACTTGTTCCTTGCATCCGCCATCCTAAAAGAGTAGAAAAGATGAGGAGTCAGAAATGAGAAGAGTGAGTAGTGATCTAGGGCTTTAGCTTAGTGGTCGTGTCCTATAGTCAGCGTGTGCTTTGATACCATCTTGTAGTGACCAGACCTCAAACAGTCTGATCTCTGTGCTTTAGTGTCATCCCTGGATCAGTAATGCTGACACGCACAATACTTGAAGGGTTTATAACAGAGTAGCAATCACACACTTATTATATCGAATGTCTCAAAAGATAACTTATTACAATAAATATGGCTTATGGCCATCTAATAACGATAACAGCAGAAGGCTTGGAAGATAAGCGAGTCCACCAACTCCAACAGCATCACTAAGTATAGAACCAGGACCTACGGCACCTTACTCGTCGTTTGAAAAGTCTGCAACATGAACGTTGCAGCTCGAAAACGGGTCAACACATGGAATATGTTGGCAATGTAACACATAGAGAGCAAAATGAAAAGATTAATGCTATACTACATGCATATATGGCTGGTGGAAAGCTCTATGGTTAGATTTTTGCGAAAAGCCAATTTTTCCCTACTACAAAGGAATAGATTTTATTTAACTATCATGGTGGTTGTTAAACATTGAGAAGGATCACACCCTGTCAATCCCAATTAAACATCATCATTAAACCCAACAATATTAATTAAAGTAACATGATGAGATTCACA
The DNA here is from genome assembly GCA_021605205.1 of Aegilops longissima. Classification (NCBI taxonomy): domain Eukaryota; kingdom Viridiplantae; phylum Streptophyta; class Magnoliopsida; order Poales; family Poaceae; genus Aegilops; species Aegilops longissima. The sequence goes on along the minus strand of CM038681.1, from coordinate 306,683,975 downwards.
TGATAATCCAAGTACTAGATACTCAAAACGTCCATAACCGGGGACACGACTAACCATGATTAGTGTATACACTCTGCAGAGGTTTGCACACTTTTCCCCACAAGACTCGATCTCCTCCGTTGTGATTCTCGCACTACATGGTGTATTAGAAACGGATGACCGAGACATAGTCTTTCAGAAGCGTTTGCACCTTACGATCGGGTAGACAGTACCAACCTACATCCCCTACATCTACTAGTCTAGCACTGTAAGAGTTCACACTACTTAGTCAACTATGCTAGAGCCCATAGTAGCTTGTGGCTGCACATGGAAGTTTCTAGCATGAATAATCCCATGATCCCTTTGAGCCTGGGTGGCGGTCCATAAAGAAAACAGTAATCGCTGAATACCCAGGTGCCTCAATCCACCCAGATGTGTGTTTAAGTTGCCACCTTAAATAAACCAATAAATTACAATCTCACATCTGTCATGGATACATTCACCCAATCCACGCCTACTGGCATAGCATGGCATAATAAGGAAACGTAGAGGTAACTCCCAAGGGTTTGATAATCAAATAGGCAATAGGTACTACCTCATCTACTTCCCAAAACCCACCATTTAAACAGATCCTAACCATGCAATTGTTTGAGGATTTGATCTAATGCATAAAACTAGGTAGTAAAAAGGTATGATCAAAATGTTACTTGCCTTGCTGATGATCCGTGAAACCTAGAGATTCGAGGTAGCAAGCGGCGCACTCCGGATAATCTATCGCAAAAAAACAAGCATACAATAAGTACTCATCTAATTCACGGGTAAAACTCAAATAAGAGATCTAACCATAAAATTCAACTTAAGAACTCTGGTCTGCAAGAAGAATCAAAAGAAACGAAGCAACGAAATTCAAACGGCGAAAGAAACAAGCTTCATTTACTAATCTGGACCTAAGTCAAATTTTACAGAAGCAAAAACTTGTTTGAGTTGGTTAAACGGAAAGAGGGTTTCGAGATGAAACTCTAGGCGCTTGAATCGCCTAATTCCGATAAACAAGCGAAAAGTTATACTAAAACGAATAGGATCAGAAATCACGATCAGAAATAATCGCGGAAAATCCGAGAAAAAGAAAAACGGACGAATAGGCTAACAAACGAACGTTCGCTGTCTGCGAAATAAAAAAAACAAAACCGTTCATTAAAACAAATGTACGGAAGAACGTCCGCTAAATAAACTAAACCAAAAAAACGGTCTATTCTAAAAAAACCGATCTAGGGTTTTATTTTATTTTAAAAAAACCGAACGAAAAAACAAACGGAAAACCGAACGGTTTTCTTGAGAAAACCACGGCAATGGGCGGTGGTCAACCTCGGCGGGCGGCGGGCGGATGGGGCGGCGGGTTCAAGTGGTCGGCGGCGGCGGCTCGGCGTCAGGGGCGGTCGGCTCGGCAATGGGTCTCATGGCGGGCAAGGGCGGCGGATCGGGCTAGGGTTAGGGTTTTTTACAAGGCGGCTTAATGACGGACTCGGGGCTTTTATAAAGGCCTCATGTGGAGTCCTGGCCGAACACGGCCCATAGTCGGTTCGCATTTTTTTAAACATTACGCGCAGAAAAACAAATAAAAGAAATACTAAACAGACTCCAAAAATCCCGAAATAAAATTTCCCCGACTTCTAAAATGAAGCTGGACAAGATGAACATTTATTTGGGGCCTAAATGCAATTTTGGAAAACACATTTTTTCCTAAGTTCAAATAAAACAACGATAAAATCCAAAATAAAATTTTATTTGATTTTTTTATTAAATCCTCAATATTCCTTTATTTTGGGAAAGTCATTTTATTCCCTCTGTCTTATTTTTATAATTGGAATAACTGAAGATAAAATAAATAAAATCAAATGATCCTATTTTCAAAATTTGAGAAAACTCAAATATAAAAATAACGAAATCCCCAACTCTCTTCGTGGGTGCTTGAGTTGTGTAGAATTTCTAGGATCAAACCAAAATGCAATAAAATATGATATGCAATGATGATCTAGTGTATAACATTCCAAATTGAAAATTTGGGATGTTACCCCGAAGGTGACAGGGAGGCGGATCTACCCTATGGGGATGGTGGAGCCGTCGGTCACCCCCGAAAAAGGCTTGGTAGGCTGAAGCTGGTCGTACGACACCTGGAGCGTGTCGAACGTCTCGACGGAGAACGCTGAGCCCCGCGCCGCCATCAATGAGTGTCTTGGTGACGAGGACGTTGCTGATGGTGGGCGAGCAGAGCATCGGGAGCGCGCCGACAGTGGCCGCGCACTTGAGCTGGTCAGTAGAGTCGAAGGTGATGGCATACTTGGACCACCTGAGCGGGCGCGACGCCTCGAGCTTGGGGACAATCGCGTTCACCTCGCAAGCAAACTGCTTGAAGATGTGATGGGAGGCGGGGGCCTGAGAGCCACCTAGGATGCAGGCAATGGCACGAGGCTATTGGAAGCCCCCGACCCCATCATCCTGGTGGTTGTCGTCATTACTTCTTGGCGGCGGCGGCAGCGGAGGAAGGCCTGCGTTACACTGAGGATGGTCCTCCCGAGGCTGATCCCTCCAGGGAGCCCTCGCGAGGCTGGCCCTGGTAGCAATCCTCACGAGGCTGATCGCGCCAGTCCTGGCGGGGGTGGCGGTTGTTCTAGCGTCCCCCACCTCGGCCTCCTCCGTAGCCGTAGCCATGGTCGTTGTGCTCGGGGCGGCGGCCAAGGCGCCCGTCTTGAATGGCCCTGCGCTCCTGGTAGTCGTTGGTGTTGTGGCCATGTACGTTGTGGAAGACGCAGAACGAGTGGCTGCCCCTGGAAGACTCTGGATGGTCGCAGCGGCGCTTCATCTCGGGTTCGTCCGTGAGCACAGTCGGGCCCTTGCGCTTCACGTCCTTGGCCTTGGCCTTCTTATCTTGTGGATCTGCCTCCGGGAGCTCAAGGAGGGATAGGCGACCTTGCTCGTCCCTCGCGCATCTGGTTTCCACGTGAACATCTCCAGAGCCGAGCACAGGTCCTCATGTATGGCGAGCTCTTCCTTCATCTTGACATCCCAGACGCCATCAGTGAAAGCTGGAATGATTGCCTCATCCGACACCTTGGTAATCTTGAGGTGAACGTTGGTGAAGCGATGGATGTATTTGTGCAAGGTCTCCCCTGGCTGCTGCTTGCTGCGCCTCAGGTCACCCGCAGCAGGGGCACGGTCACGAGTGCCCTGGAAGTTGGCGATGAAGCGCTCTCGCATTTCATCCCAGGAGGAGATAGATCCCGCGGGTTGGTTCAGGAGCCATGATCGCGCGCCATCCTTGAGGGCCATGGGAAATCAGTTCGCCATGACCTTCTCATCGCCGTTGGCTACCTCGATGCTCAGCTCGTAGAGCTGGAGGAACTCGGCAGGGCCGGGGGTGCTGTCATAGCGCGGCAGCAGGTCCGGCTTGAACTTCCAAGGCCAGACGATGCGGCGTAGCTCCGGGGTGAACGCACGGTAGCCTATCGCGCTCACGGGAGCCTGCCGTAGAGGGGGAGCCTGGTCCTGGCACTCGCGCATCGCTACCTCAGTCAGCACGCGCTCTTGACGTGGCAGTGATGGGAGCGCACGTGCCTCTTCTTGAGGCTGCTGTACCACTTGGCAGCTTTCTTCGTCGTGCCCCGCTGCCCGGCGCGGCGGGTCGCGCCGAGGGGCCTCATGCCTTGGCTTGAGGATGGAATCTTGCTTGTGAGGTGGAGGTGGCATGTCGTGGGCCACGTCGCCCGCAAGAGGCGGTGAGGGAGGCAGCGAGTGAGACGGTGCTGGGGCCTCTCCAGCAGCGCTGACGAGCTCGCCGATGCGGTCCAGCCAGTCCTCGTAGAAGTCATCGGTCGGGCGATATCGCAGAAGGTCGCATGCCATTAGCAACGCAGCCTGCATGTTCGCCGGCCCACAATGAGCATGGGAAGATGAAGCAGCCGCCGGAGTCAGTGATGGAGTAGCAGTGTGTCCATCACGCCGCACAAAAGGCTGCAGCGATGAAGCCTATTGCTCATGGGCCGCGGGGCTGGTGGTAACTTTAGCTGCAGGCAATGGGGAACGGCGGGGGCACCGTCGCAAGTAGGCGTTGTCTGGGCGACACGGGCGGTGAGGGCAACCCGACACTGAGCATGAACCTGACGAGCGTCAGCCATGAGAACAGTGGGATGGTGACAAATCGACCAACAGAAGTGAGGCTCTGACGCACCCCTACCTGGCGCGCCAAATGTCAGATTCAGGGCTCCGCAGACCCAAGAAAGGTTCAAACTCTAGGGTGCGTGCGAAGAACTTGATCTTCCCAGTCTACCAACTCATTGCTCGCACGGCCTAGCTCGATGAACTGGAAAAGAAAGGGGCACGATAGTTTACCTAGGTTTGGTCCACCTTGCCGTGTAAAACCCTACTCATGCTTTGGGGTGCATTGGCCTCGCGAGGGGTTGAGGATGAACTAGTACAGAGGAAGAACAACCTCAGGAGGCCAGTTCTTGTGTTGGTGTGAGCTAGTGAGGGTTCGTGGGTCCGATCCATCGTTTCCATCTATGGTGGTGGCTAGGCTTTATAGTGGCCTCGGTCCTCTTGCCCCAAAATGTAGGCGGGAAGGGATCCCACAACAGCCAAGTTTGAAGGGAGACATCTAGTACATCTTATCCTGATGAAAGGTGGTCTTCGCGTGCAAAGCTTCTGGTCGTGACGCCATGGTGGGCTGGGCGATGACCTCTGTCGTGCCGTCCTGACAGTCTTGGTCTTGTAGCATGGGAATAGAAACTTTGGCTGATTCCTCAGGACTCTGCGTCTGCGCTTGCCTCCTTAGCACCAAAGAGGAAACCTGGTGTACTACGCCCGCTAGCGCCCGCCTGGCCTTGATCATCATGGCTTACGTCACCTCAACCTCATGAGGTGAGCGTGATACGGCCCGTCATATTTCCGACCGTGTTGATGTTGCAGTTGTTCAAGGGTTTGAACGCATGGATGTTGGTTCGGCCCATGCTGCTTATCATATGTTTAACATGGACCAAGGGGCGCATGCATATGCTAGTACATGCACGTACAAGGTCAAAGCATTAGCTGGTTCAGTTCTAAATACATCAGGTCCAGGTCTTGTTCGGAGCTCCATTAAAATAAGAGATACAAACAATTTGTTTGAGCTGCCGAGGCTGCCGGAGGCAAATCCTGATTTAGTTTGGACACGTATAAATGATTTTCTGTGGGACTCTAATTGGAGAGATAGAGGTGCAGCTCGCTGGTTTAAAAGGAAGCAGGTGCATCCAAGATTCTTATTTTTGTTACTGCCATGTAAGGAGAAGATTTGTCACGCATCATCCAGAAATTTTGCATGTAACTTCCTTGAAAAGCATCGGTAGGGGGCCACCAGATAGAAACTTGGCATGCAATATTAAGCTAGCTAGAAGATCTAATCCAAGATGTAAAAGGATTGGACTTGTTTATTTTATAGTACTAGTTTATTTCCTTTTCAAAGTTGTGTGCGTGCATGAGGGGTTAGGCCAGGTTCAAGTGGTTATATAAAGCCTGGTGCGTCGTTGTAATAGTTTTAGGTTATTTTTTAGATGAATTAGACACCGCGTTTGTTTCGGCCGTCGGCCATTATCGAGTTTAGAGAATTCTTGTCAAAATATCTACTGGCGTGTGAGTTCCTGCGACGCGACGCGTAGGGGATTACAAGCAGAGCCTATACGGTTCGTCCACATTATTCCTTCAGATTTAGGGGTTGGCGTGTTGTTTCCGTGGGATTTGCGAACATCTTCGTAAACCCGCGACTTGTTGTTGCTGCGATGGAGGTTAGTGCCGTGAAAGATCGGTCCAACAATGGATCGACCCTCGTCTCAAGGTTCGCTCTTCATCAAGTGGTATTAGAGACCGGCGTTGCTCACGGCACTTCGGAGGAGACGGTCGGCGCGCCGTCACCGAGTAGGAGCTACTGGAGGCTATCCGGCGATTTTTTGCTAGAGGAGAAAGGTGATGGTGCTGAACTTTTTCACACCTACTATAAAGTAGGAGGGAAAGTTTGCGCCACAACAATCGACCATGACAGTTCGATCAATGCGGTCTCCATCAATATGGTGGAGAAGCTGCAACTATCAATGACACCACATCCACGGTCGTACTCATTGAGGAGGTACTACGACATGCTTGACATTACGCACCAAACTACGGTATTGTTTTCAGTTGGCAAATTTTCTTGTGTGGTTCTGTGCGACATAATTCTGGTACCGATGGTTTCTTGTCATATGTTGCTGGGAGAACAATGGTACAAGAAAAATAATACTACGTACGACTATCACGCCAACACGTTCACTGTTGTACATGAAAAAAATATTTTCTCATGGCTATGGAGAACAAATTGGTCAAGATTTGGAGGAAAGAACGAATGCGAAAGATGAAGGAGCAAGAAGAAGCGAAAAAGGAAGCCAAATCTGCTGAATTTTCTTCGGCCCATGTTCAATCTGTCGATTACATTGTTGCTAGAGAAATTGACTCAAAACCGAGGACGGTTTCCCTTGAAGAGGGGGAGAATGATACGACCAGTCATAGCTCCGATCGTGTTGATGTTGCAGTTGTTCAAGGGTTTGAACACATGCATGTTGGTTCGGCCCATGCTGCTTACCATATGTTTAACATGGACCAAGGGGCGCATGCATATGCTAGTACATGCATGTACAAGGTCAAAGCATTAGCTGGTTCAGTTCTAAATACATCAGGTTCAGGTCTTGTCTGGAGCTCCAATAAAATAAGAGATACAAATAATTTATTTGAGCTGCCGAGGATGCCGGAGGTAAATCCTAATTTAGTTTGGACACGTATAGATGATTTTATGTGGAACTCTAATTGGAGAGATAGAGGTGCAGCTCGCTGGTTTAAAAGGAAGCAGGTGTAGCCAAGATTCTTATTTTAGTTACTGTCATGTAAGGAGAGGATTTGTCACGCATTGAGGGAGTCCTGGATTAGGGGGTGTCCGGATAGTCGAACTATCACCGTTGGCCGGACTCCTAGACTATGAAGATACAAGATTGAAGACTTCGTCTCGTGTTCGGATGGGACTTTCCTTGGCGTGGAAGGCAAGCTTGGCTATACGGATATGTAGATCTCCTACCATTGTAACCGACTCTGTGTAACCCTAACCCTATCTGGTGTCTATATAAACTAGAGGGTTTTAGTCTGTAGGACGAACAACAATCATACCATAGGCTAGCTTCTAGGGTTTAGCCTCTCTGATTCGTGGTAGATCCACTCTTGTACTACCCATATCATCAATATTAATCAAGCAGGAGTAGGGTTTTACCTCCATCGAGAGGGCCCGAACCTGGGTAAAAACATCATGTCCCTTGTCTCCTGTTACCATCCGCCTAGACGCACAGTTCGAGACCCCCTACTCGAGATCCGCCGGTTTTGACACCGACATTGGTGCTTTCATTGAGAGTTCCTCTGTGCCGTCGCTGTCAGGAAGGATGCCTCATCCCGTCTTTAAAGACGGCACCGTTGCTAAAGGAGCTTTGGCCACCGGCCAAACTCTCCGGCTAGGCGGTTTTCTTATAACCGCTTGTTCGGCCACCGCGCCAACGATGACTTCTCGGGTCATCGATAGCAATCTTCACGTTAACTCGGAACTCGCCGAGCAGTTAGATCCGATGGAGCTATCTTCCTTGAACGAGCTCTTGGATCGCATCACCGCCCTGGGAGTCGCTACAGACTACGATCAGATTCAGCCTAAAACCGATCTAAGAGAGATCAACTCTCCCCAGGCTACCCACCAGGTTGCTGTGGTAGAGGAACAATACGGTGACTCTTCTCCTACCTTAAGGACTAGCTATGTTCGGATTCCTGAACCCTCCATGCCAGATTCCCACGGAGGGGAGGACACCACTCAAGCCCTGAACTTAAAGTCAGGCAGCGGGCTAGATTCATTGGACAACCTCCAAGAACCCAAGCTTCCAAGTTCGGAAACTTCTTGGCCCCTGAATCTTAGATCGGACGGGTTCGAATTTAATTCCACCCGCCCACCCAAACATAAGCGATCTATCCCAAACTGCAAGAGCCCGTGAAACAAGACATCATTATTGGCCGATTCCTCCGGTTATGGACAGGATAAAGGATTGCCGCGAGGAGGACGATCTCATTCTTCCGCAATAATTGCACGAACAAGGAATCCTAAACGCCACAAGTCGTCGTGGAAATTACACGCTTCATCGACTTGGCGTCCATAGTACGAAAGTACTGTGCGATGGAGAGCGCCTGGAAAACCGAAATCAAATTTTGGGATAATCCGGCCCCGAATACGACCCTAGTCCGAAATAAAAGGGTGCATCATCACCAGGCACCTGGGTTACATACCAAAAAGCAAAAACCCCCCAAAGGGCATGGAACCGTACTGGAGGGATGGCTCAATGGACCCTGCAAAATTCATAGAACAGAGGGCGCCACATCAACTCATAGCCTTAGAGCATGTTGGATACTACGGCAGGTGGCCAAAAGTGGTGAAGAGCTCTTAGCTCCAGAGCATCAGCCCAGCAATACCAGTACGGTATTAACAATCTTCGAGACTTTCGCATCAAATAATATGCGAAACTAACACCCGCAGCCTTGCCAAGTCTACCGAGATAGCAACAATAAATCCATGGAGGACACGGCTATTACCTTTAACGCCAAGGATTTAACCTAAATTCGAACAGCCCGAGCACCACCGTGATTGGTCCTCATCCAATGGTGGATTTTCGCCTTACCAAGGTACTCATGGACGGCGGTAGCGGATTAAACCTCATCTATGAGGAAACCCTTCAAAAAATGGAAATAGACTCGAGCCGCATTGAGCAAAGCAGCACAACCTTTAGAGGAATAATCCCTGCACGGGAAGCATCTGACAGAAAGATCACACTAGATGTGGTGTTCGCACGCCGCACAATTATAGGTCCGAGGAGGTCACATTCCAAGTGGCCTCGCTCAGCAGCGGATACCACGCCTATTAGGGCAAGAGGCATTCACAATTTTTCAAGCTATATCCCATTACGGGTACATGAAGCTCAAAATGCCCGGACCCAACGGAATTATCACTCGCTAGTGACACGGACATAGCCCTCACCGAAAATAAAACAGCCGACTTGCCCTTGAGGCACTATACTAAGCCCTAGCGGCAGAGGAACTCACCGAGCTGCGCCCACGGTGAATAGGGACGATGTGATACTCGATAAGAGATCCAAGTCCACCTCTTTTAAACCGCGCATTTAAATAGTCAAATTCCAAGTCCATCCAACGGACCCTACAAAACGGCCTCCATCGGGCACAATTAAACCCTGATGTGGACGCCAGACACGAGAATTCCTACGAAAATTGGGACATTTTTGCTCGGCACCTTCGACATGCCAGAATCCCACGCCGGCTGGCCGAGCACAGCCTAAATATCCTAAAAGGATTCAAGCCAGTCAAACAAGCTCTTCGGCATTTCTCCGAACCCAAGAGACGGGCCATGGGAGAGGAGCTAACCAAACTATTGGAGGCCGGATTCATCAGAGACACTAAACATCCGGACTGGCTAGCAAACCTGGTAATGGTACCAAAGAAGGACAAATCCTGGCGCCTATGTGTCGATTTTAAGGACCTTAACATGGCTTGCCCAAAGGATCCCTTCCCCCTCCCCCGCATCGATCAAATTATCGACGCTACCGCAGGACACAATTCATTGTGTTTCGTCAACGCATACTCTGGCTACCACCAAATTAAGATGGCAGAGCCAGACCAAGCCACAATGTCGGGGAAACTGATCCACGAACACCTATGGGACCGGCGGACCGAGCCCCTTTCGGTTCGGCAGGGGGCGGAGATCGCATGAAGAGCGGATCGAGGCGAAGCACACGAGCAGTTTACCCAGCTTCGGAGCTCTCCGAGAGATAACACTCCTACCGCTGCATGTGCGAGTGTATTGAGTTCTTGCTCGAGAGCACTGAGTGCTACAAGACACACTAGCTGCTAACGAGACCGAGCGTGAGTGTTTTTCGCCTCGAACCCCCTCACGCTGCGCATGGGCCTCCTTTTATATGCTAAAGGGTCTCCGACAGGTGGCAATGTAGACAAGGGTAAAATGGAAAAGGAATTGCGGTTGGTACAACTACGCATAAATGTACCATACCTAACCTCGACGGCAGGGACAAAGGCATTAAATGCCCGCTCACGCCACCCAAACAAAGGCAAAAGGGACCGTCGGGGACGCCACAGCTTGCCACGATGGCAATCTTGTCATTGCCGCTGCACATCAAGACACCGCTGGCTGCACAGCCTCTTGCCACGCTGCTACCGAAAGGTCCTGTATGACACGTTGGTGGATGTCTTTGGAGCGCGGCACAGAGTGGTAGTTTGTCGCGGCAAGCGCCTTTGCATGGTCGTTGTCTTGTCGCGTCCGGAAGCTTGTTGCTCACCGGGCCTCGCCGGGACGCGTGGCGCGTCGCAGCAAGTTCCTTGAGATGCCTTGGTTGGCCGGACTCCTAGACTATGAAGATACAAGATTGAAGACTTCGTCCCGTGTCCGGATGGGACTTTCCTTGGCGTGGAAGGCAAGCTTGGCGATACGGATATGTAGATCTCCTACCATTGTAACTGACTCTGTGTAACCCTAACCCTATCTAGTGTCTATATAAACGGAGGGTTTTAGTCCAGAGGATCTAACAACAATCATACCATAGGCTAGCTTCTAGGGTTTAGCCTCTCCGATCTCGTGGTAGATCCACTCTTGTACTACCCATATCATCAATATTAATCAAGGTGAGTAGGGTTTTACCTCCATCGAGAGGGCCCGAACCTGGGTAAAAACATCGTGTCCCTTGTCTCCTGTTACTATCCGCCTAGACGCACAGTTCGGGAACCCCTACCCGAGATCTGCCGGTTTTGACACCGACACGCATCATCCAGAAATTTTGCATGGAACTTCCTTTCCTTGGAAAGCGTCGGTAGGGGGCCACCAGAAAGAAACATGGCATGCAAGATTAAGCTAGCTAGAAGATCTAATCCAAGATGTAAAAGGATTGGACTTGTTTATTTTATAGTACTAGTTTATTCCCTTTTCAAAGTTTTGTGCATGCGTGAGGAGTTAGGCCATGTTCAAGTGGTTATATAAAGCCTGGTGCGTCGTTGTAATAGTTTTTTAGGTTATTTTTTAGATGAATTAGACACCGCGTGTGTCTCGGCCGTCGGCCATTATCGATTTTAGAGAAGTCTTGTCAAAATCTCTACTGGCATGTGAGTTCTTGCGATGCGACGTGTAGGGGATTACAAGCTGAGCCTATACGGTTCGTCCATCTTATTCCTTCGAATTGGGGGGTTGGCGTGTTGCTTCCGTGGGATTTGCGAACATCTACGTAAACCCGCGACTTGTTCTTGCTGCGGTGGAGATTTCTGCCGTGAAAGATCGGGCGAACAACGGATCGACCCTCGTCTGGAGGTTCGCTCTTCATCAGAGCGCCTGCATAGGAATCTCCTCTCTTCAGGAGCCAGCCTAGGGAGGCCGCTCCTTCCGGACGTCTTGGTGTCGTTCTCCTCACGAGGTTTGGCCCCTTGCGAGGGTCTTGTCTTGTCGATGCTGAAGATGGGCCGTACTAGGCCGTTGGTGCAGCCACACCGTGGGCTGCAGGCAGGCAAGTCTGGGTACCCTGGTTCCTAGAACGCCGGCAAGAACAGTACCTAAAGGTAGTGATTTGGTTTATTATACTCACAGGTCTCACAAGGTTTTTAGTTAAGTTTTGTGTGGATGAAGTGTTAGAAGATCGAGGTGTTATTGATATGATAAAATAAGGAGAGGCAAGATTTCAAGCTTGGGGATGCCCAAGGCACCCAAAGTAAATATTTCAAGGATACTCAAGCATCTAAGCTTGGGGATTGCCCGGTTGGCATCCCATCTTTCTTCCTCAAAAATTATCGATATACTTCGGTTTTTGTTTTGTTCACATGATATGCGTATTTTGTGTTTATTTTTCCTTTCTTTTCCTTTATGCACCATGCTAGTATGAGACAGTCCTTCATTGATTTATAGAATGCTTCATGTGCTTCACTTAAATCTTTTGAGTATGGCTTTATAGAATGCTCTTTGTGCTTCACTTAAATCTTTTGAGTATGGCTTTATAGAAAGCTTTGTGTGCTTCACTTATATATTTTGAGCTTGGATATTAGTCAATATATATTAATTGCAGAATGCTCTATGAACTTCACTTGTATCTTTTAGAGTATGAATAAAATTATCATCGGAATTGGCCTTGGAAGAGTATCATTAAAATAACTTGCCTAGCTAAAAAGGCATTAAAGAAAAGCGCTTGTTGGGAGACAACCCAATATTTACCCCTACTATTTTTGATTGTTCTCATGATTATGCTACTATAGTAATCATGTTTTATAGCTTTTGTGTGATTAAAGTGCCAAGTAAGACCTTTGGGATGATCTATGGTGATAGTTGATTTGATCTTGCTGAAAAACAGAAACTTTTACGCTCATTGCCAGAAGTTTAAAAAATCACAGAAGCATGCTTTTGATCTGAATTTTTTACACAAGATTGATATAAAAATTTCCTAGGTTGTCCTAGATTTTCTAATTTTTTGGAGTAGCAGAAGTATGGTTGTTATTCAGAACATTATAGACTGTTCTGTTTTTGACAGATTCTGTTTTCAATGCATAGTTTGCTTATTTTCTAGTTTCTATGGCCTATATTGCTTGATATGCTAAAATAGGCATTGTGTGAGAACAATTATGAATCGTATCTTGACAGTACCAAAGTGAATGATTTAATCTTTATCATACTAACCCATCTCACGAAGTTCCGTTAAGTTTTGTGTGATTGAAGTTTTCAAGCTTTGGGTGAGATATCGATACGAGGAGAATAAGGAGTGGAAACACCCTAAGCTTGGGGATTCGCAAGGCACCCCAATGTAATATTCAAGTAATACTCAAGTGTCTAAGCTTGGGGATGCCCCAGGAGGCATCCCCTCTTTCGTCTTCAAAACCATCGGTATACCTTACTTGGAGCTATACTTTTATTCGTTAAATGATATGTGTTTTGCTTGGAGCGTACTTTCATTTTACTTGTTGTTTGAATAAAATCATTGGATCTGAAATCTTGACTAAGAGAGATTCTTCACATGGCTATTTAACTACTTGACTACTCATTGATGTTCACTTATATCTTTCTGGAGTAGTTTTGTCATTTAGTCTCGTGCTTCACTTATATCCTATGAGTAATTAGTTGAAATCTGAAATCCTATATGCTTCATATGCTTATCCCATGGGGAGTAATGACTTCACATATAAGAAGTATAGGTGGTAAAATTTATTGAAAGTTAGGAAACATGTCGTGGAGTTGACACGACAGATGTCCTAGCGGAAGGACTTAGTCGTGGAGCCATCACAACTAGGTTAGCTTAAAGGGGTTGTTTGGGACAAAGGACACAGAGAGTTTATACTGGTTCGACCCCTTGCAGTGAAGGTAAAGGCCTACTCCAGTTTGGGGTTGTATTGCTTGGGTTTCGATTACCAGGGAGCGAATACGGTTGACCTAGTTCTCGACCTGTTGTTTTCTTGCCCTAAACTGCCGACGAGTCGCCCCTTTTTATACACAGGTTGACGCCCGGCGGCTCGCAGAGTCCCGGCCAGCTCATACACGACGTGTCCGGCTCGGTGACTAACTATGCTTGCCTCACAAAACAAGTCATACACATATGGCGGTTCATCCTCTTGGACCTCAAGTCACCTCTGGGTCTTGGGCATCAATGGGTTTGTATTAGCCTCCATCTTCATTGATAAGTCGCAAGTGGTATGACCCGGCCCCTCCTGGGCGGTTCATACCCAGTAGTCACATCCCCAACATTAGGCCCCAGGTTGATTTGAACTTGTTCATATCAACCTTCAACACCTGACTTGTCCAAATCTTGCATCGCTTGTTTGGTAAACCTTGTTGTAAGCCGCCATGATGTCAGCTCACAGAATCTTCTTAAACCGTCATGACGTCATTTCGCATTAATTTTGCACGAGGCCCATAACATCTTAACTGATCCTTATCTTAATGAACATCCCAAAAATCGAGGCGTCCCTATAGCCACATGATGATTCCAGCCTCCTTGATTCCCGCGCATGCCTTGTATCCACACCCTTACAAATAGGGACACGGGTCTTTATCATTTCCCCCCTCGCTTCCTTGTCTTCATCTTCCTCCTTTGCATAGCCGCACCTGCGCTCGAGCTCCGCCGCCGTCGACCTCCGTCCGCTCCATCTACTCAGGCCGCTGCATCACCTTGACCGGACCAGAAAACGCCGTTGCGCGACCGCTGCTCATCAGCATCCGTAAGTGTCGTCTCCCCAATCGTTAGATCTGCATTAGGGTTTTCTCTGTTCATTGGCGTTCTTGGCCATTCTTCATTGTTTCCTTCAACTCAAGTACCTTTTAATCTAAAATAAGTCATGAACCTTATGCGGTAATAGTTTAGCGCTCATTTTTATCATCAAAATATTTTCTCTCCATAGAAAATCCCATCGGAGCACACAAACTTTTCTGCTGCCGCCACCTTAGGTTTAGAGTTTTCTGTCTTTTCTGCACCCCTGTAGATCTAAAATTATTTCTTCAGTATGTGAAATCTGTTTGTCCATCACTTAGCAAAATATCACTATTAAATTTAAACACCACAACTTCCATGGTGGCTTTTATCATAAGTTATAAACCGCCATATAACATTAGATCTCACTGTAAGCCACCATCATATACTCCATTATTTGTATAATCCTCAATGCTCTCTGCCTTAACCATTCTTACTTATTTATCTCCATAACTTAGTTGTGCACAATGTATCTTGAAACTTAAACTCTGGCCGGTTTGACAGCATAAACTTAACCCGGCTGGCATCATTAGTCCCCATTAAGCCGCCAATATGGATATCCACATAGTTCAATATTCATCTTCCAGCTTAACACATCAACCACTCATAGCATTTACTTTTTGAACCAATTGCCCCGGCTTTGTCTGTTGAACCAGAAACATTTCTTTCTTTCAGGCTCTTTCCCTCAAAAATGGGAAAAACTTTCACAACTTGCTACTGGGTCATTTCCCGGGTTACCGAGGAATACTTGAACGAATATGTTCAGACTGGAGTCTTAGGCAAAAAAAACGTCATTCACTGGAGGGTCCCAGGTACCGAATGTACTCCTGAGCCCAAGGATGGTGAAGTTGTTGTTTTCATTGACCATATGATCCGCATCTTCAGCCCTCCTGGTTCAAAGTTCTTTCGTGATCTGCTGCACTTTTTCGAGCTCCATCCCAAAGACATCGGACCAAATTCTGTTTCCAACATCTGCAACTTTCAAGTATTCTGCGAGGTGTACCTTCAACAGGAGCCCACCATACAACTATTCAGGGAGTTCTATTACTTAAACATGCAGAATGAATTCATAGACGGACCCGGCCTAGAGTTAGGCGGTATTTCCATTTAGCGACGGAAAGAAGCCACCTTTCCTGCCGCCTCTCCACCCAGTCATCGAAAAGACTGGAATCAAACTTGGTTCTACTGCCAAGACACTTCTCCTGAAGGAGAAAATCCTCTGTCGGTTTACCGTTCTAGCCGGCTTAGCAACAAACATCCTCTTCCGGACCGCATCAGTGCAGCAGAATGAAAGAAGTATATGCCAGTCTTTTCAAAGATACAGGCCTTGATGGCCAACGGTTTAACTGGAATTAATTTGGTTCGCTGTTGGGTGGCTTGGAGAATCTTGCCCTTAAGCCGCCGTCCCGGCTTGATGTTTGACTACACTGGCGAATTGACAGATCCTCAGCGCCATTGTCAAATTGAAATAACTAATAAAGACATCAATAACATGACCAAATCTCTGTTAAAGGAGACTTTGAAAGATTGTACTCAAGTCGGATTGAACCCTTTCTGCGTTCTGAATAAACTGCCAGCTGTAAGCTTTGAACCAAATGCATACTTGAACTATGTTTTCATTTGTACTGCATGTTCATACTCATTCAATTTTTACAGGACGATTCACCTTTTTGGACCAAAAAGCTGCAGGATAAACCGGCCAAGAAAACCCGGAACAAGAGCAAGGCTATCAAAAAGCCCGCCAAAAAAAAGACCCAAACCGCCGAGTTATTTAACTTGGATGACAATGATGATGATGAGTCGGAGGTAGAACTTGACTCCCTTGGCTCTTTTTTTGTACATCTTATTCACAATGACCATTATCAGGATGATGCGGAGGCCAACAGTGTAGATGATGAAGAGGTAATTACTCTTTCCACTGGTTCAAAACCTCTGCCAACACAGAAAACTTGACAAGCGAGTCGGAAAGTAAGATTTTCTCACCCTTTAGCTTACTTGGATCCCAACTTTCTTTTGAAGAAGCATCAACATGAAGCTCACCGCACAACCCGGAATAGTGGCGGTAGAGTTTTATCCTCCGTCTTACCGAACACCCCAACACCTCGCAAACGTTGACCGAATGTTTCAACTATTTTTGACTTATCTTATCCCAATGCGGGTCTTTTTTGACAACCTCTTAACCCATCCAATTCAAACTATCAGGGAACATCTCATTCCTCCTCCCGTGACTCAACAGGGACTTAAATCCCAGCCTTCAAGACTGTGCCTGGGTAAGGGTGTATTCCATCATTCGGAACTTCATGTGTGACTAATATACTAAGATATTTGTATTTCTCGTTTTCAGTGGCAGGGCCAAGCCTAGCAAGAAGGAAAAATTGAACAAACCGGCTGAAGATTCCAACCCTTCTGAGCCAGAAAAGCTAATGCCAGAGGCCTCTCATCCAACCACAAAAGCTACCATTGATGAGCCACCGCCCAAAGATCACAACGTCACCATAGATCGTACAGACGTTAAGCCGGTCATCACTAAGCCGCCAAGTCCCATCAAGCCCACTGAGGAGAAAGCTGACAATGTCATCATCACTAGGTTTGGTTATATAGCGCCGGGTAACCCTACTGCCATATCCAAGCACAGCGCCAAGGAAGAATTTTCTGCTGCTGATAAAGGCATGTGGAAGGTAGACTTGGAAAGCTATGCCCAGTTTGGCGCCCAAGAAATCCACTCCGGTTATCTGAATCATCTGTATACCAGCCATGATTTTGAAGCCGGCTTGGTCAGCTTGATGAAGGAGCGTTATGAGGTAATCCGGCAAAATCCTCCTCATAAATATATCTCTATTAGCCGCCAAGTCTATAGAGTATGATAGAATTGAATATACTATAGACTTTCAAATAGTCACAAATAGATGAACATCATTACTAGTAGCCCCCAAGGCCCGACTTAAACTATTAAGTTAAGCTGGGACTTCAATTAACAGTAAGCAACTTTGCATCTCTAGCCCCCAAGGGCTGGCTTAATCAGTATGAATAAACCGGGACTTATCATCAAGGTTGAACCCAATATTTCAATATATCTCCTTTATGAACCGGATCATATCATTTTGTTCGGGTCATCAGATAAACTTGTCTTTGAAAAGAGCAATAGGCATTAGCCCCCAAGTGCCAAGGAAAATACTTGTATTGTGCTTGAGACTTCAAAAATAATCTTGATCATAATACCTCCCATGTTTGTTCATGTTTCAGGCTGAACTAACTGAGAAGGATTCGCAAATCAACCTAAGGACCAACATTGAAACTCAGCAATCTGAGACATCCAGAGCCAAGTCAGAACTGAAGACTGCATTGGAAAATATTGAGTAGTTAAAACAACACTTCAGAGCTGACAATGCCAGCTGGGAAACCGAGAAGGCAGCTCTATTAAAGAGAGTAGATGATGCTGAGGCAGCCCTTAAACTGGTGACTGACGAGTTGTCTGGTTTGAAACATCAGATCAATAGCATGACATCAGCCATCTTCGGTAAGTAATAAAACTGACTCCTTTGCACCATGTAACGCCCCAGATACAACTTTCCATATTCGTAACTCCAACTCTTTCCTTTTCCGGAGATGCGATATGTTATTTCCTCCGTGGTTGGGTTTTTGTCTTTTGTTTTGCATTTTGTTCATGTCATGCTTTTCATCATCGCATCATCCGCATTGCATCGTCACTCGTTGCCGTCATTGTTTTTAAAACTTGCATCCGCTCGTAGTTGCCGCGTCCCTCCTTGCTTTTCGTTGACCGTTCCGAGACCAACATTGTTCTTCGTTTGCCCTCTTGCCTAAACCGGAGTCTCTCTGTACAGTGCATCGACCCCTCGCCCGTGTCCGAAACTGCCCCGAACCCGGATCGCTCAGTCATCACGGTTGCATTCAGATCATCCCCAAACGTCTATAAAACATCTCTGTTTTCTCTTTTGGACTCCCTAACCCATTTATTCCGGACCACCCGATCGCGATCGGAGGATCCAAATTATCCCCTTTCGTATATATATATATATATATATATATATATATATATATATATATATATATATATATATATATATATATATATATATAGACCCCTAGTCCAACCCTAGACCAATCCCTAAAATCTAGCCCCCTTGTCCCATCCACCCTCCTGCCCGCCGCCACTCTCTCTGGTTCCCCTCGGGATCACCAGTGAACGAACCAGCCACCACCGAAACTTCCAAACCCACCGATCCACCACTCCACCTCTCCAGCAGCCTTGCGCGCCTGTGGATCCCCTTGACCTGCTTTGAGCTCGCTGGGAGCAGAGCACCACGGCGCCAGATTTCCCCGCGCCCCTCTTGTTCCAGGAGCCCGAGCTCCCCTGCCTGAGGCCGCCGTCTTCGACCGGCCTCGTCTTAGACCAGCGCCCCGCTGCCTTCTCCTTCCAGTTCGATCCGGAGGAGAGGATCTCCTCCATGCCTCCCCGCGCCATGGACCTGCGCCACTGCCGGACCCCAACCCCGAGCCCGACACTGTCCTGCGCCATCGTCGTTGACCACCAGATAAGCCTCGCGCCCATCTCTTCTCTCCTCCCTCCTTCCCTTTCTTCCTCTCCTGTTTCTCTCTTCGCTCTTTCTCACTGCTCTCTCTCTCTCTCTCTCTCTCTCTCTCTCTCTCTCTGTTGCAACAGGGAACCGAGCCGCCACGTTCATCGCCCTTGTTTTTCCCCGCCAGGAGACTGACTGCAACCTCCTCGTTGCCGGAGACCGTTCCAGCTCCGTCCCCGCCGCCGTTTGCCTCGCGCCGGAGTTGACCCAGCCGAGCGCCTCCTCTGCTGACCCGCAACCCCGAGCCCCTGCGCCGATCCCTCTCCGTCCTGCCGCTTGCCGGAGTTCCACCTGCGCCCGTCCAGCGCCTGCTGTCTTCCTCTGCTTCGAGCGACAAGACGAGCACGACCCCAGCGCCAAGTCCAGATCGATCCCCTGTGCGTTGACCGCCCGATGCCCTCCAGCCGTGTTGCGGGCTGCCAACAGCCAGATCCACCAAGCCCAGCCGGCCTCTTCTGCTTCCAGCCGGGCCAAGCCCATGGTGAGCATCAGATCCAGCGCCCCCCTATGCACTGTTGGGCCAGCTGTTTCGGCCCGTAGTGTTTTTTCCCTGCTGCTGCGATTTTGCTATTTATCCAGGAATTTACTGTTTTACAGAAAAACCCTCATGTTCATGCATTTAATAACTCCACAACCATGCATCGTTTTAAAACAAACTAAATATGTAAAATGCTTAGAATTTTGTGTAGATTAATAATATGCCATTTTCATCCCATGTTAAAATGTTTAAAATGCTGTTTGTTTAAATTTGCTCAAATGCCATGTAAAAATGATTTATTTCATAACCTAATAACCGTAGCTCGGATTTTAATAAACTTTAGATGTAAATGGGGTGGAAAAATGCCTAGTTTAACATGGTGCACCTTATTTTCCTGTTTAACAACATTAAAATATGGTTTAGGGCAGAAAAGTACCAATTTTGAAATATGCATGTGGGGATTTTCCGGAATTGTTGTTTGTTGTTCCGGCCTCATTTAAACTTGCCTAGATAGGTAGTTTAATTATGCTTCACCTCTTGCCATGTTTAACAACATTTAACATTGTTTGGTAGCTTAAACGAGATTAAACTAAATATGTCTATGTGGTGTTTTGTCAATATGCAACTCGTTGCATATCGAGCTCCACTTAACTTGTAGCATTGTTTGTTGCACTTTGCCATGCCATGCCTCATTAAACCGGACATGCATCATACTTGATTGTGCATCATGCCATGTTTATGCTTGTGCATTTACCATGTTGTTTGTTTCTTTGCGGTGTTTCTTCTTAGTTCCGGTAATGTTGCGATTGTGAGGATTCGTTCGACTACTTCCGTTCATCTTCTTCATGGACTCGTTCTTCTTCCTAGCGGGATTTCAGGCAAGATGACCGTCACCTTGGATCTCATTACTATCATTGCTATGCTCGTTGCTTCATTCTATCGCTATGCTGCGTTACCTACCACTTGCTTATCAAGCCTCCCAAATTGCCATGAACCTCTAACCTTTGTCACCCTTCCTAGCAAACCGTTGTTTGGCTATGTTACCGCTTTTGCTCAGCCCCTCTTATAGCGTTGCTAGCTGCAGGTGAAGATGAAGATTGCTCCATGTTGGATTATGTTCATGTTGGGATATCACAATATCTATTATATATATTATTAATGCATCTATATACTTGGTAAAGGGTGGAAGGCTCGCCCTTATGCCTGGTGTTTTCTTCCACTCTTGCCGCCCTAGTTTCCGTCGTATCGGTATTATGTTCCCGGATTTTGCGTCCCTAACGCGGATGGGTGATTTATGGGACCCCCTTGACAGTTCGCTTTGAATAAGACTCTTCCAGCAAGGCCCAACATTGGTTTTACCATTTGCCTCACCTATTACCTTTTTCCCTTGGGAGTTGCGCATCCCAAGGGTCATCTTTATTTTAGCCCCCCCGGGCCAATGCTTGTCTAAGTGTTGGTCCAAACTAGAGCCACTTGCAGCGCCACCTCGGGGAAACTTGAGGGCTGGTTCTAGTTGTATGTACTGCTCATCCGGTCGTGTCACGAGGCGAGATACTGTGGCTACTATCGGGATGTCGGCACGCCGGAGGTCTTGCTGGTCTTGTTTTATTCTTGTGAAATGTCTTGTAGCCGGATTCCAAGACTGATCGGGTCTTCCCGGGAGAAGGAATATCCTTCATTGATCGCGAGAGCTTATCATGGGCTAAGTTGGGACACCCTACTGTGGTTTGAACTTTCGAAAGCCGTGCCTGTGGTTATGTGGCAGATGGGAATTTGTTAATATCCGGTTGTAGTAAACTTGAAGTAAACTCTTCTAAAATACACCAACCGTGTGCGTAACCGTGAGTGTCTCTTTTCGGGTTGATCGAGAGGAGAACACGGTTTCGGGTTATGTCGGCGTAAGTAGGAGTTCAGGATCACTTCTTGATCATTACTAGTTTCTGACCGTTCCTTTGTTTCTCTTCTCGCTCTCATTTGCGTATGTTAGCCACCATATATGCTTAGCCGCTGCTGCAACCTCACCACTTTACCCCATCCTTTCCCATTAAGCTTTGCTAGTCTTGATACCCATGGTAATGGGATTGCTGAGTCCTCGTGGCTCACAGATTACTACACCACCAGTTGCAGGTACAGGTTTGCGATGATCATGACGCGAGAGCGATGTTGCTTGTTTTGGAGTTCTTCTTCTGCTTCTTCGATCAGGGGATAGGTTCCAGGTCGGCAGCCTGGGCTAGCAGGGTGGATTTTTGTTTGAGTTTCTGTTTATGTTTCGTCCGTAGTCGGATGTTGATCTTGTATGATGTGATGTTGTATTAGTGTGACATTGTATGCCTTATGTATGCATCCCCATCTATTATGTAATGTTGATGTAATGATATCCACCTTGCAAAAGCGTCTTCAAGATGCGCTTCTATCCTTGGTGGGACCTTCGAGTTCCTTTAGGATAGGGTCGCATCTTGGGCGTGACAAGTTGGTATCAGAGCCTCGACCGACCATAGGAGCCCCCTTGTTTGTTGGCCGTTGTTGAGTCTAGAAGAAAACTATTTTGAGTCTTAGGATTATATATATCGGAGAGTAGGATTCTTTTTACTCCTCAGTCCCTTCGTCGCTCTAGTGAGGCCTCCTAACGTAGATGTTTTGTCTTTCCTCTCCTCAAATTTCACGAATTTTTTTTAGGATCACGCGGTATCTTGGAATCGTTCCGATGGTTTTGTGACGAGAACATTTTTCTTGGTGCCTCCTGACATTTAGAGGTTGTGGCAGTGTCCCGGGGAGTTGAGCTCCGAGGTGTTGTCGTCACAATTTTATCGTTGCAGTTCTGGAATACCTGAATTTTGCCGACATCGAAAATCTCTTTTATACATTTGTTGGTGAGATAACCTCGACGCCACCCAGTACTGGGGAGTTCGGGAGTATTGCCATAACTCGTATAACGGATGCTTTTCGTAGGTTGAGGTACACGATTTCCGAAGGTTTCTTGGTTATGTGTTGACGGATGGATACAGCTGGATGTAGGTATTGTTAGTTTGGGTGATATATTTTGTGTCCCCTGTATCCCCAACACCAGATTGCATAACCAGAAAGTTTCGGGAGTTTATAGGTGGGAATTCAAGTAGCTCCTAGAATATCTTTCCGACAGATGCATGATATGGGATTGGGTAAATCTCTATCATATGTATTTGTTCCGGCTTATTCTGCAAGCCAAATCCTTTGTTTTGTTTTATTTGTGGTATTCGAGTTGCTTCGAAGTCAAATGTTGAATCCATACCTTTCCTAAACGGTGTTCTCATATTGCTATATGAATACTAATCCTTTTGATCATCGAGGTCGTCATGTTAATTCTTTTCCAACCGGCGTGCTTCTCTTCAAGTGGATCCGATCATTTTCAACATCTGCGAGATCAATTCTAAGTTTTCTCAACAGTGCTTGTTTCATCCATCCCAAGTTGTCTTTGTTTCCCGCCCTCCCACCCCTTTTTCTTCAAGGACACAGATTTCTTAATCAAGTATCCATTTATTCATGTGAAGTCTCTTCACTCTTTTCAAATCAATGTTCTTATCCGGTGATTTCCCATGAAGATGCTCAACAGTTTCAAGTTCATCATCCTTCATTGTTGTTTCTTCTCCGGTGGATCCAATTCAAGCTTTCGATATTCATCATATTCCTTTCCTCGTTTCTAATGATTTCTCATGCCGATGCACCTCTTAATCATTCACTTCTCGCTATTCATTTGTCCTAGAGTGCTGAAGATATCTCAGAAGGCTCGTCTTTTCTTCCAAGATCTGTTCAAGCTAGTTGGAGATTATTATCTCATTCAAGTCATTTAATTCAACCGGTGCAACCTCTCTTTAAAATCCTTCAACAATGTTTCTTTCGAGTGGGCCCTAACCCACATGTCTTTTTCCAGGATCACCAGACTCTTCTAATTTTCCCGGAGCTTCTAAAATTCTTTTCAAAGTTTGACGTAAGAATGAGTTATCATTAGTCAAATGTCTTTCTCCAAGATCTTCCAAATTATTTTCATCGTTGGTTCAACCTTTCTCATTTTCATCCCGGAGTATCTCAACAATTCATGGTGATGTTTTTCATCGTCATTCTCAACATTTGAAGACCGAAGAAGAGTTTCTCTTAAATCTTGCTCCATTCTCTTCAAGATTCATGGTTCTAGCTGATGCCATTCTCTCATAATTGTTTTCGATTGTGGGAATTCTTTTCACCCATCCGGAGCATTTCATGAGTTGTTTCCATTTCTTTCCTCCGAAGGCCATCATGTCATAATTCTTCATTCTCAGCGTGTAGCTATCATTCTCCAAATCTTACCGGTGAATTGTTCAAATATCCTCTAATCAGTTCATGATCTCTTCATTCTCATGTATCTAAATTCTCTCAAGCATCTTCATTCGTTTTCCAATTCTTCCCGGTGAATTGTGCCTTTGCTATGTTCATTTTCAATTCTTATGGTGGTTCGTTCAAGATTTCACTTCCTTCGTTATCATATTAATTCATTCGTTGTTTCCAAATTCCACCGGTGGTTCCATCAATACCTTCTCAAGTTTGCACTATATCTCTTTTCAATCCCTCAAGAAGAATAAGTAGTATGCCAAATCCATTGCTTGTCATCAATGTAAATTGGTGAAGGATACGCATAACGTAATTCTTATTTTTGTTTCATCCAAGTGATCTAGTTTCTTCTTTCCAGAGTTATTCATCATGTCACACTTCTCGGTTCGAGATGCTTCATCTTTTCTTCTCCGGAGTTTCAAGTTTTTCCGCTTTATCTCGTTCTGTAAGCTCCATCTAAATCATTGCAAGGTTTCACCTTGTGTCTTCAACTTCTCTTTCTTTTTATCATCCTTTTATTACCGGAGTTCTTCATGGAGGCTCTACATGATGGTTTGTCAAGGATTCTTTTAATTCTTCAATTGTTCTTCAACATTTTCTCGAAGTTATGATCCGCCAAGCTATACTCAAAATTAAACATGGTGCTCAACACATGTTTTGTTTTGAGGAGTTCAAGTATTCTTCTTTTGCATTTCGAAGTGCAATTCTTTCTACCTTATCTTTTGAGATGGTGTTATGTCATCCCCGACAATTTCTCTTCATGTTTCATGATTCACAAGTTGTCAAGAAGGTATTTTAAAACCATCATTTTCTCTTCGATCATGAGTTGTTTCAACCCATCATAATTTCTTCGTTGGAGTATCTTGATATATATTTCACCTAAAAGCCTTCCATTGGGAATGTTGCTATTTGTGGTGCTTGTCTATGATCCAAGTTATCTCTTTATCATCTCGGTGAAGAAGTTTTTCATCTCTTTGGTGTTCTTAATCAAATCAATGGTTTCCATTAGTGGCCGGTTGTCACCTCATAGTCTTGAGATGTTTCCATAAGCCCACTACAAGCTTATTCGTTTCGTTGTTGGTTTTCAAACAACTATATTCTAACCTTCTTGCAAGGATGCCTTCCAAATTCAATTGTGGTAGAAGTTGGCATTTTCTTCTCCATTCTTTTATTTCAGTGATCTATCTTCTATTCTTTCTTCCGGAGGCATGGTGATGTTGCTCTCTTCACTCATCATCTCGAATTGTGAGGATCGTGTTCTTTTCCTTGCTTATCCATTTAACCGGAGTGTTGTGTCATCTCTTCAAGTTCTTGTCATCTTTTCTAGTTTTCCTTCTTCTTTCAGTCGGAGTGCTGCCTAAATTATATCAATCTTATTCCTTCTCTATCTAGTTTTAACCGGAGTGGTTTCAATATCTATCTTATCACTAAACCTCTTGGTTCTCGTCGTATCCCTTGTTCCTCTTTTCTAACGGAGTGTTTTCAATTTTGCTCATCTTCGTTGTTTTCTTTCTTTCATCTTGCTAACCATCTCAAGGTTCATGGTTTCACTCGTTTGTCGAAGAAGCAACTTAGTTTTACCTCTTATCTTCCTCTTCCTTTTCCCTCCGGTGCCATCCTAGATCTCGGGACGAGATCCTCTCGTAGTGGTGGAGTGTTGTAACGCCCCGGATACAACTTTCCATATTCGTAACTCCAACTCTTTCCTTTTCCGGAGATGCGATATGTTATTTCCTCCGTGGTTGGGTTTTTGTCTTTTGTTTTGCATTTTGTTCATGTCATGCTTTTCATCATCGCATCATCCGCATTGCATCGGCACTCGTTGCCGTCATTGTTTTTAAAACTTGCATCCGCTCGTAGTTGCCGCGTCCGTCCTTGCTTTTCGTTGACCGTTCCGAGACCAACATTGTTCTTCGTTTGCCCTCTTGCCTAAACCGGAGTCTCTCTGTACAGTGCATCGACCCCTCGCCCGTGTCCGAAACTGCCCCGAACCCGAATCGCTCAGTCATCACGGTTGCATTTAGATCATCCCCAAACGTCTATAAAACATCTCTGTTTTCTCTTTTGGACTCCCTAACCCATTTATTCCGGACCACCGGATCGCGATCGGAGGATCCAAATTATCCCCTTTCGTATATATATATATATAGACCCCTAGTCCAACCCTAGACCAATCCCTAAAATCTAGCCCCCTTGTCCCATCCACCCTCCTGCCCGCCGGCACTCTCTTTAGTTCCCCTCAGGATCACCAGCGAATGAACCAGCCACCACTGAAACTTCCAAACCCACCGATCCACCACTCCACCTCTCCAGCAGCCCCACACGCCCGTGGATCCCCTTGACCTCGCCTGAGCTCGCCGGGGAGCAGAGCACCACGGCGCCAGATTTCCCCGCGCCCCTCTTGTTCCAGGAGCCCGAGCTCCCCTGCCTGAGGCCGCCGTCTTCGACCGGCCTCGTCATAGACCAGCGCCCCGCTGCCTTCTCCCTCCAGTTCGATCCGGAGGAGAGGAGCTCCTCCATGACTCCCCGCGCCATGGACCTGCGCCACTGCCGGACCCCAACCCCGAGCCCGACGCTGTCCTGCGCCATCGTCGTTGACCACCAGATGAGCCTCGCGCCCATCTCTTCTCTCCTCCCTCCTTCCCTTTCTTCCTCTCCTGTTTCTCTCTTCGCTCTTTCTCACTGCTCTCTCTCTCTCTCTCTCTCTCTCTCTCTCTCTGTTGCAACAGGGAACCGAGCCGCCATGTTCATCGTCCTTGTTTTTCCCCGCCAGGAGACCGACTGCAGCCTCCTCGTCGCCGGAGACCGCTGCAGCTCCTTCGCCGCCACCGTTTGCCTCGCGCCGGAGTTGACCCAGCCGAGCGCCTCCTCTGCTGACCCGCGACCCCGAGCCCCCGCGCCGATCCCTCTCCGTCCTGCCGCTTGCCGGAGTTCCACCTGCGCCCGTCCAGCGCCTGCTGTCTTCCTATGCTTCGAGCGACAAGACGAGCACGACCCCAGCGCCAAGTCCAGATCGATCCCCTGTGCGTTGACCGCCCGATGCCCTCCAGCCGCGCTGCGGGCTGCTAACAGCCAGATCCACCAAGCCCAGCCGGCCTCTTCTGCTTCTAGCCGGGCCAAGCCCATGGTGAGCATCAGATCCAGCGCCCCCCTGTGCACTGTTGGGCCAGCAGTTTCGGCCCGTAGTGTTTTTTCCGTGCTGCTGCGATTTTGCTATTTATCCAGGAATTTACTGTTTTACAGAAAAACCCTCATGTTCATGCATTTAATAACTCCACAACCATGCATCGTTTTAAAACAAACTAAATATGTAAAATGCTTAGCATTTTGTGTAGATTAATAATATGCCATTTTCATCCCATGTTAAAATGTTTAAAATGCTGTTTGTTTAAATTTGCTCAAATGCCATGTAAAAATGATATATTTCATAACTAAATAACCGTAGCTCGGATTTTAATAAACTTTAGATGTAAATGGGGTGTAAAAATGCCTAGTTTAACATGGTGCACTTTATTTTCCTGTTTAACAACATTAAAATATGGTTTAGGGCAGAACAATACCAATTTTGAAATATGCATGTGGGGATTTTCCGGAATTGTTGTTTGTTGTTCCGGCCTCATTTAAACTTGCCTAGATAGGTAGTTTAATTATGCTTCACCTCTTGCCATGTTTAACAACATTTAACATTGTTTGGTAGCTTAAACGAGATTAAACTAAATATGTCTATGTGGTGTTTTGTCAATATGCAACTCGTTGCATATCGAGCTCCACTTAACTTGTAGCATTGTTTGTTGCACTTTGCCATGCCATGCCTCATTAAACCGGACATGCATCATACTTGATTGTGCGTCATGCCATGTTTATGCTTGTGCATTTACCATGTTGTTTGTTTCTTTGCGGTGTTGCTTCTTAGTTCCGGTAATGTTGCGATTGTGAGGATTCGTTCGACTACTTCCGTTCATCTTCTTCATGGACTCGTTCTTCTTCCTAGCGGGATTTCAGGCAAGATGACCGTCACCTTGGATCTCATTACTATCATTGCTATGCTAGTTGCTTCGTTCTATCGCTATGCTGCGTTACCTACCACTTGCTTATCAAGCCTCCCAAATTGCCATGAACCTCTAACCTTTGTCACCCTTCCTAGCAAACCGTTGTTTGGCTATGTTACCGCTTTTGCTCAGCCCCTCTTATAGCGTTGCTAGCTGCAGGTGAAGATGAAGATTGCTCCATGTTGGATTATGTTCATGTTGGGATATCACAATATCTATTATATATATTATTAATGCATCTATATACTTGGTAAAGGGTGGAAGGCTCGCCCTTATGCCTGGTGTTTTGTTCCACTCTTGCCGCCCTAGTTTCCGTCATATCGGTATTATGTTCCCGGATTTTGCGTCCCTAACGCGGTTGGGTGATTTATGGGACTCCCTTGACAGTTCGCTTTGAATAAGACTCTTCCAAAGAAGGCCCAACATTGGTTTTACCATTTGCCTCACCTATTACCTTTTTCCCTTGGGAGTCGCGCATCCCAAGGGTCATCTTTATTTTAGCCCCGGGCCAATGCTTGTCTAAGTGTTGGTCCAAACAAGAGCCACTTGCAGCGCCACCTCGGGAAACTTGAGGGCTGGTTCTAGTTATGCGTCTTGCTCATCTAGTCGTGGCACGAGGCGAGATACTGCTGGCTACTATCGGGATGTCGGCACTTGGGAGGTCTTGCTGGTCTTGTTTTATTCTGTCGAAATGTCTTGTAGCCGGGATTCCGAGACCGATCGGGTCTTCCCGAGGAGAAGGAATATCCTTCGTTGATCGCGAGAGCTTATCATGGGCTAAGTTGGGACACCCCTGCAGGGTTTGAACTTTCGAAAGCCGTGCCCGCGGTTATGTGGCAGATGGGAATTTGTTAATATCCGGTTGTAGTAAACTTGAAGTAAATTCTTCTAAAATACACCAACCATGTGCGTAACCGTGAGTGTCTCTTTTCGGGGTTGATCGAGAGGAGAACACGGTTTCTGGGTTATGTCTGACGTAAGTAGGAGTTCAGGCTCACTTCTTGATCATTACTAGTTGACGACCATTCCTTTGTTTCTCTTCTCTCTCATTTGCGTATGTTAGCCACCATATATGCTTAGCCGCTGCTGCAACCTCACCACGTTACCCCTTCCTTTCCCATTAAGCTTTGCTAGTCTTGATACCCATGGTAATGGGATTCTTTGAGTCCTCGTGGCTCACAGATTACTACACCACCGATTGCAGGTACAGGTTTGCGATGATCATGACGCGAGAGCGATGTTGCTTGTTTTGGAGTTCTTCTTCTGCTTCTTCGATCAGGGGATAGGTTCCAGGTTGGCAGCCTGGGCTAGCAGGGTGGATTTTTGTTTGAGTTTCTGTTTATGTTTCATCCGTAGTCGGATGTTGATCATGTATGATGTGATGTTATTTTAGTGTGACATTGTATGCCTTATGTATGCATCCCCATCTATTATGTAATGTTGATGTAATGATATCCACCTTGCAAAAGCGTCTTCAAGATGCGCTTCTATCCTTGGTGGGACCTTCGAGTTCCTTTAGGATAGGGTCGCATCTTGGGCGTGACACACCAGTAGAGATATCATAATCCTCTGCCGGTTTAACAATAATCTTTACTGATGCAGGCTCCCGAAGCGTAAAATTGGGCTCAGATATGCGCATCAAGCTTACGGCTGTGTACACTCTTGTAGAATAGCTATACACTGGTGCAAAATGGACCATTGTTGCTGCTATTCATAAAAAACAGCCACCTACCCTCATCAAGGAAACATTGGAGAGGCTATTAGTGCTGCCCCAGAGGATTGACGAGCTAAAGCGAGCATCTGCCAGAGCCGACGCCCTGACTGCCTTAAGTCAGGCAAAGGCATGGCAATCCGATCTTTATCCTGAAGATATGGCCAATGATTTCCCGAGTGTAAAAGAAGACAGGTCTCCCTTCAGCGCTGATGAGTTTGCAGAAATAGCAAGAGCAATGTGTCCGTTAGCAAGCAAACTGGCTGAAGAGACCAACCTATCCCAGACAAAGTGATCTATTTTCTTCATCATCTGGTACAGAGGGATAGCCTTTTCACCCAACCGGCTTATGAACCGGCTTAAGGCCGCAATACGACCCGCCAGTCGCTGGACAATGTTAATACACACTGCTACCTCTTGAGCATTGTGTTGGTTTTCCCTTGAAGAGGAAAGGGTGATGCAGCAAAGTAGCATAAGTATTTCCCTCAGTTTTTGAGAACCAAGGTATCAATCCAGTAGGAGGCCACGCACGAGTCCCTCGCACCTACACAAACAAATAAATCCTCGCAACCAACGCGATAAGGGGTTGTCAATCCCTTCACGATCACTTACAAGAGTGAGATCTGATAGATATGATAAGATAATATTTTTGGTATTTTTATGATAAAGATGCAAAGTAAATAAAAGCAAAATAAAAGGCAACAGAAATAGCTAAGTATTGGAAGATTAATATGATAAAATAGACCCAGGGGCCATAGGTTTCACTAGTGGCTTCTCTCGAGAGCATAAGTATTTACGGTGGGTGAACAAATTACTGTTGAGCAATTGACAGAATTGAGCATAGTTCTGAGAATATCTGGGTATGATCATGTATATAGGCATCACGTCCGAGACAAGTAGACCGACTCCTGCCTGCGTCTACTACTATTACTCCACACATCGACCGCTATCCAGCATGTATCTAGAGTATTAAGTTCATAAGAACAGAGTAACGCTTTAAGCAAGATGACATGATGTAGAGGGATAAATTCATGCAATATGATAAAAAAACCCATCTTGTTATCCTCGATGGCAACAATACAATATGTGCCTTGCTGCCCCTCATCCTTTGGGAAAGGACACGCAAGATTGAACCCAAAGCTAAGCACTTCTCCCATTGCAAGAAAGATCAATCTAGTAGGCCAAACCAAACTGATAATTCGAAGAGACTTGCAAAGATAACCAATCATACATACAAGAATTCAGAAGATTCAAATATTGTTCATAGATAAACTTGATCATAAACCCACAATTCATCGGTCTCAACAAACACACCGCAAAAGATGATTACATCAAATAGATCTCCACGAGGGAGGGGGAGAACATTGTATTGAGATCCAAAAAGAGAGAAGAAGCCATCTAGCTAATAACTATGGACCCAAAGGTCTGAGGTAAACTACTCACACATCATCGAAGAGGCTATGGTGTTCATGTAGAAGCCCTCCGTGATCGATGCCCCCTCCGGCGGAGCTCCGGAATATGCCCAAGATGGGATCTCAAGGGTACAGAAGGTTGTGGCGGTGGAATTAGGTTTTTGGTTCCGTGTCTGGTAGTTTTGGAGTGCGTAGGTATATATAGGAGGAAGAATGCGTCGGTGGAGCAACAGGGGGCCACGAGGGTGGAGGCGCGCTGGGGGTAGGCATGCCCCCTACCTCGTGCCCTCCTGGATGATGTCTTGACGTAGGGTCCAAGTCCTCTAGATCATGTTCGTTCCAAAAATCACGTTCCCGAAGGTTTCATTCCGTTTGGACTCCGTTTGATATTCTTTTTCTGTGAAACTCTGAAATAGGCAAAAAACAACAATTCTGGGCTGGGCCTCCGGTTAATAGGTTAGTCCCAAAAATAATATAAAAGTGAATAATAAAGCCCAATAATGTCCAAAACAGAATATAATATAGCATGGAACAATCAAGAATTATAGATACGTTGGAGACGTATCACACACCAGTTTAGCCAAGGAAGTGATAGCCTTGATCTTATCTGGGTTAGCTTCAATGCCTCTTTCAGAAACCAGAAAACCCAAGAGCTTGCTTGCAGGTACGCCAAAGACACATTTGGCCGGGTTAAGCATCATCTTGTAAACCCGGAGATTGTCAAAGGTCTCATTCAAATCATCTATCAAGGTCTCCTTCTTCCTTGATTTCACCACAATATCATCCACATAAGCATGAACATTGCGCCCAATCTGATCATGAAGGCAATTTTGCACACATCGCTGGTAAGTCGCCTGAGCACTCTTGAGCCCAAAAGGCATAGACACCTAACAGAAGGATCCAAAAGGAGTGATGAAGGCTGTCTTCTCCTGGTCCTCGATTTGATGATATCTAGAATAAGCATCCAAAA
The DNA here is from genome assembly GCA_021605205.1 of Aegilops longissima. Taxonomy (NCBI): domain Eukaryota; kingdom Viridiplantae; phylum Streptophyta; class Magnoliopsida; order Poales; family Poaceae; genus Aegilops; species Aegilops longissima. The sequence continues at coordinate 306,652,068 of CM038681.1, read as the reverse complement.
AACTCAAATGCTCACAACCCGCCATAGCATCAATTATCTGATCAATACGAGGGAGAGCAAAAGGATCAGCCGGGCAGGCCTTATTAAGATCTGTATAATCCACGCACATGTGCCAAGTGCCATTCTTCTTAAGTACGAGCACCGGATTAGCCAACCATTCAGGATGAAAAACTTCAACAATGAACCGAGCTGCCAAGAGCTGGGCCACTTCTTCACCAATGGCCTTACGCCTCTCTTCATTAAAGCGACAAAGGAATTGCTTGACCGGTTTAAACTTCGGATCAATATTGAGAGTGTGCTCAGCGAGTTCCCTCGATACACCTAGCATATCAGAAGTCTTCTTTGCAAAGATGTCCTGGTTCTCACGGATGAACTCGATGAGCGCGCCTTCCTATTTTGGATCCAAATTAGCACTGATATTGAACTGCTTGGATGAATCACCAGGAACAAAATTAACAAGCTTAGTGTCATCTGCCGATTTAAACTTCAACAAGGGGTCATGCTCTGTGGTTGGCTTATTCAAAAGTTTCATATCTGCCGGGTCAACATTATCTTTATAAAACTTCAACTCCTTAGTTGCACAAACAGACTCAGCATAAGCAGCATCACCTTCTTCACACTCCAGGGCTATCTTTCGGTTCCCATGTACTGTGATGGTACCCTTATTAGGTATGACCCGACATCTTAAGCTGTAGATAAACATAACAAGGCCTTGGCATGAACTTAGCATAAGCCGGCCGCCCAAACAAAGCGTGATAAGGGCTCTTAATCTTGACCACCTCAAAGGTCAAAGTCTCAACTCTGGAATCATGATCATCACCAAAAGCCACTTCCAAAGCAATCTTTCCCACTGGATATGCCGACTTACCAGGCACCACACCATGAAAAATAGTGTTGGACGGCTTAAGATCCTTGTCAGTCAAGCTCATACGACCAAAAGTTTCATAGTAAATGATATTGATGTTGCTGCCCCATCCATGAGCACCTTAGTAAACTTGTAACCTCCAACTGAAGCCAACTGACCCGGATTGTCAACCCGGGGTGGGTGATCCTCACGGCTCCAAAGAATAGGATGTTCAGACCATCTCAAGAAACAGGGAACCGCCGGCTCAACCGCATTCACCGCCCTTTTATGAATCTTCTAATCTCGTTTGCATAAACTCGTGGTGAACACATGATATTGTCCACTATTCAGCTGCTTCGGGTTACTTTGATAACCAGATTGCTATTGTTGATTCCCTTCGCCAGACTATTTATTGAAACCACCTGGATTGCCTTAGCCATGGAAACCAGAATTTGAGCCGCCACCACCAAAGCCAGGACCGCGAGAGCCAGGTCCTAAACCTCCATTTGGCCCATGATTATTCTGGAAAAAATTGGAATTCCTATACTCCCTCATGATGGAGCAGTCCTTCCACAGATGATTGGCCGGCTTCTCATGCGTACCATGCTTTGGGCAAGGCTGATTCATCATCGCCTCCAGGTTGAATTTTGGCCCACCAAGCCGTGGCGGCTTTCCCTTCTTGCGATGATTATTGCTCTGTGTATTGGTGTTGGCCACAAAGTCTAAACCGCCCTCAGCTTTGCGCTTACCATTGCCACCGTGACCCGCCGGGTTATGCTGTTGTCCCTTTGCACTACCAGTCTTCTTCCCCTTACCCGGATTCTCCTCATCATAGTCGGGTTCTTTAGTACTATCAGAGTCAGGGTATTTAACGAGAGCCGCCATCAGCTCCCCCATGTCACTGTAGTGGCGTTTAAGCCGCCCCAATTACTGCATAATGGGGAGAAAACGACAATTCTTCTCCAACATCAGGACTACTGAACCGACATTGATACTGTCCGATGAATGTATAACAGTTGAGATTCGGCGCACCCAATTGGTTGTTGACTCGCCCGCTGTAGGTGTCAAAACCGGCGGATCTCGGGTAGGGGGTCCCGAACTGTGCGTCTAAGGTCGATGGTAACAGGAGACAGGGGACACGATGTTTACCCAGGTACGGGCCCTCTCTATGGAGGTAATACCCTACTTCCTGCTTGGTTGATCTTGATGAGTATGAGTATTACAAGAGTTAATCTACCACGAGATCGTAATGTCTAAAACCCTAAAAGTCTAGCCTGTATGATTGTGATTGCCTCTACGGACTAAACCCTCTAGTTTATATAGACACCGGAGGGGACTAGGGTTGTACAAAGTCAGTTATAGAGAAAGGAATCTTCACGTCCAAACGCCAAGCTTGGCATCCACGCCAAGGAGAGTCCCATCCGGACACGGGAGAGAGTCTTCTGTCTTATATCTTCACGGTCCATCAGTCTGGCCCATGTCCAACGGGTCGGACGTCCGAGGACCCCTTAATCCAGGACTCCCTCAGTAGCCCCTGAACCAAGCTTCAATGACGAGGTGTTCGGCGCGCAGATTGTTATCGGCATTGCAAGGCGGATTCCTCCTTCGATTACTCTGAAGCATCCTTCGAACACCGAAAACGTGTCCAGCTCTGCAAAACAAGTACCACACACAACCGCAGAGAGTACAATATTTCACGGGTCCAATCTGCTGACATCATGTCCCTTCCCGGTCTTTATTTCGAACCGTTTCTTTTAGCCTCCCGCTCCATATTTCGAGATGCAATTTTATTGGCAGTCTTGTCAAAGGAGAGATCATGTCCCCTTATTGCGGGATTCTCATCAATACGGGCATGGGTAATCCAACAGTGCCGTCTATACGGCCCTTGGAGAATAGGCGAGTTTTAATGCGAGTGGGGAGGCGCTTGATATTCGCTGCCTTTGTAAGGAGATAAGGAGACTCCCTCTTTCACCCACGACTTCTCTCTCTCTACCCATCTCACCCCACTTTGGATTGTGGCTGAAGATCTTCAATGTGAAGCCGAAGGTGGTGGACGGCCAACACGCAGAGTGCAGAGGCGCCATGGTGAGCAAGATGCCCAACGTCATATGGCCCAAAGGTACTTTCGTGGAGACCGTTAGAGGGTCGCAACAGCAGTGGTTCTATGTTACAGAGCCCTACAACACCACCTGGCCTGCGGCTCCCGATTTCAGGTCTGGGCCCCGATGCGACTCACCTCCTGGCTAGAGAAGGGCCTGGACTAGGCCTCGTCGGACGAGCTGACAGCGTTGCAGATGCGCATCAAGAGCTTGGTCGACAAGAACATCAAGCTTGTCAATATGATCCAGGTGATGCTCTTTCACCGGATCCTTCCATGCCAAAGTCGGACCTGCAATTTGTGGGAGTTCGATTCGGCCAAGCACCAGACCCTACAACACTTCTTCGGTGTTACGCACGAAGGTATTTGGAAGGTGCTCTTCAAGGCCAACGAGACGCAGCCGAAGGAGACCGAAGACCGTGGGTACAACCTGACCCACCCCGCTAGTCCGGTAAGTTTTTTTGTGTTTTCAAGGTGTATCCTTTACTTATATACTCAAGGAGAATGCCTGAGCTTCCCCATCTTACTTTTTTAGGGATGGACAAAGAAGGTGGAGTTGGTCAAGTGCTCGGCTCCACTACCCGAAGAACCAGCAATTCCACTCCTGACGAAGATGCTGGTTCTGACGCCCTACTAGGCGCCGGAGAAGAAGGCCAAGGGGACCACAGGTGGCCTCCGCCACAAGGGCACTTCGGACGTGACTTCCGATGATGCCAAGACCCATTCCCCACCCGTCACCAACAACGAGGAGGAGGAAGAGGAGGAAGAAAGCAACTCCACCCTGAGGGGGGAAGGAAGAAAAGGGCGGCCTCCACGTGTTTGGAGGCCGAAGCATCCAAGACGGGGAGAGCCTCCCTTGCGGACGACACCGCCCCGGATACTGACAGCAGCTCGGAGTGGCGCCCCTGGGATAAGCCCCCGGCCGAATCGTAAGTATTCGAAGGCTCTGACGCACTTATATGCCCGACTCCTTTATCTCGTAACTCTAATATGTTGAATCACGTGCTGCAGTCTGGCCCACGACAACTCCCAGCGATCCTCATCAGGGGATTCACTGGATCCAAAGGCTATGGACAGCGATTCCCATCCGGCGGCCTCCTCTCCCAAAGCCACAGACAACTCCGAGGCGCTGTCCCGATGGACCTTCACAGGCTAGGGAGAGACGCAGGAGGCCATCAGGATGGCGCCAGAAGTAGAAACCTCGGCTGCGGGACACCTGGGGGAGCAAATCCCCCTAGAGACTGGCGATGGGGGCCATATCCACTTCGGCCCCCAGTCGAGTACTATTCCGGAAGCCAACACGGCTCCGGATTCAGGCAAGTAGCCGAGTACTCTTCTAGAAGCGCTGCAAGGTGCTTCCATTGTTGAGGAACACCGTATCCTTATGGGTACGGTGGTTGAGAGGGTTCAGTCCATGAAGAGCGGATTGACCGAAGCCTGCACCATCCTTCTGACAGGATTTGAGGTAAGCGGCGTAATTGTGTAAGAAGTATGTCACAGTGTAGACAGTAGACCCCGAGACTCTGTCCGGTGTTCGAAAAGAAAATCCGGACAGAGAGGATCAAATAGTTTTCGTAAGAGACTAAGCATATATGTCTATGTGAATGAGCAGGCATCGTTGCTGGCCGCGACTTCTCCTGCTGCCCCAAGTCTCCGGACTAAAGCAGAGTCTGGAGCGGGCCGAGGAAGAGCTCGGCCGGGTGAATAAACAACTGGAGGAAAAGCAAGGTGTGTAATAACCTTCTATATATCAGAAAGGATTAATGATTTATGTTGACTATAGTGCCATGGTATTTGTAGGAGTGGCGACCGAGGTGGAGATCCTTAAGAAGGCGCTGGCTGAGGCCCAAAAGAAAGCGGCAAAGAAGCAAGCCGCCCGTGAAAAACACGAGGCCAGGGTTGATGAGGTCCAACAGGAGCTCCAGGACGCCGTCAAGAAATGTGAGTCCTTGGGGCACAATATAGCGGATCAAGGGATCTAACTCGCCAAAGCTCGCCAAAGTGCACAAGATGCCCGGGTTGAAGCCCAGGGCACCCTCCAGGAAATTGAAGAGGCCAGGAAAATCGCGGCGGGTAAGGCCTTCATTATGCAGAGCAAATATGTGAAGAAGATGTATCTCTTACTAACCCGGATTTGCAGTTCTCCAGGAGCATTTGCGGATTTACCGCGTAGTGTTGCCGATGCTACGGAGTTCTTCCGAGCCGAAGAGGGGAGCTCGACAGAGAAGCTATTCTGGTTGCAATACCTTGTTCTGGTTGCAATACCTTGCGCCAGAACATCCGGTGCCCTTTAGCGACCAGCTAAAACAGTTGGTCGAATTGCATAGGGTGGCCGAACTAGCCATGAAGGATTTCATAATCCGGCTATGGCCTACCGAAGCTGTACCCAGCAGTTACTTCGGGCCGGTGAAGCGGCTGGTCAGTGCCTGCCCCCGCCTTGATGTCATCAAGCGGTCAATCTGTATCGAGGGTGCGCGGATGGCCTTCACCCGCGTCAAGGTGCAGTAGGCGAAGATGAAGGCTGTAAAACTCGTGACCGAGGGACCGCCCGCTGGCAAGGAGCACCGCATGCCCGAGCGGTATTTTGATGATGTCCTAGAGGGATCTCGCATTGTAGTAGGCCAGTGCTCAAAAGACATTATATTTGAATGCATACGTTCATGTTATCCTGTCCTGTACGGTGAAACATAGCTGATATGTAATATAATGCTTTTTTTTTATAAAATTTTACCTCCTGTGCAGCCGTTTTGTTAAATCTGAGAGTTGGCCAGTCGTCGGCTTCAGCCCCCATGTAGGTAGTATGGGGGTGTTAGGGATGAAATGTAAACACTCTTGATCCAAAAGTTTGGTCCTTGAAGGAGGTGTTTAGCGCAACGAACTAGGCAATCCGACTATGTGACTTTATCACCTCACATAGCCATAGGAGTTTGACAATAAAAATGTAGGTGCAGCCCCTCGTTGGTATCTGTTAATCCCGAATAGGGTGCTGTAGACACCTGATCCGGGAAGCCGATTCATCGCATAAGGCGGAAAAAAATCGCAAAAGATTTTGAACCTCTGAATAGCTTACCAGCTCTCTCCACATCATGACAGTTAGTTTTCGGCTTTCTCTATTAAGGTGTTTGCTCGGATAAACCAGAAACACAATCGCGGTAGTTCTCCCTTTACTACCCTAGCCGATATAGTGGAACGTAAGGTAGTAAGCACAGGAGCCGGGAAACCCAACTATTGACCAAAGACATGATTCGGAGCCGATGCATATAATGCTAAAATTCGGGGTGCCGAACTGTACTGTATAAGTGTTCGGACTTTGTTGCCATAGTATGGAGCATAGTGAAGCCCCTGGCCAATTGAAAGCATACCAAGGTGTACGGGTGCAATTGATAAGAATAGCGAAAAAATGAATTAGTAAGCTAATGCCACATAAGTTGGGCCGCAAACTATTTTCATTATAATTTGATTAATATGTCAAAGACTATTTGTACAAATAGTGCGATAAGCATCCGGGCTATTTGACATGCCAAGATCAAGGGGGACCTTGCGTGTGGGTCCTGACAACAGGTAGAATGATTGTCAAGAAAAACATCTAGAAATTCCCCGCACATGTCTGTGCTACTTGCCGCCTTGGTGTATCCATCCTTCGAAAGGACCGGTGAGCAAGCCGCCGCGAGGGGCCTATGGAAAGGAAACCTGAAAAGGATAAAAAGAAAAGTGAAAGTTTGTGTGTCCAGGGAAGGTCGAGCCGTATTATGGACCACAGTCTGGTTATGCCTCTGTCTCTGCACATTGTATTTTGAGTGCGTAGTTATGTACGCGCGGTACGTATGCCGCCGCTTGGTCGGGACTGATACGGAGGTCGAACTGCTAGTCTAACTCCTGACGAGTTGGACTGTTATGTTGTAGAGTAGTGCGGACTAGTTTGACAGTGTCCTGGAGCTTGGCCGCTGAATTAAAATGCTACCGTAAAAGGCCGCTCTGTACTTCCATTGCCAGGGCCGCGGTGTGCTCCTCGGTACGGAGGGAGCGCTTTCTGTTTCCATAGACTGTTATGACGCTGCGTGGTCCGGGCATCTTGAGCTTGAGATAAGCATAGTGCGGCACCACGTTGAATCGAGCGAATGTGGTTCATCCAAGTAGTGCGTGATAGCCACTGCGGAAGGGGACGATATCGAAGATCAACTCTTCGCTTTGGAAGTTGTCCGGGGATCCGAAGACAACCTCCAATGTGATTGAGCGCGTGCAGCGGGTGAGGGAGTCCTGGATTAAAGGGTCCTCGGGCGTCCGGACTATGATACATAGGCGGACTGATGGGCTGTGAAGATACAAGACCGAAGACTCTCTCCCATGTCCGGATGGGACTCACCTTGGCGTGGAAGGCAAGGTTGGCGCCCTGATATGAAGATTCCCTTCTATGTAACCAACTTTGTACAACCCTAGTCCCCTCCGGTGTCTATATAAACCGGAGGGCTGACGCCGTAGAGGCAATCATAATCATAGTCATACAGGCTAGACTTTTAGGGTTTTAGCCATTACGATCTCGAGGTAGATCAACTCTTGTAATACTCATATTCCTCAAGATCAATCAAGCAGGAAGTAGGGTATTACCTCCATACAGAGGGCCCGAACCTGGATAAACATTGTGTCCCCCGTCTCCTGTTACCATCAACCTTAGACACACAGTTCGGGACCCCCTACCCGAGATCCACCGGTTTTGACACTGACATTGGTGCTTTCATTGAGAGGTCCGCTGCATCGTCACCAAAAGGTTCGATGGCTCCGTCAATCATCTACAACAATGCTGTCTAGGGGGAAGTCTTCCTCCCTGGACTGATCTTCGTATTCAACGACTTCGCAAAGCGGGCCAACTCGCTTGGTGATCTAGAGTAGATCGACAGCTACGCCCCTGTCCATCAGGTCAGATTTGGAACCTTGAACTACGTCGCTGATATCCGCGGAGACTTGATCTTCGGTGGATTCGAGCCCACGGCAGCTGCTCCCTGCCACCGCGATGAACACCACTTAAATCTGTCATCGGATCACACCCAGAAGATAGCGCCCTGCCACCGTGATGAACACGACTTAACTCTGTCATCGGATCATACCCAGGAGATAGTGCCCGTAACTGCTCTGGCCCTAGATCCGGAGCAGAACACGCCGTCCGAGGACAGGAAGCTCAACCACGCCACGGGAGCCGCAGACTCAGCGGCGTTGGAGCCGCACACAGACCCAACCTCGGGTAGAATCTGCGCCACCGGAGCCTCGGACTCGTTTTCGGCTACAGGTTCTGAACCACATGCGTACGCGTATGTCGAGCTTGATCGGACATCGATCGTCGAATTCAGCTCCGCGGACATCTTCTGGCACTCACCTTTAGGCGATGTGCTAAATTCATTAAAAACACTCTCCTTAGCGGGGGACTCACAGCCGAATTATATCCGGTTTGAACTGGAGGCTGATGAAGGAGAATTTTGCTTCCCACCCACCGCCCACTTAATAGCCACTGTCGATTACGACTCCGAAGACATCGATGGTATGGACGACGATGCCGAAGAGGAGCTGGCCCAAAACCCGCCATTTACCAGGCGTTGGACGGCCACCTCCTCCTACGACATATACATGGTGGACACACCCAAAGAAATTTATGATGATGACAAAGAAGACCCAGTGGAAGACAAACCCCCTGAGATACAGCCAAAGCGCCAACGACAGCGGCGTCGCTCTAAGTCACGCTGTGGAAAAGACAGCAATACCGACACAGGAGAAAACAATACTCTTGACAATGCCGAAAACAATGAAGACCCCATTGAACCAACTTATGAACAGGACGAACGGGAAGATGGGCGAGTCAGCCCTGATGAACATGCCGTAAACAAAGACTCGGAGGACAGTAATTATGTTCCACTCTCCGAGGATGAGGTATGCCTCGGCATCGAGGATTTTATCATGCCTGAGGAAGCTCCCGATTAGGAGCGCTTTAAGCGCCGGCTAATAGCCACTGCAAGGAGCCTGAAAAAGAAACAACAACAGCTTCAAGCTGATCAAGATCTGCTCAATGATAGATGGACTAACGTCCTGGTAGCCGAGGAATACGGCCTCGAGCGACCACTCAAAAGTTACCCGAAGCGCAAATTACTACCTCAATTAGATGATGGGGTGCTAGAGCCCGTGCCATCAGTGCACAATGCGGCTGACCGACCACCACGTGTCCGGGACAAAGAGGCAACTCAAGCCGAACACCAGCCCGTACTACCTCACTGTAAAGGCAGGGATAAAACAGCTCGGGCATATACATATGACCTTCGGCAGGACCTGGACAGTAGAGCAGGGCAGAATAGATCGATCTACGGATCACGGGGGCTTGCCCCGACAAGCGACAACGGCTACCTAGCGGGACGCAACAAACATGATCACGCCCGGGCCGAGAACCGCAGACGGACTCCATCCGAGCTACGTCGCGACGTGGCCGAGATAGAGGCGTCGCACACCCCCTTTGCTTCGCTAATGAAGTAATGGGGCATGAATTCCCCGAAGGGTTTAAACCCGTGAACATCGAATCATACGATGGGACAACAGATCTCGCGGTATGGATTGAAGATTTTCTTCTCCATATTCACATGGCCCGTGGTGATGATCTCCACGCCATCAAATACCTCCCACTAAAACTCAAGGGGCCAGCTCGGCACTGGTTGAGCAGCCTGCCCGAAAAATCCATTGGTAGCTGGGAAGACTTGGAGGATGCCTTTCGCAATAACTTCCAAGGTACATACGTCCGACCTCCGGATGCCGATGACTTGAGTCACATAGTTCAACAGACCGGAGAGTCAGCCGGGAAATTCTAGACTAGGTTCTTAACTAAAAAGAACCAGATCATCGACTGTCCGGATGCCGAAGCCCTAGCGGCGTTTAAGCATAGCATCCGCGACGAATGGCTCGCCCGACACCTCGGCCAGGAAAAGCCGAAGTCCATGGCAGCCCTCACGGCACTCATGACCCGTTTTTGTGCGTGTGAGGATAGTTGGCTAGCCCGTAGCAATAACACTGCAAGCAAAGTTGGCACCTCTGAGACCAAAAACAGCAACGGCAAGCCCCAACGCAACATGCACAAGCGTCGAAGCAACGGTGATTATATCGACGACATGGCGGTCAATGCCGGATTCAGTGGCTCCAAGTCCGGCCAGCGGAAGAAGCCATATAAAAGAAACAATCCGGGGCCATCCAACTTGGACCGCATACTCGATCGTCCATGCGAGATCCATGGTTGTCGGATCACGGGTTCCCGCAAAACCCTTAAGATTCGAACACTGGGGTGCGCACGAAGTTTCCCTCCCCCCTACCGATCCATGTCCTAACTGGCTAAGATCTCAAGAACAAACTCGACGAACTCACAACAAAAGGGACACAAGATTTATACTGGTTTGAGCCACCGTTGTGGTGTAATACCCTACTCCAGTGTGGTGGTTGTGGATTGCCTCTTGGGCTGATGATGAACAGTACAAGGGGAAGGACAGCCTTCTGAGGATGAGGTGTTCTTGTGCTTGGCGAAATTGTGTGAGTGAGGATTACTCAATATGAGATGCCTGAGGCTCTGTTCGAGTTAGTTGCCTTCTACTGTGGTGGCTAGTCCTATTTATAGAGGCCCTGGTCCTCTTCACAAATATTGAGCGGAAAGGGAGCCAACAACGGCCAATTTGAAAGGGGACAGCTAGTACAGCTTATCCTGACAAAAGCGGTCTACGCCTGCAAAAGGCTCTGGTGGTGACGCCGCCTTGGGCTCCATGGTGACCTCCGTCTTGCCGTCCTGCTGGTCTTGGTCTCGTTGCACCGATATGGAAACCTTTGCTTGATGCCTCGGTACTCTACGCCTGCGCTTGCCCCCTTAGCACCAACGAGGAAACAAGGAAGTTACACACGCTGGCGCCCGCCTGGTGTCGATCGTCATGGCTCACGTCACGAGAACCTCGCGAGGTTGCCTTGCCTTGATCACTCTGCCCCTCGCGAGCCTGCCTGGCGAGGCCGCTCCTGAGGAGGTCTTGCGTCGTCCGCCTCGCGAGGCTTGGCCCCTCGTGAGGGTCTTGAATGCCTTGTTGGTGAAGATGGGCCGTACGGGCCTGAAAGCAAAGCCACGCCGTGGGCTGCAGGCAGGCATGTTTGGGGACCCCCGTTCCCAGAATGCCGACAATGGCACCCCAGACAAACCAGCCAATCATACCAACAGAGACTGTTGGGTTTTTAAACAGGTCGGAAAATTAAATGCCGAGAACAAGGAGAAGGGGTCGCAAAGTGAGGACGATGACGAGGAGTCTCGTCTGCCAAACATAAGGGGACAGAAGAAGTTACCACCCCCCCCCCCCTCCCCCAAGTAAAAACAGTGAACATGATATATGCTACCCATATCCCCAAGAGGGAGCGCAAACGCGCGCTCAGGGACATCTACGTGATGGAGCCAGTTGCCCCAAAGTTCAACCCATGGTCTTCCTGTTCGATCACTTTCGATCGCAGGGACCATCCGACCATTCGCAGGGATACTGGTCAGATGGTCCCTGCGATCGAAGGTGATCGGGCATGACGACCTTGGATTGAACTTTGGGCGACTGGCTCTAACGCATAGACGTCCCTGAGCGCGTGCTTTGTTAGGCCTCCTCTTGGGAGTCATGCGGATATGAATAGCATGAGTAATGATTGGAGTTGACCTATGCGAGATGATTCTTCCGGTAATCTGATGGGATGTTTTTGAAGGACTAGGGACAACTATCGGCATCTCAGAAATTGTGCTTAAGGATAATATGTTAAACGTTCATCCACATACTAGAATCCTTGAAACCCTCAAGCCCTACCAAGCCATAACATGGTCAGCTCATGGCCATGGGCTTTGGCCCAGGTCGAGAAGACCCTGACCAATACTCAACCATGACCACCATCGATACCCAAACCTATACCCTATGTACCCCATGGGAAACTCTTCACGGAGTACTCGAACAAGCTGGTTCTCATCATTATTTTGATATACTTGCCTACCCGAAGACGGAAGAAGAACTGTTCAGCTGGTTAGGGAACATCTGAAGACGGCCATGTCAAGAAGGAAGAACTATATAAACCGCCATCGTCAAGAAGTGAACTTCCTCGTTAAAGACCGTGCGTATCTACAAACCACTCCTCTCGAAGGGACTAAGTATTTCCATGTCAAAAGGAAGCTCACACCAAGATTTACCGGCCCCCTCCAAGATCACTTCAAGACGAAGAGTAGACGGCTACCAGCTGGAGTTACCACCTGAGTTGCCAACCGTGCACAACGTTTTCCACGCGAGACAACTCCGAAAGTGTTTTCAACTTCCTAACTAGCCCGATCTCTACAAGGACGTCGGTCACCGAGCCGTCGACCCCTAGCCCAATCTAACCTACCGCGAGCTACCCATTAGCAACCTGGATCAAGAAGAACGCCATACACGAAGCCACACCATCAAGTACTTCAAGTTCAATGGAGCACCAGACGGAAGCAGAAGCAACATGAGGACTTGAAGACTACCCAGATCCAAGTTTCTGTATCCCTTTCCGCGCCTAGTCTAGGAATCTCGGGGACGAGATTCTTGTAAGGGGGGGGGGGTAGGTCTGTCACACCCTGATTTTCATGCCACAACACTTAAGCATCATGATAAAATGTGGTTTAACAAAAACTTTTGAGTGTTTTGTCTTTGCTTTGATTGAATGTTTGACTCATGTTTGTAAGTGCTCCAAAAATAAAATAAATTCTCCAACTCTTATACTCCTTCTCCTTGATCCAAAACCTTTCCCAATGATCATGCCATGTGTATAGGACATAAAAATAATTTAGTACACAAATAGTTTTGCCAAATAGTATTTTCAAAAATTAGTTTTCCAAAAACCCCTGAATTGAGATTTGCACTGCAAGTACTTAATTAAGGGTAGTAAAAATCTTTCCCAAAATATATTTGACTCCTATTAGATATAGGATACCTAGAAACCAAAAAAATATAATTTTAAAAGATATTTTCCTATTTTATTTAAAGGATTTTTCTTAAGTCCAGAAATGGTCTTTAATAGGTTAAAACTTATTTTAAAGATTCAAAAATATTTGAGAAAAATCAGGGAAACTCAATGGACATATACTTTCCATATATAAGAGTTTCAACACATGGTCATGTTCAAATTATTGGTCAAACCCCTCAAAAACCCTTTCTGGATATTTCAAGCTTTTGAAATATTTGCAAAGGAAATTTTCTTAATTAATTCCAAGAAAATTCTAGCATGTCACATATGATATATTTGATGATCTTGCAAAGCCTCATGCCTTGAAGATCAAGAAAACATCATCAAACCCCCTCAAAACCATTTTTGTCCATCTTGAAGTTTGAGCAACTCTACATTGCCAAACATGTCCAAATGCTCTCAAACTTGGTGCACATGCTCAAATGGTGTAATTATGCATCTAGACCAAATAGCACAAGTTGGAAAGAAGGATATCTTGATCAAATTGTCCCAAAACCGTTTCTGTCCAGAGCCAAATTTGAACAACTCTACATTGCGAAGTGTGTCCTTTTGATATGAATTTTTGTGGACTTGTTGAAATCATCAAATGATGACACAACGCCAAGTGGTGCATCAAGGAGAACAGATTCGCATGACGAAATCTTGGAAAAGCCAATTCTGTTGATTTCTAGGGTTTACAAAAGTTACATTTGCAACCTTCTTGAAATGATCTCAAATTTGGTGATCAACCTAAATTTCATATGCCATTTGATCATGTTAAATCTCATGGCAAGGACAGTCAATTTACTTGCCCAAACCTACATCAAACACCTTCTGGCAAAAACTTAAAATGCATGTTTTGGCCATTTCCACTAATCTCCTTGAGTCTAAATTTGTACTACAGCCTCATGTGATACTCCTCTAACCCCCTGCATCTTTCCCTGCACGAGAAGCCATGATGAAGGGGGTGAAAAGCTCTTTTTTTCTTCTCTGGACAGCAGCAATTTCACTCTCTCTCCACCCCTCCTCTCTTCTACTGGCTTCCCAAGGCATCCAATGCCATTTCCACTTTGTTTACTCCCTCCCAGAGCCCCCAGACGCAAGTGGCCACGCGAGGACGCGGGAAAAAGCCACACATGCCGGCCAAAGACGCGCTCTGGAGCATGCTACCGTGTTCCCGACCATTGACACCGCGCTCCCGTCCACCTCAGGCCTCCCGAGCGCGCCAGTCGACGTGCCTCGACGTCCACATCACACCAGCAGGGCTCCCACTTGCTCCCGCGCCCTCCTCTCGCCCCTGTGGCGCATGCCTGAGCGCCACCCGCATCCGCCAATCGCTGCCCTCGTCCCTAGCCTGCCTCGCAATCGCTCCTCTCTCTCCCTCTCTCTTTCCCTGGACGTAGACCACGCCCAGGAAGACCCCGACTTGAAGGCAAGCCCTCCCGTGGCCTCCAACGACGGCTACGGCCTCGCCGGCGCACGGCCGCGCTGTGCACCTCGCCCCCTTCTATTTAAGGCCACCCCGAGCCCCCTCTCTACTCCTTTGGCTCTCTCTGCCTCCCGTGCAACCCCTGGACCAACCCGCTCCCCTCCTCGCGCTCTCCATCCGCCACCTTGGCCGGAGCCTTGCCGTTGGCCTCCGCCTAAATTCGCAACCACCACTCCTCCTCCTCCCCTCTAAACCACACTAGAGCACCTCCACCATCACTTCGAGCCCCTCTCGTGCTTCTCCCTCTCCTCCCCGTGGCCGTTCCGTCGAGTTCCATCACCACCGTCGACTTTGCCCGCCACGGTCGATGGTGCGCTCGCGTCTAGCCACCCCTGCGATCGTGGCGCACCTTGGCAGGTGTGGCACACTCTCCCGAGCACGCTGGTGTGCTGGGCGCCGACGGAGGTGGCCGGTGCTGCCGGGGAGAGCGCCGATGCCGCTCGGCCTCGCCTCCTCTGTCTCCCTTCACGCCCGCGCGAGAGGTTGAGGACGAACCTATAGGCGGGCCCCGCTCATCTGTGGCCCAGCCACTGGGCCACGCTGGCAAGTGGAGGCGGGTTCGCCCTCTCCCTTGTCCCCGTAGCGAAGGCGCACTCCACCTAGGCGCCTTTGACGTCGCCCTGTTGTCCGGGTGGCCGAGTCACTGGGCCGGCCCAGTCTTGTTCTGGCGCTTATCTTTGCACCAGTCTTGTGATATAGGTATAAAACCCCCCTTGCTTTGTCTTTTTCTTTTTTCCAGAAACTTGTAAAATCTCCCAAATATTCATATTACCTCCAAATTTGATGATTCAAATTTCTAGTGACTCTATAAATCATGCTCTACCTCATAGATGATCTTGCACATTTTTCTAGAGTACTTTCCTTCACACTTATTTAGTAAATTCCAATTTTCTTAATTCTGTGACAAACTTTAGAAAACCACAGAGGGCTCAAATTTAATCCAAATGACATGATTCAAATTTCCAGATACATCTGAGTTCATAACTTAGGTTATGAACATTTTTCTTAATACTTTCTGTGCCACACAAAATAATGAGCCATTTCTTCATGTTTGTCAACTTTGCAAATCCCTAGGGAAATCATTTCAACTCCAAATCTAGTGAAACCAATTCCTAGATGCTTCTAAAATCATGATTTGTTAAATGGGTGCCTTTGCTCATTTTTCAAAAATATATTTCTGTACACTTCTTGCAAATTCATAAATCCAATGATTCTATCATATTGAAATACAAAAAAAATATCCACTGATCTAGTCCCAATGAAACCACTCTGGTTATTTTACATATAACCAGAGATGTCCTAGAAAAGTCAAATTCATATTTTAAAGCACTTTTATTTTTAGCCTTGTTGTGTTGCTTATATGAATGATTGCTTTCAACGATAGTTGACGAAGTAGACAAAATGCTCGGAGATGGACCAGAAGATTTGAAGACTTTGATGAACCAGGCAACCAGCCCTTTTGACCATGTTGAACCCTTTTATATCATGAGAGCATTTTCATTGTTTCATCAAGTGCATGATGTATCTTGAATGGCAACCTTGCTGGTTTGCCACCGTTCTCTACCAGGAAAAGGGCTATAGCTGATATGGACATTAATGGTGCACCATCTATGTGGTGCGCCATCTGCTATAGCGATGGCGCACGAATCTGATGCGCCATTATTAACATATACTAATGGCGCTTTTGGTGTGTAGTGCGCCATTATTAGTTTTGGAAAAAAAATTGTTAGCAGTGGCGCACCAGGGATAGTGCGCCATTACTAGTTGACATAGTAATGGTGCACCACACCTGCCATGCGCCATTTGTAGTTTTGAAAAAAAATTAAAAAAAATTGATAGTAGTGGCGCACCATGGGATAGTGCGCCATTACTGAATAACTAGTAATGGCGCACTATCCCATGGTGCGCCACTAATAACAATTTTTTTTATTTTTTTCTTCAAAACTACTAATGGCGCACCACACACCAGTCGCCATTAGTAACCACAGTGCTAAATGCACCCCGTGGACCGCCTTTTCAGTTTAAAAAAATAAAAGAAAAATGATGGAAATGTCAAAAAAATAAAAGAAAATAAGTTTCCCATGTGATCTGTGGTCTAGTTGTTGGGAAAATTAAAAATATGAATGTTGACTTTATTTGCAAAATCTCTCTGGAATTTAGTAAAATGGGCATAACTTTTGCATACGAACTCGGATTAAAAAGTTTTTATATGAAAATTCATCTTCTCGAAAAGTTACATCCAAAATCAACCGGGGGAACCCCGTTAAACATCTTCAAAATCCCCAAAAACCTAGCAGAACAAAAGATATGGGGCTTTTAAGATCTAGAGGGGGGAAATGAAAAAAAAATCAAACTTAGTAGTGGCGCACCATTTGCTAGGTGTGCCACTAGTAACAGAAAAAAAATTGGTTTAAAAAAAATAAAATTTTGGATTTTTTTTTAAAATATGATACGTAATATGACCGGGAAGTTTGAAAAGTTTTTTCAAAATATCATCACACTCATGAACATGAACAAAGTCCTAGACATCATAAAGGTTTAATAGGATTGATATGATACTTATATCAACAAGTGCCTGTGAAGTGAGCTGGTGCTGGGGGTTGGATACAACTGCGAAGTTAAGCGTGCTCGAGCTGGAGTAGTGTGAGCATGGGTGACCTTTCGGGAAGTTTGACCATAGAGTGCGATTTGACTTGAGATTAAGCCATAGTGACCTGAGATTAAGAAAAAAACAAAAAAAAATTGAAAAAAAAATGAACATAATTTTGAAAAAAAATTCTGAAAAAAATTCAAAAAAAAATGTTAGTAATGGCGCACTTCTATGTGGTGCGCCATTACTAAGTCAGATAGTAATGGCGCACCAGATAGGCATAGTAATGGCGCGCGATAGGTGTGTCATTACTATCTGGGATAGTAATGGCGCACCAGAGGTGCGCCATTACTATTTTATTACTAATGGCGTGATAATAGTGGCGCACCTATAGTGCGCCATTAATGGCCAAAACAGACGCGCCACTAATTAGCCTTTTTCTAGTAGTGGTTACTTCCTCGTTGATACTTGCATTGTGCATGACCCTACCTTCTTATGAGGGTTATGCCGGTGGGAGTAGATAGGATGCTAAAGTAGTTGCTACGCAAAAAGGGACGGGCATATGCATGGTGATGGAGATAAAGCATTTTTAAAAGACTTCTCGAAAACCCCGCAGAGGTGCCACTTATGCCTGAGGGAGGTAATAACCACTTGATGATGAAGTGGTGTACCGAGGCAAGTGTGTGTGTTGTTTTCAAAAATGGATTGGTTTAAGTTGCGACCGTTATTCCAACCTTACATGCGCAACCACTCTACCCTTATATGGGAAAGGGCATTATTGATTACCTAGGCCGATACTAGCTTGGAGCCTGCATTACTAGTGACGTGAGAGTCGTTGTTGCGCTCTCTCAGGACGGGGTCGTGCCAGGTAGGGCGGCCATGACTGTTTTTACAGGGCACCGGACACACCGTTGGTACCCTGTGCTTGTGGTATGAGATGAATATGGGAGCGTGGCTCCAAAAATTTTAAGATGTGAAATGTTGGGCACGGGGGCTGCTACCAATCGAGTGGACTCTATGTTAGTGTCTTCTAGGGAAAGGTAGTGATCGGGTGCTTACACTACTAGGAAAAGGGCTACTAGCAGCGCGGGTAAAATGGCTACTAATAGTGCGGGTACCCGCGCTACTAGTATCGCGCTACAGCTAATAGTTAGTAGTAGCGCGGGTACCCGCGCTACTACTAACTTTGTTAGTAGTAGCATGTGTGACACCCGCGCTACTGCTATTACAGAACCGCGCTACTACTAACGAAGTAGTAGTAGCGTGCTTATAATACCAGCGCTACTAGTATCCTAAATACTAGTAGCGCTCAATTTGTTCCCACGCCTCTACTAACTATTTGGCATTAAAAAAAATAAAATCAACCAATTCCATTTTATGCATACAATTCCGGGAAACAATAGTGATGGAAAAATGTCACTATCACACAGTTGCCATATTCCTTATTCCTGATTCTACTATCACACAGTTGCCATATCTGCTACCACACAGTTTCTCATTCTACATGTCCTCACTCCAATAGTAAGAAAAATGAAAAGGAAAAATAGAGCTAATCTGCCATTGAAATGTCCTTATTCCTGAGTAATATCCAATGGAACGGTGCAATTGCACTACAGTCTCATGGATTCACTCTGCCGCTTCAACATCTCATTATCCAGCAGCGATAGAAATGAGCATCAGCAAGGCATATAGATATAATGAATAAATGGAGAGGAAGCATAATCTCAGACGATACAGGAGAAAAGGACTAAGATTCTGATACAAAGCGAATATGCACTGTAAGTACACATATATTTCAGTTACAAAAAATATTTCAGCTTAGGAATGCAGTGTATAAATCAGACTAAATAGATAACAATACCGAAGCTTAAATTTTAAATGTGCAGTTTAAGTACGAGCACCTACCAACTGAATATAGCTAGCTAGCATAA
The DNA here is from genome assembly GCA_021605205.1 of Aegilops longissima. Taxonomy (NCBI): domain Eukaryota; kingdom Viridiplantae; phylum Streptophyta; class Magnoliopsida; order Poales; family Poaceae; genus Aegilops; species Aegilops longissima. The sequence continues at coordinate 306,633,132 of CM038681.1, read as the reverse complement.
ATGTCAATTGGCGCATGATTTTTCGTAGTGCATTTGCACTAGGAAACTAGTTCTAACATATCAATATTTTGATCAGCATTATCCTACATACCCTGTGTAGCAGAGTTGATGATCTTATTATCCTACAGACCCATCACTCAAGTGCATAATTAACAGTAGTAACCATCAACAGTACAGATGTATGTAATAACATTACTAACTCAAAGAAGATGCTAGGGGTTCGTTAAGAATGCTAAATATCTCTAAGTTACCAAAGCTAGTGAGAATGATCTCAAATTCGTAAACCCACTTCATTTATCTTGTTCCGACTTGTGAATGGCGACTAAATTTGTTTTAGACAGTAAGGTTGGTAACGGTGCAGCAGAGTGGGAGGATTCAGATAATACTGCAGAAAGAATGGTGGTGGTAATGCAGGAACAGAAGGCGGTACATCTCTAGGAGGAAGCTTAGAGGCACAAAAGTCAATAGGTCAATTCAGTCGAGGAATCTAGGCTCTAGGGGTTACTACGTTCAGTTCAAGCAACTTCATCATTCAAGACGACATGTACGCGCACAACTCCCAACCCACCGCCTCACCTAGGAGGAGAAGCCAAGAGCGCGGAGAGAATCAACACCCCGGCGGAACAGAGTAAGTCGAGAAGAGAGCACCCACCTCCGTTCCCGGCGACGGCGTCAATGCGCTACCCTAAGGTGGTGGCCGCCGATCTCCCAATGCATCTGGCAAAGGAAAAGGCGACGACGACAGGCGGACTCGCGCTTGCAAGCCTGAGAGGGCCGGCGGCAGCGGACGGGCAGCTCATGCAGGAGAGCACCATGGGCCCTCCCTTGCTCGCTTGGTGGTCGTCTCTGTCCCTGCCATAACCACCAACTAGCAGCAGTAGCAATCCATCAGACTAGCGACCAAATACGAAATAGAACTGGGATCAACCTCTGGATCACCTGCAGAGTGCTCAGAACTGTTCCCTCCTTTACCTGAACCCAAATGCACCATCAATCATATTTCCAAGATTCATAAAAACAGAAGTAGGTCTGACTTACGAACCCATGGCAATCTGACTTATGATGTTCAATTTTCCATATCAAATGGATAAGTTCAGTCTTCGAACAAAAAAAGCATAAGTTTCAGAAGAATCGAATCTATATAGCATTAGTTACATACTAGGTTCTTTTGGTGTCATGCCAAGAGTGAATAAAAGAAAATGTTTCTTTAACCCAAGAAAATGTCAGAATTTCCATGGCACGTTTCTACAGACTAGTTATGCGCTGGGGTGTTCTTCTCATGTCAGGAAATAGCATAATTGTGCAGTACGGTTTTTCTGAATCAAGATGTGATTGATCTCTGAATCAAGGTATACACAAATTGGCAATACTTATGATAGAAGAAACCAGTAAATTTAAGAGCATTAAGATCACTACTTTTTTTGCAGATTGGAAAGTACTCCCTCTGTAAAGAAATATAAGAGCGTTTAGACCACTACTCCAGTGATCTAAACGCTCTTATTTCTTTACGGAGGAAGTACCAATTTTTTTTATTTAACTTAAGCTAATTAACTCACATATTCACACTTCGGTAAGCATTCTAGTATCTGGGTTTACAATTCATACTAAAAATTATCTACCTTTCTTTGAACAACACCAAATTTGTCTACCTATGTCGATAAATAGGTACAGATAGCACCAAATTTATACAGAAACTTAAATTACCGAGAGCTGAACCAAACCCTGTGTCATTCACATGAATCACATCATTCTCTACTCTTTTCTACTAACATGCATAGATTTAACTAATTCATTGGGCATGGCACATCATACTCTTCTCACATCGCATTACACAGTTTTCTTGTAATAACCCTATTATCTGAGATAAACACCTAAGATCATACTATGTGCACTTGACATTACCTAAGCTCTCCTAGAACTGCATTCTCTATGTCTACATATGCTACAAACATTGCCAAATTTTTACTGAAACATTTTTCTGTGTGTGAATGCAGAAACTTAAATTACTCAGAAGTGAACCCAGCCATGTGTCACACCACTATCCACTCTTTTCTACTAGCAAGTGTAGCATGCACAGATTAAACAAGCTCATCTCACACCACAAAACAAATATCCATCTCAAGGACAGAGCAGACTCACCATGAGCCATGGAGAACTTCAGAGCTTCAGGGATGCCCCTCTCCCCCATTGGCTGCGGCGGTAGCGGCACCGCGTCTAGCAGCGTCTGGGCCCTCGGCACGACCTGGAACTGGCCGTCTCGGCAGGCATCCTCCGGCGGTGGCATGGACATGGTCGTCTTGTGCTGCGGCATCAAGGTTGTCCACCTCCTCGTCCAGCACGTCGTACCTAGCCTTCTGGTTGCCATAGCCGTGGTCATTCGAAGGCAGAAGAGGTTGGATCTACAGCACGAAGTTGCCCCGCATGAGAGGAGATGGAGAAGAGATGTGGGCGGAAGGAGGAGGAGGAGGGCGTACCTTGGGCTATGACGAGGTCGTGCAGCCCGTCGGAGATGCTGCTAGCATCGACAGCCACCGCAGCAAGCTCCCGGTGTGCCTCACCCCACCAAGAGAAGAGAAGGGGGTGGATCCCGTTGCGGCCAGGGAGGGTCCACGGAGCTACAGGTGAGTGCGGGTGCGGATCCGGCGGTGTCGTCGCCCCATTCCCATCCCCATCCATGTGTGGGTGAGGGGCTGGGGTTTTGGGCGTGGTCGCCCCATCCATCCCATCCATGGGTGGGCGGAGGTGTCGCCCCATCCATGGGAGGGTGGGTGGAGCTGTTGGCCCATCCATCCATGGAGGGAGAGGTGAGGTCGCCGGTGGGGGTCGGCGGTTGTGGGATTATAGAGGAATCCGGGTGGTGGGGAGAGGATGGAGGAGCTCGAGTGGATCTGTGACGAGGGATGGCAGAGGAGAGAACGGGGAAGGGGTGGCCCGCAGTGGAGGGGATGTCGATCTACATCGGGGGGTGGGTGGTGTGGGAGTGGAGTGGGACGGTTGTTTGTGGGGTGGGTGGTGCGGGTGGAGTGACAAGCTTAGTACTACTAGCGTGGGGTGTTTCATCAGCGCTACAGCTATTCACTTAGTAGTAGCACAGGTTTACAACCCGCGCTACTACTATGGCATGTCCATGAGATATGGATGGAGATATTTAGTAGTAGCGTGTTTTATTGGGCCACGTGCTACTAGTAAATATTAGTAGTAGCGTGGGTCAACATAGCACGCTACTAGTAATTAGTAGTAGCGCGGGTCAGTATAACATGCTACTAGTAAGCTCATGTAGATGTAGTAGTGTTACCCCGGTTACTTGAGGTACCGCGGGTCGTGGATGACACGGAAGTTCCCCGGATCTTGTGTGTAAAGTGTGCAACCTCTGTAGAGTGTAAAACTATTCGAATAGCCGTGTCCACGGTCAAGGACAGCTGGGTAACCGCTCTTGGGCTACGTCCAAATGTTTGTGAAACTGGTGAGTGTGTATGGAGAAGTGGAAAGAATTACTTGGGTCAAGTCAAAGAACTTGACATGATTAAGTTGGGTTGATGCCCACTCTAATTATGTTGATATCTGTAACATGTTCTCATGGTTACTTGAATTCTTATGATGCATGTCTTACAAGTTGTTGAACATGTCATTGCACTCAAAATTAGCTTTCTGCAAAATGACCTACTTAGTGCTATATCATGCATTGTTGTACCTTGTTTTCAAAAGATGGTTTTCTTGCGAGTGCATTGAAAGTACTCATTGGCTTGCCACTGTTTATTTTATTGGCCAGGCTTGAAAGAACAGGATATGATGAAGAACACTTCGGCGACGATCATGCGAGCTATGACGCTTCCCAGTCAGAATGCCTGTAGGGTTAAGGCAGATGGCATGGGTCCAAGTTATCGACGAAATTTCCACTGCGAAGTTATACTCAAGAATTGACCATAATGGTTCTACTTGTGTAATACGGTCTGTATGGATATACGACTCTTGTTATTCAGCTTCTGTGTGTTCAGTGAGCACTGATCTCTGGGATCACTATACACGTGCATTTGGTGATCATGACTTATGAGTCGGGGTCCCCACAGAGCTGGTATTAGAGCCATCCTGACTGTAGGAAGCCTTAGTTAGCATGGTCGTTAGTTAGGGTAGGACTATTTCCAAAACTACTACTAGTTTTCAAAACTATCTATACTTCTCTTCCCTTCTCAGTTTTTCTTTGAAAACCAAGGTGTACTTTCCTTATTTATCTCTTCCCCTTCAAAACTTTTGCAAATGGTCGCTAGTACCTTTAAGCCCCTGACCACTGGATTCCCTATAACCCACGTGGGTAACCTAGAAGAAAGACATCTTGCCAGACATTCACCCACACCTTCTGAACACAAGTTTGGCGGCAGCACCAGAAGACGGTACCAACAGAAGATACCTTCTCAAGGAATTAGGACATCAAGACCTCGAAGATGGTGACACCCTCGACACTGCCCCAGGATGATGCAACCTTGGCCTACGATGATCAGGTTATAGGATATGCAAAATCATGATATATATCGCTAATAGAGCAACCCTGCCCTTACTGTTGTTGTATCGGCAACCACCCGTGGATGAGAACCTCGCCATTTGGTCCGCCTTACTATTAGCAGGAAAGCGGTTCTCTTCGTCCCCCGCTCTTGGTGTCGATGTTGTCATCAACGTAACCGATAGGTTGGACCTCTACTGTGCCTTGTTAATGTCATTGCATAAATGATTGCTTACCTGAAACCCTTGATGACTTAAAAGGCAAAAGGGATCGTCATGATTAAGAAGACAACACAAGACCGAGTCAATGCCAGCTATGAGGAGCCACCATCACCCCATCACTTCAACATGCGAGAAGTTGTTGAAGACTCTTAAGGCTCAACCCATATCGTTTCATCGAGCAACTACAAGAGACGTAGCAACACCTGAGAAAAACTCAAAAGACTGCACGAGGCACAAGGCACGACTACTGAGTCCGAGAACCCCTAGGGTAGGATGAGTCGTGTACCCCCTATGCGCAGTCATGTCCGTATGATGGTTCAAATAGAACCATGATTGTGTGTTGCTTGTTTTTATTTGTTTGTGTTTTGATACTTTTGCCCTAGGCAACAAGTACGCGACTATATCACCTTCCTTACCTTGTTTCTTTTGTTTGGCCCTTTCGGCACTTGTTTGTTTGCACTTGCACTATAGAACCCCCTTTAGGCATCCCACATCCTCAATGCTACTTCTCCTTCTCATCTCTCTTATCAACTGGAGGCTAGCTAGACAAGATGCACCAAGGGTTCCACCTTGGCAACCAACTAGCAATGAAGACTTTTTCTACAACCTCCATGACCGAGTGCTACCCCGTAGAGTTATGTTTGACCCTCCAAACTAGAAACCCATTCCTAGACCCTTTGAGACCTCAGAAGACACCCCACCTTGAATCCTTAACCATGTGCTTAACCCACATAATTGCAAGTAAACAAGTTAAGCTACAAAAGGCCTTGCTTATCACTGGGTTCATTATGGAACTAATGGGCATAGTGAACGAGCACATTATCATCCTAAGATAGCACTAGAACTGAGGATGCCATAGGAAAGACCAAATTGAGGATATAGGAATAAAGGACAAATGACTTGATGAGTTTATATCAGAGACCTTGAGGAATTATCAGAGACTCTTCGGTGGATTATAAGGCTTTCATGTTGGTAGATGAACTTGGTGGGATCAGTTAATAGAGTAGCATGACTCTCATTGCCCCTGAGTAAATTGGATTTAGTAGGACAATTATGATCGCAAGCTAAAATTCTTGGAAGTATAAGGATTTGACTTAACCAGGGATATTGATAGGAGATAGTTGTTACGATGATGACTTGGGGGAGGCATATAGAAATTCTTGTTGGACATGATATTTGGATTTAAATAGGTGATCCTAGAGGAGTATAGGTGGTGAGAAAGTCTACATGGTTCGGAGTAAATTGGATTTAGACTGATGATCTCGATCATGATACCATGTTTCTCGGTGGGCGATAAATAAGGAGATTGGGTTAATTGTCGGAGTTGATTTAGGGTTCTATATAAGCTTGACCTTGGAGTTTACTTGACCATGATAATGGGAATTGGTGGACTGACTATAGTAAGGTAGCCCTTTCAAGTATTTGGGGATTATAGGACATTAGAAGATCATGTGGAACACCATAGACATTGGATTGGTAGAATTAATGAATTATGTAGTTAATGGGCTTTTGGAGTCGATTCATAGGAAAGGAAATTAGATCTTGGAGTGGCATACGACGTGTTTACTTAGGATAAGGATGCATTATCTTGACATTGGGAGAATAAGCTGAGCACTTGGATTGTGATGTTTAATTCGAGCTTAGCGGCTTGCACGTTCTACCCATGGATTTTTGCATGGATATGTGATTGGGGATAATTGACATGTATAGCTTTGTCAGGCATCCTCTTGGGAGTCATGAGGATATGAATAGCATGAGTAATGATTGGAGATGACCTAGCCGAGATGATTCTTTCGGTAATCTGATGGGATTTGTTTGAAGGACTAGGGACAACTATCGGCATCTCAGAAACTGTGCTTAAGGATAAGATGTTAAACGTTCACCCACATACTAGAATCCTTGAAACCATCAAGCCCTACCAAGACATAACATGGTCAGATCATGGCCATGGGCTTTGGCCCAGGTCGAGAAGACCCTGACTAATACTCAACCGTGACCACCACCGATACCCCAACCTATACCCTATGTACCCCGTGGGCAACTCTTCACGGAGTACTCGAACAAGCTGGTTGTCATCATTATTTGGTGATATATTTGCCTACCCGAAGACGGAAGAAGAACCGTTCAGCTAGTTAGGGAACATCTGAAGACCGCCATGTCAAGAAGGAAGAACCATATCAACCGCCATCTTCAAGAAGTGAACTTCCTCGTTAAAGAGCATGCGTATCTAAAAAACCACTCCTCTCGAAGGGACTAAGTATTTCCATGTCAAAAGGAAGCTCACACCAAGATTTACCGGCCCCCTCCAAGATCACTTTGAGATGAAGAGTAGACGGCTACCAGCTGGAGTTACCACCTGAGTTGCCCACGGTGCACAACCTTTTCCATGCGAGACAACTCCGAAAGTGTTTTCAACTTCCTAACTAGCCCGATCTCTACAAGGACGTCAGTCACCGAGCCATCGACCCCTAGCCCAATCTAACCTACCGCGAGCTACCCATTAGCAACCTGGATCAAGAAGAACGCCATACACGAAGCCACACCATCAAGTACTTCAAGTTCAATGGAGCACCAGACGGAAGCAGAAGCAACATGAGGACTTGAAGACTACCCCATATCCAAGTTTCTGTATCCCTTTCCACGCCTAGTCTGGGAATATCGGGGACGAGATTCTTGTAAGTGGGGGTAGGTCTGTCACACCCTGATTTTCATGCCACAACACTTAAGCTAATTGTGACGCCCCCGATTCAATCGTACACTAATCATGCACGCAAACGTGTACGATCAAGGTCAGGGACTCACGGGAAGATATCACAACACAACTCTAAAATAAAATAAGTCATACAATCATCATAATACAAGCCAGGGACCTCGAGCGCTCGAATACAAGTGCTCGATCATAGACGAGTCAGCGGAAGCAACAATATCTGAGTACAGACATAAGTTAAACAAGTTGCCATAAGATGGCTAGCACAAATTGGGATACAGATCGAAAGAGGTGCAGACCTCCTGCCTGGGATCCTCCTAACTACTCCTGGTCGTCGTCAGCGGGCTGCACGTAGTAGTAGGCACCTCCAGTGTAGTAGTCGTCGTCGACGGTGGCATCTGGCTCCTGGGCTCCGACATCTGGTCGCAGCAATCGGATAGAGATAGGGAAAAAAAGGGGGAACAATGCAACCGTGAGTACTCATCCAAAGTACTCGCAAGCAAGGAGCTACACTACATATGCATGGATATATGTGTAAAGGACCATATCGGTGGGTGAACCGCAGAATGCCGTAATAAGAGGGGATAGCTAATCACCGTCGAAGACTACGCTCGCAGCCTCCGTCTTGCAAGCATGTAGAAGAGAGTAGATCAAGTCCTCCAAGTAGCATCGCGTAGCATAATCCTACCCAACGATCCCCTCCTCATTTCCCTGTTAGAGAGCGATCACCGGGTTATATCTGGCACTTGGAAGGGTGTGTTTTATTAAGTATCCGGTTCTAGTTGTAATAAGGTCAAGGTACAACTCCAAGTCGTCCTGTTATCAAGATCACGGCTATTCAATAGATTAACTTCCTGCAGGGTGCACCACATAACCCAACATGCTCGATCCCATTTGGCGGACACACTTTTCTCGGGTCATGCCCGCCGCGAAAGATCAACACGCCGCAGCCCCACCTCACGCCAACAGAGAGGTCAGACGCGGTCTAAACCTAAGCTGCGCAGGGTGCAGGCCCATCGCCCTTAGCACACCTGCACGCTGTAACGCCGCCGAAGCAGACCTAGCCTAGCAGCGTTCTAGTCCAATCTGGCGCGCCGCCACTCGATCCGACATCACGAAGGCTTGGTGATACCACGACGCCGAGTGCCCATAAGCTGTTCGCGTAGATGGTTAGTGCGTATAGACCAAATGGCGAGACTCGGATCAAATACCAAGATCTCGTTAAGCGTGTTAAGTATCCATGAACGCCGACCAGGGCCAGCCCACCTCTCTCCCACGTGGTCTCAACCTGCCTGCCGCTCCGCCACAAAGTAACAATCGGGGCCGCCAGAACCCAGGCTCACCTCTACCGGGATGGAGCCACCCGTCCTTTCAGCCCCATCTCGAACAGTATCACAGGTAATGTAATAGTGTAAAGTATATAGTATATGCCCGTGATCACCTCCAAGTGATCACAGCCCGAAGAGTATAGCATGGCAGACGGACAAGAGTGTAGGGCCACCGATGGAACACTAGCATCCTATACTAAGCGGTAGGATAGCGGTAAAGGTAACAACAAGAGTAGCAAGGACACGCTATGCAGCGATATAGGATTAATCGAAAGCGGTAACATGCTACAAGACTCTAATGCAAGCAGTATAGAGAAGAATAGGCGATATCTGGTGATCAAGGGGGGGGGCTTGCACGGTTGCACAGCAAGAAGGAGGGGTCATCTTCGGTGTAGTCGAGCACACGGACATCGGCACCTGTCTCAGAGTCTACCGGAAAGAAGTAACGGAGGGGGAACACAATAAATCACAGAGCAATCAAATGTAAACAAAGCAAGACGCGGCAATATGCGGTGCTAGGGGTGACCTAACGTAGTGGTAGGTGATACCAGTGAAGGGGGGAAACATCCGGGAAAGTATCCCCGGTGTTTCGCGTTTTCGGACAGATGAACCGGAGGGGGAAAGTTGCGTGTTTGCTATGCTAGGGATGTGTGGCGGACGAACGGACTGCTTATCCGGATTCGTCTCTTCGTTCTGAGCAATTTTCATGTAGAAAGTTTTTTCATCCGAGCTACGGATTATTTAATATTAATTTTCAAAGTTTTAATTCATTTTTAGAATTAACAGTATTAATTTAATTAGGAAATGCCATTATGACGTCAGCATGATGTCAGGGTGATGTCAGCAGTCAGCGTTGACCGTTGACCGGTCGAGCGAGGCGATGGGGCCCGTCATCATTGACCTTTATCTAATTATGTTATTAAGGTTAATTAACAGGTTAGTTAGATTAATTAACAAGATTAATTAAGTTAATTAATTGGTTAATTAATTAATAATTTTAATTAATATTATTTTTTCTGCTCTTTTTTTTACGTTTTGAGGCGGGCCCGTTTGTCGATGGCCTAGAGGGCCTAACAGGCGTGCGTGCTCACGGCGCTGCGGCCCTAGCGCCACGGGCGAGCCAGGCGATGGCCTCGGGCACGGCCAGTGGCGCGCCGCCGGTGACAAGGAGGCAGCAGGGCGGCGAGGTAGCGGACGACACGCACGTGGTCGAGAGCGAGGCGAGGCGCGGCGGCCGTCGATGGAGGAAAAGGCGGAGCAGCCGACGGGGCTGCGGGCGGAGCGGGGACGGCGGCGTGGGCGGCAACAGCCGCAGTGGCACGGCGGCGGCAGGCGCAATGGGGTATGCGGATAACTTGCTGGTGCGTGTGCGTGCTCACCGCGAGCACGAGCACCGGGGCGCGTGCACGACTGCGGGGACGACGCGAGGAGCAAGAGGAAGAGAGGCCGGGGGGCCTCACCGCGGATCCAGAGGGGTCAAGGCAGCGGGCTCGGGCAGGTCGACGGGACGAGGCGGCAGAGAGGAGGCAGGCGGTGGGGAGGAGGAAGCAGGCGGCGAGGTAGCTCGGCGTCGTGGCCTCGGCGAGGTCCTCGGCATGGCGCATCCAGCTCGGGAAGAGGGAAGGCGAGGCGGTCCGGCGATGTGCGGTTGAGGACGAGGCGGCGAGGTCCAGGGTGACGGCGTTTGAGCGATGGGGTCGGAGCCAGGCCGCGTCGGGCAGCGGCGGAATCGGGCGTGCGCCCCCCGATCCGGATCGAGGAGGAGAGGGGAGAGATGAGGGAATCGTGGGGCGGTGGGGCGGACAGGTTAGGGTTTGGGTGTCACGGGGTTATGGAGGTGTGGGGTGGGCGGCCTAGTCGGCCTAGTGGGTCGAGGCCCAAAGAGGCGGATGGCCCATGGGCAGTCGGCCCAGCTTGAGTGGGGAAGGGCTTTCTCCTTTTTTTTTTGTTTTTGTTTTGCATTTTCTCTTATTTATTTCTTTACTGTTTTATTTCATTATATGTATTTAGGTTTCCTATAAAAGCACGGTTCCCTCACCATAAATACCTAAGCATTTATTTGCACACTCCGAGCATTTTAGTTTAATATTTTGAAAACTTTTATTGTTGACATAATTTGAATTTGAACTTTGAAACGGTTTCGAATTAACTCGAGATTAACTACAGTGACACAGGTGACGTGGCATCATTACCAGAGGGTTTCTGTAGCATGATTACCCGGGTGTCACAATTCTCCTCCAATACAAGAAATCTCGTCCCGAGATTTAAGAGGCGGTGTAAGGGGTAAGCTTCGGGACACGAAATTCTAGCGAGTGTTCTTGGTATTGGTTGCCCTTCTCGAAGAGATCGATCCATTACGATGTCTTCATTTCTCTGCTTCAGGTCATCATGATCAAGTCGGCATCCTTTCTTCGGGAACTCCATCGTACTTACGAAAGAATAAAGGGTGTGTATTCCGGGAGAACGGACCTCTGCTAGGTTGACTATCGGGTCGATAACATCGGTAAGGTGGCGGGAAGTAACTCTCGAATCGAAACTTAAGAAAATATCAAGAGCAAAGTAAGGAGGTATCATAGGAACTTTCGAGAGAGCAGGCAACTGTTCGATGCCTGAAACAGGGCGTGAAAGGGGCTCAAAGCAATCGGGAATAAGTATTGCGTCCGGTAACCGATTTGATGATCCCTCGGAAGGTGGCTCGTGAAATACATACGAGGCCGCACGCGAGGTACAACCTTGGGAACAGGGGGTGCAGGAGAGTTAGGTTTCGATCCTGTGGAACTGTGGGTTATGGGCCCACCATGTGGTTCAAAAGTAGGAAGGACGCCAACATATTGCACGGTCATGGTAGCAAGGCATGGCAGAGGATAGCCTGTCAGTTATGTTGGCAACACCGTTGGTACCAAGGGCGAGGGAGAAGAGAACCATTTTCCTGCTCGTTAAACGAGGCGGACCAATAGGCAAAGTTCTCCTCCATCGGGGGTTACTAGTATGCTATCAACAATAGTAACAGGGTCACACTGACAGAGTTGTAAACCGAGGTGTTTACCTAAGCAGGAGAATATTACTGCTTAGATCATATAGATCACAAGAAACGTTAACCCAACAAATGGAAAGAAAAATTATGATTATCAGATTAAACAGAACAATGGAAAGGATAATGTGTTTAAACACATATTTCAAAGGTATATCCTTCGGAAGAACGAGCAAAGCATGATATCCATGACAGGATATAATGTAGTAAACTGCTTAGGTAGGGGAGAGAATTTTCATGACATTACCCATACAACGGTGTTTGGCTAATCGAGCAGGAAACATTTAGCATTGGGCTTCAAATGTTTTTGTTGAAAATCGGAGTACCATGGACATGCTTCGAGATAGCACTGACATGGTTTGGAAGCAAAGGTCAGACTTTGTATTCACAAAGGATCCATCAGGAACATCTTATAGAATAAGTCTTACAATTTCCTTATGGAAGAATGGCTAACCTTACTGAAAAGAGGGGGTATTATAACAATGGGTTCCCCAGCCAGGTGTGCTAGGCATGACATCACCTTACCGGGCCATATAAAGACCAATGTTAAAACTCCTGGAAATATGTTCAAGCCATCATATCTGACCCGAGATTTGGATCTGATTGGTGTCAGGACACCTCAGACTCATGATGCCTGAGATGGATGGGTGCAACTCAATTTGACGTGATGGAGTTGCAAGATTCTTGGGAAATAAACTATGGAAGCAAGTTCTGAATCATGAGATCATCATTAAACCAAGGAGAGGGTGAGGAGGTGGCTGATGAACTCAGCGAAAATTCATTGGGATTTCCAAAAGATGGATTTCCACAATTAGCTGAACAAGGAGATAACATTTGTCAGATCAAATGAGATAATGAGATACGCTTGAGGAAAACATACCCAATTAAACATTGGTTGAAAGGTGCGCCCGAAATATGGGTTGGGTTGCACGACCAATGTCAGAATGGTGATTCAATAATCAATAGTCCAAGAATGAACGGCCGACCATTAACTTCAAAGCAATAGGGTTGCTAGAAGGGCAGAATCCAAACAGCACCGTTCACTTGTTGGTACCCCAGTTGGAATCAACTGAGGACCAAGAAAGAATGGTGATGGTGAGAAGTATCACTATACCAAGAATTCTTAAGAGGTGGTGAAATGCCCACAACATTCTTGACATAAAAGGTGGTAATATTCCATGGTAAAGAAGAACAATGCTGGGTAGCAAGGAACTCAAGGTATAACACAAAACACGAACAAGTTTGTGTTGGAGGGAAGGTAATAAAGTGGTTGATGATAACACAAATCATCGAGTCAAGGATGGTATTTCTCATCATGAACTCAATTGATATCCTGGAAGAGCTCATAAGGTTGATGATGATCACGACACATTTGTCGAGAGATTTCATGAAGATGTAATCAAATAGCAACGACATCAAGTCAAAGGAATGAGGTAGCGGAAGGTTATTGGAACCATGGGTAGGACACAAACTTGAAATCAAGATTATTGTTCAAGGAGAAATGATATGACGAGGAAGATCGACGTAAGCTTAGCTCATCGTCGAAAATTTTGTGCTCCGGGTTGAAGGACCCGGTAGCAGAGTTAAAATTTAGCACGATAATGATATAGCCAATCAGGCTAGCAATGACTTGAAGGATTAATAAACGCATAAGCAATGAAGAATACTTAGAGTTATTGAATCGAAGTGCGGAATTGATTCACTTATCAGTGTTCTCGGTTGACGACAACCCAGAACCCATGAAAATTAGAATCGGTGAGAAATAACAGTTGATGAAGAACCCATAAGAAGTTATGTAGTTTCATGATATTCTCGCGGTACCAGAGGGTATACTCAAGGGTAGATCGGGATAGAGGTTGGACAAATGAAATCATTTGCAGAAGGCAAGCACTTAAATTGTCCAAGAAATGGGATCAAAGAAGAACAATATGGTCGAAACCACGGTCGCAAAAGACCAAGCATAGATAAGAGAAGAAGTTATAACAAGGGGATTATTATTACTACGAGAAGCTTCCATGATAAGTTCCACCTCGGGTCCATGGGCATGAACACAAAGTTCATGGTCGACTCCCAGTTCTCCAAAGCATAGCCTTACATTCACTTCTCGTTTCGATAATGGCATTAGTGTTGAAAGTTTTACCTGGTGAAAACCAGATGAGTATGACCCGTGAAAACTTCCGAGTTCACACATAGTAAGGAAGGCATAGGTTCAACCCATCAGGGCATCTTAGGAACATATCTTCAAGACTAAATGATACAAGCTCGAAAGTAGAGCATGGTTGACAAAAGGAGAGGATACAATTTACCAAAGGCATTATGTATCGGAGAAAGAACTCACAAAGTGATTAATTATGAAGGACACTGTCGGATAATAATCCAACAGTGGATATGGCGATCCACAATGGAGCTGATGTGAGTATCGATACCCAATCAGAGGAAGAAAGAATGCAAATGCATCGGTTTATAGAACATCTGAGTAATTCAACATTTAAATAGCAAAGGAATTATGATTTTCAAATCAAGGGATCAGGAGCAAATGCTCTGATCAAGGATGGATAAGTTTAATAGACTTAGGGGTACAATCGACGGCAATTTGATTGGTCGATAACCATCTCATGATTAAAATGACGTCTGAGCCGGGAGGATGAATTCTAGGATCTGATTGAGGATGGCGAGCATTCGCAACATTTTGAATCAACGGGCTCAAAATGATAATGACAAGGGATGCCAATAAGATTATAGAATTATGGGATTAACCATAATGCAAGCAAGTAAGAATTTCAAGAGCAATAGGCTACTCAGGATTTTCAGAAGTTCAAATAGTATTTTGAATACTTTTGTGAAATACATGAGTCAACTGGGGATGAGCAAATATCCGGTGAGTGCTAGAAATTATCCATGGTGATATTCAGGTGGCAAAAAACAGCAAGGCAGTAAGCTCAAGGATTCTCGGAACAACAGAGAGAATTTCGGGATATCTTGTAATAACAAGATCAACTGAGGATGAAGGTATGAACGATAATTGTAGGTAGTTATCCATAAGGGTATATTGGTGGTAGGGGATTGTAAAAGCGATGCAATAAAGTCTTAAGAGAACATCGTAGAGTATCTTCGGATTCTTCTGGTGCAGCAGACGATCATCTGTAAAAAGGGCCTCCCCGGGAGAAAGTATTATCGAGAACCTAGAGTAAGAGTTAGTAAAATCGTTTAACCCGAATAGAAGAGATGTCAGTGGCCCAGAGTATAGGTCGAGGAATAAAAGATCCTAATACCACCCAATGGCAACGTGTGCCCGTAAGACACACAGCCATGTTAGTAAAAGTTTGCAATGTCTAGACTTGACTTCGGCCAAGGAGTTGGAAAGGGGATTCCTACAGGCAGTCGGCTCTGATACCAACTTGTGATGCCCCCGATTCAATCATACACTAATCATGCACGCAAACATGTACGATCAAGATCAGGGACTCACGGGAAGATATCACAACACAACTCTAAAATAAAATAAGTCATACAAGCATCATAATACAAGCCAGGGGCCTCGAGGGCTTGAATACAAGTGCTCGATCATAGACGAGTCAGCGGAAGCAAAAATATCTGAGTATAGACATAAGTTAAACAAGTTCCCATAAGATGGCTAGCACAAACTGGGATACAGATCGAAAGAGGCGCATGCCTCCTGCCTGGGATCCTCCTAACTACTCCTGGTCGTCGTCAGCGGGCTACACGTAGTAGTAGACACCTCCAGTGTAGTAGTTGTCATCGACGGTGGCGTGTGGCTCTTGGGCTCCAACATCTGGTCGCAGCAATCGGTTAGTGATAGGGAAAAAAAGGGGGAACAAGGCAACCGTGAGTACTCATCCAAAGTACTCGCAAGCAAGGAGCTACACTACATATGCATGTATATATGTGTAAAGGGCCATATCGGTGGACCGAACTGCAGAATGCCAGAATAAGAGGGGGATAGCTAATCCTGTCGAAGACTACGCTTCTGGCAGCCTCCGTCTTGCAGCATGTAGAAGAGAGTAGACTGATGTCCTCCAAGTCGCATCGCATAGCATAATCCTACCCGGCGATCCCCTCCTCATTGCCCTGTTAGAGAGCGATCACCGGGTTATATCTGGCACTTGGAAGGGTGTGTTTTATTAAGTTTCCGGTTCTAGTTGTCATAAGGTCAAGGTACAACTCCACGTCGTCCTGTTACCGAAGATCACGGCTATTCGAATAGATTAACTTCCCTGCAGGGGTGCACCACATAACCCAACACGCTCGATCCCATTCGGCCGGACACACTTTTCTGGGTCATGCCCGGTCGCGAAAGATCAACACGTCGCAGCCCCACCTAGGCCAACAGAGAGGTCAGCACGCCGGTCTAAACCTAAGCGCACAGGGGTCTGGGCCCATCGCCCTTAGCACACCTGCACATTGCGAACGCGGCCGGAAGCAGACCTAGCCTAGCAGGCGTTCCAGTCCAATCCGGCGCGCTTCGCTCAGTCGCTGACGTTACGAAGGCTCCGGCTGATACCACGACGTCGAGTGCCCATAACTTTTCCCGCGTAGCTGGTTAGTGCATATAGAACAAATGGCCAGACTCAGATCAAATACCAAGATCTCGTTAAGCGTGTTAAGTATCCGCGAACGCCGACCAGGGCCAGGCCCACCTCTCTCCTAGGTGGTCTCAACCTGCCTTGTCGCTCCGCCAGAAAGTAACGAATGGGGCCGTCGGGAACCCAGGCCCACCTCTACGGGATGGAGCCACCGTCCTTTCAGCCCCATCTCCGAATAGTATCACTGTAATGTAATAGTGCAAAGTATATACTATATGTCCGTGATCACCTCCAAGTGATCACAACCCAAAGAGTATAGCATGGCGACGGACAAGAGTGTAGGGCCACCGATGGAACACTAGCATCCTATACTAAGTAGTAGGATAGCAGGTAAAGGTAACTCTTGATAGTAGCAAGGACAGGCCTTGCAGCAGTATAGGATTAATCGAAGGAGTAACATACTACACTACTCTAATGCAAGCAGTATAGAGAAGAATAGGCGATATCTGGTGATCAAGGGGGGGGGGGGGCTTGCCTGGTTGCCTGGCAAGAAGGAGGGGTCATCTTTGGTGTAGTCGAACACACGGACATCAACACCGGTCTCAGAGTCTACCGGAAAGAAGTAACGGAGGGGGAACACACTAAATAACAGATCAATCAAATGTAACACAAAGGAATACGCGGCAGTATGCGGTGCTAGGGGTGACCTAACGTAGTGGTAGGTGATACCAGTGAAGGGGGGAAACATCCGGGAAAGTATCCCCGGTGTTTCGCGTTTTCCGACAGATGAACCAAAGGGGGAAAGTTGCGTGTTTGCTATGCTAGGGATGTGTGGCGGACGAACGGACTGCGTACCTGGATTCGTCTCTTCGTTCTGAGCAATTTTCATGTAGAAAGTTTTTTCATCCGAGCTACGGATTATTTAATATTAATTTCAAAGTTTTAATTTATTTTTAGAATTAGCACAATTAATTTAATTAGGAAATGCCATTATGACGTCAGCATGATGTCAGGGTGATGTCAGCAGTCAGCGTTGACCGTTGACCGGTCAAACAGGGCAGTGGGGCCCGTCTATCATTGACCTTTTATCTAATTAGGTTATAAAGGTTAATTAACAGGGTTAGTTAGATTAATTAACAAGATTAATTAAGTTAATTAATTAATTAATAATTTTAATTAATATATTTTTTCCTGCTCTTTTTTTTACGTTTCAGGGGCGCGGGCCCCGTTTGTCAGTGGCCCAGAGGGGCCTAACGCGTCTTGAGCTTGCGGGCTCACGGCGCGACCACTAGCGCCCACCGGGCGAGCCCAGCGATGGCCTCGGCGCGCGAGCGGCGCCGCCCGGCGACAAGGAGGCAGCCAGTAGCCGCGAGGTAGGGGGACGACACGCACGTGGTCCCGGCGAGTCTTGGCGCGGGCCGTCGCCGGAGAAGGCGGAGCAGCGCGACGGGGTTCTTGAGGCGGAGGCGGGCGGCGGCGGCGGCAACAGCCGCATGTGGCACGAAGCGGCGACGGCGCGACGGGCGCGCGGATAACGCTGTGTGTGTGGCGTGCTCACCGCGAGCACGAGCACCGGGCGGCCCGTGCACGACTGCGGGACGACGCGAGGAGCAAGAGGAAGAGAGGCCGGGGGGCCTCACCGCGGATCCATAGGGTCAAGGCAGTGGGGCTCGGGTAGGTCGACGGGGACGAGGCGGCGGAGAGGAGGCAGGCCGGTGGGGAGGAGAAAGCAGGCCGGCGAGGTAGCTCCGGCGTCGTGGCCTCCGGCGAGGTCCTCGGGCAGCGGCGCATCCAGCTCGGGGAAGAGGGGAAGGCGAGGCGGTCCGGCGATGGGCGGTTGAGGACGAGGCGGCGAGGTCCAGGGCGACGGCGTCGGAGCAATGGGGTCGGAGCAGGCTCGTCGAGCAGCAATGAATCAGGCGTCGCGCCCGATCCAGATCGAGGAGGAGAGTGGAGAGATGAGGGGAATCGTGGGGGGGGGGGGGGCAGTGGGGCGACGGGTTAGGGTTTGGGTGTCACGGGGGGTTATGGAGGTGTGGGGGTGGGCCGGCCTAGTCGGCCTGGTGGGTCGAGGCCCAAGGGGGGCGCGGTGGCCAGGTGGGCCAGTCAGCCCAGTTGAGTGGGGAGGGGCTTTCTCCTTTTTGTTTTTTTTGTTTTTTGTTTTGCATTTTCTCTTATTTATTTCTTTACTGTTTTATTTCATTATATGTATTTAGGTTTCCTATAAAAGCACGGTTCCCTCACCATAAATACCTAAGAATTTATTTGCACAATCTGAGCATTTTAGTTTAATATTTTGAAAACTTTTATTGTTGACATAATCTGAATTTGAGCTTTGAAACGGTTTCGAATTAACCCGAGATTAACTACAGTGACAGAGGTGACGTGGCATCATTAATAGAGGGTTTCTGTAGCATGATTATCCGGGCGTCACAATTCTCCTCCACTACAGAGCGAAAGAGGTGCAGGCCTCCTGCCAGGGATCCTCCTGACGTCGTCGTCAGCGGGCTGCACATAGTAGTAGGCACCTCCAGCATAGTAGGAGTCGTCGTCGACGGTGGCGTCTGGCTCCTGGGCTCCATCGTATGGTCGCAGCAATCGGGTAAAGAAAGGGGGAAAAGGGGGAACAAGGCAACCGTGAGTACTCATCCAAAGTACTCGCAAGCGAGGAGCTACACTACATATGCATGGATATATGTGTAAAGGGCCATATCAGTGGACTGATCTGCAGAATGGCAGAATAAGAGGGGATAGCTAATCCTGTCGAATTGTGACGCCCGGATATCTAGGCTACAGTAATTCCATGCAAATGATGCCACGTCACCTCAGTTACTGTTGTTAATCTCGTGATGGTTCAAAAACGATTCAAATTCAAATATAAAATCAAGTCAAACAATTAAAGTATTCAAAAGTCAAAACTAAAATGTTCTTATTGTGACAAATAAATCATGGATATTATTGGTGGAGTAACAACATCTTTATAAGATATTTAAATACCCTAAAGTGATTAAAACAACATCAAAACAATTAGTTATACTCTAATATATTTTACCAAATACTAAACTATTTTTATTACGAGGTAAAACTTCTTAGAAACGATGGATTATTTTGACACACTTTTTTGGGGCTATTTTCATATTTTACTAAACCAAAAATAAAGTGCAACTAAAATAAAACAGAAAAAAAATAAAAAGAAAACAACAACAAAAGAAAAATAAAGCCCCCCGCCCCCCCCCCCCCTCGCTGGGCCTCGGCCCAGCTGGTCACGGGGCTAGCTAGGCCGCCCAGTCGGCCGAACCGCCCCTGCCTTATCCCCACGAGGGGGAAATCCTAACCTACCGATCCCCACTCGCCCCCCCACTCTCCCCCTCTCCCCGATCCAGATCGGATCGGGGCACGACCCCGCCGCCTCGTCAACACCCGCCGTCGCCGGCGCCCCGTGCTCGCCGTCCCCCCACGCCAGGACGCCGCTGCCTCCCAGGACTGCCTCACACTCCGCCGCTCATCCCCGTCGTCCCCCCCGACCTCCAACGAGCCCATTGCCCCGTCCCTGCTCCTCAATGTGAGCTCCGCCTCGCCCTCCCTCTCGTCTCCCCGCGCCGTCGCGTGCACCTTGCGACCTTGACCTTGCGCCCGATCGTGCTTTCGCCGCGACCGCGCCCTACCACGCTCACCGTGGCCTCGCTTCGCCCGGCGTGCCCAGATATCTGGCCCGCCGGCCGATCTTACCTCTTCCTCACCGCGCGCCCCTGTCGCCGCCCTGCGCCCGTGCGCCCACGTCGGCGTCGTCCCTGCCCCGCTGCCGTTGCTCCGGTCAGTGGCGCCCTGCCGAGCCCGCTCCTCCTCCGTCGCCCCTGTGCGTCTTGGCGTCGCCATCCCGCCCTCCGCCCGGTTGGCGCTGGCGAGCCTCAGGTGGTCACCAACCCCCGCCTGCGTCGACCTGCCGGCTCCGCCGCGCCTGCAGTGCGCCCGAGCGGCGGGTCTTTGAGCACCGTTTGCGTCGCGCCCGTTCGGGCAACAACCGCGCGCCCTTGCGCCCGAAACCCGCAAGGCCCCTTGGGGCCAATGACATGGGGGCCCCAGCCCCAGAACGTTTTAATAAGAAAAAAGAGAGAATAATAAAATAATAAAATGTGATAATAAATAATAAAAATAATTAATTAATTAACTAAATAAATAATTAACTTAATTAATTCATATTAAATTAACCAATTAAGATTAATTAACCTAATTAACTACTTTTAGTTAGCTAATTAATTAGTATGACAATGGGGCCCACCCCTAATTAATTATGATTAGTTTAATTAATCTGTTTAATTAAAATGTGTCAGCGACGGTGGGACCCACTGGTCAGGTTGACCAATCAACTCGTTGGCTGGCGGCGTCAACATGACATCATCCGATGTCATTAATTCATTTCGAATTAATTAAATTCCGAAATTAATAAAATCTTTAGAAAATCATATCTTTTAATCCGTAACTCGAATTAAAATGTTTTGTACATGAAAGTTGCTCAGAGCGACGAGACGAATCCGGATGCGCAGCCCGTTCGTCCGCCACACACCCGTAACATATCAAACTCACAACTTTCCCCCTCCGGCTCCTCTGCCCGAAAACGCGAAACACCGGGGATACTTTCCCGGATGTTCCCCCCTTCACCGGTATCACCTCATACCGCGTTAGGGCACGCCTCGCAACACACATTGCTTTGTCATGCATCGTTATGCATCTGTTTGCATTGTATTCATTGTTTCTTCCCCCTCTTCTCTCCGGTAGACTGCGAGACCGACGCTGCTGCTGCCCAGTTCGACTACGGAGTTGACGACCCCTCCTTCTTGTCAGAGCAACCAGGCAAGCCCCCCCTTTGATCACCAGATATCGCCTATTCTTCTCTATACTTCTTGCATTAGAGTAGTGTATCATGTTACCGCTTTCAGTTAATCCTATACTGCTGCATAGCCTGTCCTTGCTACTACTGTCCTTTCAGTTAGGATGCTAGTGTTCCATCAGTGGCCCTACACTCTTGTCCGTCTGCCATGCTATACTACTGGGCCGTGATCACTTCGGGAGGTGATCACGGGCATATACTATATACTTTACACTTTTACATTACCTGTGATCTTGTTCGGATATGGAAATTTGAAGGGCAGGTGGCTCCATCCCGTAGAGGTGGGCTGGGTTCCCACGGCCCCCGATCGTTACTTTTATGGCGGAGGCGGCAGGCAGGTTGAGACCACCTAGGAGAGAGGTAGGCCTGGCCCTGGTCGGCTTCGCGGATACTTAACACGCTTAACGAGATCTTGGTATTTGATCTGAGTCTGGCCATTTGGTCTATACGCACTAACCAACTACGCGGGAAAAATTATGGGCACTCGACGTCGTGGTATCAGCCGAAGCACTTCGTCACGTCATCGACTGAGCAGCGCGCGCCGGATTGGACTGGAACACCTGCTAGGCTAGGTCTTCTTCTGGCCGCCCACGCAACATGCAGGTGTGCTAAGGGCGATGGGCCCAGACCCCTGTGCGCTTAGGTTTAGACCGGCGTGCTGACCTCTCTGTTGTGCCTAGGTGGGGCGGCGACGTGTTGATCTTCTGCGGCCGGGCATGACCCAGAAAAGTGTGTCCGACCAAATGGGATCAAGCGTGTTGGGTTATGTGGTGCACCCCTACAGGGAAGTTAATCTATTCGAATAGCCGTGATCTTCGGTAACAGGACGACTTGGAGTTGTACCTTGACCTTATGATAACTAGAACTAGATACTTAATAAAACACACCCTTCCAAGCAAGGTAGTCAGAATCCCGACTCAACTCCTAGAATCCTACGACTTCACGACCCTATGGAAGCATTTCGATCCAAGTCCCACTATGAATCCAGATCTAGTAGAATCCATGTTGAGTCGCGATCCAAATCATAGAATCCTATACAAAACTATAGAATCCAGACTATGCAATGGACTATGTACGATTCTACTAATTTATCTAAGCCATTTGTTTAATTGTAGCAGAATAGTATGCCATCATCCAAACCACTTTCCACATGCATCACGGAAATCGTTCCCCTCCCAAGCCCAAATGCATAGTCGTCAACACCTTTGGTCTAGCTCTTAGAAACCCAAGATAAAAATTGAGGATCAGGCTTGTTAATGAATGGAATTTTTGGGAGAAGGAGGATGCTTCAAGACTGATCGGAGAAGGTGAGCATGACCCTTCAAGGTTCAGCACTGCAGGTCAGCTACACAAGTGATTGTTGGAAATATGCCCTAGAGGCAATAATAAATTAGTTATCATTATATTTCCTTGTTCATGACAATCGTTTATTACCCATGCTATAATTGTATTGATAGGAAACTCAGATACATGTGTGGGTACATAGACAACACCATGTCCCTAGTAAGCCTCTAGTTGACTAGCTCGTTGATCAATAGATGGTTACGGTTTCCTGACCATGGACATTGTATGTCGTTGATAACGGGATCACATCATTAGGAGAATGATGTGATGGACAAGACCCAATCCTAAGCCTAGCACAAAGATCGTAGTTCGTATGCTAAAGCTTTTCTAATGTCAAGTATCATTTCCTTAGACCATGAGATTGTGCAACTCCCGGATATCGTAGGAATGCTTTGGGTGTACCAAGCGTCTGGCGTAATCGGGTGGCTATAAAGGTGCACTACAGGTATCTCGAAAGTGTCATTGGGTTGGCACGAATCGAGGCGGATTTGTCACTCCGTAAAGCGGAGAGGTATCTGGGCCCACTCGGTAGGACATCATCATAATGTGCACAATGTGACCAAGGGGTTGATCACGGGATGATGTGTTACGGAACAAGTAACGAGACTTGCCGGTAACGAGATTGAACAAGGCATCGGTATACCGACGATCGAATCTCGGGCAAGTATAATGCCGCTAGACAAAGGGAATTGTATACGGGATTGATTGAGTCCTTGACATCGTGGTTCATCCGATGAGATCATCGTGGAACATGTGGGAGCCAACATGGGTATCAGATCCCCTGTTGGTTATTGACCGGAGAACGTCTCGGTCATGTCGCATGATTCCCGAACCCGTAGGGTCTACACATAAGGTTCGATGGCGCTAGGGTTATAAAGGAAGTTTGTATGTGGTTACCGAATGTTGTTGAGTCCGGATGAGATCCCGGACGTCACGAGGAGTTCCGGAATGGTCGGAGGTAAAGATTTATATATAGGAAGTCTTATTTTGGTCGCCGGAAAAGTTTCGCGCGTTATCGGTATTGTACCGGGAGTGCCGAAAGGGGTCCGGGGGTCCACCTGCCCCGGGGGGCCACATAGGCTGTAGGGGGTGCGCCTTGGCCTATATGGGCCAAGGGCACCAGCCCCAAGAGGCCCATGCGCCAAGATATAAAAAAAGGGGAGAGTCCTAAAGGGGGAAGGCACCTCCGAGGTG
This sequence comes from Aegilops longissima, assembly GCA_021605205.1. NCBI lineage: Eukaryota > Viridiplantae > Streptophyta > Magnoliopsida > Poales > Poaceae > Aegilops > Aegilops longissima. The sequence goes on along the minus strand of CM038681.1, from coordinate 306,609,380 downwards.
CCTTGGGGAGGATGGACTCCTCCCCTCCTCTTGGCCGCACCCCTTCCTTGGAGGAAGGGGCAAGGCTGCGCCCTTCCCCCCCTATCTTGCACCTATATAAAGGGAGGGGAGGGAGGGGTGGCCGCACTGAAGCCTGGGCCTCCCTCCCTCCCGTGACACATCCTCCTCTCCCGCAGGTGCTTGGCGAAGCCCTGCAGGATTGCCACACTCCTCCACCACCACCACGCCGTTGTGCTGCTGCTGGATGGATTCTTCCTCAACCTATCCCTCTCTCCTTGCTGGATCAAGGCATGGGAGACGTCACCGGGCTGTACGTATGTTGAACGCAGAGGTGCCGTCCGTTCGGCACTAGGATCTCCAGTGATTTGGATCACGACGAGTACGACTCCATCAACCCCGTTCACTTGAACGCTTCCGCTTAGAGATCTACAAGGGTATGTAGATGCACTCTCCTTCCCCTCGTTGCTGGTTTCTCCATAGATAGATCTTGGTGACACATAGGAAAATTTTGAATTTCTGCTACGTTCCCCAACAGTGGCATCATGAGCTAGGTCTATTGCATAGATTCTTTGCACGAGTAGAACACAAAGTAGTTGTGGACGTTGATGATGTTCAATATTCTTACCGTTACTAGTCCAATCTTGTTTTGACGGTATTGTGGGATGAAGCGACCCGGACTGACCTTACACGTACACTTACGTGAGACAGGTTCCACAGACTGACATGCACTTGGTGCATAAGGTGGCTAGCGGGTGCCAGTCTCTCCCACTTTAGTCGGAACGGATTCGATGAAAAGGGTCATTATGAAGGGTAAATAGCAATTGGTATATCACGTTGTTGTTTTGCGTAGGTAAGAAACCTTCTTGCTAGAAACCCATAGCAGCCACGTAAAACATGCAAACAACAATTAGAGGACGTCTAACTTGTTTTTGCAGGGTATGCTATGTGATGTGATATGGCCAAGAAGAATGTGATGAATGATATGTGATGTATGAGCTTGATCATGTTCTTGTAATAGGAATCACGACTTGCATGTCGATGAGTATGACAACCGGCAGGAGCCATAGGAGTTGTCTTAATTTATTGTATGACCTGCGTGTCATTGAACAAACGCCATGTAATTACTTTACTTTATTGCTAACCGGTAGCCATAGTAGTAGAAGTAATAAGTTGGTGAGACAACTTCATGGAGACACGATGATGGAGATCATGGTGTCATGCGGTGGCGATGATGATCATGGAGCCCGAAGATGGAGATCAAAGGAGCAAAATGATATTGGCCATATCATGTCACTATTTGATTGCATGTGATGTTTATCATGTTTATGCATCTTATTTGCTTAGAACGACGGTGGTAAATAAGATGATCCTCATTAAAATTTCAAGAAAGTGTTCCCCTAAGCGTGCACCATTGCGAAAGTTAAATCGTTTCAAGCACCACGTGATGATCGGGTGTGATAGATTCTTACGTTCACATACAACGGGTGTAAGCCAGATTTACACACGCCGAAACACTTAGGTTAACTTGCGAGCCTAGCATGTACAGACATGGCCTCGAACACAAGAGACCGAAAGGTCGAGCATGAGTCGTATGGAGGATACGATCAACATGAAGATGTTCACCGATGATGACTAGTCCGTCTCACGTGATGATCGGACACGGCCTAGTTGACTCGGATCATGTAATCACTTAGATGACTAGAGGGATGTCTATCGAGTGGGAGTTCATGAGATGAACTTAATTATCCTGAACATAGTCAAAAGATCTTTGAAAATTATGTAAAAGCTCGCGCTTTAGTTCCTTTGTTTAGATATGTTCCTAGAGAAAATATAGTTGAAAGTTGATAAGATGGCGATTATGCGGACAGAAGAAAGCTTATGTCCTTAATGCACCGCTCAGTGTGCTCAACCCCTAACGTCGTCTGTGGATGTTGCGAACATCGGACATACACGTTTTGATAACTACGTGATAGTTCAGTTAAACGATTTAGAGTTGAGGCACCAAAGACGTTTTTCGAAACGTCGCGGAACATATGAGATGTTTCGAGAATTTCAGCCTCGTGCCCACGTCAAGAGGTATAAGACCTCCGACGATTTTCTTAGCCTGCAAACTAAGGGAGAAAAGCTCAATCGTTGAGCTTGTGCTCAGATTGTCTGAGTGCAACAATCACTTGAATCGAGTGGGAGTTGATCTTCCAGAGATAGTGATGTTTCTCCAAAGTCATTGCCACCAAGCTGCTAGAGCTTCGTGATGAACTATAACAAATCAGGGATAAATATGATGATCCTTGAGATATTCGCGATGTTTGACACATGAAAGTAGGAATCTAGAAGGAGCATCAATTGTTGATGGTTGAAGAAACCACTAGTTTCAAGAAGGGCAAGGGCAAGAAGGGATACTTCATGAAACAGAAAATCAGCTGCTGCTCTAATGAAGAAACCCAAGGTTGAACCCAAACCCAAGACTAAGTGCTTCTGTAATAAGGGGAACAGCCACTGGAGCAGAATTACCCTAGATACTTGGTAGATGAGAAGGCTGGCAAGGTCGATAGAAGTATATTGGATATACATTAAGTTATTGTGTACTTTACTAGTACTCCTAGTAGCACCAGGGTATTAGATACCGGTTCGGTTGCTAAGTGTTAGTAACTCGAAATAAAAGGCTACAGAATAAACGGAGACTAGCTAAAGGTGAGCTGACGATATGTGTTGGAAGTGTTTCCAAGTTTGATGTGATCAAACATCGCACGCTCCCTCTACCATCAAGATTAGTATTGAACCAGAATAATTGTCATTTGGTGTTTGCGTTGAGCTTAGACATGATTGGATTATGTCTATCGCAATATGGTTATTCATTTAAGGAGAATAATGGTTACTCTATTTATTTGAATAATAACTTCAATGGTCTTGCAGCTAAAGGAATGGTTTATTGAATCTCGATCGTAGTGATACACATTTTCATGCCAAAAGATATAAGATAGTAATGATAGTACCACTTACTTGTGGCACTTCCATGTAAGTCATATTGGTATAAAACGCATGAAGAAGCTCCATGTTGATTGATCTTTGGACTCACTCGTTTTTGAAAAGTTTGAGACATGTGAACCATGTCTATTGGTGTATACGCATGATGAAACTCCATGCAGATGGACCGTTTGGACTCACTTGATTTTGAATCACTTGAGACATGCAAATCATACCACATGGGCAAGATGACTGAAAGCCTCGTTTTCAAAGTAAAATGGAACAAGAAAGCAACTTGTTGGAAGTAATACATTTTGATGTGTGCAGTCCAATGAGTCTTTGAGGCACTGTGATGGATATCGTTATGTTCTTACTTCACGAATGATTTGAGTAGATCTTGAGTGTATTTACTTGATGAAACACAAGTCTGAATTATTGAATGGTTCAAGTAATTTCAGAGTGGAGTTGAAGATCATCGTGACAAGAGGATAAAATGTCTATGATATGATCATAGAGATGAGTATCTAAGTTTCTGAGCTTTGGCATGCTATTAAGACATAGTGGAAATTGTTTCACAATTAATACCTACTGGAACACCATAGTGTGATGGTGTGTCCGAACATCATAGTTGCACCCTATTAGATATGGTGCGTACCATGATGTCTCTTATCGAATTACCACTATCGTTCATGGGTTAGGCATTAGAGACAACCGAACTCACTTTAATAGGGCACCACGTAATTCCGTTGAGGCGACCTGTTTGAACTATGGTTTGGAGAAACCTAAGTTGTCGTTTCTTAAAAGTTTGGGGTTGCGACGCTTATGTGAAAAAGTTTCAGGTTGATAAGCTCGAACCCAAAGCGGATAAAGTGCATCTTCATAGGACACCCAAAACAGTTGGGTATACCTCCTAATTCAGATCCGAAAGCAATAGGGATTGTTTCTTGAATCAGGTCCTTTCTCAAGGAAAAGTTTGTCTCGAAAAGTTGAGTGGGAGGATGGTGGAGACTTGATATGGTTTTTGAACCGTCACTACAACTAGTGTGTAGCAGGGCACAGGAAGTTGTTCCTGTGGCACCTACACCAATTCAAGTAGAAGCTTATGATAGTGATCATGAAACTTCGGATCAAGTCACTACCGTACGTCGTAGGGTGACAAGGATGCGTACTGCTTCAGAGTGGTATAGTAATCCTGTCTTGAAGGTCATGTTTCTAGACAACAATGAACCTACGAGCTATGGAGAAGCGATGGTGGGCCCATATTCCGACAAATGGTTAGAGGCCATGAAATCTGAGATAGGATCCATGTATCAGAACAAAGTATGGACTTTGGTGGACTTGCCCGATGATCGGCAAGCTATTGAGATAAATGGATTTTTAAGAAGAAGACGGACGTGGACGGTAATGTCACCATCTATGAAGCTCGACTTGTGGCAAAGAGTTTTTCACAAGTTGACTACGATGAGATTTTCTCATCCGTAGCGATGCTTAAGTCCATCGGAATCATGTTAGCATTAGCTGCATTTATGAAATCTAGCAGATGGATGTCAAAACGAGTTTCCTTACCAGTTTCCGTAAGGAAAGGTTGTATGAGATACAATAAGAAAGGTTTTGTCGATCCTAAGGATGTTGAAAGGTATGCTAGCTCCAGTGATCGTTCCATGGACTGGAGTAAGCATCTCGGAGTTGGAATATACTCTTTGATAAGATGATCAAAGATTTTGGGTTTATACAAAGTTTATGAGAAACTTGTATTTTCAAAGAAGGGAGTGGGAGCACTATAGAGTTTTTGATGAGTATATGTTGTTGACATATTGTTGATCCGAAATGATGTAGAATTTCTGGAAAGCATATAGGGTTATTTGAAAAGTGTTTTTCAAGTGAAAACCTGTATTAAGCTACTTGAACATTGAGCATCAAGATCTATAGGGATAGATCAAAACCTCTTAATGGTACTTTCAAATGAGCATATACCTTGACATGATCTTGAAGGTGTTCAAGATGGATCGATCAAAGAAGGAGTTCTTGTGCGAGATGTAAGGTATGAAGTTAAGACTTAAAGCTCGACCACGGCGGTAGCGAGAGAGAAAGGGCGAAGGTCGTCCCTATGCCTTAGACATAGGCTCTACAAGTATGCTATCTGTGTACCGCACGGAAGTGTGCCTTGCCATGAGTCGGTCAAGGGTACAAGAATGATCCAGGAATGGATCATTGGATAGCGGTCAAAATTGTCCTTGGAGTAAATAAGGACATGTTTCTCGATTATGGAGGTGATAAAGAGTTCGGCGTAAAGGGTTACGTCAGTGCAAGCTTTAACACCTATCCGAGTGACTCTGAGTAGCAAACCGGATACGTATAGTGGAGCAACCATTTGGAAAAGCTCCAAGTGGAGCGTGGAAGCAACGTTTACAATATGACCTAGAAATTTGCAAAGGACACACGGATCTGAAAGGTTCACACCCGTTGACTAAAACCTCTCTCACAAGCAAAACATGATCAGACCTCAGAACTCATTGAGTCTTAATCACATGACGATTTGAACTAGTTTACAGACACTCGTAAACTCTTTGGATGTTGGTCACATGGCGATGTGACCTATCAGTATTAATCACATGACGATGTGAACTAGATTATTGACACTAGTGCAAGTGGGAGACTGTTGGAAATATGCCCTAGAGGCAATAATAAATTAGTTATCATTATATTTCCTTGTTCATGATAATCGTTTATTACCCATGCTATAATTGTATTGATAGGAAACTCAGATACATGTGTGGGTACATAGACAACACCATGTCCCTAGTAAGCCTCTAGTTGACTAGCTCGTTGATCAATAGATGGTTACGGTTTCCTGACCATGGACATTGGATGTCCTTGATAACGGGATCACATCATTAGGAGAATGATGTGATGGACAAGACAATCCTAAGCCTAGCACAAAGATCGTAGTTAGTATGCTAAAGCTTTTCTAATGTCAAGTATCATTTCCTTAGACCATGAGATTGTGCAACTCCGGATACCGTAGGAATGCTTTGGGTGTACCAAACGTCCTGGCAAATCGGGTGGCTATAAAGGTGCACTACTGGTATCTCCGAAAGTGTCATTGGGTTGGTACGAATCGAGGCTGGGATTTGTCACTCCGGTAAGCGGAGAGGTATCTCTGGGCCCACTCGGTAGGACATCATCATAATGTGCACAATCTGACCAAGGGGTTGATCACGGGATGATGTGTTACTGAACGAGTGTGAGACTTGCGTAACGAGATTGAACAAGGTATCGGTATACCGACGATCGAATCTCGGGCAAGTATAATACCGCTAGACAAAGGGAATTGTATACGGGATTGATTTAGTCCTTGACATCGTGGTTCATCCGATGAGATCATCGTGGAACATGTAGGAGCCAACATGGGTATCCAGATCCCGCTGTTGGTTATTGACGGAGAACGTCTCGGTCATATGCGCATGATTCCCGAACCGTAGGGTCTACACATAAGGTTCGATGACACTAGGGTTATAAAGGAAGTTTGTATGTGGTTACCTAATGTTGTTGAGTCCGGATGAGATCCCGGACGTCACGAGGAGTTCTGGAATGGTCGGAGGTAAAGATTTATATATAGGAAGTCTTATTTTGGTGCGCGGAAAAGTTTAGCCCATTATCGGTATTGTCATGGGAGTGCGAAAGGGGTCCGGGGTCCACCGGGGTCCACCTGCCTGGGGGGCCACATGGGCTGTAGGGGGTGCGCCTTGGCCTATATGGGCCAAGGGCACCAGCCCCAAGAGGCCCATGCGCCAAGATATAAGAAAAAAGGGGAGAGTCCTAAAGGGGGAAGGCACCTCCGAGGTGCCTTGGGGAGGATGGACTCCTCCCCCCCTCTTGGCCGCACCCCTTCCTTGGAGGAAGGGGCAAGGCTGCGCCCTTCCCCCCCTCCCTTGCACCTATATAAAGGGAGGGGAGGGAGAGGTGGCCGCACGTGAAGCCCTGGTGCCTCCCTCCCTCCCGTGACACCTCCTCCTCTCCCGCAGGTGCTTGGCGAAGCCCTGCAGGATTGCCACGCTCCTCCACCACCACCACGCCGTTGTGCTGCTGCTGGATGGAGTCTTCCTCAACCTCTCCCTCTCTCCTTGCTGGATCAAGGCATGGGAGACGTCACCGGGCTGTACGTGTGTTGAACGTGGAGGTGCCGTCCGTTCGGCACTAGGATCTCCAGTGATTTGGATCACGACGAGTACGACTCCATCAACCCCGTTCACTTGAATGCTTCCGCTTAGCGATCTACAAGGGTATGTAGATGCACTCTCCTTCCCCTTGTTGCTGGTTTCTCCATAGATAGATCTTGGTGACACGTAGGAAAATTTTGAATTTCTGCTACGTTCCCCAACAGTGATATGCTGTTAACATACTCTAAAAAAACCTACTAAGTAAATTTTGTGTGTTGAAGATTTAAATGTTCCATATATTTCCCTCTCATATATGTTCCATACGTGCAAGCTAGATAGTAGGTTAGTCATGAAAAGATGTGAAATATATAGTAGATACAACATATCTTATTTGAGTAAATCTAGTAGAATCCTCGATTCCACGACTCGATACTACTACTCGATTCTGCATAAGGAAAATCGATCCAACTCCGAATCCCGACTCTGACTACTGCCAGATATAACCCGGTGATCGCTCTCTAACAGGGCAATGAGGAGGGGATCGCCGGGTAGGATTATGCTATGCGATGCTACTTGGAGGACTTCAGTCTATTCTCTTCTACATGCTGCAAGGCGGAGGCTGCGAGCGTAGTCTTGACGAGATTAGTTATCCCCTCTTATTACGGCATTCTGCAGATTCAGTCCACCGATATGGCCCTTTGCACATATACCCATGCATATGTAGTGTAGCTCCTTGCTTGCGAGTACTTTGGATGAGTACTCACGTTGCCTTGTTCCCCTTTTCCCCTTTCTTTACCCGATTTCTGTAACGAGACGATGGAGCCGGGGCGAGCGCCACCGTCCATGGCGACTCCTACTACACGGAGGTGCCTACTACTACGTGCAGCCCGGCGACGCGACGAGGAGTAGTTAGGAGGATCCGAGCAGGAGGCCTGCGCCTCTTCGATCTGTATCCCGGTTTGTGCTAGCCTTCTTAAGGCAAACTTGCTTAACTTATGTCTGTACTCAGATATTGTTGCTTCCGCTGACTCGTCTATGATCGAGCACTTGTATTCGAGCCCTCGAGGCCCATGGCTTGTACTATGATGCTTGTATGACTTATTTATGTTTTAGAGTTGTGTTGTGATATCTTCCCGTGAGTCCCTGATCTTGATCATACACATTTGCGTGCATGATTAGTGTACGATTGAATTGGGGGCGTCACAAGTTGGTATCAGAGCCGACTGCCTGTAGGAATCCACCTTCCATACTCCTTGGACGAAGTCGAGTCTAGTCATTGCAAAACTTTTACTAACATGGCTGTGTGCATTACGGGCCCACGTCGCCATTGGGTGGTATTAGGATCTTTTACTCCTCGATCTTTACTCTGGGACTCTGAGCTCTCTTCTATTCGGGTTAAACGATTTTGCTAAAAACAAAACTAACTTTAGGTTCTCGCAAGTACTTTCTCCCGGAGAGCCCCTCACTTCAGATGATCGCCTGCTGCACTAGAAGATTCCGAAGTTACTCTACGATGTTCTCTCGAGTCTTTGTGCCATCGCATTTGCGATTTCCTTCCACCGTCAACCCCTATGAAAACTGCATACACTTGACATTCATATAATCATTCCCCATTGATCTTGTTATTACAAGATACCCCGAAATTCTCTCTATTGTTCCGAGAATCCTTTTGTGCCTACTGCCTTGCAGTTCCTTGTCGCCTGAATACCCCTATGGATAATTTCTCGCACTTACCGAGTATCCACTCATCCCCATTTGATGCATGTATGTCATGAATCCTCGAAATATCATTCGATCTTCCGAAAATCTTGAGCATCCTATTGCTCTTGAAATTCTTGATTGCTTGCATTATGGTTAGTCCCATAAGTCTAATAATCTTGTTGACATCCATTGTCATTGACATTTTGAGTCCGTTGATTCGATTTGTTGCGAATGCTCGCAATCATCAAACAGATCCTAGAATTCATCCTTCCAGCTCAGACATCGTTTTAATCATGAGCTGGTTCTCGCCAATTAAATTGTCATCGATTGTGCCCCTAAGTATTGAACTTATCCATCATTGATCAGAGCATCTGCTTCTGATCCTTCGCTTTGTAAATCATAATTCCTTAGCAATTGCGCTCTAAGTTATTCAGTTGTTTCTATAATCCAATGTCTTTGCCTTGCTTCTTCCTCACGGTTGTGTGCGATACTCACCCCGGATCCTTGTTGGATTTTATCCAACAATGTCCTTCATATTCAATAACCTTGAGCCTTTAAGTAGGATATATACGCCTTTGGTAAATTGTATCCTCTGCTTTGTCAACCATACTCTGCTATCGAGCTTGTGTTATTTACTCCTGAAGTTTGTGGTATATGTTCCTAAGAGGCCCCGATGGGTTGGACATATGCCTTCTCTAAACTGTGTGACCCCGGAAACTACTACGGGTCATACTCCACTAGTGTTATGTCAGATAAAATTTCAACACACAAATTCGTTGAAGGCGAGAAGTGAATGAAAGGTTATGCATTAAAGAAGTGGGAGTCAACCTTGAACTTTGTGTTCATGCCCATGGACACGATGTAGATCCTATCATAGAAGCTTCTTGTAATAATAACTATTTCCTTGATATGAAATCAGCTGGTATCTATGTATTGATCATTTGCAGTCGTGGTCCCGACCACATTTTCTCTTTGATTCCATTTATCAGACAAGTTAAAGTACTTGCCTTTTGCAGATCAATACGCTTGCATAACCTCTATTTTGATCTTCCTCGAGTATTAACCTCTGGTATCTCGAGAACTATGTTGCTTCCTGCGAGTCTTCATCTAGTATTGCTTCTCACTGATCTCGGATTCCCCCCAGGTTCTGAGTTATTAGTCACTCGAGAACACCGATAAATGAATCGATTCCGCACTCCGATTCAATAACTCTAAGTAATTCTTGTTGCTTACGATTTTAATAATCCTTCAAGTCATTCCTAGCCTTATCGGCTATATCATTATCGTGCAAACTTCTAACTGTGCTACCTGGTCCTTCTTCCCGGAGCACAAAATTTTCGACGATGAGCTAAGCTTACGTCGATCTTCCTCGTCCTATCAGTTCGCCTTGAACAACAATCTTGATTTCAAGTTTGTGTCCTACCCATGGTTCCAATAACCTTCCGCTACCTCATTCCTTTGACTTGATGTAAATCATTGATTGATTACATCTTATTGAAATCTCTCGACAAATGTGTCGTGATCATCATCAACCTTATGAGCTCTTCCCGGATATCAATTGAGTTCATGATGAGAAATACCATCCTTGCCCTTGATGATCTGTGTTATCATCGACCACTTTATTGCCTTCCCACCAACACAAACTTGTTCGTGTTTTAAGTTATACCTTGAGATCCCTACTATCCAGCATTCGTTCTTCCTTACCTTGGAGTATTACCATCTTTTAATATCAAGGATGTGGTGAGGATTGCTCCACCTCTTAAGAAATTCTTGGTATAGTGATACCTCTCACCATGACCATTCTTTCTTGGTCCTCGTGTTGATTCGATCGGTGATGTTTGGATTCTGCCCTTCTAGCAACCCTATTGCTTTGAAGTTAATGGTCGATAATTTATTCTTAGACCATTGGATATTGAACCACCATTCTCACTTTGGTCATGCTACCTAAACCCATATTTTAGGTGGACCTTTCAACCAATGTTTAACTGTGTATGTTTTCCTCGAGCATACTTACTTATATCATTTGATCCGACAAATGTTATCTCCTTGTTCACTTAATTGTGGAAATCCATCTTTTGGAAATCTTGATGAATTGCCGTTGAGTTCACTAGACACCTCCTTGTCCTCTCCTTGGGTTAATGATGAACTCTTGTTAACGGAAATCACTTCATAGTTCATTTCCCGAGAATCTTACATTGTCATCTCGTCAATTGTGTTGCACCTTTTCTTCTCAGGCATACTAAGTCGGAGGTATCCTGACACCAATCGGATCTGAACCTCTGTCAGATATGATGGTTGGAACATATTTCCAAGAGTTATAACATCGGTCTTTATATGACTCGGTAAGGTGATGTCGTGCCTAGCACACCTGGCCGAAGGGCCTATTGTTATAGTTTCCTTTTTTAACAAGGTTAACCAATTTTTGTGAGGAACTTGAATGCCTTGTTTAATAAGTTATCCAGATGGATCCTTTGTGTATCCAAAGTCCGACCTTTGCTTGAAGACCATGTCAATGCTATCTCGAAGCATGTCTGTGGTACTCCGATCTTCAATAAGAACATTTGAAGCCCAATGCTAAATGTTTCTTGCTCAATTATCCAAACACCGTTGTATGGGTAATGTCATGAAATTTCTCTCCCCTTACCTAAAGGGTTTTCTACATTATCTCCTGTCGTGGATATTTTGCTCTGCTTGTCCTTGGGAAGGATATACTCCTGAAATATGTGTTTAAACACACTTTTCCTTTCCATTGTTCTGTTTAACCTGATGATCACATTTTCCTTTCCATTGGTTTGTTTGACCTTTCTTGTGATCTATATAACCTATGCAGTAATAATTCACTTCTTATGAAAACACCTCGGTGTACAACTCTGCCAGTGAGACCCTGTTACTTTTGTTGATGACATTTCGGTAACCACCGATGGACGAGAACTTTCCCTACTGGTCCGTCTCATTCAACAAGCAGGAAAATGGTTCTCTTCGTCCCTCGCCCTTGGTAGTGATGTTGTTGCCAACATAACTGATAGGCTATCCTCTGACATACCTTGCTTGCATGATCACGCAAGACGTCTCCCCCTTCCTGCTTTTATCCCACTTGGTGGGCCCATAACCCACAGTTCCTCAGGATCGTAACCTGACTCTCCTGTACACCCCTTGTTCCCAAAGTTATTCCTCACGCGTGGCCTCGTGTGTAATTCACGAGCCACCTTCCGGTGAGATCATCAATCTGGTATTAGGCGCAATACTTATTCCCATTGCTCTGAACCCCTTTCACACTTCGCTTCAGGCAACGAACGATTGCCTATGCGCTTGAAACTTCTATTTTGCACCTTCTTACTTTGCTCTCGATATTTTCTTAAATTTCAATTCGAGAGTTACTTTCCGCCACCTTCCTCGTTGTTGTCTACCAGATAGTCTACCCTGCAGAGGTCCATTCTTCCGGTATACCCCGTTAATCTCTCGTTAGTATGATGAAGACTCCGAAGGAAGGATGGCCACTTCATCATGATGAACTAAAGCAGAAAAATGAATACATCAACGAAAAGGATCAACCTCTTCGAAAGGGCAGCCAAGACCGAGAAGACTCGTTAGGTTTTTCGCTACCAACACCTTTCCCCCCCTTACTACACCGCTTAAATCTCGGGACGAGATTTCTTGTAGTGGAGGAGAATTGTGACGCCCGGATATTTAGGCTACAGTAATTCCATGCTAATGATGCCACGTCACCTCGGTTACTGTTGTTAATCTCATGATGGTTCAAAAACGATTCAAATTCAAATATAAAATCAAGTCGAACAATTAAAGTATTCAAAAGTCAAAACTAAAATGTTCTTAATGTGACAAATAAATCATGGATATTATTGGTGGAGTAACAACATCTTTATAAGATATTTAAATACCCTAAAGTGATTAAAACAACATCAAAACAATTAGTTATACTCCTAATATATTTTACCAAATACTAAACTATTTTTATTCTAAGGTAAAACTTCTTAGAACAGTGGATTATTTTGACACACTATTTTTTGGGCTATTTTCATATTTTACTAAACCAAAAATAAAGTGTAACTAAAATAAAACAGAAAAGAATAAAAAGAAAACAACAACAAAAGAAAAATAAAAGCCCGCCCCCACTCGCTGGGCCTCGGCCCAGCTGGTCACGGGGCTAGCCAGGCCGCCCAGCCGGCCCACCTGGCCCAGCCGGCCGAACCGCCCCTGCCTTATCCCCACGAGGGGGAAACCCTAACCTACCGATCCCCACTCCCCCCCCACTCTCCCCCTCTCCCCGATCCAGATCAGATCGGGGCACGACCCCGCCGCCTCGTCAACACCCGCCGTCGCCCGGCTCGAGCTCGCCGTCCCCCACGCCAGCCGCGCCGCCTCATGGACTGCCTCCCGCTCCGCCGCTCGTCCCGTCGTCCCCCCGACCTCCATCGAGCCCATTGCCTGTCCTGCTCCTCGATGTGAGCTCTGCCTCGCCCTCTCCCTCCTCTCCCGCACTTCATCGCGTGCACCGCGCAACCCGGCCGCGCCCGATGCTTGCTTCGCTTGCTGACAGCGCCCGGCCAGGCTCACGTGGCCTCGCCCGCCCAGCGTGCCCACAGACTGCTTGCCCGCGCGCAAGGCGATCTTTGCCTCTTCCCTAACCGCGCCCGCCTCCCCCTGTCGCCGCCCTGCGCCCGTGCGCCACGCTTGCGCCGTCCTTGGCCGCTGCCGCTGCTCCGGTCGGCGGCGCCCTGCCGAGCCCGCTCCTCCCTCCGTCCGCACATGTCCCGTGCGCCGTCACCATCCCCGTCCTCCGCCCGGTTGGCGCCCAGCGAGCCCCGCCGTGGTCACCAACCCCCCTGCTCTGGCGACCTACCGGCTCCGCCCGCCCCTGTGGTGCGCCCGAACGAGCGGGTGCTGGGCACCATTGCGCCCGCGCCCGTTCGGGTGACAACCGCGCGCCCATGCGCCCGAAACCCGCAAGGCCCCCTGGGGCCAATGACATGGGGGCCCCAGCCCCAGAACGTTTTAATAAGAAAAAAAGAGAATAAAAATAATAATAATATGTGATAATAAATAATAAAAACAATTAATTAATTAACTAACTAATTAATTGACTTAATTAATTCAGATTAAATTAACCAATTAAGATTAATTAACCTAATGATTAATTAACCTAATTAACTCATTAATTCGCTAATTAATTAGTATGACGATGGGGCCCACCCCTAATTAATTATGATTAGTTTAATTAATCTGTTTAATTAAAATGTGTCCTTGACGGTGGGACCCATTGGTCAGTTGACCGATCAACTCATTGGCTCGGCGGCGTCGACATGACATCATGCTGATGTCATTAATTCATTTTCGAATTAATTAAAGAATTAATTAAATTCCAGAAGTTAATAAAATCTTTAGAAAATCATATGTTTTAATCCGTAACCCGATTAAAATATTTTGTACATGAAAGTTGCTCAGAGCGACGAGACGAATCCGGATACGCATCCCGTTTGTTCGCCACACACCCCTAACATATCAAACTCGCAACCTTCCCCCTCCGGCTCCTCTGCCCGAAAACGCGAAGCACCGGGGATACTTTCCCGGATGTTTCCCCCCTTCACCGGTATCACCTCATACCGCGTTAGGGCATGCCTCGCATCATACATTGATTTGTCATGCATCGTTATGCATCTGTTTGCATTGTATTCATTGTTTCTTCCCCCTCATCTCAATCATGATAAAATATGGTTTAACAGAAACTTTTGAGTGTTTTGTCTTTGCTTTGATTGAATGTTTGACTGCTGTTTGTAAGTGCTCTAAAAATCAAATAAATTCTCCAACTCTTATACTCCTTCTCCTTGATTCAAAACCTTTCCCAATGATCATGCCATGTGCATAGGACATAAAAATAATTTCTTACAAAAATAATTTGGCCAAATAGTATTTTCAAAAAATAGTTTTCCAAAAACCCCTGAATAGAGATTTGCACTGCAAGTACTTAATTAAGTGTAATAAAAATCTTTCCAAAAATATATTTGACTCCTATTAGATATAGGACACCCGAAACCACAAAATATAATTTTAAAAGTTAATTTCCTATTTTATTTAAAGGCTTTTCTTAAGTCCACAAATGGTCATTAATAGGTTAAAAATTGTTTTAAAGCTTCAAAAATATTTGAGAAAAATCAGGGAAACTCAGTGGACATATGTTTTCCATATATAAGAGTTTCATCACATGGTGATGTTCAAATTATTGGTCAAACCCCTCAAAAACCATTTCTGGATATTTCAAGCTTTTGAAATATTTGCAAAGGATATTTTCTGCATTAATTCCAGGAAAATTCTAGCATGTCACATATGATATAATTGATAATCTTGCAAAGCCTCATGCCTTGAAGATCAGGAAAACATCATCAAACCCCCTCAATACCATTTCAGTCCATCTTGAAGTTTGAGCAACTCTACATTGCCAAACATGTCCAAATGCTCTCAAACTTGGTGCACATGCTCAAATGGTGTAATTATGCTTCTAGACCAAATAGCACAAGTTGGAGAGAAGTATATCTTGATCAAATTGTCCCAAAACCCTTTCTGCCCAGAGCCAAATTTTAACAACTTTACATTGCCAAGTGTGTCCTTTTGAACTGAATTTTTGTGGACTTGTTCAAATCATCAAATGATGACACTACGCCAAGTGGTGCATCAAGGAGAATAGATTTGCATGACTAAATCTTGGAAAAGCCAATTCTGTTGATTTCTAGAGTTTACCAAAGTTACATTGGCAACCTTCTTGAAATGATCTCAAATTTAGTGATCAACATCAATATCATATGCCATTTGATCCTGTTAAATCTCATGGCAAGGACATTCAATTTACTTGCCCAAACCTACATCAAACACCTTCTGGCAAAAACTTAAAATGCATGTTTTGGCCATTTCCAATAATCTCCTTGAGTCCAAATTTGTACTACATCATCATGTGATACTCCTCTAACCCCCTACATCTTTCCCTACCCAAGAAGCCATGATGAAGGGGGTGAAAAGCTCTTTTTTTCTTCTCTGGACAGCAGCATTTTTACTCTCTCTCCACCCCTCCTCTCTTCTACTGGCTCCCCAAGGCATCCAATGCCATTTCCACTTTGTTTACTCCCTCCCAGAGCCCCCAGACGCAAGTGGCCACGCGAGGACGTGGGAAAAAGCCGCACATGCCGGCCAAAGACACGCTCTGGAGCACACTACCATTCTCCCGACCATTGACACCGCGCTCTCGTCCACCTCGGGCCGCCCGAGCGCGCCAGTCGACGCGCCTCAGCGTCCGCATCACGCCAGTAGGTCTCCCACTTGCTCCCGCGCCCTCCGCACGCCCCTGCGGCGCGTGCCCGAGCGCCACCCGCATCCGCAAATCGCTGCCCGCGTCCCTGGCCTGCCTCGCGCTTGCTCCTCTCTCCCTCTCTCTTTCCCTGGTCGTAGACCACGCCCAGGAAGACCCCGGACTCGAAGGCAAGCCCTCCCGTGGCCTCCAGCGACGTCTACGGCCTCGCCGACGCACGGCCCCGCTGTGCACCTCGCCCCCTTCTATTTAAGGCCACCCCGAGCCCCCTCTCTACTCCTTTGGTTCTCTGTCCCTCCCGTGCATCCCCTGGACCAACCCACTCCCCTCCTCGCGCTCTCCATCCGCCACCTTGGCCGGAGCCTTGCCGTTGGCCTCCTCCTAAATTCGCACCCACCACTCCTCCTCCTCCCCTCTAGGCCACACTAGAGCACCTCCACCATCACAGCCAGCCCCTCCCGTGCTTCTCCCTCTCCTCCCCATGGCCGTTCCGTCGAGTTCCATCACCACCTCCGGTCTCGCCCCCCGCGGTCGATGATGCGCTCGCGTATGGCCACCCCTGCGTTCGTGGCGCACCTCGGCGGGTGCGGCACGCTCTCCCAAGCACGCTGGTGTGCTGGGCACCGACAGAGGTGGCCGGTGCCGCCAGGGAGAGCGCCGGCGCCGCTCGGCCTCGCTTCCCCTGTCTCCCTTTGCGCCCGCGTGGGACGTTGAGGACGAACCTGCAGGCAGGCCCCGCTCGTCAGTGGCCCAGCCATTGGGCCACGCTGGCAAGTGGAGGCGGGTTCTCCCTCTCCCTTGTCCCCGTAGCGAAGGCGCTCTCCACCTGGGCGCCTTCGACGTCGCCCTGTCGTCCGCGTGGCCGAGCCGCTGGGCCGGCCCAGTGCGCTGCGGCGCTATGCTGCACCCCGTGCGCAGTATAGGTATAAACCCCCCTTCCTTTGTGTTTGTCTTTTTTCTAGAAACTTGTAAAATCTCCCAAATATTCATATTACCTCCAAATTTGATGATTCAAATTTATAGTGACTCTACAAATCATGCTCTACCTCATAGAGGATCATGCATATTTTTCCAGAGAACTTTCCTTCACACTTATTTAGTAAATTCCAATTTTCTTAATTGTGTGACAAACTTTAGAAGATCACAGAGGGCTCAAATTTAATCCAAATGACATGATCTAAATTTCCAGATACATCTGAGTTCATAACTTAGGTTATGAACATTTTTCTTAATACTTTCTATGCCACACAAAATAATGAGCCATTTCTTCATGTTTGTCAACTTTGCAAATCCCTAGGGAAATCATTTCAACTCCAAATCTAGTGAAACCAATTCCTAGATGCCTCTAAAATCATGATCTGTTAAGTGGGTGCCTTTGCTCATTTTCAAAAATATATTTCTGTACACTTCTTGCAAATCCATAAATCCAAAGATTCTATCATATTGAAATACAAAAAAATATCCACTGATCTAGTCCCAATGAAACCACTCTGGTTATTTTTTCATATAACTAGAGATGTCCTAGAAGAGTCAAATTCATATTTTTAGAGCACTTTTATTTTCAGCCTTGTTGTGTTGCTTATAAGATTGCTTTCAACGATAGTTGACGAAGTAGACAAAATGCTCGGAGAAGGACCAGAAGATTTGAAGACTTTGATGAACCAGGCAAGCAACCCTTTGACCATGTTCAACCCTTTTATATCATGAGAGCATTTTCATTGTTTCATCAAGTCCATGATGTATCTTGAATGGCAACCTTGCTGGGTTTGCCACCGTTACTTCCTCGTTGATACTTGCATTGTGCATGACCCTACCTTCTTATGAGGGTTATGCCGGTGGGAGTAGATAGGATGCTAAAGTAGTTGCTACGCAAAAAGGGATGGGAATATGCATGGTGACGGAGATAAAGTATTTTCAAAAGACTTTTCGAAAACCCTGCCGGGTGCCACTTATGCCAGAGGGAGGTAATGAGTTGGGTAACCACTTGATGATGAAGTGGTGTACCGAGGCAAGTGTGTGTGTTGTTTTCAAAAATGGATTGGTTTAAGTTGCGACCGTTATTCCAACCTTACATGCGCAACCACTCTACCCTTATATCGGCAAGAGCATTATTATTACCTAGGCCGATACTAGCTTGGAGCCCGCATTACTAGTGACAGGAGAGTCGTTGTTGTGCTCTCTCGGTACGGGTCGTGCCAGGTAGGGCGGCCATGACTGTTTTTACAGGGGCACCGGACAAACCGTTGGTACCCCGTGCTTGTGGTATGAGATGAATATGGGAGCATGGCTCTACAAATTTTAAGATGTGAATGTTGAGCATGGGGGCTGCTACCAATCGAGTGGACTCTATGTTAGTGCCATCTAGGGAAAGGTATAGATTGGGTGCTTACCCCGGGTACTTGAGGTACCGCGGGTCGTGAATGACACGGAAGTTCCCCGGATCTTGTGGGTAAAGTGTGCAACCTCTACAGAGTGTAAAATTATTTGAATAGCCATGTCCACGGTCAAGGACAGTTTGGTAACCGCTCTTGGGCTACGTCTAAATGTTTGCGAAACCGGTGAGTGTGTATGGAAAAGTGGAAAGAATTACTTGGGCCAAGTCAAAGAACTTGACATGATTAAGTTGGGTTGATGCCCACTCTAATTATGTTGAGATCTGTAACCTGTTCTCATGGTTACTTGAATTCTTCTGATGCATGTCTTACAAGTTGTTGAACATGTCATTGCACTCAAAACTAGCTTTCTGCAAAATGACCTACTTAGTGCTATATCATGCATTGTTGTACCTTGTTTTCAAAACACGGGTTTCTTGCGAGTACATTCAAAGTACTCATTGGCTTGCCACTGGTTATTTTATTGGCTAGGCTTGAAAGAACATGATATGATGAAGAACACTTCGGCGATGATCATGCGAGCTAGGATGCTTCCCAGTTAGAATGCTTGTAGGATTAAGGCAGATGGCATGGGTCCAAGTTATCGACGAAGATTTCCACTACAAAGTTATACTCAAGACTTGACCATAATGGTCCTACTTGTGTCATACAGTATGTATGGATATAAGACTCTTGTTATTCAGCTTCTGTGTGTTCAGTGAGCATTGATCTCTGGGATCGCTGTACACTTGCATTCGGTGATCACGACTTATGAGTCGGGGTCCCCACACTTTGCGACTCCTTCTCCTTGTTCTCGGCATTTAACTTGCCGGCCTGTTTAAAAACCCAACAACTTCTGTTGGTGTGATTGGCTGGTTTATCAGGGGTGCCATGTATCTGGCATGGACGATCGAGTATGCGGTCCAAACTGGATGAGCCCGGGTTGTTCCTTTTGAATGGCTTCTTCCGCTGGCTGGACTTGGAGCCACTGAATCCGGCATTGACTGTCGTGTCATCGGTATTGTTATCGTTGCTTCGACGCTTGTGTCTGTTCTGTCGGGGCTTGCCGTTGCTACTTCTGGTGTCGGAGGTGCCAGGTTCGCTTGTATTGTTATTGCTTTGGGCTAGCCAGGTATCTTCGCCCGCGCAAAAGCGGGTCATGAGTGCCGTGAGGGCTGCCATGGACTTCGGCTTTTCTTGGCCGAGGTGTCGGGCGAGCCATTCGTCGCGGATGCTGTGTTTAAAGTCCACTAGGGCTTGGCATCCGGACAGTCGACGATCTTGTTATTTTTAGTTAAGAACCTAGTCCATAATTTCTTGGCTGACTCTCCGGGCTGTTGGACTATGTGACTTAGGTCATCGCCATCCGGAGGTCGGGCGTATGTACCTTGGAAGTTATCACGGAAGGCGTCTTCCAGGTCCTCCCAGCTGCTAATGGAGTTTTCTGGCAGGCTGTTCAACTAGTGCCGAGCTGGTCCCTTGAGTTTTAGTGGGAGGTATTTGAAGGCATGAAGATCATCACCGCGGGCCACATGAATATGGAGAAGAAAATATTCAATCCATACCGCGGGGTCTGTTGTCCCATCATATGATTGGATGTTCACGGGTTTAAACCCTTCTGGGAATTCGTGCTCCATTACTTCATCAGTGGAGTCCATCTGCGGTTTTTGGCCCGGGCGTGATTATGCTTGTCGCGTCTGGCTAGAAAGCCGTCGTTGCATGTCAGCGCATGCCCCCGTGATCCGTAGATTGATCTGGTCTGTCCTACTCTACTGTCCAGGTCCTGCAGGTCATATGTATATCCCCGAGCTGTTTTATCTCTGCCTTTACGGTGAGGTAGTACGGGCTGGTGTTCGGCTTGAGTTCCCTCTTTGTCCCGGCCACGTGGTGGTCGATCAGCCGCATTATGTGCTGATGGTACGAGCTCAAGTGCCTCGTTATTGAATTGAGGTAGCAATTTGCGCTCCGGGTAAATTTTGGTGGGGAACTCGAGGCCGTATTCCTCGGCTGCCAGGACATTAGTCCATCTATCGTTGAGAAGGTCTTGATCAGCTTGAAGCTGCTGCTGCTTCTTTTTCAGGCTCCTTGCAGTGGCTATTAGCCGGCGCTTGAAGCGCTCCTGCTCGAGAGGTTCCTCAGGCATGATAAAATCCTCTGCCGAGGCTCACCTCATCCTCAAAGAGCGGAAGATAATTACTGTCCTCCAAGTCTTCGTTTACGGCCTATTCATCAGGGCTAACTCGCCCATCTTCCCATTCTTCATGTTCGAAGGTTGGCTCAATGGGGTCTTCACTGTCTTCGACATCGTCTAGAGTATTATTTTCTCCTGTGCCGGTATTGCTGTCTTTTCCACGGCATGACTTAGAGGGGTGCCGCTGTCATTGGCGCTTTGGCTGTATCTCAGGAGGTTTATCCTTGGCTGGGTCCTCTTTGTCATCGCCGTTAGCTACTTTGGGTGTATGCACCATGTACACGTCATACAAAGAGGTGGTCGTCCAGCGTCCGGTAAACGGCGGGTCTTGGGCCTGATCTTCTCCGGCATCGTCGTCCATACCGTCGATGTCTTCGGAGTCATAATCGAGCATGTCGGTTAAGTCCTCGACCGTGGCTATAGAGTGAGTGGTGGGTGGGAAGGAAAATTCCCTGCTCTCATCCCCTAGTCCGGGCTGGGCATAGTTCGGACGTGGCTCCTCTGTAATAACAAGGGATCAAATTAAGTCCAGAGCCTCGCTTAAAGGCGAGGTTCAGCCAGAGAGAAGGGAGCCTGTGGAGTGCCGCGAGGGGGAGACTCCTTGTTGAACTCACATGATGCTGACTCCGAGGGTTCGGAGCCAGTGTCTGGAGAAGGGTCCGGCTTCACGATGGTTGCCAGCGAAACTACTTCCTCCGGCTCTCCCGTAATGGGCTTAGTGGCCGCAGATAGTCGGGCGGGCTCAAGGGGCCCGTCTTCGGACCCGACGGTGCGCTCCGAATCTAAGGCCAGAGCGCAGGTTGGGGGCGCGAATCCTTGGAAGATCAAGTCTCCTCGGATATCAGCGATGTAGTCCAGGTTTCCAAAACTAATCCGGTGACCTAGGGCGTAGCTGAAGATCTGCTCTAGATGTCCAAGCGAGTTGGCCCGCGGTGCGAAGCCGCCGAACACAAAGAGCTGGCCGGGGAGGAAAAGTTCCCCCAGGAAAGCATTGTTGTAGATGATTGATGGAGCCATGGAACCTCTTGGCGACGATGCAACGGAACTCTCAATGAAAGCACCAATGTCGGTGTCAAAACCGGCGGATCTCGGGTAGGGGGTTTGTCGGATCACGGGTTCCGGCAAAACCCTCAAGGTTCGAACACTGGGTGCGCACAAAGATTCCCCCCCTACCGATCCACGGCCTAGCTTTCTAAGATCTCAAGAACGAGCTCGACGAACCCACAACACAAGGGACACAAGATTTATACTTGTTCGGGCCACCGTTGTGGTGTAATACCCTATCCAGTGTGGTGGTGGTGGATTGCCTCTTGGGCTGATGATGAACAATACAAAGGGGGAAGAACAGCCTCCTGAGGTTGAGGTATTCTTTGTGCTTGGCGAACTTGTGTGTGTGTGGATTCGATTAGCTTAGGCTTGCTTGCCTCTTGATCAGTTCGTGTTAGTTGCACTCTATTGTGGTGGCTAGTCCTCTTTATATAGGCCCTGATCCTCTCCCCAAATATTGAGCGGGAAGGGAGCCAACAACGGCCAATTTGAAAGGTGACAGCTAGTACAACTTATCCTGTCAAAAGCGGTCTTCGCCTGCAAAAGGCTCTGGTGGTGACGCTGCCATGGTGACCTCCGTCTTGCCGTCCTGCTGGTCTTGGTCTTGTTGCACCGATATGGAAACCTTTACTTGATGCCTCGGCACTCCGCGCCTCTGCTTGCCTCCTAAGCACCAAAGAGGAAACAAGGACACAACTCGCGCTGGCGCCCGCCTAATCTAGATCGTCATGGCTCACGTCACGAGAAACTCACGAGGTTTGCCTTGCCTTGATCTCTCCGCCCCTCACGAGCCTGCCTGGCGAGGCCGCTCCTGAGGAGGTCTTGTGTCGTCCGACTCGCGAGGCTTGGCCCCTCGCGAGGGTCTTGAATGCCTTGTTGATGAAGATGGGCCGTACGGGCCTGCTAGCGCAGCCACGCCACGGGCCGCAAGCAGGCAAGTCTGGGGACCCCCGTTCCCAGAACGCCGACAGTAGCCCCGGGCCCAAGGCGCGCTCGGGCTTGGCTTCGAGGCGAACTCAAAGGTCAAGTACGGAGCGCCGCGGGCCCCAATAGCCTGCGGCCTTGGTCGACGCGTGGCGGTTGATAGGACGTGGGCGACTCCGCTTCCCCACGCTGCCTCGGCAACTACCCGACTTTGACAAGTCTCTGCGACATGCAAGGAAAACCATCATTACCTGTGATCGTGGGGGGCGTTGGTTGGCCTTCCCCAGCTATAAATGAGGAGGGGGGCAAGGCCTCCGTCGCCCATTTCTCCCCATCATGTTTGCTTCTTCCTCCTCAATCCTCTTCTAGTAGCAATGGTGCCCATCCGAAGGTTTTCTGCTGCGGAGAAAGGAAAGACTCCCCTCGACGTGCCGGTGCCGCTCCCACCGAAGTAAAGGTCAGTTCACCGCCGCGACGCAGCGACGATGCAGGTGGTGACGAGGCCTTGGTGCGAGCGGCCTCCTCATGGGTATCCATTACCCCTGTATGCCCAAGCCGGGGGCTCAGGAGGAAGGAGCGACGAGCGTCGGCACGCGCGCTGTGGCCAAGGCCGACGTACCGCTGGGACGCGCGCCGTCGCTCCTGGAGTCCACGCCACGGACTCATCGCGCGAGCTCGTGCTGTGGGCAGCGATGACCCCAAGCTCTTGGATCTGCTTCCTGTGGTTCTTCTCCGACGTGCCGCCGCCGAGGGGACCCCTTGAGCTCTGGTTGCAGCATGCTGATTGCGACACTCCGGCAATCAGAGGAGAGGTTGAAACGGTCTCCCCCAGCAAGGTCTTCATGACCCACGGCTGGGGCGAGGTCGCTCGAGTTTGCCCGAGGTGAGGGCGCCGGTCCTGACGAGGCGCCGCTTGCCTGAGGCCCCGCGTGCTGCTGCTGCTTCTTCTTCTTGGGGGTGGCCTCAGGAGGGCGCTCTCCCTTGCTGCCGGGGTCGTCGATTGCTGCAGCTTGGAAGGCACGCTTGAGGGAGCACACCGCATCCCTTTATTCGCACGGGACCGTGATGATTCCGCCGATTCCCGGCATCTTGAGGACATTGTAGCCGTGATGGGTCACTGCCATGAACTTGGCCAGGGCTGGGTACCCGAGGATCGCATTATTTGGCACGCGGATGTAGGCGACGTCGAAGTCGATGAGCTCGGTGCGGTAGTTGCACTACTGGAATCAGCTTCTTTGCCGTCCTCCATGGCGGACGGCAAAGGCATGGATCACGGACAGCAAACTTCTTTGCCGTCCGCCAGCAGACGACAAACTGTCCATCCGAACACGTGCCAGCAAAGGCCTTCTTTCCCGTCCGCTTCCTGCAAACAGACGACAAAGGATTGTGCCGTCCGCCGTTGGTGAACAGCAGACGACAAAGACCGTGGACGGCAGTGAGGTGGGATGAGAGCTGTTAGGGGTTAGCGGCGTGCTTTGCCATCAACCAGCGGACGACAAAGAGGCTAAGGTCTTTGCCGTCCGCTGGCAGACAGAAAAGTGCTCAAACATGCCAGTCCCAGGAATCACAGGTAGCTGCCACGTGGTATGTTTCCCGTCAGCTATCTGACGGCAAAGAGCCTGTACAACCCTGTTTTTAATTTAATTCATTCAATTTGACAGCAATTCACAGATATACATAGATATACATATATACACAACAAGCATATCCAACACACAAGTTTCATCCTATATACATACATAACCAACACATATATAGTTCCATCCTTACATATTACAAAAATTTCACATTGTTCATCCAACACTGTTATCCATCCATCCATATAACAACTTCCAACCATGCAAGTTCATTGATACAAAATAAAAGCACAAATGGAAAAGAAGTACTCCATCCATGCAAGCTTCCGTGAATTAAATCAAATCTTCAAAATGATAAACAAGATGTTAGAAAAAGAAGAAGAAAATGAAGAAGAAGACTATAAGAAGAAAGTATACTTAAGTAAAATGGAGCTAACCTAGAAGAAAATGAAGAAGAAGAAGAAGAAGAAGAAGAAGAAGAAGACTAGATGAATAGTAGAAGAAGACTAGAAGAATAAGAAGAAGAAGAAGAAGAAGAAGAAGAAGAAGAAGAAGAAGAAGAAGAAGAAGAAGAAGAAGAAGAAGAAGAAGAAGAAGAAGAAGAAGAAGAAGAAGAAGAAGAAGAAGAAGACTATAAGCTAGCTTATTATGTAAACTTGGTCATTTTGTGCTAACATAAGTAATTTTGGAGTTAACCTATAGGAAACTAAGCATATTAGAGATAACTTAGCATATTAGAGACAACTTAGGTAAAATGGAGCCAACCTAGCTAATTATGCCATCTTTGAGTGAACTAAGCATATTAGAGGTAACTTATGTCATTTTGGAGAAGAAGAAGACTATAAGCTTATTATGTAAACTTGGTCATTTTGTGCTAACATAAGTAATTTTGGAGCTAACCTATAGGAAACTAAGCATAGTAGAGACAACTTAGCATATTAGAGCTAACATATGTAACTAAGCATATTAGAGCTAACATAGGTAACTTAGCATATTAGAGCTAACTTAGAGCTAACTTATGTCATTTCAGAGGAAACAAAGCTAAGTATATATATATCATTTTGGAGATCTGACATACCTGACAAAGTTCAATTTTCATTGTTCTTCTCGTTCTCCTTCCTCAGCCTGATGCGCCAAGAGCGGCGAGGCGGTGGAGGCAGTGGGATGTAATCTTCTACCACAATTGGCGTGGTCATGTCGCCCAGCTGTGGGATCGCTGGCGCCACCACCGGCGTGAGGTCATTGTCAGGCATCACCACCATCGTGAGGCCATCTTCAGGCAGGACAGGCACGACCATCGCTAGGTCATCCTCAGCCACCACCAGCTCTTGCCCATGGTCAGCCACCACCATCTCTTTCCCTTGGTCAGCCACCACCATCGCTAGGTCATCCTCAGCCTGATTCCCACTCTGCTCCTCTTCTTCCCCACTCAAGTCCGGATCATCGTCCTTGCTGTCTTTGCAGCAGCTAGAATCACTGCTGCTTTAGCTACAGCCAGAATCGCTGTTGCTTTTGCTACAGCCAGAATCGCCGCTGCTTTGGCTGTAGCCAGTGTTGTTGCTGCTGCTCCCATTGCCTGTCCAAATGCAACAATTAATGGCCGTTAACAATCGATGAGAGACAAAGCCAAATGTAGAGGAATAAGAAGAGGCAGAACGTACTGGCATCATCGTCGTCAACGTAGCGCATGCGACACATAGTTTTGAACACCTTCACGATGAGCATGGTGGCGTCATCGTC
Source organism: Aegilops longissima (assembly GCA_021605205.1). Classification (NCBI taxonomy): domain Eukaryota; kingdom Viridiplantae; phylum Streptophyta; class Magnoliopsida; order Poales; family Poaceae; genus Aegilops; species Aegilops longissima. The sequence continues at coordinate 306,583,389 of CM038681.1, read as the reverse complement.
GTACCTGAAGAGAAGGAAGTACCCCAGCTGCAGGTTGTAGGCACGGTAGAACTTCTCCCAGCCACGACACAGGTACATGTGGCCCTCCCTGATCACCAACTCCATGTCCCACAGCCTGCGAAACCCGCTGCCGGCCTGTCGCAGCTTCACATTAGTTGGCGGATCTTCACCCAGCATGTTCATAAAAGTGTCAGGCAGCCTCTGCAGTTTGGGAGAAGGAGTGATGTAGCAAACAGCAGAGTTATCATAATGAGATGGGTGAAGGGGAGATCTCTCCTTTTATATACCTGCCTCTTGGAGGAAGTCCCAAGTATGATACTGAAGAACTCGAAAGCATCCAACTCGTACTCCGGTGTGGCAGAGCGGAGCCTACAGTGACGGCCTCCCCCCATCTCTAATAAGCAGCAGAAGAGACCAATTAGTATCTAGCTAGAAGCATATCTATAAACATAGAGCCAAGTTTCCAAACATGAAAGAAAACTGAGAAAAAAAAGCCATGCACTTGTGCTCAACAACATCAACAACACTGAGTTAATTTGGTAGGTTAGTTGGCAATGGCAATTGGGACCCTTCAAAACTAGGGATTTCTTTAGACGTGAAAGAAAACTGAAAATGTTGAAAAAAAGAGCATAGTAATCTAAAAATAGGGGGAAAATACACTTCTTCTTTCTCCTCTTTATCTTCTTATTATTTTTCATCTTTCTTCTTTCTCCTTGACCAAAACTAAACCTCAAATCAGAAACTAAGGGTGTAGTGTCGTAATATCAATTTACTTTGTATGCAAACCAGAATGTATAGTTTGCCTTTCCGCAAAAAAGAAAAGAAAAAGACGGGTATAGTTTGCCTCTTATGACGGATTCCATAAGCAATATGCATGCCTTGTTGTTTTCTCAAATTAAACTAATTCGAGTGTTGCTGATTGATGAATTTGAATATATGCAAAGGAATTTGAGGAAAACTTTTGCTCTTCTCACTATTAGTTTCATAATCATTTATACAACCCCTTCAAGGAGTCTGTGGACAACTTCCGTTTACAGTTCACTAGATATGTGTATTGCATTCTCTATTGGAAATGCATTTGAATTCATTTATCACAAATACTAATTCTAAAGTTTAACTCTGATGATACGGTTGCCACGTACCTACCAAGACATGCCAATTTTTTTCTTGTATACAAAAGAACTCGTGCACTAATATTTACTTCACTGAAATATTTTTCACATTGAAAGGAAATAGTTTTTGTTCCATCATCTATTAATAATAAATGCCAATGAGTTGAGAAATCTGGCACTACATTATTTAAATGACACATAAATCATAATGTACAAAAAATTGATCATGCATAACTAAACACTGTGGATCAATAATAGTATAGAAGATGATCTAACTAATAAGACTACTAGTGAGAATTGAGATTATACACAATTATAGTAGAGAAGATGCTATCTATGGTCTAAACCTAAGCTAAACCAAACCTAAACTAAACTTAAAATCCAGAAACAAAAACAGAAAAAAATACAAGAGGTCTCACCAGGTGGAGAAGGGGGCACCGGAGCGGTGGGGCGGCCGCGGTGGTGGAGTAGAGGGGCGCCGGGGAGGCCGGGTGGAGGAGGGGGCGCGGGAGCGGAGGAGGCAGTGGTGGTGGGGCAAAGGCGCCTGGGCCACCGGGTGGAGGAGGAGCGCCGAGCAGCGGGCGGCAGCGGTGGTGGGAGCAGAGGCGCCCGGGGCCGGGTGGGGAGAAGGTGCAGCGCGACGTGGGTTGCGTGTGGGGTGGCGGCTCGAACGGGCGGCGTGGCGACGACGGGATGGCGTGGCGGGGAAAGGGGTCACCGGGGCTGCTGGGGCGGCGCGGTGACGGGGGTGGCGTGGGGCGGCGGCGGCACGGGGGAGGGATGGTGCGGGGTGGTGGCGGCTCGGGCGCGGGCGGAGAGAGAGAGGGGACGGATGGGGGGCGCGGGCGAGCGTCGATATGGATCCTAGCTGACGGAAGTTATCTTGGCCACTTTCTTTGTCGTCTGCTAGCGGACGGCAAAGACAGTGTCCGTTAGGTTGTTCTCGGTAGTGGGCCACCCTCATTCTTTGTCGTCCACTAGCGGACAACAAAGACTATATGCCGTATGCTGGAGGACGGCAAAGACTCGGCTGACGGCAAACATGGTCTTTGACGTCAGCCAAATCTTTGCCGTCAGCTTCTATTGAGCTGATGGCAAAGAAGGTCTTTGCCGTCAGCTAGCGGACGGCAAAGACCTGGCTGACGACAAAGATCCTGATTCCAGTAGTGTTGTTGTGTTCTCAGAAGGTGACAGGGAGGCAGACCTGCTCTATCGGTGTGGTGGAACCATCGGTCACTCCTGAGAAAGGCTTGGTGGGCTGAAGCTGGTCATATGGCACTTGGAGGTTGTCGAACGTGTCAAAGGACAGGACATTGAGCCCTGCGCCGCCGTCGATGAGGGTCTTGGTGACTTGCACATTGCTTATGACTGGGGAGCAGAGCATCGTGAGGGTGCTGGCGGTAGCCGCGCACTTGAGCTGATCTGTCGAACTGAAGGTGATGGCGCACTTGACCACCTGAGCAGGCGCGTGGCCTCGAGCTTGGGGAGGACTCCATTCACTTAGCGAGCAAACTGTTTGAAGATACGCTGTGAGGCTGGGGCTTGAGCTCCGCCCAAGATGCAGGCGATAGCGCGCGGCTCCTGGAAGCCCCCGGCCCCTAGTCTTGATGGTGGTCATCATTCCTTCGTGGTGGTGGCGGTAGTGGAGGGAGTCCTGCGTTGCCCTGAGGACGATCCTCACGAGGCAGGTTCCTCCAGGTTCCCTCGCGAGGCTGATCCTCCCAGCGGTCCTCATGAGGCCAGTCGCGCAACTCCTGGCGCGGGCCATGGTCGTCCCAGCGTCCGCCACCACCTCCTCCTCCTCGGCCGTAGCCCCGGTTGCTGCGCTTGGGGCGTCGACCGAAGCGTCCTTCTTGAATGGCTTTGAGCTCTTGACAGTCGCTGGTGTTGTGGGTATGCAGGTTATGGAAGGCGCAGAACGGTCGGCTGCTCTTGGATGACTCGGGCTGGTCTCTGCCCCGCTTGGTGTCTGCCTCCGCCGCGAGCATGGCTGCTCCCTTGCGCTTCACGTCCTTGGCCTTGGCTTTCTTCTCCTCCGGGTCCGCAGCTGGGAGCTCGAGGAGGGAGAGGCGTCCCTCCTCAGCTCTGGCGCACTTGGTCGCTAGGTTGAACAACTCTAGGGATGTGCACAACTCCTCGTGGATTGCGAGCTCCTCTTTCATCTTGACGTCACGGACGCCATCAAAGAACACGGAGATGATGGCCTCGTCTGTCACCTTGGTGATTTTGAGACGAACATTGCTGAAGCGCTGGATGTACTTCTGGAGGGTCTCTCCTGGTTGTTGCTTGACGCGAGCAGGTCACCCGCGGCCGGCGGGCGGTCACGAGTGCCCTGTAAGTTGGCAACGAAACGGTTGCGCATCTCGTCCCAGGAGGAGATCGAGCCTGGGGGCAGATTCAGGAGCCAGGAGCTGGCGCCATCCTTGAGAGCCATGGGGAACCAGTTTGCCATGATTTTCTCATCGCCGTTAGCCGCCTCGATGCTCAGCTCGTAGATCTGCAAGAACTCCACGGGGTCGAGGGTACCGTCGTAGCGAGGAGGCAGATCTGGCTTGAACTTTCCTGGCCAGGCAACGCTGCGCAGCTCGGGGGTGAAGGTGCGGCAGCCGGCCGTGGTCACCGGGGCCCGCCTTGGAGGTGGAGCTTGGTCTTGGCGCCTGTGTGACGCTACGGCAAACAGCACGGGGCCTTGCCATAGCAAACGATCCTGGCGCGGTGGTGCGAGGAGCAGTGGAGCGTTCTCTTGCGGTCGAGGGACTTCTTGACAGCTTCTTTCTTCATGCGCGGGCGCCGGACGCGGCGGGTCATGCCGTGGAGCCGCTCACCTTGGCGCCAGGGCGCCATCTTGGGGCAGAGGTGGTGGAGGTGCTCCGTGAGCTACGTCACCCGTGGCTGGCGGAGGGCGAGGTAGAGAGGGGGACGGCGCAGGGGAGCCCCCTGCGGCGCGGACAAGCTCGGCGATGCGGTCGAGCCAATCCTCGTAGAGGTCGTCCACTGGGCGGTAGCGCAGGAGCTCGTGCGCCATGAGGAGCGCGGCTCGCGCGTCCATGGGAGCACGGCGTGCATGGGACGAGGAACTAGCCGGGGTCAGCGATGGAGTGGCGGTGTGTCACGACCGGTTTTCCGGGTATTACATTCGAGAAAATGGCCGTTGTGCTCACCAGCCCCAGGATGACTGTTAGCTGATGAGGCACCAACTTGAAACAGAAATTCCAAGAAATATACAAAATATGTGGTACAAGAACATTCTGGCTTGTGAGTACAACAAATGGTTTCTAGTGGTTGATGGCGGAAGCGGTTTGTGGATCATCAGTGTCTATGGGACTCCATTTCCCCACAAGAACAGCTGACCAGGATAACTCCTATCTTCGCGAGGCTGCTATCACCATTGGTAGGTTCCGGGGCTGTCATCACGGTCGCTCCTCTCCGCGCAAGAAATCTGGCCAAAACAATAGCCAGGGACAACCCAGTGAGTACTTTGAATGTACTCGCAAACATTATGAACACAAGTATAATATAACAACCGATAATCATGCTTTGAAAATATTCTATGATCACAACGTCTGTCATAAACTAAAATCCTTGATGCATGCAAGCATGTTATTAATATGTAACAATGAATATATAATGACAGAGTAGGAACAAGATGCAGCATTCGGATGTCTGAAGCGACGTCTCGAATTGATGGTAAATAACAAGCATGCCTCAGTCGGGCATCTGAGCGACACCACATAAAGGGCTTATAAAGTAAATGAATAACAAGCATGCCGCAGTCGGGCGTCCCAGCGACACCACATAAAGGGCTTATAAATAAACACAACGAATATCCAGGAGGTAGGACCATCCCAGGGATACTCGATAATTCAAATAATGTAACGGTTAGTCCATAACAAAATAATAATCATGGTCCTCACAAGTCACAAGTCAGTATCCAATTTTGGTTTAACAGTTTCTCCTCCGAAGACCGACACTAAGACCAACACTTGACCCATCCCAGACTGTAATCCTTAACCAAGGACACGGCTATCCGAATAGGTTTAATCTCTGCAGAGGGTGTACTCTTTACCCACGAGTAACGGATTCCTTTAGTCCATCGGGACTAATTCCATCTACGGCCTTTTTGTTGAAAACACACCTAACTTGCACACACCAGCTTAACTTACCGGTGTCTGGAATCACCCACGACGCCTGTCAAGCAAAACTCTAAGTGCGGAGTGACGGTGTCCTGGACTAGGGGGTACTCACCACGTCGTCTCCCGATCAATTGGATTGGGCCGAGTATCCCCATGGTCGTATACTCATGGGCCAGTCTGGACAGTTGCCGCATACATGGAAGATTCCGCAAGGCTTGGCGATCAAGACACGGACTCCTCCCCCACCGGCGTATTCGGCTAGGACTCTTGTTATCCTAGGCCTCTGGTGCATTATATAAACCGAGGCCAGGCTAGTCGATATGGATAACATCAACAACCCTTACAATCATACCATAGGCTAGCTTCTAGGGTTTAGCCTCCTTGATCTCATGGTAGATCCACTCTTGTAAACATCCACAATATCAATATCAATCGAGCAGGACGTAGGGTTTTACCTCCATCAAGAGGGCCCGAACCTGGGTAAAACATCGTGTCCCTTGTCTCCTGTTACCATCCGCCTAGACGCACAGTTCGGGACCCCCTACCCGAGATCCGCCGGTTTTGACACCGACATTGGTGCTTTCATTGAGAGTTCCGCTGTGTGTTCGGCAAAAGGTCGATGGCTCGCTTGCAGATCAACTGCGACTTCGGCATCTTCGTCACCAGCTCGACTGGTCATCTTGGTTCGACCAAGGACTGCGCCCTACCTCCGATTGTCATGTTCGGATGAGGGCCTTCATCAACATCAACTCCGATCTCTATCAAGATCATGGAGGAATTATCCAGGGAGCCCGGGGGCTCAACGTCAACATTGCCCTCGGGCGACCGTACTGTTTATCTGGACAGCGAACTTGCATTCGCCGTCACCGCCTCCTCGAGCGTCGCTTTGACGATTGCTTCGGTGGAATTGTGCGGAATTGAGTCTACAACAACCCTGGAAAATTTCGTCGAGTTCCGATGGAGGAACCTCTGGCAATCTCCGATATACCGGAGCCGCATTGAATCTGGACGAGAATCCGGACGAGTTTAGGGCGTGGTGTCCAGCTTCTAGCTCGGACTTCCTTTGGAAGATCCAACCGTTGATCGGCTGTGGAATTCCTATATCTACCACCCCTCAAAATATCAGCTCGATCCGACCGTCCGAACTCCGGGAACCTTCCGATTAGTGCATCACTTTTCGGATCTGTTTTCTGCACAAAAACGAATCCGACCCGAGTTCGTCTTTTTTATGAACGGGATTTCGGACATCCTTTTTGAAAGAAGTTTTGTATGCGGTATTGTGTTTTGTTCCCGAACACATCCCACTAACTTTAAGATCTTTTGAACATGATCTTCAACATCATGCTGGTATCAAACCAGTCCGGCAATATTGCTCCACGGCTACCGACCTGCGATAGATACGTCGTCACTTTGTTGAGCCGAGCTCAACTTCTTCGGATCATCATCTCGGCAAGCCGAACAAGAGTACGCAATTGCGAAGGATAAATCATCACCAACATCGCCGCCCCACGGATTACACGGAGCGGACATACTGGCATCGCCGCACGGTCGCTTCATCAAGCCGACATCGACCACGTCACGACCTGCATCGGCAGGGCCGCACTATTGCTTCTTCAAGCTGGTGTCCATCACGCCAACCTACTTCGACATCTCGGCTGGACCGGGGGCTTCGCCATCTCTTCATCAACCTACTCCGGGCACTTCGGCGTCACTAGCCGACCAGGCATGGGTGCGCGGATCGAGTCCCAATTTTGGGAATCACCTTCCTTCGGATTGCTACAACAAATAAACCAGGTGCTATTAATCCTAGTATTTCTTTTTGCTTGTTTGGGTTAAATTTTTCCCAAGGAATTATTACTCTGGTTAGTCCATCATATGTACACATGTCTATCAAATGGTGGCCGCATTATCGACGGTCGCATGATGGTTCGGCCAGTTTCCATACAAAGTCTGGTGAACGCCGCATCCGGAACTCGGGCCGACCTGTGAATCCAGGCTTTGCCACGCCTTTATTGCATTACGCCGACGACCTGCATCAACATCGACTTCGGCGACAGGCCATATTTCTTTTATTACTAACTTTGCATAGATTATTTATTATGCAACATTTTTTTAAATTCCTGTTATTACTATTATCCCCGGTCTGCACTATTTTTTGTGCACAAGAAAATGATCCAGCCGGACTATATCCTTTGACGTCACCTCGGCTGGACGGGGGCTTCGTCAACACTTCATTACCCCATGCGGGGACTTCGCATCACTCTGCCGTCCTACATTGACGTGCTATGTCACCACTTGGAGTGCCGAGCTCTTTGCTCCGCCACCTCGGGACCGGCATGGGGATGGAACCTTGTCCGCATCAAGCTCGGACCGCGTCGTCAATACCGAACACATTAACCAGCTAAGTTGCCTTCATGCTCAAAGTTTTAAATTTTGACTTGTGTTCGCCTCGCCAAGCATTATACTTTTTGGAAAAAAGTTGCTTGTAAATTTTTTCCTTGTCCAAACTCTGTTAGACACACTTGGCCTTTTACCCGCGCTCATTATACTCGGGGCTTCTTTAATGAAGCTTATTAATCTGGGTTTTATGCCCAACACATGTGTCACACTTCGCATGTACCTTTTATTCACCACTATATGCATCTATATGACTTAAGTTTTGGCCAAGCTGGGTTGCCTGGCTCCTGTGCTTACCCCTACGTTCCCGATTGTTTGGCTAGGTGGTAAAGGGAGCACCTCTACGATTGTTACTGCCGGGTCAGCCGGATGTGTACCTCAGACTGGGTGAAGCCAAAGCTAGCGTTCTTAAGGAATACTCGGTCGGTGAACTAAAAGATGATTTCTTACCTATTTATTTACCTACCCCGGATGTTTTCTACTCTTTTCGCAGTCCGGACATGCACTTTAGGGCATGCCTCTGAGAAAGGAACCCTAACGGAACTATTCTCCTGGAAGATGTTTCTTACTAACCATGTAATATAACATAACTAGTTGGGCACTTATGCGATAAAGCACTAATGACCCCTACGCCTGGTCTCCACGCATGCCCGGTTTTTATAACCGCGAGGGTATTCGGACATACTACAGACTATTGGGTCCAGAGGTTGAAGCGAAAAGGTCCACTACGACAAACGATCTACAATCCGGCTAGAAGGCATTCTACATGTCACCTTACATTTTATAGTCAATTTTTACCCAAGTCACTTGGGGGCTCTTATATTTATTTGAGCCGTTTCATACTAAGTGTTTTTCTTCTTAGTCGTTGCAAAGTTAAAGCACGGCAGAAGCATTTTTTTTCTAAAGTCCAATTTTGGATTGGCACCAACACTTGATCTTGTTCGAACGTCATGTTTTTACTTGGCGTTTTTGGTTTTCAAGCTTTTGGCACTTTTAACTATTTGTGTGTTTTCAGCACAAGTCTCGCGAAGGCTGCTTGAACACATTTAGAGATTCGCAAAAACATTCTCGGATATTGCTATATATGCATCAGTTTGAATTGTGTCTTGGTCAATAGTTGGGTTGCGGCTCCATGGTTGCCTCCTACGTTCCGCTTTGTTCGGCTAGGTGTGCAAAGGAGAACCATCTGCGATTGTGCTTCCAGCTCGCATGGTCAAGCACCTCGATGGAGAAAGCGAAAACCGGTCACCATAGGTGTAAACTGGTCAGCGATCCAATGACTATATTAAATGACGGACCATTCATAAAATTGGCCGAAGTGTTTCCGGCTTGACCTCGACTGTCGCCGAACACTACCGGGGGCTATTAACTGGCCTCCCAAACTAAATCCTCGATCTTTTGTGCTTACATTGGAGCTGAGGTTTCATGATCATGCTTAGCATGACAACCCAAAGAAAGGAACCGATAGCGGGACTATTTTCTTTGGAAGACATTTCTTCATTAAGCAGTAATATAACATATCTCTCTGCGTACCTTTGTTTATAAAACCGTATGGCAGATTGCCTTGTTTGTCGTAAATCTTTGCCCTCATAAAGGCTTTATAAAGTAGGACAAACACTCCTCCACTCTTGGCGAGGAGGTTGAAGCCGATGGTCGGTCAACAAAGTTTTGTACAATGCGGATCCGAGCATTAATGACGTAAAGTACTTGGATACATAGAGTCATTACACATAATTTGTGATTTTACTATGGATATCGATCCTTAATTCGCCTCTCGTGCCGCATTAAGGCTCGAGAACTCTTGGGCTTCGGGCTTATTATTCACAAATATTAAAGGGCACATTGATCCCCGATCCGGTGTTGCCACCCGACCGGTGTCTCGGGGGCTCTTGCATTGCTTGTTCTATGCGAGAAAATCTTAAGTGCAATCTGATTTCGAGGAGATTTTGATCCTCGGGTTGGTCGGCCGCACCCAACCTGAGTCTCGAGGTCTGAAGCACGCCGCTTTTGCGTCGAAGTATTCTGCCGAGCTAGGACTTGATCCTCGGACCGATTTTGCAAATCAACACGAGTCTCGGCAGCTACGGGATCGGCGGTCTTATGTCATCCTTCATGGGCATCTCGGGTTTTAGACCGATACCCACCTTGAGGGCTCTTGGCTATGTATCTCGGCAGAGAATAAATTGCACCACCACGGAAGCAGTCCGGCATAAATCTCGGGCGCTAGTGGCTGGCTCCATAGAGGGCATTTCTGGCATTAAGCTCGGCTAAACTCCTTCAAACTTCTTTGAACCAAGGTGATTTACGACACCTCGGATACAGTCCGGCGTTGGAGCTCGGATACATAGTCCGGCATTGGAGCTCGGATACATAGTCCGGCGTTGGAGCTCGGAAACAGTCCGGCGTTGGAGCTCGGATACATAGTCCGGCGTTAGAGCTGGGAAGTAGACCGGCATTGGTGCTCGGCTGCAAAAGATACCTCGAATGCAGTCCGGCATTGGAGCTCGGATGCAAGAGGACGCTGCCGCCTGGGAACAACTTCAAACCCGAGGTGTAGCATAAAAATAACAAGGCATTGATAAAGGCCGTAAACTTAAAGGGGCTCCACGGACACCCAACGTGTAAGCTCGTCGAATGCATTTCGGCGATCCTCAAGATCGAAGATGAGAAGATTTGTTGAACCAGTTTTGAAGACCGACAACCGAAGATGAAGAACAGTTTGGAAGAACCGAGGAGCGTCCCCAATTTGAAGACCGGTTCAGGGGGCTACTGATGGTGTCCTGGACTAGGGGGTACTCACCACGTCATCTCCCGATCAATTGGATTGGGCCGAGTATCCCCATGGTCGTATACTCATGGGCCAGTCTGGACAGTTGCCGCATACATGGAAGATTCTGCAAGGCTTGGCGATCAAGACAAGGACTCCTCCCCCACCGGCGTATTCGGCTAGGACTCTTATTATCCTAGGCCTCTGGTGCATTATATAAACCGAGGCCAGGCTAGTCGATATGGATAACATCAACAACACTTACAATCATACCATAGGCTAGCTTCTAGGGTTTAGCCTCCTTGATCTCGTGGTAGATCCACTCTTGTAAACATCCACAATATCAATATCAATCGAGCAGGACGTAGGGTTTTACCTCCATCAAGAGGGCCCGAACCTGGGTAAAACATCGTGTCCCTTGTCTCCTGTTACCATCCGTCTAGACGCACAGTTCGGGACACCCTACCAGAGATCCGCTGGTTTTGACACCGACAGGGAGGCTACAACCTCGCGTAGCATGGGATCAAATTTATATCGCACGCTCTAAGGGGTGGCCTCCCCTCTCGGTCTCAACCGGAAACACCCATGCCCCGGACCAGGTGGCCTGCCTACCAGCTACGACCGGTATCTTCCACCATGGCCTCTCTGTACGGTGTGTCCTAGAAAGAGGTTGACGACTTACTGAACCGTACCTTACTTGTTGTAGGGACAAGTGGTAGTACGAAACAAGTATGGGGGTTACTGGAACAAGACTCGATCTATGGTCGACTCAGGAGGTTTAAGTATTCCCTGCATTGTAAGTGCATCTAGTGCCCCTTAGTGATTTTGGTGTATTGAAGACTTATAGGTTAAGGAACTAATGCGTTTGTGAGTGTACACAGGTCTATAAGTCTATGAGGAGTTTGATATTTCTGAGAGAAAGTCGACCCTAAAAATGAAGTTCTTCGATGAAGACTTTGATATTTCGAAGACTTTTCGAAGACTTTGAAAGTGAAGAAATTGGTGTGACCTTGAAGACTTGGTATTCATTCGAGGAATATGAAGCGTGAAGACTTTTGTTTTCGTAGTTTCGTTTTTCTCTTTCTTGAGTCATATGAAACACCGTACTTTTAAAGGGGGTCGAGGAAATACTAAGGAAAAATTTCCATGTGATGCTCAACTCAAAATCCTACACCTACCAATCCCTTGAGTGAAGCCTTTGAAATCTCATACAGATTCAGTCAATTTCTTGAGAGACAGAGACGAAGTTCTTACTGGTCTTGAGAATTTGTTCGACCGAGGAGTTAGGAATTCGCCAAAGTCGGATTGCCTACGATGAGGAACATTATAGCCCCGAGGAATTTGAGATTCAAATTTCCGACCGTTCTTGTGCTTCTTGCCACTGTCCCAAAATATCTTATCCACCTAATGGTCATATCATTGAAGGGCATTTATGTCTTATCATGTCGGGCTGCTCCCTAGGCTATAAATAGCCGCCCCTACAACCACTAGCTGGTTGGCTGCTCCGAGAGAACTTGACACTTGTCATTTGAGAGCAACCCATCCTCCGAGGACTTTGGCGAAAATCATCGAGTGAGGAAAACCCAAAAACCAAACCCTACAAACCCAAAGAGATTAAGCATCATGAAGAGATTGATCCTGCGTGGATCCGACGCTTATTACCTTTGAAGACTGTGCTTCTTCCAGACGGTTAGGCGTCATGGTCTAGAGCATCCAAGAGGAATTGTGGATCGCCGAGTGACCAAGTCTGTGAAGGTTTGGAAGTCGCTGAAGACTTACCACGAGTGATTGGGACGAGGTCTGGGTGACCTTACTTCAAGGAGAATCGGTGAGGACTTGGTGTCTGAGCTGCGTGCTCAGCGACCGGGTGTCCGGACTGTGTCCTCGAGTTTAAATACTCAGCCGCTCCAACCAGACGTACAAGCCGAGACAGCAGTTGGAACTGGTCTACTCAATCATTGTCTTCACCAACCTAACTGGTTCTATTTCCTCAACCCTTTCATTTCCTCATTCTTGTGTTGAGTGTTTTGTTCATATCTGTGTTTGAAGACTTTGGTCAAGACTTTCTCAATTTCTTGATCATTTGTCTTCATCTTGTGTTATCATGTGATTACGCTTCTCGTACTCGTGCTAGTCTTCATTTCATCATGATGACCATGCATGTATTCTGTTATGCTTACTTCGAGTACTTATTCCGCTGCAAGTAGTTCTTCGCTAAGGAATTTCCTCACCGCAAATTCCTCGCTGAAGAATTCATAAAATCGCCTATTCACCCCCTCTAGTCGATATACGCACTTTCAATTGGTATCGAGCAAGGTACTCCTTGTTACGTGTGATTTTAGTTTAACCACCGGAGTTTTAGTTATGTCGACCGCAGGTATGAAGAAAGTGACATGCCCTATCTTTGACGGTCACGATTATCCCAAGTGGAAGGCCATGATGAGGAAGCGCCTCATGGCAATGGACAGCGAGTTGTGGACCGTCTTGAAATTGGTCTTCTTGATCATGCAAGGCGGTGAACGCAGATGATATTCGCAAGTACACTCGACTTGACATCATGGCGAAGGATATCATCTGTTCCTGGCCTTTCTAGAGATGAATTCAAGCGAATTATGCATCTTTGCGGTGCGAAGCTTATCTGGGACCGAATCTCTGACGTCTATGAAGGTCATCGAACCCGTCATGATCCCTGGTTTGAGGACTTCAAGAAATCTCTCAAAACGATGACTTTCGAGCCAGAGTCATCATCGTCTGCATCATGTCTCATGGCAAAGGGTGACGAGGTAACCGAATGTTCCTCCTCTGAATCTAGTGAAAATGAATCTGATGATGATCTAAAGCCCAGTTACTCAAAACTTGCTAAGATTGCTGTAAAACAACAACGGGCTTTAGAAAAGGTTCAAAACATGCTAGATAAAAGTGATGATATGTTGGGTGATGAAATGGCTCGCACTAAAGCCCTGACTGAAAATCTTCAGAGACTACAGTCTAGGTTTGACAGCCTTCAAGGTCATCATAACACTCTCTTATCTGATCATGAAAAACTTTCTTATGAATTTCTTCAAAGAAAGCAAGACCTTGAGAAGCTAAGAGTGAGTTATGAAGATCTTCAGAAGGAGCGCGATTCATTACTTGCTCAACAAATCAGCGCTTCCCAGGAAGAATTTGTTCCTCCATGCTTAAAGTGCATTGAACGTGAATCTGCTAATTCTTCACAAGAATGTTCAAATGCTTCAACTGTTACAAATTCTTCACCTGTCTCTGCTATCACTAATTCCTCATCTGAGGACATTGCTAGTATCACTGATGATGCATGGCTGAAGGAATTGTACATGACAGGCATGTACAAAAGCCTCAAAGGGCATCAGACTCTTTGTGATGTGCTTAAAAAGCAGATCCTCAACAGGAACCCTAGGAAAGAGGGTATTGCCTTTGAGAGGAAACTCAATGCTGATGGAACATATTGGAAGCCTGAGCAGTATCCCAAAACCTCATGGGTTGCTGCAAAGGGACCTCCAGTTGATCCATCTAACTTATCTGGCTTTACATGCGAATCTCCTCATTCTTCTGATGAGTCATTTGACTCCAACTATAAACTGTTCAAAAATCAGATGGTGAAGTATTTGCTAGATATGTTGGCACTAACTCGCAGGAACGGTTCCCTATGAAGAAAATCTGGGTTCCCAAGAAGTGCCTTGAAAGTCTTGGTGAATGTCGTCATGACACCACCTGTGAAGAATAGGAACCCCAGATCAAATTCTTCATATGGACCAAATTCTTCATATGGATCCAAGTCCTCATACGGACCAAATTCCTCACGTGGATCAAATTCCTCAAAAGGATCAAAGTCCTCATATGATTATCATCGTGCTAACAACTTTCTGTTTTGAGGTAGAGCTAAGGGCTATGAATATGTGCATTATTCTTCAAACCACTATGTTCATAAGTCCTCGAAGAATTTCTCTGCTTATTCATATGCTTACTGTCGTGGAATTGTCACGGCAGATGTCCTCGTGAAAGGACTTAGTCGCAGGGCCATCGTACGGGTTAACTTAGAGGGGTTAAAGCGGACACAAAGACACGGGAGTTATACTAGTTCAGCCCCTTCGATGAAGGAAAGGCCTACGTCTAGTTGTGATGGGATTGATGTAGTTTCGGCGACTTGGGAGCAATAGCTTCGCCTAAGTCTCGAATTGTCTGTCCTTAATCCGCCGCCGGGTCGTCCCCTTATATACACGGGTTGACGCCCGGCCGGTCTACAGAGTCCCGATCCGGCTCATACAAGCGTCCGGCTCGGTCTCTTCTCTCTTGTCTTACAAAGACAAGTTATAACAAGAAGGCGGTTCACATAAATGGACCTTAATTCGCCTCGGGCTCCGGGCCTCCTCCGTGGGCTGGATCATGGATTTAGGGTAAACCGGCCCCTCCAGGGCGGTTCACACTCAGTAGTTGTATCCCCAACATTAGGCCCCAGATTGACTTGAACCGGTTCATGTTAATCTTCAACACCTTCAGGAAACTCTTGATCTCCTTTCATATTTTGTAAACCGCCAGCTGCTTGAACCGCCGTGATGTCATCTTCCGATCCGCGTGTCAGGGCGTCTTGACGTCATCTTTAATAAAGAAATCCAAACAGTAAGATTCCCTTCATTTAATGCTATCCCGGAAATCGAGGCGGCCGCTGCACCGTCCGCCGCTTTTGACTCCTCGATTCTCGCGCCCGTTGATTGCTCCGGTTCCTTATAAATAGACCGGTCGCCCCTTTCTCTTCTTCTTCTTCCGCTCTTCTCCTTCCTCGCGACGCTCCAGCCCTGAAGCTCCGCCGTCGCCTCCGACCTTCCAATGACGCGTCAACGCCGGGCCGCTGCATCAACCTGATCGTATCAGAGTTTTCGGCGCTCCTCCACGGCTTTGCTCATCAGGTAAGGTCCTTTTTCAAGCCCTAGATCCCATCTCAGATTCTGTTCATCCCGCAGTTCATATCGGTTTCTTCACACCTGCTCCGCCATGGCCATGCGATTGATCAGATCGTATATCCTGTGCAGGTGACTGCCCCGCCGTCCATTTAACCCTTCACGCATCTTCCTTTTTTGCTCAGATCCTCGAGTTTAGAATACCCGAACCCTCCTGCTCTTTATGAGGTTTGCATAGGTCATAAAGGTTTTTCTTACTGGAACTTCGGTAGATCTCGATTACTTCCATTCGCATGTGAAAACTGTTTCTGTCCACACTTAGTAGATTTTTCAGCTCTGCCTTATTTGGTGGTTTAACTTTTGATAGCTAATCCGTCACTCCATTAGTCCTCAGTTAAACCGGAATGGGAAGCCGGCTGCTGAATCGCCGGTTTAACAATGTATAATATGCCTGAACTGTTTAATGGTAAACCGTTTCTCCCTTTCTTTCACAGCTTAGTCTTCCGGAATGGCTCCTCAATTCTCAGCTTGCAATTGGGTCCGGTCCAAAATCACTGAAACGCAACTCAACGGCTATGTCACCACTGGCGGTTTGGCTCCAAAAAATGTCCTCCACTGGCGTGTTCCGGATGGCGAGTTTCCTCCCGAGCCACAAGAGGGAGAAGTAATTGTGTTTATGCAGCACTTAGACCGGGGATTCTGCCCACCCGGTTCAAAAATTTTCCGGGACGTCCTCGCAAGTTTTGAACTCCATCCGCAGGATATTGGCCCGAATTCTGTGTCAAACATATGCAACTTTCAAGTCTTCTGTGGAGTCTATCTTCAAGAAGAACCATCTGTGGAGCTGTTCCGGGAATTTTTTCCACCTGAACCGCCGTACAGAATTTTCTGATGGTCCCAACACAGAGCTGGGCGGCGTTTCAATCTAGAAGAGGAAGGAAGTGGATTTCCCTCACGCCAAACACCACAGCCATCCAAAGGATTGGAACCAAACCTGGTTCTCCGCCGAACACTGCTCCCCGCTAACGAGAACCCCTTGCGGGCTATCGTCCTCACCGCTCAACAACCAGCACCCACCGCCTTTACGCTTAACCGCCATGAACGGAAGAACTTCGCGCCTCAAATAATCAAGCTCCGGGCTCTAATGGCCAACGGCTTAACCGGCGTGGACCTTGTGCGGTGTTGGGTTTCTTGGGGCGTCTTGCCACTAAGCCGCCGGCCCGGATTGATGCATGAGTACACCGGCAGCCTCAAAGACCCTCAAAGACGTCACGAGCTGCCCATAACTGAACTTGAGGTCACAGAGATTGTAAAGAAAATGCTTGATGAACCGATCTCCGTCTGCAGCCTAACCGGGTTGGCTCCCTTCTGTGTTGCCAACAAACCGCCGGCGGTAAAGCTCTACTCACCGCTTTTTGGGTCCTTAATACTTTGTTGATATGCATTAATCCTTGTTACTTCTCGGTGACAGCTCATACGAAACGTACTAAACCGGTTCGGGCGCCGCGTGTAAAGTCCAAGGCCACCAAGAAGGCAGGCAAGAAGAAAGCCGCCGAGTCCTCTGATCCGCCGGAGGACGAAGAATCAGAAGCTGAGGTAAAACTTGATATTCTTACGGGGGAGCCGCCGTAAACCGGCTTTCCGCTTTGTGTTTCTTCTTGCTTATGATTTGTCCTTTGTATTCCTTTTTCGACAATTTCACCTCCGGGATGATCTGAAGCCGATCATGCCGACCTGTTGAGGTAATCATTCTTTCTTCGAATCCGATCTTGCGCCGTTAAAAGAATTCGTCGCGCCGTCCGGAAAGTGAAAAATATCATTCCTGTGCTTACTTGAATCCAAATCTTTCCTTGAAGACACAGGGTGAAGAGCGCCGTACAACCCGCACGTGGCCAACGGATTACCTCATCCGCCTACGGACACACCAACCCGGAAGCGCCGCCCGTGAGGTGACTTGTTCTCCGGCGTTATCCCTTAAAGGTTTCTTCCGATGTCCTCTCAATCCGTCGACCAATTATCAGGCCTCTTCCAACTCTTCCGGCGGTTCATCAACCACGCAATCGCCTCCGCTGAAAGTTGCCGTAGGGTATGTAGCTGATGTCCGTCAATTCGATTTACAATTGCCTTGGTCGATTTGCCTTAATCCAATTCTGAATATTGCAGCACCAAGGCTCGCTTGAGTAAAAAGCAAAACCCTTGACCCTCTGCGGATGTTGATCGGAAAAGACCCCGAACAAACCCGAAAATCCTGAAGTCGCCAAAGATAGCTCTGGCGAGTTGTACAAAGACGACATCGCTGATCCGCGGAAGCTGAACCGAGGTCAAGTGGAAACCTCGCAGCCTGCTCCACCAAACCCGTCCACAGAGCGGTTCGTAATTGTTGAACCGCCGAGCGAGTAAGAAGACATCAAGCCCAAAGAAGACCGCCGAAAATGGCGATGTTATTATGACAGAATGGCTACACCGCTCCTAGCCAACCGGTCGCTTTAGCAAAACACAGCGCCAAGGGCGAGTACGCCGCCATGAGTAAAGATAAAGGAAAAACTGATCTGTCGACCACGACAACTTCTACGCCCAAGAACTTCACTCCGGGTTTCGAACCGGCTCTATACCAGCCGTGACTTTGAAGCTGGTGCGTAAACCGAATGAAGGACCGCTATGAGGTAATGAATTATGTCTTTCTGTACTTTGGCTGTATAGTAGCCCCCAAGGGTCGGTTCAACTTAGCATAGTTAAACCGGGACTTAACTTTACATAAAGAACATACGCTTTAAACTGCAGTATTGTAGCCCCAAGGGTCGGTTCAACTTAGCATAGTTAAACGGGACTTAATTTCTGTATCCTCATGGCAAACTGAGATCAACTAGCCATTAGCCCCCAAGTGCCAAGGTGAATATTGATATTGAGCTTGGGACTTTATAATGAAACAACTAACGTGCTCCCTTTGTTACCGTAATGAAATATACCAAAAAACATGCAACTCAAGGATTTGCGAGCCAATCTGAAACTCAACAAGCAGAAACCACTAAGGCCAAGGATTTAATTGAAAACGGCCTTGGCCACTATGGAACAGCTGAAGGAGTGGTATAAACCGAGCAGGCCAAGCTGGGACACCGAGAAGGCGGTTTGAAAAAGCGGGCGGAAGAAGCTGAAGCAGCCCTTAAACCGGCGACTGAAGAGCTTACCGGACTCAAGCGCCAAGTGCATGCCATGACCTCTGCCATCTTTGGTAAGAAAATTTGCACTGACTATCTTAATTTTGATATTTCCGCCGGTTTACCCTGAGTTATGCAAACCGTGCAGCAAGCGTATTGCGATATGGGCTCTGATGTGCGGAAGAAGCTCAAGGCCGCTTATACGCTGATTGAACAGCTGTATACCGGCGCCCAGCGAGTCATGTGTGCTACATCATACGACAACACGGCGCTGTCCTTAATCAGAGAAACACTGGATCGGCTGTCCATGGTTCCGGGGCAGCTTGAAGAGTTGAAGCGATCCGCGGCTCGGGCTGGCACCCTACTGGCTCTGACTCGCGCCAAGGCGTGGATAGCAGATCTTGATCCGGCTGACATAGCCAAAGGTTTCCCCAGCGCTCAAGAGAACGGTGAAGCCTTTGATAACGACGCCCTGAAACGGATAACAAAGGAAATGCGTCCGTTGGCGAGTCAACTGGCAGCCGAAGCCAACCTGGCGGTTCACCGCTCTTTTTATGACGCAAACAACAAGCGGGTGGAGTTTGTCATCCCTGAAGTGCAGAGCCTTGTTCCTCCAATCCGTAAGCACACTTATGCCCCTGACGTTGATCCGGCTGAGCTGATAAGTGAAGAAGCTGTCTTCGTGCCTTAACCGGATTGACTGGTCTACCAATGACTTCCGGGCTGTGGGTGAGGAAGAAGAAGAAGTTGAACCGATGCCAGGCGCCCCCTCTACCTCACGTCAACCCGGCGAAGAAGCGTAATCCATCAAGCCGGGTGACGCCTCCGAAGCTTCAAGGCATAACACCACATGAAACACCGGGCCTTAAAAGGCTTTGTAATAGGATAGCCAGCACTTTGTTTTGAACAATGCCTTTACAACCTCATCAGTAACCTTTTGCATGGTGGTGCCGTCATGCGGATTGATGAACCGTCAACTTATTTACACTGCAATCACAAATTCTTTAACCCGCCACGGCGGCTTGTGTCGCCACCGCTTGTGACGCCCATATATTTATATAAGAAAATAGGGATGTATATAACCAAACGTTATGATATAAAAATACCTGCCAGCGTTGGGCATGCAGTTGGCTTAGCCAATCTTGAGGCGGAGGTTTAGAAACCATTACCGACAAAGGAGAAAATAACTCATGTGCTCAAAAGGCCGGTTTACCGTGTAAACCGTGTCGGGCATGATAAGCCCCCTGTTACTCCATAATGGGATGTTAACAGAAAAATCAAACCGGAACAAAATCGCCGGATTAAAAATGGACCGAATTCTGACAACTTGAATCCGGTTTAAAGAGGTTTGTCGGTTTAAGAAAGCAAACGAAAACCAAATAATAGGTATAAAAACACATGGAAGCAAAGGCAATGACAAAAACCGTTTGCAAGAATAGGCTTTCTCGAGCTCGATCAGGTGGTGTTACCATGGTCGGACAAGACCAAGCTCCCCATAAGGTGTAGCGATGGTTCAAGTCATCCAGCCCCCAACCGAAATCGTGGCATGATGCCGATCAAGTGGCATGGCAATGGTTCGGTTCGACCAAGCCCCAAGTGATTCTATGGCCTTAGGCCGACCAAGAGGCGTGGATTGGTTCAGACGTGACCATGTCCCCAAGTGATCTGGTGGATTTCGCTGTCAAGAGGTGTTGCATTGGTTCGGACACCGACCAAGCCCCAAGTGACAAAAATTTCGAAAAGCAAGGCCAAGGGTTAAACCGAGGCCGCTTCACGACAACATCTCCATGTACCCAAACCGGACTTTATCGTGAGCGGATACCCGCTTTGGCCGAGGATCCGGTTTATTGCTTTTATTCATAATATATACATTGTCTTAATATGTACATAAGTGGAGCCGATGGCTCGGTATAATAAGGTCAAGATGAGCTATGTTCCACGGCTGTTGGTCTCCTCTTCGACGTGCGTGAGTCTTTCCGCCTCGAACATCAATCGATAGTATGACCCGTTGTACAGATTCTTCGACTACAAAGGGCCCTTCCCAAAGGCGGGATAGCTTGTGCATATCTGCGGTCTTGAATGAGCCAAGCACCAAGTCTCCTTCCGAAAGGTTCTTGTTCTAACCGCCGGCTGTGATACCGGCGAAGATCTTCTTGGTAAATCGCCGAGCGAGCAGCCGCCATATCTCGCTCTTCATCCAGTCGATCCAAGTCGTCCTGCCGGGCTGCCTCACTATCGGCCTCAACATAAGCCGCCACGCGGGGCGAGTCATGACGTATATCGCAGGGAAGAACCGCCTCCGCTCCATAGACCATAAAGAACGGCGTGTATCCAGTGGATCTGTTTGGTGTAGTATTGATACTCCATATCACAGATGGCAGCTCCTCGACCCAACAACCCGGCGTCCTCACTAAAGGGACCATAAGCCGGGTTTAATACCTCTCAAGATCTCCTAATTAGCTCGTTCCGCTTGACCATTGGACTGCGGGTGGGCCATCAAGAAACGTCACGCGGATGTGCTCGTTCACAAAACTCCTTCATGGCTCCCTTGGACAAATTGGTGCCATTGTCCGTGATGATCTTGTGGAAACCCAAACCGAAAATCACCTTTTGATGAACTGAACATTGTGGCGCATCACACTTGCTAATGTGCTCTGCCTCGACCCACTTGGTAAACTTATCAACCGCCACCAACAGTGGGTCTTCTTGTCCTTGGACCTTTTGAAAGGCCCAACCATATCCAGCCCCAAGTCGCAAACGGCCAAGTAATTGGAATCATCCTCAATTCTTGGGCGGTACATGAGCACGTCTCGAGAACTTCGGCAACCATCACATCGTCGACCAGATCTTCCGCATCGGCATGGGCAGTCAACCAATAGAAACCGTGGCGAACGCTTTGGCCACCAAGGATTTTGAACCGCGTGATGACCACAATCCCTTCATGGATCTCACGCAATATCTCGCGGCCTTCCTCAGGGGACACACAACGCTGAAACGCCCCGGACACGCTGCAACGATGCAACTCGCCCTTATGTATGGTCATAGACTTAGACCGCCAAACTATCTGTCGGGCCAGCGTCTCATCTTCCGTAACTCGCCCGGTTCATGTATGCCAAATAAGGAGCGTCCAATCCGGAATGACATGCAAGGCTGCCACCAAGTGAGCCTCCGGATCAGGAATAGCCAAATCGGCCTCATCAGGAAGCTTAACTGACGGATTGTGCAGTACGTCAAGGAAGACATTGGGCGGGACCGGTTTACGCTGAGAACCCAGCCGGCTTAGAGCATCCGCCGCCTTGTTCTTCGGGCGATCCACATGGTCCACCTGATAACCTTTAAAGTGTCCCGCAACCATATCCACCTCCCGACGATGCGCAGCCATGAGTGGATCTTTGGAATCCCAAGTACCGATACTTCTTTGGGCCACCAAGTCCGAGTCACCAAAGCACTTGACCCGGC